>OX422220.1:446421993-447096907 GCA_949130495.1 Sambucus nigra | reverse complement strand
GGCGTCTCGTTCGAACGAACTTGACTCTCGTTCGAACGAGACTTCTAACGAGCGACCAGCCTGGGCTCGTTAGAATCTCGTTAGATATCTCGTTAGAACGAAAAATTCGTTCGAACGACATATCGAACGAATGACCAGGTCGTTGGCAAACTCGTTCGAACGAACTTGGTTCGAACGACAAAACTCGTTCGAACGAAACTTGGTTCGAACGAAAAAACTCGTTCGAACGAAACTTCTAACGAACGACCAGAAAGTTTGTAAAATTCGATTTTGGCCCAGAAACTTTTATAAACTTTTATATACTTAATTTAAAGTTTCAATTTGATTCTTTCTGAAAATAAAATGCAGTTTTTATTTCTCCTAACACCCAATACATATTGTTCCAAACTCCTATATAAATATTATTACATTCATACCTTGGGAGTATGGAACCTTAGTTGATGACGTACAAACGAGGCACATAAACTACGGCATTTTGATGATGCTTTGTACTCTTTGCCGCTACGTCTTCAACAAACACTTCATAGGTCTTGAATATTACAATAAAATAAAATCCTATGAATAAATGTTTTTGTCCGGAATTGAGCCAAAACTATATATGGACTCAATTGGAAATTTGTGTCCTTACAAATCTCCCCCTTTGGCTATTCCGGGACAAAAACCAAACAAAAAAAAAAATCCTAAAGGGCCGTCAAGCTCACTAGACTCAAAACATAACCCGCCCAATCTTGACTCAACCCAAGGATTTAAACGCTTTGCCTTAAAGATGCCACTTTAGTAGAATACCTGCACACTTAAGCAAACTCATCAAATGCATAGGGAATATCACAATATAAATGCAATTAAATAGTTACTCCCCCTAAAATAATTCTCCCCTTTAAACACATGACCTACTTAGAAAGACGTCTCCCCCTAAGATAAATCTCCCCAAAACTAAGATACGATAATAATAGGATTAGATCCTAAACTCGAACCCTCTCAAGCCGTGACGCTTCTTCTTGTATCGACCTCCAATTAGCGGATAACCAACGGAGCTCCACCGTGGTCTCGGAATACACCGATAGGACTTTAAACGGACACCGTCACCCGAACATGATAAAAGCGAGAAGTTTTCTAAAGCCGAACCTATCCCTAAACCTAGTAATGAAAATTTAGATAGGGACGAGTCTAATAAATGTTTTGGTTGTGAAGGTTATGGCCATAGGGCTTTTGAGTGCCCCACTAAACTAAGGAAAGAGGGTAAACGACCCGTTTCATATAATGCAACCCTTAGTGATAGTGATAAGGAAGAGAAGCCCGATTCCCCCACTAAGAAAAATTTTGTGGCTTTTATGGCTAGACATGTGAGTGATGATGAGAACTCATCGAATGATGAAATTATAGCACATGCCACTTCCAAGGTCGTTGTACATGATTCTCTTATTTTTGATGATAGTGAGAGTGAAGAAGAAAAAGAGAGTGAAAATGAAGAAGAGGTTGATGAGAGTGAGCTTCAAAATGCTTTTCATGAATTATATAAAGAATCTATTAATTTGAAAAGAACTAATTTGAAGTTAGAAGCTTGTTTAAGAAAGAGTGTCAAGGTCGTTGATGAAAGTGCCTTAATAGAAGACCTTAGGACACAAGAGAGGACTCTTCGAGAGAAGCTAGAATACGTAGAAGGCGAGAGAGATAGCCTTAGGGGTTTAATGGAATCCTTGAAAAAGGAGCTTCTTGCTTTTGAAGAGCGTAATTTTTTACTAGAATCTAACATTGTAGAATTGGAAAATAAATTAAAAGATTCTAGTAATGTCAAATTTGATTTGGAATGTCGTTCGGAAAAACTTGATAAAATGTTAGGAACGGTCCAAATTAAAAATGACACTTTTGGTTTAGGCTTCAATACTTTTAATGAATTTAACCCTAAAGTCAAAACCAATGTTTTAGGAGAATCTTCTAGGAATGAATTTAATGATCACTCCTTAGATAAATCTTTTCGACATGTTCTTACTTGTACACATTGTGGTCGAAAAGGTCATCTTAGGCAATTTTGTTTAGACCTTAAACGAATTCCTAGAAAATCCCATAGTAAAGTAACCATGATAGCTAATGTTCCTACACCCCAAGATAGTAATTCTTCATTTATTTGGGTTAGGAAATCCGACTTGGTTGCCTTACAAAATAGGGATTTTGATTTTCATTTACTTTCACATTCTTCCTCCTTTGTTAAATCTAAAGGATAAATGTGTTAGTGTTTGCATACTTTAGCGATTGTACTTCATGCCATAATCATATGCTAATTGTATGCTTGTTTAGTCATTTTCTAGTCATTGCCTTATTTCATATCACATGCTAGAAATTATGACTTGTCTATCTTTTTGTATTATCTTTTGTGTTTGATTTAACTGCAAAATATAAAAAGATTTTTGTTTATCATTTGTGTTTTATTTATTTCATTTATGCTTAATAAAAAATACAAATGATTTTTGTTTAAGTCTTTTGAGTATATATCTTTATTTTTGATTAAAAATGTTAAAAACTCAAAAAGATTTTGTTTTGTGTGTATTTTAGTTTGACACACTTTATGTGGCATATACTTGTGTTTGAATCCCATCATTTACGCTCCCACGTGGCTAGAACTTTTGGTTTAGATTTTCAATCCTTAAAATGTTCTTTACCATTTTTATGGAGTAGTTGGATTTTGTATTGTTCAAATGGATTCTATTTCTATATGCCTCTTTTCACACATGCACGAGCTCTTTTTGAAATCTTAATGTCACATGTTATATTTGAGCTTTTTGAGGTGTTCTCCTATCAATCTAGTCATCTACATATCTATGACCTAGGAGGACTAGTGCATGTCAAAATCCGTTGCATGTGAGATTTGTGCGAAAAATGAAAAAACATGATAAATTAATATATGCACGGGGAAGGGCTCCGAAAGGATGAATTAAATCCTTTGCGATAGTAAGCCACCGTTGATTGGATCTAAAAGAAATACGTGATCCAAAGGCCTAAAAACAGAATATTTGGCATTACAAAGAAAACAATTGCCAAGGCCTATGTTTGTTTGAGGGAGAATTGGATGGTATATCAACGGTTTGCACAATGTCCGTTTATCCTAGTTGTCTTTAATGTCATGACTCTATTTGGTTTGTAGAATCATCATCATGCTAGGCTTGTATGCATTGTGTATGTTTGTTCATTGAGTTCAATCTTTATATTGTCACATGAGGTTATATTTAACTGTGATGAAATTTGCAATCAAATGAGAACTCCGTGAACGTTTCTTAAGTGTTTGGGTCTAAATTTAATTGTTGCTAGTTCACACCCCTACACTTCCGTTTCCATATGACACATTTTTGCCATACGAGTGTGCAAACTTATTGTATTTTGTGTCATGTGTGTGTTTATATCTATCTATATATGCAACGTACTTATTGGTATACTTATAGTATATATAGATATGATATTTGTTTGTCTTTGCCCTGCTTTTATTGCCCATATGCTTTCATGTCTTATCACTTTAAGCTTTCACATGCTGTTTATTAGTTCTTTATCCTTTGCCTATTCCCGAACAAAAAGGGGGAGAATGATGATAGGGGGAGAAATGGTATCTAATCCAATTATTATCGTATCTTAGTTTGGGGGAGATTTATCTTAGGGGGAGACGTCTTTCTAAGTAGGTCATGTGTTTAAAGGGGAGAATTATTTTAGGGGGAGTAACTATTTAATTGCATTTATATTGTGATATTCCCTATGCATTTGATGAGTTTGCTTAAGTGTGCAGGTATTCTACTAAAGTGGCATCTTTAAGGCAAAGCGTTTAAATCCTTGGGTTGAGTCAAGATTGGGCGGGTTATGTTTTGAGTCTAGTGAGCTTGACGGCCCTTTAGGATTTTTTTTTTTTTTGTTTGGTTTTTGTCCCGGAATAGCCAAAGGGGGAGATTTGTAAGGACACAAATTTCCAATTGAGTCCATATATAGTTTTGGCTCAATTCCGGACAAAAACATTTATTCATAGAATTTTATTTTATTGTAATATTCAAGACCTATGAAGTGTTTGTTGAAGACGTAGCGGCAAAGAGTATAAAGCATCATCAAAATGCCGTAGTTTATGTGCCTCGTTTGTACGTCATCAACTAAGGTTCCATACTCCCAAGGTATGAATGTAATAATATTTATATAGGAGTTTGGAACAATATGTATTGGGTGTTAGGAGAAATAAAAACTGCATTTTATTTTCAGAAAGAATCAAATTGAAACTTTAAATTAAGTATATAAAAGTTTATAAAAGTTTATGGGCCAAAATCGAATTTTACAAACTTTCTGGTCGTTCGTTAGAAGTTTCGATCGAACGAGTTTTTTCGTTCGAACCAAGTTTCGTTCGAACGAGTTTTGTCGTTCGAACCAAGTTCGTTCGAACGAGTTTGCCAACGACCTGGTCATTCGTTCGATATGTCGTTCGAACGAATTTTTTGTTCTAACGAGATATCTAACGAGATTCTAACGAGCCCAGGCTGGTCGCTCGTTAGAAGTCTCATTCGAACGAGAGTCAAGTTCGTTCGAACGAGACGCCAGGGCGGGAATAGTTTTGAGCAGTTTTTTGCAGTTTTCTCCCACTTTCCCCACTTGGTTTTTAACCAACTTTTACATACTTTATTATGTGCGGGAAACACATTTTCCAAGATAACTTTTCCATTTCATATCCATCTCTTAGAGAGAGTTTGAGAGCTAATCTTTTTAGGGAAAATGTTCATGATTTGAGTGTCAATTTCTAAAGAAAAATTCATACACACTCTAGTTTACACCCAATAGTTGTTTATCCAAGTTCCATATATACATATCTTTACTTGGAGTTTTTGGCACCGGTTTTCTCTACCGAATTCAAGAGACGTTTCAGGTTTGCTTCTACACCCCATCACAAAGAAGACTTTTGGTGATATTCTACCCGTTTGGAGAAAGGCTCCATGTTCGGGTGACGGTGTCCGTTTAAAGTCCTATCGGTGTATTCCGAGACCACGGTGGAGCTCCGTTGGTTATCCGCTAATTGGAGGTCGATACAAGAAGAAGCGTCACGGCTTGAGAGGGTTCGAGTTTAGGAAGTAAGTCTTTTGTCTTGTATTTTGTAATACCATTTTTAGTGGATTTGAGGCTAGGGCCGTCCCGAGGTTTTTTCCCGTTAGTGGGTTTTTCCTCGTACATCGCGGTGTAGTGTGACTGTTTATTTTATCTTGCTCTATATCACTTAGAACGCATGCTAGATTAATTCAAGATAAAATCGGTTTAATTATCACACTATATTTAATTTGGGACTTAAATTAAATATTGGGTAAAATTGTGTAATTCAAGTCACTTGCATTAATTTGGTTTGGCCTAACTTTGTTAAATGAATAATCATGACTTAGGCAAATTCTAGGACTTGAGATTAATTAAAACTGTTGTTGTTCTTTTGTTGAACCATCACCTCCTTTATAACGCTTCCGCATATCAACTTGAGTTTATAAATATAAAGGAAATTACATGTTTGTGATTTTAATTGAAGATTGTTTAAAATCCGCGGATCCATAAACTCTTGCGTCTTCAAATATAATAGCGGCTATACTTAACTCAGATTCTCAAGTATTAGCAATACAATTCACTATCGGTTAACCCGTTATGTTTTCTCAAAACATTACATAATTATTTTCACAATACCAACATGAAAGTTCCCATTATTTAAGTGTATATTATTAACGTCATAAATATACAATACAAGCACCCGAGACTAAGCTGCGGTGCACACATACTCTGCTATTCATCCCGGTACATCACGTACATAAGGATCACGCATTCCGAATCTCTCAGGAATCGTTCTCAGATAATAGCAAATCACAAACAATGGAGGCGAACACAGTCACATCACATGGGTCACGCACATACCTACGCTCCCACGATCAGCGGACTTATTAACATCCCAATAAGTCCTTCTCTGACCTATGTTCTAGAGGTACCAATCTAAATCTGGGCAACACAAGGATTAGAGGGCCCTAAGCGAACGTAAACCTCCCGTGATAGCAAGTGTGGTAGGTATGTCATACACATAAAATCATATTCATATACTAAGTATTCACACATCTTAGTAATCATCGTAATTTATTTATGGTACACTTCTCATTCTCGTACCGACATATAATGTTACACAATTCATAAGTTCCTGATTAATTCAATTATTTAAGCCGTGAATAATTCTCACATCGTAATAGTCACTCACGTCCTATTCCACAATTCCCATTCAATTCGAGTCACACTTCTATGTTTTACTCCTCAATATAACACAAATGTCCCAACTATATTAATCTATCATCGAGGGAATGCTATCTCTACAATTAAACAAGGTTACGGGACATGCGAAATCAAAACAGGCCAAAAGGCCTAAACTGTCCTCTCGTTAGAAGTCTCGTTCGAACGAGGCTGTTCGAACGAGAGTTCGTTCGAACGAACTGGGCATCTAATGAGATCTTGTTCGAACGAAAGACATCGAACGAACATCCCTCTCGTTAGAAGGCAAACTGTCAACTCGTTAGAAGCTCGTTCGAACGAGGTGGGCAGGTCTTCTAACGAGTGGCCAGTTTCGAGCCCAGAACTTCCTTTTCCCATTTTTCCAACTTTCTTCATCTCTAATCTCATATACAATTCGTCCCAACATTATTTTAAGTTTATAATCCATACCAAACAATCATAGGTCATAATTAAACAATTATATAGGGCCAATACTTCCTAAACATCATTGAATCATCAAATCCCTTCATTTATCCCCAAATCATATGAACATGAACCCTAAAATTTTAAATTCACCAATGGGCATAAATAAATCCGTTTTTGTTATGAACAAGGTGTATTTCCATTAGAATAATCATCCTAACACAATTCTACATGCAATCCTTTCATCAAAATATAAAGTTCTAATTCCAATTAATGGGTTTTTATCAAACTCCCAAGAACAATACAAATTTTGTCAATTTCCTACGCATGGAAGAAACATTCTTTGTAATAAACGAAATTAAACCACTTTCCTTTGATATATCTCTGAATTTGATGACGAATTGATGAGTTTCTCTCTCTATCTCTCCAGAATTCTCCTCTCTCTACAAGCTCTTCTTCTCTAAGGTGACAATGGTGGGTAGGGTTTGCCTTAGGGAACTCTTGGAACTAATTTTAATAACCTCCGCAGCCCATAAGGTCATAAGGTGTAGTTAGTGGGTTTAGTGGGTAATTACCAAGTCAGATTTAATTCCTAATTTCCGTTGGTTTTAATTCCCAAAAATTCAAAATTACCAAACTACCCTTATACGTTGCCGGCATGGCCTAAAAATGCCCCGGGACCCAAACTAAACCCCCGGCTAGTGTTTTCTGACTATCTCGACCCTTCCGGACGCGTTGGCACACTCAAAACGACCATACGGTTAATAGAAATAAAATTTACTTTTTAATTAAATAATAATATTTCTGACGCGACTGTCACACGCGTCTCAACAAAATTTGCTAAATTACCGTATATCAATCTCACGACAAAATTTAATAATTCAACATTCATATATAGCCATATATACTCATTAAAATCAAATACCAACTCGCATCTCGCTAGTATTTTTATCCGGATTAATTCCCAATTAATACACATTTAATTCAATTAATCCCTTAAATAAATATCACAAAAAATATGGGGTATTACATACTTCCCCCCTAATAACAGAATTTCGTCCCGAAATTCTGAACTAGGAAGTACCTGGTAAGAACAACTCTGGATAACGTTCGCGAATCTCATCCTGGTGCTCCCATGTAGACTCCTCGACATTATGATGTCGCCACTGAACACGCACTAACGGGACTATCTTTGACCGCAGTTTCCGCTCACTTCGGTTCAAAATAGCAATCGGCCCCTCCTCGTAGGAGCTATCAGGCTGGAGATCGATGTCCTCCAAAGAAATGTGAGAATGAGCCAAATCGTCTCTAAGATATTTCCTTAGTGAGGAAATATGAAACACATCGTGAATCCGATGCAAATGTTTCGGTAGCCCAAGTTTATACGCAACCGGTCCAATCCGCTCAATAATAGGAAATGGTCCCACATATCTCGGTGCCAACTTCCCTTTCTTCCCGAAACGCATAATCCCCTTCATAGGAGATACTCTGAGCAAAACCTGGTCCCCCACTTCAAATTCCCTGAAGGACCTCTTCGCATCAGCATAGCTCTTCTGCCGATCCTGAGCTACCCGAATGCGACTCCATATCAATTCTATCCTCGCCGAAGTATCCTGAATTACTTCCAGCCCAAGTAGTTTGTTGTCCCCCACCTCCAACCAACATGCTGGGGAACAACAAGGTCTACCGTACAACGCCTCAAATGGAGCCATGCCAATGGTGAACTGGTAGGAGTTGTTGTAAGCAAACTCCACCAGTGAAAGATACTGCTCCCATCCACCCTTAAAATCAATGATGCACATACGTAGCATGTCCTCCAACATCTGGTTTGTACGCTCGGTTTACCCATCGGTCTGCGAATGATAGGCCGTACTCAACCGCAATTCCGTGCCCATGGCCTTCTGAAAACTCTCCCAAAACTGTGAAATAAATATCTTGTCTCTGTCAGACACGATATTTAGGGGCACACCGTGAAGTCTTACTATCTCTGCAATAAAGAGCTGGGCATACTGTCCCGTAGTGTAGTCTGTCCTTACGGGTAGAAAATGAGCGACTTTGGTCAACCTGTCCACAATCACCCAAACGGAGTCGTGACCTCTCTGTGACGTAGGCAACCCCGTGATAAAATCCATGGATATGCTCTCCCACATCCACATTGGGACCTCCAATGGCTGTAGAAGTCCTGCCGGTCTCTGATGATCCACTTTTACTAGTTGACAAGTGGCACATTTGGAAACAAACACGGCAATATCTCTCTTCATCCCGCTCTACCAATACTGTCGTCTCATATCTTGGTACATTTTGTCCCCACCGGGATGTACCGCGAACCGTGAGCCGTGCGACTCTGCCATTACCTCGTATCGCAGTTCCTCCCCTTTCGGAACTACCAATCTCCCATTGAAGCGTAATCCCCCGTCTGAGCTAACGGTATAGGACTCAGCTCCCTCTGTTAATAATTGAACTATCTGCTCTTGACAGAACGAGTCATCTGCTTGTGCCTTTACCACTCTCATGACAATCTGTGGTGTAACAGTCATCACCGACATGAATGATCGGGCCACTGCATCCTGGTGTCCCAACTCCTTCCACTTTGCCTTCCACACCCCTGCCACTTCATCTACTGGCCTACGGCTCAACGCGTCTGCTACCACGTTAACCTTCCCCGGGTGGTATTGGATATCAAACTGATAATCCTTCACGAACTCAAACCACCTCTGTTGCTGCATATTCAACTCCTTCTGCGTGAATAGGTACTGTAGGGACTTGTGGTTCGTGAACAATCAAAACTTCTCCCCCAAAAGGTAATGTCTCCAAATCCGAAGGGCAAATACCACTGCCGCTAACTCCAAGTCATGAGTGGGGTAATTCTTCTCGTGAGGCTTTAGCTTACGGGAAGCATAAGCTATGGCCTGACTCTCCTGCTGTAACACACCTCCAAGTCCTTGCAAGGACGCATCGGTGTAGACTAGATACTCAACTCCCGGTCTCGGCAATGCTAACACAGGTGCTGAAGTCAACTTATCCTTCAACTCATCAAATGCCAACTGACAGGCATCACTCCAGATGAATGGCACACCTTTACGAGTCAGTTGTGTCAAAGGACCCGCTATCTTCGAAAATCCCCGAATGAACCTCCTGTAGTATCCTGCTAGGCCCAAGAAGCTACGGATCTCAGTCGGTGTCGTGGGTTGTCCCCACTCCCTCACCGCGGATACCTTCCCCGGATCAACAAATATCCCCCGATCGGAAATAATGTGTCCCAAAAACTGAACCTCCTTTAGCCAAAACCTGCACTTCTCATATTTTGCATACAGCTCGTTCTGACGTAACGTCTGCAAAACCTGTCTCAAATGCTCGGCGTGCTCCTCCTCTGTCTGGGAGTAAACCAGAATATCATCAATGAAGACAATGACAAACTGATCTAGGAAATCTCTGAACACCCTATTCATCAAGTCCATAAACACGGCTGGAGCATTGGTCAAACCAAAAGGCATAACCCGAAACTCGTAGGAACCATATCTCGTTAAGAACGCAGTCTTCGAGACGTACTCCTCCCTGATATGCAACTGATGGTATCCAGATCGCAAATCAATCTTTGAGAAGAAAAAAGCTCCCCTCAACTGGTCAATTAAGTCATCGATTCGGGGCAATGGATATTTATTCCGTATCGTGACCTTATTCAACTCTCGGTAATCCACACACAACCTCAACGATCCATCACTCTTCTTTACGAACAACATAGGGGCACCCCACGGTGACGTACTCCTCCGTATAAACCCCTGACCCAACAACTGCTCAATCTGATCCCGTAACTCCCTCATCTCAGCTGGAGCCATACGGTGCACGTGCTATAGGTCTCGTATCTGGTAATAAGTCTATGACAAAGTCTATCTCTCGACTGGGGGGTAGGCCTGGTATCTCCTGAAACACATCAAAATACTCCCTGACAACTGGGATCGAATCTAAAGTAATCACAACCTCCTTAGAGGTATCCTCCTCTATGTAATACAAATGAGCGGTCGAGCCCCCTCTGGGCGAGGCATCGCCACTACAAACATCTCTTGCCCCGGAATGGCAAAAACAATGCTCCCACCGAAGCAATCAATCATGGCTCTATAAGCTGCGAGCCAATCCATACCAATAATCACATCGTGCTCATGCATATCTAATACCAACATGTCTGCAGGTAGTACCAAACTACCAATCTCTACCCCCACTCCCCGGCATATAAAGAAAATAAGTGACCCACTCCCCAATGGTGAGTCTACACACGTCACTGTGCTCTCTGCTGTGGCTAATAACCCTAAGGCTTTCACAAAAGTGTAGCTATAAAACAGTGTGCTGCCCCCGTATCAAAGAAAACCCGACCCATAGTGCCATGGATAGGAAACATACCCTCAATCGCGGGTGGGGCCTGTGGAGCTGTTGCCTGCTGAAGCTGGTATACTCTCCCATACTGCAGGTGTCCCTGCTGAACTGGGACCGCTGGAATGGGTGGTAATGCTGCCATCTGAGGTGGTGCCGGGAGGGCGGCGGGAAACACGGGTCTCTGCGGCTCCTGTCGAGCACCCTACTGTTGCTGTGGGGCCCTGCCCCTATCAGGATAGTCCTGGCGTTTATGGCCAGTCTTGCCACAAACGTAAAACTTCCCCGGGAAGTTCCCCCCTCTCTGTTCCTGCTGTCCCCGGCCCTGGTGGCCGTTACCGTTCCTCCCCTAGCCCTGTTGGCCCTGCTGAGACTGCTGATGTTGACCATTATGACCCTGCTGGCCCTGATGGCCGTTCGGACCCTGATGGCCCTACCGGAAACCTCCCTGTCCGTGCCTAAAATTTCCTGATCTGAATCTCTTGTGATCCCCCTGCTGGGAACCCTAGTCACCCTGTCTCTGCCCCTGAACAGATTGTGGACCACTGGCACCATGTCCTCCAGTCCTGCCCTGATGGCTGGACTCTCCCGATCCCTTGCCCTCAGCAGTGTAACAGTGCAGCGTTAACCACATCAGAGTAAGTGGCCAACGATAGGTTTCCCAATAAATGCTGACGGATCCTCCAAGTCAACCCGCCTGTAAATTTCTGTATCTTCTTTTCTTCTGTCGGTATCTCGTCAGGAACAATATTCAACAGATTTGTGAATTCGGCCTCATACTCGGCCACAGTCTTACCTTCCTGTCTGAGATTCATCAACTTTCTCCTTATTTTCGTGTGAACAACTGACGAAAAGTACTTGCGGTCGAACCGCATCCAAAACTCCCGTATAGTGAGAGTATCTCTCTCCTCCACGGTGGTAATAGACTCCCACCACTGCAGTGCAGACCCCACTAGCTTAAAGGTAGCTAGTATCTGTTTCTGGACATTGGTGCACTCATACATCCTCAGGTGCCGCTGAATGTCCTTCCTCCACTGACTCGAAACCACAACATTGGAGCTACCTGCGAACTCCGGTGGGTGTGCTTTCTGAAAAGCATCACGTACTCATTCCCAAGCAGACGGGAATGCATGTGCCTGAACTGGCGTGGCTACTGGTGCCTGAGGTGGTGCCTGCTGAACTACGGCTAGTGCGGCATTTACCACTTGGGCCACAATGGCTGCAACCTCAGCGGCATTCATCGTGCCCTGAACTGGTGCGGGCTGTGGTTCTGGCGTTGCATCCCTGGGAACCCGTTGTGCACGTCGTGGAGGCATTTGAAACAAGAATAAAGTTTATAAGCTAGCAGTTATAAACTTAAAATAGCTGAATAACGTAGCATATACAAAAGAATACAACAGTCCTAAAATATAGGGCTCTACATCAAAGAAAGCTCAGCGGAAACATAATAAGCCGTACAGATCCTAAAGGACACTAGAACCTGATGCTCTGATACAACCTGTGACACCCCGACTAATTAAATATCGGGTAGCTACTCCTTTATTAAATTAATACAAAATGCCAAGTTGGTCCAGTTAATAGCATCACTGTCGAAAACATTTTAATGATTACTAACCACCTAGTATTTAAAAAGTGAGTTGCCAAATTTTAAGTTAACTCTGATTAACATGCAATAAAAGGAATAATGATAGAATAACAACATTCACCATAATGAAACAATAGAATAATCAACAACATAATAATAAGTCCGGAGGAAAAACTCCTCACAACAATCCCACAACTGAACTAAATAAAATAAGGTATCCTGAATTAATTACATGCCAAAAGTCTGAAAATCTGAAATAGGAAATGTCTCTAATAGAAATGGGCAACATGCCCTACAACTGATGAATCCTGAATATGGAGTCAAGATGAAAGAAGCGTCTACTAGCAAGGTCCTGTAACTTCCACAAACAGCTACAGCTCGTCACCTGAATGAGAATCCTAAGCATGGTGTCCTTGTGGTTGGGCACCTAAAATGGTTTTTTACAAAAATAGATTTGAAAGCAAATGGGTCAGAGCCCGAAAGTGGAGATCATTTTAAAAACAGCAAGTGTTTTAATAACATTAAAACAATGAATGCAAAATACATGTTAGGACGTGCACTCACATTAAGTACTCACCTCTCGTCTAATTGTGCACCCCTAACGTACCGTACCCATCTAAGTGACATACATAACTATCCAAACCGTAATAAGTTCTACCCCTTACTACTCAATTCCCATTATACATTCTAGTGTTGTCAATATAATAGCGGCTATACTTAACTCAGATTCTCAAGTATTAGCAATACAATTCACTATCGGTTAACCCGTTATGTTTTCTCAAAACATTACATAATTATTTTCACAATACCAACATGAAAGTTCCCATTATTTAAGTGTATATTATTCACGTCATAAATATACAATACAAACACCCGAGACTAAGCTGCGGTGCACACATACTCTGCTATCCATCCCGGTACATCACGTACATAAGGATCACGCATTCCGAATCTCTCAGGAATCGTTCTCAGATAATAGCAAATCACAAACAATGGAGGCGAACACAGTCACATCACATGGGTCACGCACATACCTACGCTCCCACGATCAGCAGACTTATTAACATCCCAATAAGTCCTTCTGTGACCTATGTTCTCGAGGTACCAATCTAAATCCGGGCAACACAAGGATTAGAGGGCCCTAAGCGAACGTAAACCTCCCGTGATAGCAAGTATGGTAGGTATGTCATACACATAAAATCATATTCATATACTAAGTATTAACACATCTTAGTAATCACCGTAATTTATTTGTGGTACACTTCTCATTCTCGTACCGACATATAATGTTACACAATTCATAAGTTCCCGATTAATTCAATTATTTAAGCCGTGAATAATTCTCACATCGTAATAGTCACTCACGTCCTATTCCACAATTCCCATTCAATTCGCGTCACACTTCTATGTTTTACTCCGCAATATAACCCAAATGTCCCAACTATATTAATCTATCATCGAGGGAATGCTATCTCTACAATTAAATAAGGTTACGGGACATGCAAAATCAAAACAGGCCAAAAAGCCTAAACTGTCCTCTCGTTAGAAGTCTCGTTCGAACGAGGCTGTTCGAACGAGAGTTCGTTCGAACGAACTGGGCATCTAACGAGATCTCATTCAAACGAAAGACATCGAACGAACATCCCTCTCATTAGAAGGCAAACTGTCAACTCTTTAGAAGCTCGTTCGAACGAGCTCGTTCGAACGAGCTCGTTCGAACGAGCTGGGCAGGTCTTCTAACGAGTGGCCAGTTTCGAGCCCAGAACTTCCTTTTCCCGTTTTTCCAACTTTCTTCATCTCTAATCTCATATACAATTCGTCCCAACATTATTTTAAGGTTTCTAATCCATACCAAACAATCATAGGTCATAATTAAACAATTATATAGGGCCAATACTTCCTAAACATCATTGAATCATCAAATCCCTTCATTTATCCCCAAATCATATGAACATGAACCCTAAAATTTTAAAGTCACCAATGGGCATAAATAAATCCGTTTTTGTTATGAACAAAGTGTATTTCCATTAGAATAATCCTCCTAACACAATTCTACATGCAATCCTTTCATCAAAATATAAAGTTCTAATTCCAATTAATGGGTTTTTATCAAACTCCTAAGAACAATACAAATTTTGTCAATTTCCTACGCTTGGAAGAAACATTCTTTGTAATAAACGAAATTAAACCACTTGCCTTTGATATATCTCTGAATTTGATGACGAATTGATGAGTTTCTCTCTCTCTCTCTCTGCAGAATTCTCCTCTCTCTATAAGCTCTTCTTCTCTAATGTGACAATGGTGGCTAGGGTTTGCCTTAGGGAACTCTTGGAACTAATTCTAATAACCTCCGTAGCCCATAAGGTCATAAGGTGTATTTAGTGGGTTTAGTGGGTAATTACCAAGTCAGATTTAAATACTAATTTTCGTTGGTTTTAATTCCCAAAAATTCAAAATTACCAAACTACCCTTATACGTTGCCGGCATGGCCTAAAAATGCCCCGGGACCCAAACTAAACCCCCGGCTAGTGTTTTCTGACTATCTCGACCCTTTCGGACGCGTTGGCGCACTCAAAACGACCATACGGTTAATAGAAATAAAATTCACTTTTTAATTAAATAATAATATTCCTGACGCGACTGTCACACGCGTCTCAACAAAATTTTCCAAATTGTCGTATATCAATCTCATGACAAATTTAATAATTCAACATTCATATGTAGCCATGTATACTCATTTAAATCAAATACCAACTCGCATCTCGCTAGTATTTTTATCCGGATTAATTCCCAATTAATACACATTTAATTCAATTAATCCCTTAAATAAATATCATAAAAATTACGGGGTATTACACAAAGATAATTATGGTACTTAATATAATTCCCCGCATTAAGTGTCCGATACCCGCTTGATCAAATCAACTTGTTGTTAATCGATTATAACCAACATCTAATCAATTTTCTTGATTCTCATACTTAACTTATTTTCTACTTCACCAGGATTATAAAATAATCCATCGGTCGAGTTTTACTTGGTGGAAACAAAATATATAAGTCTATCAAGTGGGTATCATAATCCATGGTATCCCCTCGATGCGGATTCCTCCAAATTATTATCTCAAACCTACTCATATAAATGTTACCCAATATGCGAGATCATTTGATTCAACTTAATATTGAATCGTACCCATAACAATCAAAGCGATAACTATATACGCATTCCAATCCTTATAATTCTCAAAATTAAAAATCTATGCACTATTTGTAAATGCTATAAGATTACCCGAGTCTAATCTAGACAACCCTTAGAATCAAATCTCATTAGTGGTCCCATTCAATACATTCTTGGGATGTACCAATCACAATCCTCTGTTGAACTATCACACAAGTTATCGAACAATCACACCAGTTTCCCATAGTTTGAGCTAAACTACTAGGATTGTGTTGCGGCCGTTTCGATGGGATTTCAAGCTCATATATAGGTTGTGAACATTTCAATAGTGCTAGAATTGGAATCCCAATCTCCTTGTGATCAATCCAAAGTTGCATCACTGGAATTCCTAATAAGTTCTATTGATTTCATTAAAATAAAATAATATATTTACATAGATTTAAAGCATTCTCGTAAACACTATTCTTATTTGAAAATGAAATGATGCACCTTGACTTAAAAGTAACTATCATACATAGTTTTAAGAATAAAAACCTAATAGAAACATACTCCTATTTTAATTTATAAGATTCCAAATCGAAGGTGAAATCATATTTATGATTTCAATTGAATTAAGAACATGCCTTTTCCAAAATTTTAATTGAATTAATATGAATTAATTGCATTAACTAGTGTAGAAAATATATGAATTAGAGCATACTCATTTTTATTTTAGAAAAAATTTAATTTGGAGGAATGATAAATTCAAGAGTTAGACCTACTTGTTTCTACTCAAATTTTATAATTTAGAAAAGATATTTAGGTTGAAGGTTACATCACTATTTTGTGTCAATTCAAACGGCATCACCAAAGACTTACTCTATTAGACTCCTCTGGACCAATAACCTTAAATCACCACATTACCTTCAATACAACTATCACTAGAACACATTACACTCTATACAACCTAACTTTATTAGCTCCCTAAGGACACCCATCATACCTCAATGTGAAAGTCACCAAAATCCAGACAAGATTTCATCACCGGTGATTTTCTCACAGCAATTATGCTATACCAATTTCCTAATATCCATCCCACAACTATTCGATACTCACAATGATACTAGCCTACAAGTATCCACACATGGTGAACTATAACCATTGAACACCTCAAGGAATCATGATAATTCAATTTCTATTCCGAAAGACGCTACATGCAATTAATCTCATGGTCGGATGAAGTAGATAATTTCCTTAGTAAATAAGTAAAAAAACTTTCCAAGGGATCCCACTTAGAATGGATACTGGACAAGGACTGAAAATTCTATTTCCCATATAATATTGATGAAGCAGTGGTTCTATTAAAGTTAGCTACTTATACCGAAACCGCTTCACGTTCATTCATCACTTAAGCAATATAAATGGGCTACGGTATTCAAGTAAAAATCTTATTTCCCTTTCGTTTGAATCCTTAACGTAGATCTAGCTTACGAACCTCTCTTAGGTACCTAATGAAAAGTCGAAAAACTTCCTTTCAAATAGCAGATGCCATATACTACGTATCAAACCACAGGCTGACACTACTAAAGATTCTGGCAGGATATAGGACGACGTTTACAACCAATAAGCCTCTAAGTCCACATTACAAACATCACAAGGGATCATATTCCTCAAATGTTACATCATATTCTCTAAAATTACATCATAGAAGGCTACCTAGGGTTTACTCCCATGTCAGTTCAATTCATCATTGTTACTCACGTAACACACTTACCACCAATGGCTCATAACTCACATCATATCTTACGATATGCATATATCACGTGACAATTACTAAGACATTCTTCTACAATGACAATATCCTATTAACTAAGTCATGAGTACACATCCTAAAGTATTAACCAATATAGGCCTATATGCCTACCAATTTGTTAAGTATTTATGACATGACACTACCTCAAGGGTCAAGTTCACCTGATCACATCATCAGTATTAACCATCTACTGTTACCTAACTAAGGAACATGATGCACCCTCCTTATAGAGTCAACATCGCTTATTCATGCTACTGTGACCATCTAATCTCCATAGTTGACTTAAACAAGTTACACTTTTACATCAAGGGACGTTATTAGCCCCTATTAATATCTTAATGGTTTTTTCACATTATCAAGGGCTGAAACAAAAGCACCTCACACTAGAGAACACGACGTCACCACTAACGACCCACGCAATGTCGTAAGTTACTAATACGCCTATATCATAAGAGCCTAGAACTGTTAATGGAAACTAACTTGTCCCCTTACTACTTGATAATGAATTGTCCATTGTTCTAATATCCTTGACTCCATCATCGAGAACACGAAACAAAATCATCATCTATCTAGCATGACCGCCCAAAAACTAACACCGATGTCCAAAGATCCACTGCCGACCTCACCACGCTAATCTTAAAAGGAACCCTTAACCTAGATATTTAGTACCAATTGTAACGCCCCGACCCAGATTTATGGGTTACTTGTGGGTCGACTCGGTCCATCCAGAACATTAGGTGTGAAGTGCAATGAGACAACCTAAATAATGTTTCTAGTCTTGTTCGATTTAGTTTACAGTCCAATTATTGAGATTGTGATTCTAATTTATATCAAGATACGTGTGGGACCTCTGGTAAGCGTCCTCGAAATCCAAGCATACAGACCTACTAACATAAAATAAAAATAATACTTACCTATGATGCTTTCAAAGTTTGGAAGTGCAGACATCCTCTCGTAACAAAGGAAAAGGAAATGAGCCGAACGCCCAATGAAAAATACAACAATGCAATATATAATCGAACGGCATAAAAGAGGCTCTATAACGTACCACCTACGTGCACATGCAAATACCCTGTACATATACGAATGCATGAATTCATTTTTAATCCAAAGTGTTACTTGACTTGATTAAATCATATTAATCTTATGAAAGGACCCCTTCTTGCCCCTTATTACTTAACTTGGAATTATTTTCCCAATTCAATTCACTTGGTTAAATACTTAAACAAAATACGTTTTGTTTAGGAAAAATACTTCATTTACCAAGATTTTTCATTTACTCAGACTAGATCCATTTTAGTATTTTCCTTGAAAACCACCTTTCAACACATGCACACTCTGTTTTAGAAAATACTTGTTTGTCTTTTGAAAACTGTTCACAACACACACTTGTGTTAATTATAGGTTAAAACTATCTTAGGTTGCTTGATTAGCCATTAATCACTTCACTTATGTCATTAACTCATGCTTTGCTTGGACATAGTCATTTTCATATTTCTTGTCCAAATTACTTTTTTATGGCATGAACATTTATCTATTTCATTTCACAAGGGTTGTCTTTTCTTATATTCTCAACACAACCAATTTCCTTATCATGTTCCACTTTTCCCATTATATTTTCCTCGAAGTTTACCACATAATCTTGTACTTTAATGGGCTTCACACCGTCGGCTACGCTACCATATGCTCTGACTAGTGATTTTAGGTCTTTCAGCCCAGGACTCCAGACCCTTCTTAATTATTCAGATCATATTCGTGTCTTTGTTCAATGTGTTTCAACATTCTGCAAATGTCCACATTATTTCACTTTCACCGGTCAAAACCAAAATCCCGAAAACTACGCCTCCTATTTGTGTTACACTTGAAAATCACCATTTCTTGTCCTTTACACATTTACGTTGATTTCATCCCGAAGATCGCTTTATTTTAGGAAGATTTTGTGTAACACCTTTTCTAACATTTTTATTTCATAAAAATGTTCAACTTTACGTAAAATTACAATTTTACCTATTTATTTACAAACTAACCTTTACTCCATTTTCACAAGTGTTATTTCCCACAAACTTATGCATACCAGCTTCTTGAATGTTTTACTCATTAACACTTGTTGTAGACTTTGGAGTTAACACACTTTTCAAGTTGGAAATCTCTTTATCTCATCACTTTCTTGAACAAATAAGTCAATGAGAATTTAAAGACTACTTTACAAGAAAAGTATGATTTTTAATTATCATCATATGTAATTTTGAAACATAGACTTATCACATTTTCTACACTTATCAACAAACTTTAAAGGTCTAGAATTTCTATTTTCTTTATTTCATGTTAAAACTCATTAAAACCTTTACTAAACTTGTTCATATGCCCATTTCCAACTTACTAAAAGTTTATATACATGTGGAGAGGAATTTTACATCTAAAATCCATAAAAATGAGTTTTAAACATGATTCACACAAGAAATTTCATAACATTTTCAAATACAAATTTTTCAAGACTAAAAAGGCCTTTATTTCTTTAAAACATGATTAAATGTCTAACTTCATAAAAACTTCATTATCAAGAAAGCTTCAAGATTTTTGTAATGGAAACACCCTAACAATACAAAGATTCTTCTAAAAATATTTTATTTCATAAAATGTTTAAGCACTATATTTTCTTGAATACATATCATCATTTTTCTCAAACTTTTAGAAAAACATTTGCAGTCACATTTTCATAAACTCATGAAACATTACCATTTAAAACATGCAAGACTCCCGCGCTTACAAACTCTAAATGTTATACCAAAGGCTAAGAAATAGAGTACTTAAGCCTAAAGAGTAGAGTTTTCCACCTCAATGAAGCTTTAAAAATGGATGAAAGAGGAAGAATATAATGGCAACCTCCCACCTCCTAACGTGGCCTTAAAAAGGTTGCCAAGCTCCACTAGTTTTCTCCTTAAAAGCACCATGAATACCCGCCTCCAAACTCCATATTTTCTTTTTAATTTGCCCTCCAAAAATCCCGCAATAACTTTTTCATAAATTATTTCCTTGCCTAATAATGGTGTAGATGGGTTTTATTAGCTTAAATGTAGTAGAATATAAGGTATATATGGTGGCTTAGGGAGGAAGGTGGTGGTTCTAGGGTGGAGGATGGTGGCGGAGCTCCTTGAGAGCTCTAAGTGTTAGAGAAATAGTGAAAATATGATTGGAGTGGGGTCAAATGAGCTAAAAAACTCCTTAAATACTCAAAAATCCCTTAGGATGAAATCCCTAAAATGCACAAAGATCAAGCCCCGAGTCGATATGATGCTATGGGAGGTTGACATGTGTTTTAATCTAACAGTCTAGATCGTGACAACATTTTCTGAATCTGAGAAATCTGATTTTAGAGTCTCGTTCGAACGAGAAAGGACCTCGTTAGAATGACAACACACATCTCCTTCGAATGATCGAGTTTCTAACAAGGGTGTTTAGTTGGAGGCATAACATGGTCATTGGAAGGTACTGTTCAAATGACGGAAGCATCTCGTTCGAACGACCAACACTGGTTCTAAAGAGATCGGGATCTCATTTGAATAACCCAGCAACTCGTTCGAACAACCCAAAATTTTACCAAAATAGATTTTTGACCATTCTAATCCCAAAGATTACACAAAGGACACAAGACTACTCAAAAGTGACCCACAATCGATCTTACGAAGTCCAAAGATCAAGAGGGTCATGTCAAATGACCAAATTACATGGGTAGGGTTAAACTCGTGCAAGGGGTGTTACACACTCTCTCTCACACACATGCACACACCTTATATAGATAAATTAATAATTATATATACTCATTTTCAATTAGATAAAATTAAATTATAAAAAATTAAAAATGTAATATAATGGGATGTTAAAAAAAGTAATATTCTCAAAAATAAAAAGTAATGTGTGTGTGTGTGTGTGTGTGTGTATAAACTTAATGATTTGGAAATAAACAAACATAATTTTTGGAACATAAAAAATCATAGAATTCCGAAAAACTAAAAAAATGTAATAAAAAAATTATTGTGTTAAGATATAAAAAAAACTAATATTCAGAAAAAATGAATTTTATGGAAATTAAATAAATTATAATATTTGGAATATAAAATACTCTAAAATAGTTATGTTATAACAATGTTTTAAAACCTTAGGATTAATTAGAACAATTTTTTTTAAATTCTTTTAAAAAATGTAAAATTTTGTATTATTTTAACGTTAAAAACTACTAAAACAATTTGTACAAAAAGTAATACTCTGGAAAGTTTTGTAATACTCACAACTCAACAAATTCTTTTTCCAGTTATTTGGGGTCGGCTACATGAATCCTATTTTGCATTCCATTTTGTCAAATGCAATATCTTCGGTTAAACCACATGACATCATGTCATTTTTTATAATATCCCACCAAGTCAATTTAGGTCTACCTCTATCCCTTGTGTTACCATCAATACTAATTAAATCACTCTTCCTTACCGGAGCATCATTGGTCTACGCTTGATGTGTCCAAACTATTTAAGTTAATTTTCTCTCAATTTATCTATTATAAGACCTACTTTTATCATTTCACTAATTTGTTCATTTTTAATTTTATCCTTTTGAGTTTTACCACAAATATCTTAGCATTCGCATCTCCGCCACACTCATTTTTTGCACATTTTGTTTCTTGGTTGCCCAACACTATGTTCCATAACAAGATAAAAGAGATAAGTACTTTAATGTTGAACCTTGGTGTAAACCTACAATAATTGAAAATTCACCACTTTCTCCGGCTGGTGTTCTTACTGTAGCCGTGGCCCCAACATACATATCCTTGATCACATCAATATTTCTGCAAGTCACTCCTTTTTTATGTAGAATCCACCATATTATATCTATGAGTATCCTATCATACGCCTTCTCCAAATCTATAAAAATCATATGAAGATCCTTCTTTTTCTCCCTATACCTCTCCATTGATCTCCTCAATAAATAGATTGCTTCCATTGTTGACCTCCCAAACATAAAATTCAAATTGATTCTCAGATACTATTGTCTTCAATCTCAATCGATATCCAATCACTCTCTCCCAAAGTTCCATTGTATGACTCATTAAATTAATACCATGATAATTTGAACAACTTTGTATGCCCCCTTTATTTTTATAAATAGGTACTAAAATACTTTTTCTCCATTCATCGGGCATCCTATTAGTCATTAAAATTCTATTAAATAATTTTGTGTTCCATGATACTCCATCCTCCCCTAAGCACTTTCAAACCTTAATAGATATACCATCTGGTCCTAAAGTCTACCCTGTTTCCATCTTTTTAGAGCAATCTTGACCTCTGTTGTCCTAATTCTGCGGAAAAATATATTTCCTCGAGTCTCCTTAAGTTCCTCTATATCTAATCTACTCCCATTATTTCCATTTAATAACCTCTCAAAGTAATTTTTCCATCTTTCCATAATTTCATCATCGTTGACTAGGACTCTCGAATCATCACTTTTAATGCACTTAACATTATTAAAATCTTTTATTTTTCTATCCCTAAGTTTAGCAAGCTTATAAATACTTTTCCCCTTCTTCTGTTCCTAATTTTGTATATAGATCATCATATGCTTTTAACTTATCATCTCTTACCACTTTCTTAACATTCTTTTTAGCCCATTTATATTTCCAAAAAAAAATCATTTATATTTGTTTTCCATGTTTTAAAGCACCCCCTTTTGATTTTTACTATATTTTGTTATTTTTTCATTCCACCATCAAGTTTCTTTAGACTGCGGCCCCTTACCTTTTGATTCTCCAATAATTTCTTTTGATATTATCCTAATACACGTGGCCATCTTATTCCACATTATGTTAGTCTCTTCTTCAGTATTCCATGTTGCTTCATTTAATACTTTATCTTTAAATAGTTATAATTTCTCTCATTTTAAGTTCCACCACCTAGTTCGTGGGTTAATCTTCACTTTTCGCACTCGTGATTGATTTTTTATATTTATATTCAACATCATTATCCCATGTTGTGAGACTAAGGTCTGTCTGGGGATAACCTTAGAGTCTTTACATGTTAATCGATCTCCTTTTCTAGTAATGAAAAAATATATTTGGCTCTTATGCGTTCCACTTTTCTAAGTTATTAAATATTCAAGCCTCTTTTTAAAACATATGTTTACTAGTACAAAATCATAAGCCACCGCAAAATCTAAGATAGACTCTCCCCGGTCGTTCTTATCTGTAATATAGGGGGAGATTTTAATGGCCATAAAGGAGAAGATCTTGTAGTATATAAGATAGTGCATAAGAGCCAAATATATTTATATCCTACATGATCTTCTCCTATATGGCCATTAAAATCTCCCCCTATATATATTTTCTCACCTACGGGTATTTTTTGAATTAGTTCATCCATTTGTTCCCAAAATTTTACTTTAATGTGCCCATCTAATCCTACTTGGGGTGCATAAGCACTAACAACATTAATTATATTTTCACCTAATACCAATTTTACAAGTACAAGTCTATCACCTTTTCTAATAACGGTTACGATATCGTCTTTAAAGTTCTTATCTACTATTATTCCAACTCTGTTCCTATTTCTATGTTTTCTTGTATAATATAATTTAAACCCTCTATTTTCTATTTCTCTAACTTTCTCATTGACCCATTTAGTTTCTTGTAAACAAGCTATGGTAACTTTTGTTCTTATCATAGTATCTACTAACCCTATCCATTTTCTTGTCATAGTCCCTATGTTCCAAGTCTCTAACCTAATTCTACTATCCAGAACTAGCTTCTTTACCTGCACACATCCAGATTATTGCAGGAACACTTGCGTATTTCTCATCGCATCCGGGCAAAGTTTTGTAACTTTCTGGAAAGTAAAAAAAAATGTAATATTCTAGAAAAAACAATTAGTAACGTTTTAAAATTAAAAAAATCTTTTAAAAATTTAATGTTTTGTATTGTTTTAAAAAATTAGAAACGTTTTAAAAAAATTAATGTTGTTTTAAAACAAAAAAAAAAGTAGTTAAATTTCCTTTAAAAAACTTTTAAATGAAAAAAATGTTCCTTTAAAAAAAACAATTTCTAATTTTAAGTATGTAATTGGGATTTTCAACTCCACTCTTTGAAGAAATAAAAAAAAATCTCTCTATCACACACACATATACTAGAGTGTACTCGGTGGCGAAGCCAGTTTTTTTTTTTTGGGGGGGGGGGGGGGGGGGGGGGGCAAGTACCTCATCCAGCAATTTTGAAAAAAAAATAATTACTTAATTTGGGATAAAATTTAATTATAATAAAAAGTAGGGTCAAAATTGAAATATTAAAAGTAGTTAACCTAAATACCCTCTTTTAGTTAAAAAAAAAACACAGTTCCTTTATTAACAACAAAAGAAAGCGGCTGCCATTGTTGTGTTACCAAGCCAACAAACCGCTGACCCCTGGCCCTCCTCAACCGCCACCGATCACCGCTAACCACTGGCACTGCTCTCAACACCTCCGACCGGCCTTCCTCCATTGTTTGTGTAAGGATCCCCTCTAACCATTGTTGTTTATATTTGCCCCAAATTGCCCTATGGGTCCTTGGTTGCTGTTTAGATTAATACTTGCAATTTTTTTTATGATTTAAACTTGTTTATGTTCATGATTTGTTATGATTTAAACTTAAAATTTTTTTTATAATTTAATAATTGGTGAGCAAAAATAATTTAACATAAGCCTAAAAAATTATGTATGATACAAAAATAAGCCTAATTTTTTTTTCGAGTCTACCGCCTCGAACCCCCCGACAATGGATTGTGCCCCACAAACGCTGAATTTCTAGCTCCGCCATTAAGTGTACCCGTGCCAATGACACGCTCTTAAAAATATTTTGGATATTTCGTAATAGTAATTTGGTGTGGCAAACTAAGACACATGGGATTACATAATACGAACTAGCACGCTGTTATAATATCATTTGTTCACCCTTAATAAAATAATATGTAATAAAATGTGTAGACCTTTAATAAATTAATGTGTTAACCATTGGATATAAGTAGTCCCTTAATAGTGCGTGGACCTTTAGTAATGTCTTAGTATTGTGTGTGAACCATTGGATATAATGTGTGGACAATAAAATTGTTCTAGAGATGTCTTAGTAGGGTATTTTGGAAACCCAAAAGAAAAGGTTATTAATTGTAATAGAAAAAGGTTCTAGATTCTACTTCATATCGTAGTCATTACCAATATTAAGTATAATTAATTGTGTCAATAATACTATCAAGAGTTATATTTATGGAGAATTATTATGTTTTCGATCTTGTTTAAATTAATTTTAAGAGTACGGTGCTTGTTTAAATACAAAAAAATATTGATTCTTTTGAAGTGAGGGTAACAAAAGTTCTAAGAGCATCCACAATGGTGGATCTATAAGACACACGAATGGGTAATATTACAAATTGAAGGGTCTATAGTGGTGGGTAAGAGGCAATAAAATTTGCATGAGAAAAGGTAGTGGTTCTCCAAATTTTCGGAACAGTTGCCGAATTTGCAAATACTTCCTATGAAGTACATTTGTTTGTAGGAATTCCTACGAACTTCATAAGTTCATTGGAACTCCTACGAACAAATGAAGTTCGTATCAAATATAAGTAATTAATTTTTATTACATATTTGGGATTCTTACGAACAACATTTGTTCGTAACAATTCCTACGAACAACTATTATTCGTAAGAAGTGTTCCTTTTATTTCTTATGAACTAAACTTCTTCGTTGGAAGTAGTATTACTAAATCCCCTTATATCACCACTATGAGAACGTACTGATGAGGAAAGGTAAAATTCCTTTTTAATTTGTAAACATAGCTTTCGTCCGTCTTCCCCACTAAAGATGCTCTAATGGGCAATGGATACGGATACCATACTTTAATGAATTAAATAAT
Source organism: Sambucus nigra (assembly GCA_949130495.1). Lineage (NCBI taxonomy): Eukaryota > Viridiplantae > Streptophyta > Magnoliopsida > Dipsacales > Adoxaceae > Sambucus > Sambucus nigra. The sequence continues at coordinate 447,070,408 of OX422220.1, read as the reverse complement.
TTTTTATTTTTAAAATATTTATATTTCACACTTTCATGATTATTCTTAAAATAGTTTGATCACCCATAAATTTTAAAAAAAGAAAAAAGAAAAAAGAAAACGAAACTCACTTTTAAATGTCATAAATTTTTTAACAAATAAGATAGATGAAATAAAGAGAGAGAAGACGATATCGAAACATTATATTCATGAAAAAATATGTCAAAAGTTATAATAGCAAGGTTTACTAAATTAAAAAGGGTCATGATAACATGTGCCCTAAGGGAAAACACTAAGAACCCAAAAATAGTAGGGACAGAATTCCAACATACATTTAATAGGGCACAGATACTCCTATAGAGCACTCATACTTACTATTTTGAGGTTCAAAACATGTGCCTTAAGGGCACATGTTATCATTTTCCAATTGAAAATTTAGATATTTTAAACTTGTAAAAAGTAATAACATTAACTTAGTCAGTAGATATGCTAGCATTGGTATTCCCTCCTCTAAAATACAGGCTATATATTGAGATGTCCATTAGGTTGGTCTTTATTAGGTTGGTCTATAAGTCTACTAACGTCATAACAGTAGTTCAGTTGTTGACTTAACACTGAAAATAACTTTAACTCAACTTTAAGTCAACTTTAAGTCAACTTTAGGAACATCAAACTGACAGTCTTCTATATGTAGACTTATGGTGGTGTGGGTATGAGTCAACACTGAAAATAACTTTATATACACAATTATTTTAACAGAGGTTTTTTGAGTTTGCCAGGGACATATTAGACATATGAGAAAGACTAGGGCGACTGGCATAATGATGTAGCGGATACTTAATTATGGGTGGTGATATTCCCACCCCCAAAATAATCTCCATAACACCACTTACTTGAAAACACCACCAAAGTCAATTATAAATCTCACAAACACCAAAAAACTCAACACCACAATAATTTGCTCCAATATATAAATCTAAAATTAAAAAATACTTCATTTTTTTCATCCCCCCCCCCCCCCCCTCTCTCTCTCTCTCTCTCTCTCTCTCTCTCTACTCTTTTCTCTCTTCTAAGGACATCCTCTATAACCCTAACTCCATAACTTTTTTACTAACACTCCAAAATCAAACCCTAACACCATAACTTCACAACTAAGCAAATCATCACTCCATAACCCACAATACGCAGGTATGTATTTAAAATCTATATACTTATGTTTTTCTACATGATTAATTTATATACTTGAATTTATAGATGTCTAAATTATAAACTTCATATTTATACATGTCTACTCCATAATCAAACCCTAGTTTTCATCAAAAATGAACCCTAAGTTGCTGACCAAAACCAAACCCTAGTTTGTATACATGTCTGTTGAAACTGGATCCTCACGGTCTCCCGTAACCGTATGCTATGGGTTTCCACGGCCACGTTCAGCGGTGACCATAAAATTCACGGATACAATAGTTAAAAAAAATTCCCTAATGACGGTCTAAGTTAGTCGTAATTATTTAATAACTAACGGTTTGTATTGACCATACTTTTTTAATAACTCAGGGCCTAACTAGGTCGTGTGATCCTTCCCAGTTTAATTTTTTAACTTTAGATGATTATTGTCATTTTAAATTCGTATTCCCATATTTTATTTCAGATCCATTAAACCGAAAGAGTTGGTAGATCACTTGCGATTGCATCTGTGACTGCAACGGTGCTTAGGTGTTAGGTAACGAGGTGTGCTAGGTATACTCGTTCAATATCAAAACGTTCATCTGTAATCACATTTGTTAAAATTTATTTTTTCAAACACTAGAGGGTCAATTAAATATGATCTAAAATTCCCTTTATAATTCTAATCTGTCAAATATTAATAAATTTATTAATAATGTTGGTTGTCCTCTGGATGATCTTGCTCACCTAGCTGCATTTCGGCCCCAATATTATATAGAGTGAGATGTTTCTGAAAATAGAATTATTTTCAGATCTATCTCACTCTACATAATATTGGGTCCAAAATGCTGCTAAGTGAGCAAGATCATCTAGAGGGAAAGCAAAACTAATAATAAATTTATTAATATTTGACATAATAGTATTATAAAGAGAATTTTAGATAACTATTAATTGACACGCTAGTGTTTAAAAAATTAAATTTTAACAAATGGGATCATAAACATAACTATAGATATAAACGAGTACACCTAGAAAACCAAGTCACCTACCACGGAGGGAGAACGACGAATTAAACCCTAATACAAGGAGAAGGAGAGTGATGAAGCAAACCCCAACTTTATTACTTTGTTAAAAAATGTGAATTTTTTTATTTTTTTATAACAAAATAGTGTGGTAAATATTGTGGTTGTTAATAAAAGTGACTGTTGCTATAGTGTGGTAAATATTGAGTTTGTTATTTGTCAAATCAGATTGTATATAAGTGTGTTATTTTATGCAAAGGTATATGCATTTGGGTGTGACTTTTTATTTGGGTGTAAATTTTTATTGTTGGAAACAAAATAAACATGCATAACACTATAAATGTCATGGAAACCAAATAAACATCTCATGGATTATCAGATGTCATGAAAACAAAACAAACACTTACCATCTTCCATCGGGAAACAAAATAAACATGCACAACACTACAAATGTCATGGAAACCAAATAAATATCTCATGAATTATCGTATGTCATTAAAACAAAATAAACACTTACCATCTTCCATCGGGAAACTAAATAAATATGCACAACACTATAAATGTCATGGAAACCAAATAAACATCTCATAGATTACTGGATGTCATGAAAACAAAATACACACTTACCATCTTCCATCGGGAAACAAAATAAGCTTGAACAACACTATAAATGTCATGAAAACTAAATAAAAATCTCATGGATTATTGGATGTCATGAAAACAAAATAAACATGCATGGATTATCGAATGTCATGAAAACAAAATAAACACTTACCATCTTCCATTGGGAAACAAAATATCATGGATTATCGGATGTCATGAAAACAAAATAAACACTTTAAATGTCATGGAAGCTAAAATGTAGCCCTTAAATAAAAATATCTCGATATATACGAATCATCGGATGAAAACTACGATCAACTAAAATCGTGGTTAGAATAATACGACCAACCCAAATCGTGAAGTACCTTTTCACAGCCAGGTTAAGACATGATATACCTTATTTGACGGCCATATTAAGCCCTGACATACCATATTTAACGGGCAGGTTAAGCCGTGATATACCTTATTTGACGATCATATTAAGCCCTGACATACCATATTTCACGGCCAGGTTAAGCCGTGATATACCTTATTTGACGGCCATATTAAGCCGTTATATACCTTTACTCCAAAACACCATAAAATTAAAACTAATTTCTCACTGACACCACAAACCCCAACGCCACAATTTGAATGTCCATACTCAAACAAAATCATTTCCCTCCTTTGTCTCTTTCTACTCTTTTCTCTCTACTACCTTTTGCAACTCTACATACTGAAACTAAATCCTTATTCCATCCTTCCAACATAACCTGGTATGTAATCTAAAACTCTCTCATTCTGCATTTATATCCAATACCTGCTTTCATTATTATAGAACCCCCATAAAATCCTAATTTCAGTTAAAAAAACGTAATCTAAATGTAAAAAAAATATATGAACTTAAACCTGCCTAAAAACCTAATTTCTTGAAAAAGAAACTTAAATGCCAAAAAAATCAAAATATAAAAATGTGGTAATTGTTCGGTCACCCGTCACCATAAAATATGAACTCTTGCAGTCTACTGAGGCCGTGTAGTCTAATTTGACGGCTACCGTACACCGTTCAGTTTGAAGCACACATGGCATAAGTAGACCATGTAAGGCCCCATTTTGTGGTTATGAGGGTCGTGGGTATGGTTTTTCAAATATATTCATTTATATATCCATTTTTAAAAACCTGTTAAATGCATGCTACCAAATTTATTGATTTCTTAACAAGTATTATAGACTATAAATGGGGAGAGAGGGTAGACAATCCATGATTGCGTCGGAAAGAAAAAGAAAACAAGATTGAATTTCAAGTAAATATGTGATTGGTGACGAGGTGGTTGTGAGGATGTAGGTGAGGGAAATGTTGGTGAGGGGGTTGTGGGTTAGCGAGTTGTAGGTCAGGGGAATGTTGGTGAGGGGGTTGTGGGCTAAGGGGTTATGGGTCAGGGGAATGTGGGTTAGGGGAATGTTGATGAAGGTGTTAGATGGGATGGTAGCTCTAGTATGTCAAGTGATTCATCTACATCGTTATCGTTTGATGATGATGACCTACTTAGAGGGGCATCTTCTTCGTCCCCGATTGAAAAGAAATAAACATTGACAAAACCAACCAGATATGATGCAAAGCCATTAGAGGGGTCCTATCCTAACAACCCTGAGTTGTTAAAGATTTTTCTAACCATGTGTTATACGGTATTTGGAACCACAATGAAGAACGATGTATAATGAGGTGTGTATACCATTATAAGAAATTCGTTGAGTGGAATATTGATGAAGAGGATGAGTGGGTGGTGAATGCAGTAAAGGCCTCGGGATTATGGCCTTTGATAGAAAAATCTTATCGGTTTATTAATCATGTCCTTGTATGTGCATTCATCGAACAGTGGCATCCGAAAACTAATACGTTTCATACGACATTCGGTGAAATGACCATTACACTAAATGATGTTTATCATTTGTTAGGGATAGCGGTTGAGGGGCACAGTGTGTACAGGGTGATCTCGAAGACGGTTGAAGAATGAGCTGCATCAATTAGGAAATTTGCTAAGTTTATCAGGACAACGACAAAAGAGGTTGAGAAGGAATTCAAGTCTTTTCATGTGGTCCGTTTTGACTGGTTGATGAAATTATGGAAGGATAGGGTGAAGGAAACGGGTCAGAATGCAAAGGGTAAACAAATCGATCAATGTGCCCGGGCCTATCTTATATTCATGATAGGGTGCCTTATTTTTCCAGATAAGTCGGGGACCCGAGTCCTAATATATTACATTCAATCTGTGAAGAACGTGGGGGAAGTCAAGGACAATAACTGGGGAGGTGCTCTCTTATCCCACCTATACCCCCAATTGGGGATCGCGTCCATGGCAGACGTACTACAAGTTGCTAGATATCTCCCTCTTCTAGTGGTAATGGATACTTTATAGTAATATATTTTTATTTATCATATTCCTTTTCCAACTTAATATTAATGTATATGTACGTATGGATACACGATTACTTTGATCTAAAGCATAGTGTTTGTAAGTCTGATTATACCACCGTCGAGCCCCAAATTTGTAGGTGGTAGGTGCAAATGGTTTCGGGTGACTCAAATGAGAAATTTCTTGCTATGAGGGAGACGTTGGATGATTTAAAAGTTCATGATGTGAGTATCACTACTATTTTTTACTTAGTCGTATGTTTGTAATGAAGTTTAGTTACATCATGATTAAAAATGTAGATTGTATGGGACCTGTGCAAAGAAAATGGCGAGGCCTTTCCATTCCACGAGATATCGTGGTACACTGGTACTCTCATATGCTATGACGTTGCCGAGCCATACTATCCTGAGAGAGTGCTTCATCAAGTCGGCATGTTCCAAACTATTCCACGCCTTCCCATGCGTTTGATTAAAAAAGAGAGGGGTAGGACACAATCTAGGTACAAGGTGGCGTATGACAATGAGAAATGGTACCAAGAGAACTGGTTTGACTATGTCCTCAATGCTGGTAGACTATATACGCTTATAAGAAAATGCCCTTGGGAGTGTGTTGAAGGCTACATGGCATGGTACAATGAAAGATCACATCCCTTGGTCTGCAATCCTATTCACCGAGAGGGCAACCCAAGAGTGAACGCTACAGAAAAATTGGTATGATACATCACATCAACATTTAAGGTTTGGTAACATGTATTTGTAGTATTAATTACATTTATTGTGGCAACATGGACAGGAGTCGGGTGTCGACCTATACATTAATCTCTTGGAAGAGGCGCTTAAATATCCAAGGGAAGAACCCTCGCCCAAAGATTATAAAACGCTCTCTGGATCTTCTCAAGCATCATGTGATGCCCTTTTAAAGGCTAAAGTCGATTGTAGAAGAAAAGGAACGAGCAAGGAGAGCGGTGAACAGGACTCGGAGCGACGAACGAAACATCGGTTCGACCCTCACAAGAAATGTGCGCCTACAACTACAAGGAAAAGCCCGGGAAAAAGTAGAAAACCAAGGAAGAAATATTAATGTTGGTTGTTTGAATATTTTGTGGTTAATTGTTTGGTTGGTTGTAGTAAACAATTATTGGTTTGTTGTTTATTGGGGTTGGTTGTTTGTTGTACTAATCACTTATCATAACTTTGTTTGTTTCACTTATAAATGTTTCATTCATAATGTTGTTTGTTTGTTGTAGTTAATATAATTGTTTGTTTGTTGTAGCTAAGAATGTTTTTCAACTATTGTAGCTAACAATGTTAGTTTTTTGTCATAGTTAACTGTTGGATTTAAATGGCCATAGTAGACCGTGAACTCTCTTACCACGGCTAGACATAACCGTTAACTCTCTTTCCACGACCATAGTTAACCATGTAACATCTTTACACGGCCACAATTAACCATACCAATGCCTTGAAAATTATCCAAGTACACTATCTGATTTTCACGACCACAGTTGATCATGACATGATTCTGACGACCATAGTTAACTGTGTAACATATTTACATGGTCACAAGTAACCGTACCAATGCCTTTGAAAATTATCTAAGTACACTGTCTAATTTTCATGACCACAGTTAACCGTGATATGAGTCTGACGGCCATAGTTAATCGTGTAACATCTTTACATGGCCACAAGTAACCGTACCAATGCCTTGAAAACTATCCAAGTACACTGTCTGATATTCACGACCACAGTTGACCGTGATATGAGTCTGATGGCCATAGTTAACCATGTAACATCTTAACACGACCACAAGTAACCGTACCAATGCCTTTGAAAATTATCCAAGTACACTGTCTGATTTTCACGACCACAGTTGACCATGGCATGATTTTGACGGCCATAGTTAACCGTGTAACATCTTTACACGGCCACAAGTAACCGTACTAATGCCTTTGAAAATTATCTAAGTACATTGCCTGATTTTCACGACCACAATTGACCATGACATGAGTCTGATGACCATAGTTAACCGTGTAACATCTTTACACGGTCACAAGTAACCGCACTAATGCCTTTGAAAATTATCCGAGTACACTGTTTGATTTTCACGACCACGGTTGATCGTGACATGAGTCTAATGGCCATAGTTAACCGTGTAACATCTTTACACGGCCACAAGTAACCGTACCAATGCCTTTGAAAATTATCCAAATACGTTGTCTGATTTTCACGACCACAGTTAATCGTGACATGAGTCTGACGTCCATAGTTAACCGTGTAGCATCTTTACATGTCCACGAGTAACCATACCAATGCCTTTGAAATATATCCAACTACATTGTCTGATTTTCATGACCACAGTTGACCGTGACATGAGTCTGACGCCATAGTTAACCGTGTAACATCTTTACACGGCCACAGGTAACCGTTCCAATGCCTTAAAAATTATGCACTGTTGATTCATATCCAATATGAATATCCAACATTTATATCTAATATTCAATATGTAAATTTTCAAAGAGACATACCCAATATTCATATCCAATAGTTAACATGCAAATAAAAATAGACGCTATACAAATACATTGTACATTTCATATCGAACATGATTGTTTGTAATAATCATTCATAAAAATTACACGTAACTTTAGAATTGCTTTACATGTAATGTAACAAATAATTATAACCCCCCCCCCCCCCCCCGGTCGATCATGATTTAGTCAAATCAATTTCGTAATTCGATTCAATCAAAATCGGTTCATCCCTTATCGTTACGTCTTTCGGACACAACCCCTGGAATATATTCAGACGTTGTTTGAATAAATCTTCCCAGCATAGTGCATCGACCTATGCCTTTGGCTTCCAATTTGATGCAATGGGGGGTATGGGGAAAATTGGGTGCACTTCATAGTCACCCAATGACAATTAGGTACGTTTAGTAAGTAAACAATCTTGTTATCCTCCTGAATAGGTTTTGGACCCTCATCAAATGGCAAAAAATTTACGCATTGAAGCTTCGATATCAAGACCACCATTACTTTGATCGCATTCACACCTAGTTTGCCAAAATTCGGTATTATGAATCAATGAATCATCGTGATGAAATTCTTGAACATGTCCAATATACTTTCATACTCATCGATGGTATATGATTTCATGATAGAGGCATATAATTACTTGTTTTGACGTATCTCAGTTAACATTTGACTACGTATAGCATGAGAGTGACTAAGAGATTCCCCAATACCCATCCCCCGGGCCAAGGAAGAGAAGCCGTAATTACCATCTGACCTAACTTCATATATACCATCCATAAAATATTAGAAGAAGTCTGATACGTGCTTCATATATAGCTTCTTGTATGTGGACCACAACTTCGATTTCTTACCTGTATAAGGTGGCCTCGCATCTATCCTCTTGCTACGAAGTTCACTCAAATTTGGAGGATCCTTTTCCCACGCGCATGGGATTATCTTGGTAGGTGTATTTTTCTTCAAGGGCTTAGGTCTCCCCTTAGCCTTAACTGAAGTGGGCTCCATCAATAGTGTGCAAGATGGTTAAGCAATCTCCATTAGTTTTCTTGCATCATTTTTCACTCTACATCCCTCGCTTCATTCCACCTCTTCTTTAAAAAAATCATTTCGGGTGTATAATCAAGATCATGATACATTGGGACATCGGGGACTATAGCAAGCTTATTCCAATGACCGTCTAATGCCCATGTTAGAATGGCGTTACCCATTTTCTCCCATCCGACCAATTCATAAGTGCACGGAAGGCCATATATTGTATAAATTTTGTGCCCGCATGCTATATCCATTAATTGAGTATTACCCGTAAATCCAAGTAACACCGTCCTCATACAATCTATCTCCCCGAGAATCAAATCAAGATCTAGGTGGGAGATTGGTCCATGTATCTCTCGTAGCAATGGTTCGTTGTGCGTATGCTTTGTTGATTGCAATGACTTTTCGAACTCCGATGTAATTTGAGTCTCTTAAAATTCAAGCAGTGCATCCATCCCTTTCCACACCGTGGCAAATGTCCCATTAGAGCTAAGCAAATACTTTTTCAAATGTGCATGGGTGCCCTCGGCCTTCTTTGTGGTGCGGTTCCCCCAATGTAATCTTATTCGTCCAGGGATGCGCATACATGAAACGGTATGACAACCACATATTTTTAAGGTACACAATCATACGAGGACATTGATGCTTCTAAGTTGAAAGAAAATATGACCATGATCTGTCATATTCGGCATGCGTTTCTGAATCGACCACCCCAATCCATCCGGACATAAAGGACTTTTTACCCGAGTCTTTTAATCCAGCTTTCAAACAAGCCGCTTCAATATTCTTCTGCACATGGAATAAACATAACATAAGCTTCGCGCTCGAAAATACTTGTCTCACGCCATTCATGCATGATAATTGTCTATCGAACACTATGACCTCGGGCAATGCTTTTGGCTCATAGATAGATCTCAAGTGTTTTAACGCCCGTTGAAAATTGTCCTCCTTCTCACTCCTAAAAAATTCACACAAAATACAAAATGATTGCCCCGTAGAGGTGACCCCAATCATCTCGAACAAAGTCATGTTGTATCTATTTGTTTTGTAAGTGCAATCAATCACCACAATAGAAGGGAAGCACTTGGCAAGTAACACGGAGGTCGGGCGTGCAAAAAATATGTCTTCGACAGTGTCATTTTTCTCATGACACCAATACCAATGCACAAAATTTTATCGGAAAGCAAATGCATGAGTTGTTGCATTGCGTTCCTCCTAGCATGCTCCCCTATTCTCATCTTGTGTTTTGCGTTGTACACGATTCTCACCGAGAAGCAATTGTAAGGATTTAATTATTTTAATGTGTGCAAGACCTCCTTCGGATGAATATTATTAGAAACTAACTCCTTTGTCACATTCCATTCCTCCTCGTTTAACCGTCCGACATATGGGTGTCCAACTAACAAATCGGAGACCTCGTGATTATGTAGACTGCACAAAATAACTTACCATCTTCCATCGGGACACCCTTAAGTCTAAATGGAAAATCACACTTGCGGGTGCCAATATACGCTTTCTCTTCTTTTCTGTTTCCTCCTACTTTTCCCGTCTGTGCAATGAGATTCTTTCACATCCAAGAATTATACGTGGCTTTCTTCCCTATTTCTCCTTCTCGAATTTGAGTATAATCACGATAGCCTTCATTTTTAAACCAATCATTTGGAACCTTTCTACCATTTTACTTTTACTTTGGAATATCTGTGGAGATTGAAAATAAATAATTAGCCATTGTGTGTATATGACTAAACACTACAACTTAAAATTGAGTAAGAAAAAAACCAACCTCTTCGGTAGAAAATTTGGAGGTATGATCCTAATGAATGGCACTATGAGAAGATCGTGTATTATCTTAAATTGAAGAAAATTAAAGAAAATATTTAAACTTAATAACACATTTCAACGAATATCTTAGGACTTTCAGAGAAAATTACCATGGTTATCGTCAAGTCTGGAAATTCATCCCGAAGGCAATGACCGGTTGTATTATGCACTTCTACAAAAGATTGTTCAACAGTAGATTACTCACGCATACCACTTGTAACTTCATCCCCCCATGGTGTACCCGATGATGATCCGTCATTCCAAGTCGCACTATCACTTGGTACGACAAGGTTATCAATCTCCCCCCAATCAATTAAGTTTATTATTAAGTCATCTTGCTGCAATTTTAGATAATAATAATAAATTGAGTTTAATATTAACTCAACCCAAAGGTAAATCGTGAATAAGGTTATCTCGACCAAGATTAGCCGTGAAATGCTTGTATCCATGACCACAGGTGTAAGGACATTTTTGTCCAACGTAGTTATATATGTCATTTGCCGTAACACCGTTGAAGAAATTCAAGTTCATATCATCATCAACGGAATCCGAGTATCGAATAAAGAAAGAAGAAATCAGAAATCCAGAATACTGGACCGGTCCGCCCCTAACTAAAACGAACCGATCCGCATCGGACCGATCCGCCTTGTATAAATCCAGAGAGCCCCGGATCGAATGAGAACCGAAGCTGCCTCAAATAAAAAGAACCGATCCGCATCGGACCGATCCGCCTAAGGTCCGGACCGGTCCGCCCTGGATAGAATTTCCCAGATCGTGATTCAGATTTTTTAGGGTTTTGATCCCTTATTTAAACCACGATCAGCAGTTGGTTTTTCTTAAGACTTTCACACGATTATCAGAGCATATCAACCCTAAAGTCTTCACCTATTGAGTCCTATGATTCTAGGTTTTTAGATTCACACATCTTCCATATCTTTGTGAATCAAATTTGGTAACCCAAGAACACCATTCTGTTGTTCAATCCTTGTGAAGTGGATCGTTCCTTCCTCTTCATTGTAGCCCTACTGGACAGGGATAGTTCCAGCCGCCACCCCTACTGGAAAGGGTTTCTTCCAGCCGCGACTACAGAATCCGATACCTGAGGGTAATTCTTAGTCAACCTGTATTTCATTGTAATCCGATTGTAAACCGTATTTTACAAATTATAGTGATATACAAATGGTTTTGCCCCTGTGGGGGATTTTTCCTTAAACTTTGTGTGTTGAATATTTATTGCATGATTTCATATTGTTTCAATCACACCTAGTTGCATGCTTAGGGTTAATTTGGGTTAAAAAATGGCAGTTATTATATTACTTCTTAATTGAACGCAAGCGCCAACTCTTTCAAATTGGTATCAGAGCAGGTTACGCCAATCTATCGCGTATTCCTTTTTCCGCAAAATTTTTCTAAAGATATCAATTTTTGAAATAAATTGATTTTTGAAAAGAGCGTGTTCAAATGGAAAAGTCATATTATAAAATGCCTATTTTTGACGGGTCGAATTATGCCTATTGGAAAGCCCGTATGAGGTCGGCTTTAAAAGCCATTGATGAACGTGTCTGGATTTTAGTTGAACGAGGATGGACTCCTCCAACCGTGACTGTTGATAATGTGACCAACTTGAAACCTGACATCACTTGGACTGATGATGAATTTAAATGGTCGTCTTTTAACTCTAAAGGTCTAAGTGCTATTTCTGGGTCTGTCACTCCTGATGAGTTCAAACGCATAATGACGTGCACCACGTCAAAAGAAGCATGGGATATTTTGCAACTTACCCATGAAGGAACAAATGCTGTTAAAGAGTCAAAATTGCAAAATTTAACAACTCAATTTGAAACCATCACCATGCATGAAAATGAATGTTTTGATGAATTTTATGCTAGGCTCTCTGACATTGTTAATACTAGCTATAATCTTGGTGAACATATTCCAAATGCTAGGGTTGTTAAAAAGATTCTTCGTTCCCTTCCTAAGCGCTTTATACCTAAAGTCACTGTGCTGAATTCCTTGGGTAATTTAAATACTCTAAAATTGGAAGAACTGGTAGGAGATTTACAAACTTATGAAATAGACATGTTTCCTAAATCTGCCAAGCCAAAAGATAAGGGGATTGCCCTTAAAGCCCAAGAGAGAAAAAGTGAGGGGTCGGCAAGAAAGAGAGTCGAGTCGTCTAGAAAGGTAGAAACTTCTGATTCTGAATGTGAGTTTGACCTAGATGATTTGGCACTTTTTGCTAAAAACTTCAAGAAAATTCTGAAATTTAAGAAAAATGGGAACTTCAAAGATAAAAAGAATTTTCAGAAAAATAAGTTTGAAAAGAAAGATTTCAAAGAACCCCCTAAAGACAGTGAGAGGTGTTTTGAGTGCGACGGTAAGGGACACAGAGCGTTTGAGTGTGCCACTCGTCTGAATAGGGAAAAGGGTAAAGCTGTCCTAAACGCTACCCTTAGTGACGACAGTGAGGTCGAGTCGGTGGACTCGGGAAATGAGTCACCGCATGAGCGTAACTTCACCGCGTTCATGGCTAGTCATGTGAGTACTCCTAGTGCATCTCACGACGATGAGGATGCTACTTCACAGAGACACCTCGACAGCGAGAGAGAAGAGAGTGAGGGAGAGGAGGAAGGTAGTGAGGACGAGAGTAGCCTTCAACGCGCCTACGCCGAGTTATATGATGAGTCTTTCAAAACTAAAAAACGTAACAAGGCGTTAGTTCTTAGGATCACCGCGTTAGAAGAAGAGTTAGGAAAGACGAGAGAGAGAGAGTCCTCCACCTACACCGCCATGAGAGAGAGAGAATCTGCCTGGTTTAGTAAAGAGAATTTGCTTAAAGAGAGAGAGAGCAGTTTTGAGAAAGAGAAAGCGGACTTGACTAAACAAGTGGCTAGTCTTACGAGTGAGCTCCATTCCTCCCTGGAGACTCGAAAGAAACTTGAAGCCCTTGTTGCTCAGCTTACTCATGACCTTGAGAGAGCTAGAAAAGTCAAGGTACAAATCGAGGACAGATCTGGGAAGATGGGAAAGATGCTCCTCGGTCCCACTTTAGGTTTTGGTGACCGGCAAGGAATAGGTTTTGATGGTGCCTCCACGTCCCAAATTGCACCCGGACCAATTCCTGAGTTTACTACGACTCCTTATGGCCATCATAAAAAACCAAGAAGGAGAGTTCGACCAAGAAAAGCAATCCAAGGTCCTCCTAATACTGTGCCCTTTTGCTCCCATTGCAAAAGAAACGGACACCTTAGGGATAATTGCTATAAGCTGGGTCGGACACGACGTACGTTTGCTCCACCACATCAGACTGATGAGTTTGCCAGTCTGAGAGAGCGAGTTGAGTTTCTAGCCGCCACATCACAGAGTTTGATGGAGGAATTCCGACGGATGACCTTACCATCAATGAATGCGCCCCGCATTCCGGCTAAAACCAACAACAACAAGGGAATACAAAAAGGTACCTACTCTTGGGTTCCTAAGAAAGAGAAAAAGGCCCTTGTTGTCCATGTTGCTCTCAAAACATATAATACCTCTCAGTGGTATTTTGAAAGTGGATGCTCCAGACACATGACAGGTGATATTTCCCTTTTTACTCAGATTGAGGATTATGATGATGGGAGAGTTACTTTTGGAGATGGGAGTAAGTCTAGCATTGTAGGACGAGGTACAGTTGAGTTACCAGGACTTCCTAAGCTAGAAAATGTCTTGTACGTCAAAGGTTTGAAAGTAAACCTTCTCAGCATCAGCCAGCTGTGCGACGATGACTTTGCAGTAAAGTTTGACCAGGAAGCTTGTAAGGTCTATAATCAAGCCGGTAAACTATTAGTGCAAGGGGTGAGGACAGAGGATAACTGTTATGGGACTGAGCCCAAATCATCACTAGTCTGCAACAGCGCCACGATCACTCCTATGGATCTGTGGCACCAACGTCTAGGTCAGGTGAACGTTAGAGAATAATCCCGTTTAGCTAAAAAGGACTTAGTACGTGGCTTACCGTCACTTGGAAAGCCAACTTCCACGATTTGTGGACCCTGTCAGTTGGGAAAGCAAATCCGTAGCCCACATAGGAAGTTGAATTTCATTACCACCTCACGTGTTCTTGAGTTGATTCACATGGATCTTATGGGTCCTACTCGCACGGAGAGTCTAGGTGGTAAGAGATACATTCTCGTGATGGTAGACGATTTCTCTAGATACACTATTGTAGGTTTTCTAAGAGAGAAATCTGATGCTGTAGAATTTTTAACGACCAAGTGTCGTGTCCTGCAAAATCAACACGGTGTCACTATTAACAGAATACGTAGTGACAACGGCACTGAATTCACAGAAGCAAAGGTAGATCTTTACTGTGATAGCCTCGGGATCAAACATGAGTTTTCTGCTGTGAGAACTCCTCAGTAAAATGGGATTGTTGAGAGAAAGAATAGAACGATCCAAGAGATGGCTAGATCTATGCTTCTAGGTCGTAAAGTCTCTAGGAGATTTTGGGCAGAGGCAGTTTCTACTGCATGCCATACGGTGAATAGGGTGTATCTGCGTCCACACACACTTCACACGCCTTATGAGTTGTGGACTGGCAAGAAGCCCAACCTAGCATATTTCTGTGTTTTGGGGAGCAAATGCTACATCCTACGGGATAGAGAGCAATTAGGAAAGTTCGACTCCCGGAGCGACGAGGGAATATTTCTAGGATATTCATCGAACAGTAGAGCGTATCGGATTTTTAACCTGAAGAGCTCTAAGGTTATGGAATCAATAAACGTCACCGTGCAAGATGACGAACCTCCGACGGTTATTGATCCTAACCTTCAGTGTGAGGATGAGGACTGTTCTAACAGTGATTAACCTGTTCCTGTCTCACACTCTGTGGACCCTATTCCTGTTTTAGGGGACACACCTACTTGGGTTCGCAAGAGTCATGATCCTTCAGCCATTATTGGTGATCCCACTCTAGGGGTCAAGACTCGTGCTCAACTAGAGAACGTTGTTAGTCATCATTGCTACACGTCCAAAGTCGAGCCCAAGAACCACAAAGAAGCACTCCAAGATGAACACTGGATATCTGCTATGCAGGATGAGTTGCTTCAGTTTAAGAAGAACAATGTCTGGGAACTTGTCCCCCGACCTAGTGATACTAATGTTATTGGTACCCGGTGGATTTTCAAGAATAAAATGGATGAAAATGGTACCATAATCAGAAATAAGGCTAGGTTGGTCGCTCAAGGCTACACACAGATAGAGGGTGTAGACTTTGGGGAGACATTTGCTCCTGTTGCGAGGCTTGAGTCCATCCGTTTACTACTCGCCATCGCATGTCATCTGCACTTCAAAGTATATCAGATGGATGTCAAGAGTGCCTTTCTGAATGGCATTCTACAGGAAGAGGTTTTTGTGGAACAACCAAAAGGGTTTGAAGACCCTAAGCACCCTGATCACGTCTACTATCTGAGGAAAGCCTTGTATGGTTTGAAGCAAGCACCCCGTGCTTGGTACGAGAGGCTTACTTCCTATCTCTTAGCCCGTGGCTTCAAGAGAGGGGGAGTTGATATGACGTTGTTCGTCAGGAGAGATGACGGTGCTATCTTGGTTGCCCAAGTCTATGTGGACGACATAGTCTTTGGATCCACATGCTCCCAGCATGCTCACCACTTTGAGGAGGAGATGAAAAGTGAGTTTGAGATGAGCATGGTAGGTGAGCTTACATTCTTCCTTGGTCTCCAGGTTCGTCAGCTAGAGGATGGGATGTTCATCTCCCAATCCAAGTATGCTAGAGACCTATTGAAGAAATTTGGATTAGACTCCGCTAAGCATGCTCGTACTCCTATGAGTACCACTACCAAGCTTAGTAAGGACACTTCAGGCAAGGACGTAGAGCAAACCTTATATCGGAGTATGATAGGTAGTCTTCTCTACTTGACTGCTAGTCGTCCCGACATTGCCTTTAGTGTTGGAGTCTGTGCGCGCTATCAGGCGTCTCCTAAAGAGTCACACTTACTCGCTCTAAAACGTATTATCAAATACGTAAGTGGGACTCTCTCATACGGTATTTGGTATTCCTTTGATACCGATGACCGTCTGTCTGCCTATTCGGATGCCGATTGGGCCGGGGACGTAGATGGATGTAAGAGCACTTCAGGTGGGTGTTTCTACTTTGGTTCTGCTCTTGTCTCTTGGTTGAGCAAGAAGCAAAACTCCATCTCGTTGTCCACTGCGGAGGCTGAGTACATCGCCGCCGGGAGTTGTTGCACGCAACTCATGTGGATGAAGCAAATGTTGGAGGATTATGGGATTTCACATGACACCATGACCATTTCCTGTGATAACACGAGCGCGATACACATATCCCGCAATCCTGTCCAACATTCGCGCACAAAGCACATCAGGTTACGCGAGCACTTTATACGTCAGTTAGTTGAGGAGAAGGTCGTAACCCTGAGTTTTGTTCCTACCGACCGTCAGTTAGCCGATATTTTCACAAAACCTTTAGATGCCCTTAGATTTGAGAGTCTTAGGATGTCTTTGGGGATTTGCACAGTTGACTGAGGGGTTGGTCTATGTCTAGAATAGGATGCTTCTTCATGATCATATCATATGCTTCCTATTGCTAGTCTGTTTTATATGTACCATAGCTTTGTTGTACAGTTTTTATGTATCTTTTTGTATATATTCTTGGTTTTAAAAAATTACTTGAAAAATACAAAAAGATTTTCTTTTTAGAAAAATTTTCTGAAAAGCACAAAAAGATTTTATTTTGATAAAAAATTTTTGAAAAATTCAAAAAGAGATTTGCCTTTTATGGATGAGCATTTAAGATAGCCAAGTCACAACTTCATTCCATATATCCATGTGACTGTTTGATAGAGATTTGAGAGGCTACATCATTTCATCCATGTGCTTAACATTGATTGGAGTCCTTGAGATGTAATTAGTGATATTTCCTACATGCTTGACTCCTATATCCTTTATTGCACACATGCACGGCTATATTGGATTATTGCACTTGTCAATCTCATGTTGGCTTGAGTGTTTCCATCTCAATCCTGTCTATACAATGTATAAAATGCGATAAAACTTGACAAGATTGGATTGCATGTAAAAACCATTTTGGTGAGACTGTGTGTATTTTTTCATAACGGGGAGGGGCTGCGAAAGTTGATTCGTATCCTTTGCGCAAAAGCCACCGTTAAAAAGGACCTAAAAAATGGAGGAATTATAATATCCGAGGTCCTACGAGGTTAAAAGAGCCCGAAAAAATTGAAAAGGCAATAAAAAGCAATACCTGCCATATATGGGCCATTTAGGTTTCACCATCAATTCTCCAAAGTTTGAGAATTTAGTATACCTCTATTCAAAATATAAAATCTGAGGGAGTTTGGTTGGAGATTGAAAAAACGGGTTTGCACTTCCTTGAACGTCCTGAAAAAGCATGAAAATCATTTTGGACGTTATTGGTGTAGAAATCACTTTGAGCTTTGATTTGTAGTTTTGATATAGTCAATGTCTTATATTTCCAATCTTTTACACCAAAGGAAGCATTTGAGTTCATTCGTTAGGGATATCAAATATTCATCGTGCACATATGTCATGTTTGTATGCTTTGATTTTCCTATCGAATTATGATCACACCCATTCATTACGCTATCCCCGACTTGTTTGTTTTATGTTCATTTATGGTGTGATTTTATGCCTTGTGTCACCCCGGTACTTGATTGCTTGATTTATTTCTCTCATTTGTCTATTTGGGGACATCATAAAAAGGGGGAGAATGAATTATCTGATTATGGGGGAGTTTTGAAATTCTGAGAATTGGTATATATGCTTATGTTTATCTCATTTCAAACTCGATATGTCACTTGGTATTTGCTTTGTCTCATGTGTGTAGGTACATCCTTGATAATCCCATGATGCACACCCTGATGAGAAAAGCGGTGAGATTTCTGAAGATTCGAAGAACAAACGATGCAGCCTTAGTCATTTGTACCTCTTTCAGTTTTTGGGTTCATGGAAGGGTAGATTTGTATAGGCATTGTGATTATAGTTAATTCGGATTTTTTATGTTTGTTCCGGCATAGACATAGGGGGAGATTTGTAAGGACATTTTTGTCCAACGTAGTTATATATGTCATTTGCCGTAACACCGTTGAAGAAATTCAAGTTCATATCATCATCAACGGAATCCGAGTATCGAATCAAGAAAGAAGAAATCAGAAATCCAGAATACCGGACCGGTCCGCCCCTAACTAAAACGAACCGATCCGCATCGGACCGATCCGCCCAGACCCGGACCGATCCGCCTTGTATAAATCCAGAGAGCCCCGGATTGAATGAGAACCGAAGCTGCCTCAAATAAAAAGAACCGATCCGCATCGGACCGATCCGCCTAAGGTCCGGACCGGTCCGCCCTGGATAGAATTTCCCAGATCGTGATTCAGATTTTTTAGGGTTTTGATCCTTTATTTAAACCACGATCAGCAGTTGGTTTTTCTTAAGACTTTCACACGATTATCAGAGCATATCAACCCTAAAGTCTTCACCTATTGAGTCCTATGATTCTAGGTTTTTAGATTCACACATCTTCCATATCTTTGTGAATCAAATTTGGTAACCCAAGAACACCATTCTGTTGTTCAACCCTTGTGAAGTGGACCGTTCCTTCCTCTTCATTGCAGCCCTACTGGACAGGGATAGTTCCAGCCGCCACCCCTACTGGAAAGGGTTTCTTCCAGCCGCGACTACAGAATCCGATACCTGAGGGTAATTCTTAGTCAACCTGTATTTCATTGTAATCCGATTGTAAACCGTATTTTACAAATTATAGTGATATACAAATGGTTTTGCCCCTGTGGGGGATTTTTCCTTAAACTTTGTGTGTTGAATATTTATTGCATGATTTCATATTGTTTCAATCACACCTAGTTGCATGCTTAGGGTTAATTTGGGTTAAAAAATGGCAGTTATTATATTACTTCTTAATTGAACGCAAGCGCCAACTCTTTCAACAGGGAATCATAAAATCCCAAAATTCATGGTTATGATAAGCCGTAAACGTGGATATAACGGCCAATCATGGCCTTGAGTTTCCATCTTCTTCGGTTACGAGTAACCGTGTAAAGGTATATCAGCTTTTTTCCAAACTTTTTTTAGTACTTATTTTCTTAGATTTTTTAGTATGTAATGATTAAATACAATGTATGTAAGTATTTAGTACCTCAAATGAGTCCAATGGAGGAGTGAAATCTACACTTTCAGCATCTTTTGTATCTTGGATTTTTGGATCATTTATGGTCATTCTTGTTGGTGTAAACCTGTGAAAAATACAGTCCACAACCACACAAACTATCCCAAATACAATGTAGATGATAGAAACAAGTTTAGATTGAGAACAAGAAGGTTGAGTTTTTTGAGGGTTTTGGCCGTGATATAGGGTTTCACGATTTGAGTTTGAATTTTTTGGGGTGTTCAATAGTTAGAGATTAAAATTAGTGTTATTATATTTGAGGGCATTTTAGACTTATTAGTAAGATTTTAAGTGTTAAATTTGTGGTGTTTGATAGTAGAAAAAGTGTTTTTTTTGTTTTGGGGTGTTATGGAGATTATTTTGGGGTGGGAATATCACCAACCCTGAATTATTTGTTTTGTTACTTTATAATTTTTAAAAAAAAAGTAACATTAAAGTTAAAATTAAAATAGTTTAACTAAAAAAATATAAGTACACGCTATCTATAAATATATGTAAAAAAATTTATGTTGAAATTATATGTGTAAAAATATAACAAGGCAAGACACGAAATCATATTTTTTTTTACTTAACACAAACCAATTAAAAAATTACACAATGCGATTATGAATATTTTATTTTTTAACTAACACGATCACGACTCAAATAAAACGTTATGTGGCATGGAGTCGTATTTTTTTCCATTCCGCTGGCGTTGACCATTTTTTACAAATAGGAAAAATAATCTTTTTACTATTTAGAAAAAATGGTATGCGCCAGGAGTAACCACCTACACATACCGCTGGCGCAGACCATTGTGAATAAGTGCACACCCGATAATTATGAAATTTTAAACCAGAAAATTTAACTCTAAATAGGTGAAAACGTATTTCACTATATAACTTTTCATCACGTTGAAACATATTTTACTCCGAACCAAAAGAACCCTTAAAAAAAATGAAACCTATCCCTATGTATGCATTTATGATGCTTCCAAATGAGGTAAGTCTGTCACTCTAACTATGAAATTTGAAAAATTATACTTACACCGGTTTTGTGTATCGACTTAGTGCACTGGGTGAATAAAATCATTGTACATTTGACTAAAATAATAAAATATTTATTATTTTAGTCAAATGTACAACGATTTTGCACACCCGATGCACTAAATCGGTGCATAAAACCGGTGTGCTCATGAAATTTTCTAAAGAGTAAATACATTAATATCAAGGGTAACTTAAAACACAAAAATCCCCATACATGAACCACGATTCATGTAACTTCTCTTGTAACCCCATACATTAAGTATAATTAGTTGTGCCTATAATACTATTAAGATTCATAATTACAGAGAATTATTATGTTTTTTTTTATCTTGTTAAAATTAATTTTAAGAGCAGGGTTCATGTTTAAATACAAAAAAATATTGATTGTTTTAAGTGATGGTAACAAAAGTTTTAGTGGGAAAATGAATTAAATAATTTTTTATTTTTGAAATATCTACATTTTCGCACTTTCATGTTTATTTTTAAAATAGTTCATCACTCATAAGCTTAAAAATCACAAAACAAAAAAATAACGAAATCCACATTTGAGTGTAATATATTGTTAAATTGTTTAACAAATAAGACAAAAGTATATGTCTTTTTGTATACTTTTTTGTCAACAAAAAGACGTACATTGTTTGAGTTTGTTTTAAGTTGTTATATTTGTACCCTAATGCCATCTCCGATGGAGAGGCTAAATGTGCACATTTACATCTTTTGCTCCCATAATGGGCAGTACAAGATGTATATTTTGGAAAGAGAAAATGTAATTACAATATAAATCTACACACCCGCTACACAATGTGTAGTGGTAGGGGGATTCACAGCTGGACGGGTAAGAGTTTACAGTCCAAATTGTGGACAGATAAATATTATCTGTCCAAGCCTTTTTTTTTTTTTAAAAAGTCCTATTATCTATATAAATAATATATATAAAAGAGTTAACAGCCCTGGACGGTTAAAACTTTACCATCCAAACCAAATTTAACTTCTCCACAGCTTTTCCCAGTGTGTAAATCAACTACAAAATGCATCTCAAACAATGTAAATTTACATTGTTTAAGCCTCTCCCTTGGGAGATGGCCTATGTATTTGATAAATTGGTCAAGAAAGCTTCTTTTTTTTAAACACATAAGCATTGTTTATTTTGAGGCCTCAAGGTTACTTTTTGTTCTCTGTTTTTTTCAATATTTTTGAACAAGGAAGTGAGATAACCTTGGGTGAGTGATACCTATCTTTCCATTTCATTTCCTCATCAATATTTTCTACCTTTATCTATTTTCTATGATTTTTTGTTCGGATAAAATTACTTATTTCACTCTCTTATTTTTCCCAGACAAACTTGGAGTGCATCTTTTTTGCACATTCCAGTTATGACGGCAAGGTATTATAGAGGATGACCGACACAGTATTTCTTAGTGGTGCATTTTGTTACGGGCAATTTACAATTAGGTCCATTCGTAACAATTTTTAAACATTTAAAAATAATTTACTATTAGGTACACTTGTTATGCCACTAGTGTGAACTTTTACAAGAAGAGAATTAGTGGACCTAAATATTTAAAATTTGTCAAAATTCCTTTAGTAGTTAAAATTTATTTGTGAGGAGCCTAAGAGTACTTTTCCCTTTTTTATTGGTTTGTTTCTTGATGAATGGGTCTGTGAAGAACTGTCTTTATAAGTATGAAATTTCTCATTTTATATAAAATCTTTGTTATGTATGGTTTTTAGCAGTGATAGAACATGGGTGATAAAAGTATTGGCTTTTTTTGGTGTTTTAATTTGTTTAAATCTCATGTAAAGAGTATTTGGAGTCCAATTATGTGGAAATGAACAAAAAAAGTTTCTTAGCCTGAATCTGTGTAATAAATTTCTATCACTCTGTTCATAGATTTGGTTTACAAAATGTTTATTCTTCTTCTACTTTTATTGCATAATTTTTAATTATTTACCTTGTTGGTTAATTGTACAAATGGTACCATGAAGCTTAAGAAATACATTTTGAAGCATATAGACCTATCATGCATGTGAATGTTGCATTTGTATTTATATCTTGATATTGGAAGACATCTCTAAAACATGCATTTTTCACTCCCCCAATAAAATGTGAAGATAATTTTTTTGTTTCTATATTTTTGTTTGTCATATGGGTCTATATTTGACGTTTAACAGGGTTAGAAATTTTTTCTTGAAAAGTTTATTTTATGATTTTATGATAAGAAAGTGGAAGGAGATCAAGGGGGTAATAGTCTGTTTCGAAGGATTTTCTTCACTAATGCTTTGTTTTCATATCTGTTTCCTTAAAAAGTTTAATCAAGGTTTGTGGGGTTATTTTTTTTAGATTATTTAAAATAATAATTTTTAAATTTAATTACTTTGATTGGAATTTTTTTTTTTAAATTAGTTCAATTTATTTTTGTTATTTCAGTTTATCTATAAAGTCAATTTTTTTACTTTTATTTTGAATTACAAGAGAAGTTACATGAATTGGGTTTCATGTACGAGGATTTTTATGTTTTAAGTTTCCCTTAATATTAATGCATTTACTCATTAGAAAATTTCACGAGCAATGCTACATACATCAGTTTTGTGCACCGGTTTAGTGCACAAAATCGATGTACATTTAACAAACAATACATATTATTTTTTTATTTTAGTCAAATGTACAACGACTTTATACACCCGGTGAACTAAATCGGTGCACAAAATCGGTGTATGTATTATTTTTCAAATTTCCTAGTTAGACTAGCAAACTTACCTCATTTGGAAGCATCACAAATGCATACATAGGGATAGGTTTCATTTTCTTTTTTATCTTTAAGGGTTCGTTTGGTTAGAAATAAAATATATTTCAACGTGATGAAAAGTTATATAGTGAAATACATTTTCACCTAATTATAGTTAAATTTTATTTTCTATTCTTGTTTAAAGTTTCATAATTATAGAGTGTGCACTTATTCAAAATGGTCCGTGCCAGCGGTATGTGTAGGCGGTTACCGCTGGCGCGGAATGAAAAAAAATACGACTCCATGCCACAACGTTTTATTTGGTCGTGATCATGTTAGTTAAAAAATAAAATATTCATAATCGCATTGTGTAATTTTTTAATTAGTTTGTTTAAGGAAAAAAATATGATTTCGTGTCTTGTCTTGTCTTGTTGTATTTTAACATATATAATTTTAACATATATTGATATAGCGCGTATTTATGTTTTTTAATCAAACCGTTTTTTTTATTTTAACTTGAAATTTATTTTGTAAAGAAAAAAATAAATTTATAAAGTGACAAAAAAAATAATTGAGTATGTGTCACATCATTAAATCTCACTTTCAAGTTTCAAATGCCCATCGCCCTAGTTTTCATATATTTAATGAGTAATGATATACTTACTCTAGCATTACATTAAAATTATCGAAAATATACTTTAAGGATTTTTATCCTGACAGGATTTATATACCAGAATACAAATCATTAAAGCACATTTTTGATAATTTTGAGACAAATTTTCGGTTAGTCTATATTTTCCACATTTAATATGTCCCTGGGCAACCTCAAAAACCCCCTGTTAAAATATTGAACACTTCTATTGAAATCGAAATTTTGACAGAAATCACATGAGATAGCGTGTTATTAGTGGGTTCTTTGGTCTCCCTAGCGTGAACCCCACAAACTAATCAATAGAAACCCGACACCTCATTCAATATTTCCACTTTCAATCAAAATTTCGGTTCCAATATCATTTTCGTAAAATAATTGTGTATATAAAGTTGTTTTCAGTGTTGAGTCATACCCACACCACCATAACTCTACCTATAGAAGACTGTCAATTTGATGTTCCTAAAGTTGACTTTGAAGTTGTTTTCAGTGTTAAGTCGACAACTGAACTCCTTTTCTGAAGTTACCAACCTAAGAGCAACCCTTATAGGTAAGGGAAATATACACTTTACTAGGCTATATTTACACGTAAAAAAAAATGGAAACTGCTGTGGGCAAAGGCAAAAATACAATACTGGTGCTAAAACGACGTCGTTTTGATCAAGCCTTACGCGGAACATCATGTTCCGCGGTAGCTTCTTCCTATTTTCATTTTGCCCCCCAAATGTTTTACAGCTTTTATATTTCTCCCCAAATGAAAATGAAGAAATGTAATCGTATTTAATAAAAAAAAAAATGTAACCGTTGGATACATAAATAAATAGCCGTTGAAATGTAACCGTTGGATAAAAAAAAAATATTTAACCGTTGAAACCATTTGAAACAGTTGGGGATGAATGTGGAAATAGTGGAAATAGGGAATTGCTTGGGCGGAACATCATGTTCCGCTTAAGCAAATAATTTTTTTTTTTTTTTTTTTTCTTCCTTGCGCGGAACATGATGTTCCGTTTTGGGTGCGGGTCCCACAAAAAACCAACTAAGCCAATTGTATCTTTGTTATTTTATAGCCTACCGATTTCTATATTTAACGTTTTGCCTTACCCACAGCATACCCATATAGGGTATTTATACATGTTTAGCATACCCATAAGGATTGCTCTAATAAAGACCAACCTAACAGACAGCTCAGGGAATACTAGCAGATCTACTGACCAAGTTGATGTTATTACTTTTTACAAGTTTAAACTACCTAAATTTTAATTTAGTAAACCTTGCCATTGAAGCTTTTGACATGTTTTTTCAGTGATATAACGTTTTGATATCGTCTTCTTTCTCTTTATTGCATCTGTCTTTTTTGTTAAATAATTTATGACATTTAAAAGTGAATTTCGTTTTCCTTTTGGTTATTTTTAAGCTTATGAGTGGTGAACTATTTAAAGAATAATTATGAAAGTGTGAAAATATAAATATTTTAAAAATAGAAAAATTATTTAATTCATTAAGTTATTGTATCTGTATCCATTGCCCACTAGGACTTTTGTTACTATCACTTCAAAAAAAATCAAAATATTGTTTTTTATTTAAACATGAACCCTGCTCTTAAATTTAATTATAATAAGACCAAAAAAGATATAATAATGCTCCATAATTATAACTCTTGATAGTATTATAAATACAATTCATTATATTTAATACTAATAATGCCTACCGTATGAAGTTGAAATTTGAATTTTTTATTTACAACTAATAACCTTTTTCTTTTGGGTTTTCAAAAGACACTGTTAAGACATCTATAGAAAGATGTTACTGTCCACATATTATATCCAATGGTTCAGACACTACTAGTGGTCCACACACTATTAAGACAATACTTATATCCCATGGTCCACGCATTAATATATGAAAGGTCTACACATTATATTATAATTAGCATTTAATTCGTGCGATGTACGAACGATGTATAATAAATAAATATAGTGATGATTATAAAAAATAAAAAATATCTTAAATTCAATATATTATCTTAAAGTCATTATAAAAGGTTAAATTTTTCACAAATATAATTTGTCTATTATTATTAAATATTTTTATCTTATAAAAACTATTTTGTATAAATAAAAACTTCAAAAACAACTTTACATATTGTATATAAAAAATTATACATAGTTTTATTTGTTTTTAGTTTAAAAAACTCAATGTCATTTATGAATACAAAACTTAAAATTTCTTCTATAAATAAAATGTTAAAAATATTTTTATAACCATTTTTTTATATTAAAAACAATTTTGAAATTTTGTAAACTTTTTTTTTATAAATAACAAAATAAAAAAAATGTATGTATTTTATATAAAAAAATTATACATATTTTTATTTTATTAGTTTAAAAAACTTTATATCATTTATAAATAAAAACTTAAAGGTTTTTCTGTAAATATAACATTTAAAATATTTTTACTACCAAACACCTTTTTTATTTATATAAAAATAATTTTGAAAACTTTTTTAAACTTTTTTTCTAGAAATAAAAACGTTATATAGATGTAGTGGTATTAGTAAAATTGTATAATGTGATTTGAGTGGAGAATGATGAAAAGAAATTAATTGAATCTAGATTGGGTTGGATCGAGAGATTAATTAATGGAGTTTAGAATTGATCATCTTTTTAGTATTCAAGGGACTTTTAATTTACTGATTACTTTTTGTTACGAAGAGATTTTTAATTTATTTGGTTTCAAAAAACACAATATTCAAGGTAAGAGAGATAAATATAGTAAGTATTATAGGGTCATTAACTCCTATAATACTATCATATTAAAGGTATAATATAAATATTGTGTCAGTTTGTCGCATGTGTCTTAATTTATCACACCTAATAAATATTTGAAAATATTCAAAATATTTTTACAACCATGCCTTCAGCACGGTACATCTTATATATATATATATATATATATATATATATATATATATATATATACTCTTTGGTGTGAACGAACTTGGTGCGAACTTTATCCTTTTCCCAAAGGTGTTCCCCTCGAGGTTCCAAAGACAATTTTGTTATTTTCCTTAGTGGTCCCCCCTTATCTTATAGTAAAATCCCTTTTCAAGACTATAATTAGAACAGATTTATGTTTTAGACCCAAAATTGGTATCGGACCTTTAAGAGCTTCAGAATATCCGCTAAATTCCAACCAATCCCAATTCTGGTATTAGAGCCAAGACGCTCCTTTTTCGACCTATAGTAAAAATACTTTAATGTCCTTGGAATTTATCCCTCTCATTTACAAAGATATTTTTGGAACTAATTCAGATTACCATCCTATACCCATAACTGATTTAGACCCAGAAGGTTGCTTAACATCACACATAGATAGTTGTTCACACACTGAACACATCCCAACCAAACACGTAGATAGTAGACAAGTTACTACCAGTGCTATCAATAACATAATAGACCAAAATAATTGTATACTCCTTATTTTAAGACAATTAATTAAAGACACTCAAACCCTAAAAACATAGATAAAAAAAATATCTCTAAAAGAATACAAGAAATAGATAGTCAAATCCCAATAGACCTTGTACAAGTACTACAAAAAATAAATATTAAGACTAATCATATAGAAGTCCTTGACAAAGACATTTTTGAAATTAAAATTTTGACAAAAAATCAAGAAAGTCGGCTAATTAAACTCACCAAAGAACAAGCTAACTTATTTTTAGATTAGACAATTATCTACCTAATGAAAATAGTTAGATGAGACTGGAATAAGGTACCTAGAGAGCTCTCCATTAAGACCTTAGCAGATTTTTACCAAAGAATTTTAGAAAAGATAAACGATGATAGATTTTATTATAAGATAAATGAAAATGAGATTGCGAATGCTGCTAAAGCATCTAGACTTATACTTGAGAGATTAAACTTAATCTCTACATCAATAGCAGTTACTTAAGACTATAATGGTAGGTTTGTTAAAGACTTACAATTAGACTTAAAGGCTAAAACAGAAGGATTGACCACCTTCTATACAAATTTTGTTAAATTTCAACAAAATTTAGCAATTTATCTTAACAATATGGAAAGCCATAACCTATCCAAAATGAATGATATTATTAATGAACTTGGATTAAATATGGCACAAGCAAAAGAAAAATATAAAGAAATCATACAGGGAATTAAGGTTATATATAATAAACCTTCCCAAGCAGAATTAGACTCTCCATTTTTTTAACACGTTTAGATAAAATAGAAAAAACTGTAGAAACTATAGAAGCTAGAACGGCACAAAAATCTGTGCAACAACAAGAAATATATGATGAGGTAAAAGACTATATTAATAAGATTGCTAATTCTCTTGTTAATACTCTTGCTAAACATAATGAAGACATTAACAATAATGCAAAAAATGAGAATAATACCTTTAAAGAATAAATCCTTAACCAGATAAAGACACAAAAAGATTATTCAGAGTCTTTAGAAAGAATTGAAAAAAGACTTGAACAAAAACAGGTAACCACTTGTAAATTTATAGAATCTGCTTATATAGAAACTAAGAAAGTAAAGACCATAACTAGAAGAATCATAAATAATGGATTAGATAAGACTAGTAAGATAGTTAGCCATATCCCAAATATTGGACATAGTAATTTTATGCTATAAAAGCTTAAAAAATCATCCTCCAATGTTAGAACATGGTGGAAGGAGATAAATTTCACCAATCATCTCCAATGGAAGGAATGGGATGAAGTTGACTGGAAGATTGTTAAAGATTCCATTCATAATGGACAACTTCCAGCACTTGGATACGTAGACTTATTTAAAAAAGGAGCTTACAACATGACTTATCATTGTAGAAATCATGCGTTAGATAAATCCTATATCGAGCTTCAAGTTTTTGACTCAGAATGACTAAAATTAATAGGAATTGATAAGAAGTTTCAGTTCCTAACCTTTGGACTATTTCAAGCAAGAATCCAAGGATTACATAGACCTCAAAATAACATCAACATATTTTGTTATTTAATAGATAAAAGGTGGAAAGTTTTTGATAAAAGTCTTATTGGGATAGCCTAATTAGAAATGTCAGACAATATAGGATACTTTAATGTCATTCTAGTATTTACAGTAACCGTACACACAACCAAAAATTTTGAGTTAATCTTATATGCTAGTGGCCGTGAAGACTATATTATCCTAGATGCTAATATAAATATATAATTCCAAAGCTATGTGAAATTCTCCCAATTCCCTTATGAAGGAATACAATCGGGAATTCTTAGCAGTAGACTTAATGAAGAAATATTAGTTAAAACCAATAATTCAAACTACAATCATACTTACAATATTAGGAATACTGGACCTGTGAAAGAAAAAGCTAAGACTCTCTGACAATTGCCAGAATTCCAAGAAAATAAGACTATACAGAATAAACCTTTGCTTATTAATCAAGACGATGTCACTGAAAATTTTACTATCCAGTTTGGTCCTCCTAATATTATCAATAAGAATATCCAGACTAAAGAAATTAGATTTAGGAATATGAGAGAATCCATAATCAATGATCCTTCGGAAGGAGAATGTAGTAGTAAGGCTAGTTCTAGTTTACTAAGACAAGCTCCTGTAATTAGACCGTAAAGATCATTCGAACAAAAAGATTTAGTTAGAGAAAAATCTAGAATCCAAAACTTTGGACATAATCCCTCAGAATTGGGCATTAAGACCTTTAAAGAACATCTTAATAGAAGTCATTTTGTTAGGATCCAAGAAAGATACAGATTTAACATGATAGCCCAAGACCATATATTAAAATTAAAAGAATCTAAGAATACTAAAGAACTTCTTAGAAACCTAAGACTAATGGAAGAAGGAGAAGAAAGATTAATGACAGCTACACAAGTAGGTCCTAATAAACAAGAGACATGAACTAGTAGTAGGATAGATGATGCTTCTAGACTTTTTAGTAAACCAATAGGAATAAATATTCCTATATACTCAAGCAGTTTAGTAAAGACCAAACTGAGAGTGCGCCAGCAATCAATGTCAAACTTATTTAATTAAATTCTAATTTTAGTCCCAACAAGTCTTAACTCTTGCAAAAAAATGTGATTAAATAAAGAAATAATCTAAGTATGCAAGACAATCACCGTTGAGAAAAAATCCCCCACAGGGGCAAAACCATCTTATTTTCACTATAATTTGTAAATAACGGGTTACGCAAATTACAATGAAAATATAAGCAGTGACATACGAAATACCCTCAGACGTCGGTTTCGATGTCGTCGGCTAGAGTTCCTACAAGAGATCTAGAAGGTCAGCAATTAAAAAGTTTCATCTTCTCCACAAGTGTAATCTATATGAGTAGAATAATCTTTCCTGGGGTTTAGAGGATTCACATAAAGAATTGATAAATATTTGTGAACTAAAAAGGTATTGAAACCTTAAAATATGAAGTCTGAAAATAGATATTGTTTTGCAGAAACACAGGTATATAGACTTGAGAAAACATGTAGCACGAACACTGTTTAAATATGCAAGTGAGGCGGTACATCGTTCGAGCGACATATGGTGTCGTTCGAGCGAGATGGAATCTCGTTCGAACGAGATACGATGTCATTAAAACGACATCAGTGACGTGTCTCAGAAAACCTCCTTAAAAAGATTTTGTGTGTTTATCATCTTTCAGACTTTGAAAATTCATTTTAAAAAATATTCCCAATATTTATGCAAATAATTAAACACTACAATTAAAATTATTTTTACCATAAGTATGTGGAGTAGTGGGAACTGTTGAAGTGTACGTTGCTTGACACATGATGCACTTACGAAGATGATGAATGCATAAATTCGGACAAGTCCGTCGAGGATGATCGCGGAGACATGCTGAATGTAGCGGTATCAGACATACTTAATTGTGATCTAGGATACTTGGAAAATTCCTAGATTCTATCCCAGATATTTATAAAGCATGTCCTTACAAATCTACCCCTATGTCTATGCCGGTACATACATAAAAATATCTTAATTATGCTGCTCAAAATAAATAAACTCACATACAATTTAATATCCCCATTAAACCTGAAAACTAGAAATACTAAATGTGTGTCTTCACAAATTCGAGCATCTTCAAATCTTCAAACTTTCTTTGTCATCATCATGGTGTGAAAAAATGATTCTCCATTTTAATACCTACACACATGAGACAAGAAACAAACACTCGTGACGCATAACAGTTTGAAAATACAATGATAAGGATAAAATAAATATCAATAATGAGCAAGTAAATCATTATAAAAACAAACAATTTATTCTCCCCCATAATTCATCCTCCCCCTTTTTATGATGTCCCCAAATAAACAGATATGAAGAACAACGCAATGCAAATGGAGAATGTCACATGGAAATATACTTTTTCTTTTTGAATTTTTCAACATTTTTAAAGCA
Organism: Sambucus nigra; assembly: GCA_949130495.1. Classification (NCBI taxonomy): domain Eukaryota; kingdom Viridiplantae; phylum Streptophyta; class Magnoliopsida; order Dipsacales; family Adoxaceae; genus Sambucus; species Sambucus nigra. Next base: position 447,038,781 of record OX422220.1, on the reverse strand, counting down.
AACAAAATCACACCATGAAAGAACACCAAAACAACCAAGTCCATGAGAGTCGAAACGTAGGGATGTTAACAAATTTAACAGGAAAATCAATACATACAACCATAACATATGTGCATGATGAATGTTGGATATTTTTAACAAATAAGCTCAACATCTTCCTTAGGTAGAAAAAAATTTGGAGTTAAAAGAGATTGACTCAATCAAATGAGCAAATCAAAGCTCAAGTGATTTCCACACCAATAACATCCAAAACATGTGAAACACTTTTTCATGACTTTCAAGGATGTGCAAACCCGTTTTTCATTTCTTTCCATCCAAACTCGCTCATAAATAATTATACGTTAGATTTTTCTTTTTGAGGTGATGAAACTAAAACCTATTGGCCTATTTGATTTGGCATATTTTTTTATTTTATTGCCATTTAAATTTTTCGGGCTCTTTTTCAACGGTGGCTTTCTCGACGAGTTATTTTTTAAAACTCTCATAGACCTTTCTCGTGAGTCACTCATTATATTTTGTTGCAATTTATTCCTCACGGTAAACGGTTTTTACATGCACTACTATCTCGTTAAGTTTTATCGCATTTTTGGACGTTGTATAAACAAAATTGAGATGGAAACGCTCAAGTCAATATGTGATAGACAAGTACAATACTCAAATAATACCATGCATGTGTGCAATAAAGGAGATAAGGATCCAAACATGTAGAAGATATCACTAATCACATCTCAAAGACTCCAATCAATGTAAAGCACATGGATGAAATGATGTCTCATCTCAAATCACTGTCAAACAGTCACATGAAATATGGAATTAAGTTGTGACTATGGTTATCTTAAATGTTCATCCATAAATGATGTAAAAAAAATACAAAACTATTTTTTCAATTTTCAAAAAACAAATTATCAAAGGAAAATCTTTTTGGCTTTTTCTAAAAATTAAAAACAGAAAATCTTTTTAGATTTTTTGAATTTAAAAGGAATAAAAAATCAAACAAATAAATATACAAAAGATACAATCTAGAGATAGGAATTAAATTATATGATCAAGGAAAAAAGTATCCTACTCTAGACCTGGTGATCACCCCTCAGACAACTATGAAAATTCCTAAATACTTCCTAAGACTCTCGAATATAAGGGCATCTAAAGGCTTCGTGAAGATATTGGCTAACTAGAGATTGGTAGATACAAAACTCAAGGATACGACCTTTTTCTCTACAAGTTCACGAATAAAGTTCTCACGTATCCTAATGTGTTTTGTGCGCGAATGTTGGACTGGATTACGGGATATGTGTATCGCGCTCGTGTTATCACAAGAAATAGTCATGGTGTCCTGTAATGTCCCATAATCCTCCAATATCTTCTTCATCCACAGAAGTTGCATGCAATAACTCCTGACGGCTATGTACTCAGCCTCTGTAGTGGACAAAGAGATGGAGTTTTGCTTCTTGCTCAACCAAGAGACAAGAGCATAACCAAAGAAGAAACACCCACCATAAGTGCTCCTACATTCATCTGTATCCCCAACCTAATCGGCATCCTAATAGGCGGATAAACGGTCACTGGTATCAAAGGAATACCAAATGCCAAGTGAGAGAGTCCCACTCATGTATTTGATAATACGTTTAAGAGCGAGTAAGTGTGACTCTTTCGGGGACGCTTGATATCGCGCACAGACTCCAACACTAAAGGCTATGTTGGGATGACTGGCAGTCAAGTAGAGAAGACTACCTATCATACTCTGATATAAGTTTTTATCTACATATTGTCTTGAAGTGTCCTTTCTAAGCTTAGTTGAGGTACTCATCGGTGTACGTGCATTCTTAGCAGAGTCTAGACCAAATATCTTCATAAGGTCTCTAGCATACTTAGATTGTGAGATGAACATACCCTCCTATAGCCGATGAACCTGGAGACCAAGGAAGAAAGTAGGCTTACCAACCATTATCATCTCAAACTCACTCTTCATCTCCTCCTCAAAGTGCTGAGCATGCTGGGAGCACGTGGATCCAAAGACTATGTCACCCACATAGACCTGGGTAACCAAAATAGCACCGTCATCTCTCCTGATGAATAACATCATATTAACTCCCCCTCTCTTGAAGCCACGTGCTAAGAGATATGAATTAATCCTTTCGTACTAAGCACAGGGTGCTTGCTTCAAACCATACAAGAATTTCCTCAGATAGTAGACGTGATTCAGGTGCTTAGGGTCTTTAAACCTTTTTGGTTGTTCCACATAAACCTCCTCCTGTATAAGGCCATTCAAAAAGGCACTCTTAACATCCATCTGATATAACTTGAAGCACATATGACATGCGATGTCGAGTAATAAGAGGACGAACTCAAGCCTCGGGACAAGAGAGAATGTTTCGTCAAAGTCTACACCCTCAATCTATGTGTATCCTTGAGCGACCAACCTAGCCTTATTTCGAATAATGGTACTAGTATCAACCACCTTATTCTTGAAGATCCACTTGGTACCTATCACATTTATCTCACTAGGTCAGGATAACAGTTTCCAGACATCATTCTTTCTAAACTGAAGCAACTCATCTTGTATAGCATATCTCCAGTGTTCATCTTTGAGAGCTTCTTTATAGTTCTTGGGCTCGACTTTGGACGTGTAACAAACATAGATAACAACATTATCTAGCTGAGCACGAGTCTTGACCCTAAGGGTGAGATCTCCTAATATAGTAGAAGGATCATAACTCTTGTGAACCCAAGCAGGAGTGTCCCCAAAATCAGGAATGAGATCCACTCTAGGTGTGGGAGGCACAACGGGATCATCAGTAAGTGCATCACCCTCACCCAAAAGGTTAGAATCAATAAACGTCGGTGGTTCGTCATCTTTCACAGTGGCATTTATTGACTTCGTAACCTTAGAGTTATTCAGATTATACATCTGATAAGCTCTACTAGACGATGAATAAACTAAAAATATCCCCTCGTCGCTCCGGGAGTCAAACTTTCCTAATTACTCTCTATCCCATATGATGTAGCATTCTATCCCAAAGACACGAAAACATGAAAGGTTGGGCTTCTTTCCAGTCCATAATTTGTAGGACGTCGTAAGAGTGTGTGGACGACGATATACCCTATTCACCGTGTGGCATACGATAGACACCAACTCTGCCCAAAATCTTCTTGCAACATTACGACCCAAAAGCATAGATTTAGCCATCTCCTGAATCGTCTGACTCTTCCTCTCAACAATCCCATTTTGCTGAGGAGTCCTAACGACTGAAAATTCTTGTTTGATTCCAAGGCTATCATAGAAAAGATCTACTTTTGCTTCTTTAAACTCAGTGCCCTTGTCACTACATATTCTATTGATAGTGACACCATGTTGATTTTGCAGGATACGACACTTGGTCGTAAGAAAGTCCACAATATCGTATTTCTCTCGCAAAAAATCTATAATAAAATAGCGTGAGAAATCGTGTACCATCACGAGAATGTACCTCTAACAACCTAAACTCTCAGTACGAGTAGGACCCATAAGATCCATATGTATCAACTCAAGGATGCGAGAGGTGGTAATGGAATTCAACTTTCGATGGGGGCTACGAATTTTCTTTCCAAGTGATGGTAAGCCACATACTAGGTCCTTTTTGGCTAGATTTTCCAAATCGTAAAAGTTCACATGACCTAGACGTTGGTGCCACAGATCCATAGTAGTGATCGTAGCACTTCTGCAGACAGATGAGGACTTAGGCTTGATCCCATAACAATTGTCTTTAGTCCTCACCCCTTGCAGTAAAAGTTTATCGGTTTGATCATAGACGTGGCATTTATTTTGGTCAAACTTTACTGTAAAGTCAGCGTCGCACAGCTGACTAATGCTGAGTAAATTTGCCTTCAATCCCTTGACGTACAACACATTCTCTAGCTTAGGAAATCCTGGTAACTCTACAGTACCTCGTCCTAATATGCTAGACTTGCTCCCGTTTCCAAAAGTGACTTTACCATCCTTATGATCCTCTAGGGGGTAAACAAATAGACGTCACCAGTCATATGCTTGGAGCACCCACTATCAAAGTAGCACTATAGGGAATTATGTGCTTTAAGAGCAACATGAATAACAAGGGCTTTTGCGTTATGTTTAGGCACCCAAGCAGTGCTAACCTTATGTTTCCCCTTGTCATTGTTGACTCTAGTCGGGATTTTAGAAGTGTCCACTGACGGCATAGAAATCTATTGGAACTCTTCTACTATACTCTGAGATGTGGTGACTAAAAACTTAACTCGCTCTCTAAGACTTTTAAAATTAGTAGTGGCATGTGGCATGTGGAATGTGGCGGAGCAAAAGTAAGTCTTGTACGACCCAAGCTATAGCAAAACTCACGAAGGTGGCCCTTTCTTTTGCAGTAAGTACAGAAATATGTAGACTTAGGCCGACTTCGATTGGGTTTTTTAGCCGAACTCTCTTCTGGTTTTTAGGTGGGTGACCATAAGGATTTGTAATAAACTCGGGAATCAGTTCTAATGTCGTATGGGATGTGTAAGATCCATGAAAACCTATTCTCGGCCTCTCACCTAAATCCAAAGCAAGGGCGAGGAACATATTTCCTATCTTACCAGATTGGTCCTCAATTCTTACCTTAACTTCCCGGGCTCTCTCAAGGTCCTGAGTGAGAAGGGAAACAAAGGCTTGCAGTTTCTTTCGAGTGTTCAGGAAGGAATGGAGCTCACTCGTCAGATCATCCACTTACTTAGTCATGTCTTCTTTTTCTTTCACAAAAATACTTTCTCTCTCTCTAAAAACTTTCTCTCTCTCAACATTGAAGGTCTCTCTCTCTCTCTCTATCTATCTATCTATCTCTCTCTCTCTCTCTCTCTCTCTCTCTCTCTCTCTCTCTCTCTCTCTCTCTCTCTCTCTCATATCTCCTAATTCCTTCTCTAGAGCTTCAATCCTAATAGATACCGCTTTGTTACGCTTTTTGTTTTTAAAAGTATCAGCATATAAATTAGCGTACGCGCGTCGGAGATCACTCTCGCTCTCACTTGCATCTTTCTCCCCCTCACTCACACTGCTATCACTATCGAGGTGTCCTTGTGAACTTACATCCTCATCATCATGAGGAACACTGTCAGTACTCACATGACTATCCATGAATGAAGTGACGTTACATTCATGCGATGACTCGTCTCCAGAGTCCACCGACTCGATCTCGCTATCGTCACTAAGGGTGGTGTTTAACATAGATTTGAATTATTCTTGACGTTTCAACCTAGTTGCACACTCAAACCCCCTATGACCTCTACCGTCGCACTTAAAAAATCTCTCACTTGCTTTCTTAGAGGTGTCCTTTTTATCTTTCTCAAATTTCTTTTCAGATTTATTTCTCTCAAAATTCTTTTTGTCTTTAGAGTTTCCATTTTTCTTTAATTTGAGAAATTTCTTGAATTTTTTAGCAAAAAGGACCAAATTATCTAAGTCAAAATCAGAATCAGACATCTCTTCCTCTCCTTTCTTAGACGACTCACCTCTATTTAACCCCTCACACTTTCTAGCCTAGGCTTTATGTGCTACCCCTTTATCTTTTGATTTTATCATGTTTGGGAACATGTCAATTTCATAGGTCTATAGGTTTCCAACTAACTCCTCTAATTTCAGCGTATTCAAATTACCTAATGAATTTAACACAGTGAATTTGAGGATAACTCTTTTAGGCAGTGATCTCAAAATTTCTTAACTACCCTAGCATCAGGAATGTATTCTCCTAAATTAAAACTAGTGTTCATGATATCTGATAAGCGTGCATAAAATTCACCGAAACACTCATTTTCATGCATGGAGATAGTTTCAAACTGAGTAATTAAGTTTTGCAATTTAGATTCTTTCACTTCATTTGTGCCTCAATGGGTAAGTTGTAAAACATCCCATGCCTCTTTAGAGTAATGTTTTCGGAAATGGCACTAATCCCATAAGAGTTATATGTACTCCATTTAAATTAATTCGCAGTCCATGAAGTCACAAATTTTAGAGTAGTTATGTTATCTACAATGACAGTGGGAGGCGTCTAACCTCTTTCACATACAACCCAGACACGTTCATCAATAGCCTTTAGGTGAGATTTCATGCGTGTTTTCCAATAGGCATAATTTACCCTGTCAAAAATTGGGACCCTATTATATAAGTTATCCATTGAAATTGCATTTTTAAAAAATCAATTTTCAGAACAAAATTGATATCTAGAAAATTTTTACGGAAAGGTTACAAGGTAAGTTTGTGTAAATGGATCTGAAACCAATTTTAGAGTGCGCCAACAATCAATGTCAAACTTATTTAATTAAATTCCAATTTTAGTCCCAACAAGTCTTAACTCTTGCAAACAAACGTGATTAAATAAAAAAATAATCTAAGCATGTAAGACAATCAACGTTGAGGAAAAATTCCCCACAGGGGAAAAACCATCTTATTTTCACTATAATTTGTAAAGAACGGTTTACACGGATTACAATGAAAATACAAGTAGTGACCTATAAAATACCCTTAGGCGTTGGTTTCAATGTCGTCAGCTCAAGTTTCCGCAAGAGCTCCAGAAGGCCAGCAATGGAAAAGCTTTGTTTTCTCCACAAGTGTACTCTAGATGAGTAGAATAATCTTTCTTGGGGTTTAGAGGATTCACATAAAGAATTAGAAAATATTTGTGAATCAAAAAGGTATTGAAACATTAAAATATGAAGTCTAAAAGTTGGTACTGTTTTGTCTAAACGGAGGTATATAGACTTGGGAAAATTTATAGCACGAACACTATTTAAATAAGCAAGTGAGGCGGTGTGTCGTTCGAGCGACATACGGTTTCGTTCGAGCGATATGGCCTCTCGTTCGAATGAGATACGATTTCGTTCAAACGACATCAGTGACGTGTCTCAGAAAACATCCTTAAAAAGATTTTGCGTGTTTATCATCTTTCAGACTTCGAAAATTTATTTAAAAAAATATTCCCAACTATTTATGCAAATAATTAAACACTCCAATTAAAATTATTTTTATCATAAGTATGTGGAGTAGTGGGAACTATTGAAGTGTACGTTTCTTGACACATGATGCACGTACGAAGATGATGGATGCATGAATTCTGATCAAGGCCGTCGAGGATGATCGTGGAGACGTGCCGAATGTAGTGGTATCAGACTTACTTAATTGTGATCTAGGATACTTGAAAAATTCCTAGATTCTACCCCGAACATTTATAAAATATGTCCTTACACAAACCTGATTATATAAAAGACTTCCAACTAATGACAAGAGTTTTACTCCAATTAAGACTATAGCAAGTCAAGACATAAACCTAGTTGGGATATACCTTATCTTAAACAATGTCCAAGATAGGAAGAAGTACTTAGATGAATGGTGTAATTAGATGAACATGTGTTTTTCATCTAATGAACAAGAGGATGCAAGTTCATGTAAACAATATGCTGAGCAATCCATTAGAGGTATTGAAAAATATTATTTAGATAGTTTAAAAAAATCTACATATGAAGAATCCCTAGCTAAGATCGAAAAAATAAAAGAAAACCTAGAAGCAAGATCAATTGATGAATATATTCAATTATTCACTTCAAAATTCATTGGAGCTAGACATTTAGCTCATATCAATGAACAAGAGTTAACAAAAATAAGTTAGCTCTTCTTAGCATTTGCAAACTGGATAAGATTAATGAATATAGAAATAATTATGAACGGCTATATTACCAAATTAAAGAATAAGGAGAGACCTTAAAAAATGAATATTTTAGAAAGATACCAGCCATAGGAAAAATCCTAATTAATGAATATAGGAATTGTCCTGGAGTAGCTGGAGATAAGAATAACTCCCTTGGTGAAAGAATCAATTTTGCCAATGACTATATCATATCTAAAAGATGAGATATAACTCAAGGAAAGTTAATTGAAGAATCTTTCAAACAGTTCCTCCAATTAAAGATGAAAGAGACATTGCTCCAATCCAATGAGAATGTGGTAATGAATCTAAGAAATTCAAAAAGAAACTAGAATGGAAACAAAGAAAGTTTAAGGTTAGACCTTTAGGTTTTCCAAAAACATATAGATTTAGACCATCTACTACCTTTAGAGAAAAGAACTCTAAAGCTAAGAAAAATAAATTTAACCAAAGACGGTATTTTAAGAAGAACACCAATAAGTATAATAAGGTTCCTAATTATAGAAAGGAAAAAGAAGTAGCTCAATCTTAGACTGCCACCAAAGAATGTTGGACTTGTGGCAAAGGACACTTTGCTAAAGAATGTCCTAACAAAAAAGATACAGAAAGTATTAAGATTATTAATACAATATTAGACTTTGCAGATCAAGAAGAATTAAACATTCTATATGCTATAGAAATATCAAACATAGAAAATGATGATAATACTAGTATCTATAGAGCATACACAAACAGTGATTCATAAGATTATAATAGTGACACTGATGTGTATGAAGACTTCCAAGATACTTTAGACTTATACATGATGAAAACTAATCAAGATGAACAAGATGATGAATATATAGACTTTGAAGAAGCTTGGTATAAATGTATATTAAGCCCCCCTTCTAAAGAAAAGATGGGCAGTTAGTAATCCTGAGTTACTAACCTATATACCTAGATGTTACTTTCATGAAAAACATTATTACACAATTGAAATGAAATGTTGCAAAAAAGACTTTAGATGTGTAGAATGCTTTGAGTCTGTACAAATAGAATTATTTATGGTTTGTGTTATTTGTCAATTACTCTACCATGAAAATTATTGGAGAACTAGATTTAGAGAAATTTATACTAGCCAGTATGATGCTCAAATAGACTAAGATATTAAAATATAATATCAAGACATTGATACAAATATAGCCAAAAGATTATAAGAAAATGAAAACTTAAAAGGAAAAGGAAGTTCCTATGATGTAGGAGAATACTTCTCTGATAGTAGTACAGAAGATTTAACATCATTAGATTTTATAGATAAACCTCAAAAAGGAATATCTATTTTAGAAAAGAATAATTTAGTAATTTCTACTAAACCACATTCTTTTTTTGTAGAATTATTTACAAAACACAAAGATTATCTTAAAAAACATTGAACTTTTATAGATACAGGATGCTCTCAAAGTATTTGCAAGGCTAATGCCTTCCCTGAAGACTATTTTTGAGATAGTAATTAAGATATCCATGGTAAGGTAGCTAATGGAGAACCATCTACCTTATATTTTCAGACTATTCCTATTTATTTTAAATTAGGAAATCAGACCAACAAAACCGTTAATCATCGGTTTTGGATAATGGATCCTCGTCCTAGTTTCACAGGAAATATTATTTTAGGACAAGACTTTATTAGTAAATACCATCCTTATACTCAGTATAATGATAAGATATTAATTAGTGATAAAGAGGAATTTAATATTAAAACCCCTCTAATAGATCACAAGACCACCTTTGACCTTATGCAGGTCAAACCCAACTATAGACCAATAAAACATCAAAGTTATTTGGTTGAGCATGGTGGACCTAGACCCAAAAACCAACAAGAAGCCCTAGAAATAACCAAACCCTTACAAAAGGAATGTAAGTGTCCAGACCAAAAGCGTTATAAGAAAATAACCCTTATACAACAAGACATTTTAGATCAAGCCCCACAAACCTTATTAAAGGTTCAAACCATATCCAAACAGAAGAAAATGGATACAGAAGTAGAAAAGGAAAAGATTAGGCAATTAGCAGAGCTTACTTTAGGAGAAAATCCCATTGCCAAGTGGGATAAAGATCAAAGTTATTGTGAAATTATCCCTATTAACACAGATGCCACTATTAATGGTGGATCCTATAAGAAAGGATATTCACAAGAAGACAGAGAAGAATTAAAAAAATGATATAGATGAAATGCTTAAGTTAGGAATTATTAGATAAAGAAAAAGTTGGCATAATAGTCTTGCCTTCTATGTTTAGAATGAGTCTGAATGAAAGAGAGGAAAAAGGCGAATGGTCATAGACTATAGACACATTAATAAGAATTGTGAATTTGATTCTTATAAGATACCAGACAAGAACAATATAATAACTTTGATTGAAGAAAAAATGATATTCAGTAAGTTTGATTGCAAATTAGGCTTCTGGCAGATTAAGATGCACCCAAACAGTATTACTTGGATGACTTTTAGTGCTCCCCACAGAAAATATGAATGGTTACTAATTCCATTTGGATATTTGAATGCCCCTCAAGTATTCCAAAGACGTATGGATAATATTTTTAGACCATATTCAGAATTATTCCTTGTATACATAGATGATATTCTTGTAGCAAGCAAGACTGGGATAGAACATATAGATCATCTTAAAATGATTATTTTAGAATTAGATAAACATGGTATTGTTATTTCTGAAAAGAAAATGTAATTATTTCATACTGAGATAGACTTAATGGGAATGCATATTAATAAAGAAAAATTATCCTTAGTATAATACATAACAAAAAAGATTATTGAGTTTCCAGACTAGCTCAAAGATAGAAAACAATTACAATCATTTTTAGGATTGCTAAATTGTGCTGCAGATTTTACTAAAGATCTTGCTTCAAAAAGATAAAGTCTAACTTCCAAATTAAAAGGCACAGACAAGACAAATCCTTTTAATTAGACTGAAGATGATTTTGAAGTCATAAGACTAATCAAAGAAGAAGTCAAGAATATTCATTTACTTGAGCTGCTTAACGCTGAATGTCAATTTATAGTAGAAACAGACGCATCGGATAAATATTGGGAAGCAATATACTTTGATATTAATCATCAGATTAAAAAGAAGATATAGTTCTGGAACCTTTACTAATCCATAAACAAGATAAACTGCCCATGAAAAATAAGTTTTAGCTTTAGTAAGGGCAATAGAAAAATATATGCTTTTTCTTAGACCGAAACATTTTACTGTTTATACTGACTCTTCTTATGCAGTAAAATTCAGAGACTTAGACTTTTCCAAATCAAGGATTAGATGGCAACAGTTGCTTAATGGTTATGACTTCTCTGTTATACATATTAAGGGAAGCAAAAATACCATTCCAGACATCATATCTAGAGAACCTATGTTTTCTAACACTAATATTATCTCGTGTTTTATTTTGCAAACAGAAGATTTAGACATCATCAGTTCCTCTGGAACAAATAAACTGAACAAAAAAGACGTTGCAGACTATCTTAAATGCGTAAGACCAAATTCTGGTGTACTCAAAGACATAATCATATTTAGGACTCTCAAGAAAGACCTATCCTAGAGAACTTTGATGATATTTCAGTTCCTCTTAGAAAATCAAGACATGAGATTGTTTCTCAAAATAGACTCATTGGAAATATGTATTTCCCCTAATATGAACCTGATTAAAAATACCCAGACTTGATCAAATTTAGACGATAATTTTTAGAAGAAGAAAATACCCTTATAGATGTTATGTGGTGGAATGTAAAGAATAGAACTTGGATAAAATTCAAATAGAATTTGGTATCTATTTCTAGATTCATGAGAACTCAAAGACTTGAAGTTACCCAACTTAGTGGTACTGCTATTCCTAGATCTCAGACTCAGACTTATGCTCAGACTCTTGGGGAATCCTCCAAAACTAGACCTACTGATAATTTTTATTATCAGAAAAAGGCCCTTAAGATTAAGATTGTTATACCTTTCGGTCATAATAATCTTCCAATTACAGAAGAGAGGCAGAAAGAAGCTAATAACATTATTGAACATTTTAATATGTTATTATCTGAGATTAATGGAGATGCCTTAATGTTTAGAGGTTTCTTCAAAGATGTTCCAAAAAATTATCTTTTTGAAAAAGTAGACATGGCTCAAATAACCTTAGCAGACCACGGGTTCATTGGACTTGTACAGATAAAGAGTGTAGAAGACTCTATTACTCTTGAAAAAATAGTCCATGAGTATGTCAAGAAGGTACAAGACCTTTTCCCCCTGTTTGCCAAGATCTACCAGATTTCTCCAAGTTCCTGTAGGGGAATGAGAGTTCGAGGATTTAGATTTATTAGATTTTCCCAATGTTGTAAAAAATGCGCCTAGGAAACGCCAAGGCGTGAGGCTTTTTAGATACGCCAAGTTTTGGCCCTAGGCGTGGATAAAGGCGTGGTCAATGATAGTCAACATTTTTTTGGGTAAGGCGTGAAAAAACGTGCATTTTTTGGAGTAAGGCGTGAAAAAACATGAGTTTTTTAGAAGTAAGGCGTGAAAAAATACATTTTTTTTTGTTTTTTTAGTATTTTAAAAAAAAATATTTTAACTCACAAATATATAGACATATTTTTAAGGTATGTACCATTTTAGTATTTTAATAGCCTTATCACAGTAAAAAAATATTAAAATATATTAAAAAAGGCCTAAACGCCTTTTCACGCCTTTTTACACCTAAGGCTCGCCTAGACTTCTAAGGCTTAAGGCTTAGCCTTCACGCCTCGGTTACGCCCCGCGATTTTTAAAACCTTGGATTTTCAAATTATTCATTTGAAGACATTGAGATTCTATTCGAAGACGAGACTAAATATTTAATTGTTAATAAGTCCAAACTCCAGATTGCCCAAGCTATGGAGACAATAGAAATCATGGAACTGTTAACAGGTAAAGACAGATGGTACATTGCACACCATAAAGAAGACCTCACTATCCAAGCTGATGAGCCATTCAATGGAAGGCTCAAGAAAGAATCCAAGGACATGGTATAGATATCTTTGCCAACTAGTCTTCGAGTGGTAGGCCTCATTGATGAATTCTTCAATAATAATGCTCTACCAGACAAAGATAAAGACAGGGCAAAAGAAGACGAAGATGGGACAGAGAAAGGTCCCACCCTATTAGTGAATTATCAAATACTGAAGGCTCAATTATTTAAACTTCTTTCTATATAGGGGTGAGACCTTGTACTATGCAACACGTATGGTGAATTTTTAAAAATATAGTACACGTTTCAGTTTTTTCTTAGTCTCATTCATAACTTATTTTGATCAGCCCCTAAACATAATTTTCACATATAAAAAGAACGAAATTTAGGAAGCAATGGTTGTCTAAAGGAAGAAAAATATCTTGAAAGTTAATTTGTCAAACATAAAAAAAGAGGCCTACATTCATACCAACATTACAATTTTTACTGCATTTCAGAGGTAGAACCTCATGTAAAAAAAAGTAAAAAAACTGCATTATATAACTGAATATGCTCATTTGATATTCAATATAGGGTCTACAAATAAAGACCTACATAACCCGTTGATATTCAAAATAGAGCACATACTATAATAACCAAAACTATAGCATAATATAATCAGGAAATTGAAGCTTTCTACTACAAAAAAAAAATAGAAAAGTATAAACTAACTAGTTTGAAGGCTTGTCTCATTATTGAAGAGGTCCAAACCCATTTGGTTTTGGTGGAGTGTTTGGCAGAGGGTTTTCAAACCACATACTGTAAAATGCACAAATTAACCAAAAGTTCAAATTTGCAACATAAAACACAATTTAAATATCAACCAACCAAAAATAAGGTTATAACCGAAGGTACCGAACAGTCTCATATCAAATAACCAACCATTGTTATTTTTCCCCATTGTTGCATCTTCCACCACACCACTAACCATTAATACACCAACCGTAGCAACGGTTAGCCCGACAATCACGGTGGAACCCGATGCACCCAACGCTAGTGCTCCGAGGGCTCAGTTGTACCTTCTCCCAAACCAGCAGCCGTTGATGAGCTAGTTGACATGACAGTTGCAGCAAGCACTGTCGTCTCCATTACGCATACAAGGAAAACCGAGTAATCTATGATTCACATGTACCTGTCTCGACAGTCCATACTATTTTTGACATTAGGATTTCTCATTGGGGAAGAGAGGATGTTTGATTCGGATAGAATGTCAAAAGCATCACGAAGTGATGTGTCTGCTAGTATCCATATTTGATAAGGCACAAAAGAAGAACAAAATAAAACTACATTAAAAAAATTAGTGCCTAAAAAACCAAGAGCAAACACTTATGACTTAACTATAGTAAAGCAATATCATATATCTAGCTCCTAACAGGTAAGAATTTGATGTCGGCAACGATTTTTAAGTAGAAATGCTAGTATTATATTTTGACAAACCATGAGACTATATGCAATAATATAATGAGAGTGTATTGAGGAAACTAAAAATAGAAGCCAAAGTTACATGTTTCTGCATTACATATGATAACAAATACATAATAAAGTATAATCAAATTGTTGTTCTCTAGTCCGTCAGAAAAAACCTGCCTTAGCTTTACCAGACAGCCGATGTGATCAAAATTAAACTATAAAAACCAAACATAATAAAGTATTTCGTCATTGAAAGAGAATTGTTTTACTACATCCTTATAGTCACCTCATATTTTGTCGGGAGAGGATTGTAGAGCATCTCTTCTCCCGCGGTACTTACTTGAAAATCGATGGGGGTGTATGAGTAGCTATTTTTCAATATGCAAGTATCCAATTAAAAACGAGGCATTAGAAACATCCTTACAGTCAATTCCTTGTAGTCATGAGCAGGAGACACCAATGTGTCCATTGGAAATGCAAAAACCTAGTCCCATGAGAGTCCATAAAAATGAGTGGCACCTGAATGCGTAACCGCCAAGGAAATAAATTCATTACGCGAGATCGAAATCATTCAATGGAATAATAACACTGGAACAACATATTATGAATTTTATCAGATGTTTTTTAGCTGATTTGCAAGTCAATACTGTTGAGGCTAAAGTAAAAATTATGAGCGTTGTAAATTACCTAACACAATGAACATCAATCTCGGGCAGTACATATTATTATTCAAAGATGCAAAGTGAATTGAGGTATGAAATTGACAAAGTCACTGCTGGGAAGCATTTGGTTGGGGTCTTTTTGCACACTGGAACATTGTAGAAGGAAAAATGGTTCTCGAGTATCATGGTAAATAGGTAAATGGCAGTGTTTCCGATCTAAGAGAGGCACACTACCATAAGGAAGGAAAAGATCACTACCTATTTAAGGCAAAGACAGCTACCTGTGCAGAACATAATAGAAAAAAAGATTAAATTTATTTGAACTGTGTCTGTAAATTATGCCTGTGCAGAACATATTATATAGTACATAATGTATAATGTCAATAGAATATTTTATAGTCCATAGTATACACAATGTAGACACAATGAACTTGCCAAAGAGTGATGTATGGACACAATGTATACTCTCAAAAACCACATATGTCGCTAACATATTTGTCCCTAAAAGTAAAGTTCATATTCTGTCTCAGAAAATGCAATAAAGAAGAAATAAAATAGTAATGTTTATAATAAATATACTTGCACTTAGAGAAAAATCAGAAGGAACATAGGAGGCTACGATCACATAAATTGAACATGTACTCCCCTTTTTATTACTGGGAGCATGGCAGCCATGCCCATATACTAATATCGATCGTGCCAAGAACGAAGCTACAACACTCATAATTTGGTTGTTGGAGGGGAGAACCTATACTACTTGGTCAACATTTATGCCATCCCGAAGCTGCTAGAATTAGGGGTGTTTCTACTGTCGAAATTTCTGAAGGGGAGCTCAGAGATCGGGAGAAGTTTTGATGGATGTGAGGTGTTTCTACTGCCATAATTAGGGGTGATTTCATATTTGGGAGCCAAATAATTCATTGTAATGCATGACGCTAATGAAGTTAGAGGGTTCATGTCAACTGCATTAGTTAAATTTGCAGGGGATATTTTTATAACTAGGCATATTCCAACACTACTTACATTTCATTAGTTGCAATATTACCAACCCCAACTCCTGTTTATAAACCTTTGATTTCTGCAGATCTTATTCAATATTTAGGTTGCAGACCCAACCTTGAGATATTTGTGTGCATAGTTGGATGAAAGTTGGGCAAGGCAATATATTACCTTGACGATACATCAGATGTTATGAGATTGCTTTGAGGCCTTGCTATTTCTCCAGGTCCAAAGCCTACACATACTATTCATTTCTAGGTTTCTTTTGACTGCATTTTTTTACATCATCAACGACGTATTGATTGGTGTGGGAATAATCTTTGGAAAACGCTTTTTCTGAGTAAATATTTGCAGATGTTTAAAATGGATACCGATGTTAATATAAAAGAAACTTTAATTTGTATAGGTAAAACTTCTGTTATAATAGTGTCAGTTTGGTTCAAAAATTTGTATAGGTAAAGCTCCTAAGCTATTGAATTGGAGGGGGCATAGGTTTTGCTGGATTGTTGTTTAGTTTTGAGTTATACCATGCTTTGAATTTATAATCTATCTAATATGCTAATCCATATGTTTGGATGATTTGCAGAGCTAAGAACATCTTACCAATTTATTGGTATTATCCTTCACTATATAAGAGTTTTTTAGATTATGTTAGATTGAGGGCTAATAAAGATTAGCAATTTTATAAGACTTTATATTTTTTTTACTAATATGTATTAAATCTATATCGACAAGTTGACTTAAATTGATTATCATGTGTATATGAGGTCCAAATTGTTGAAATTATTCACATTTTTATTGTAAAAAATTGTACGACTTAAATTTATCCGCAACTATACTTTGATAGTTTATACTTCTAACATATAAAACAGTTATTATTTATATTATACACGACTTTATGCTTTTCAAAATTAGCATCGTGCCTTTAGGCATGGGCATACCCTAGTGTGTACATATATATATATATATATATATATGAGAGAGAGATGATTGAATTGTTGAATTGTTTGGGATTCTTGAATTGTTGATGAGTGGTGGATTTGAACATTTAGATTTCAATTAAGTTGGTTGGCCCTAGGAATTTCTAATACATTTTATTGTTATTTGCATTGTTATTTTAGATTATTGAATTGTTGTTGAATGGTGGATTTGAACACTTAGATGGCCATTGAGTTGGTTGACCCTAGGCATTTCTAACATTTAGGATTGTGATTAAACCGAATATAAATAAGACATAATAAAATGAAAGATATTGTAAATTTTAAAATCTTGGTGTTAAACAATTAAAATGCAAAATGAAATATAATTATGTACAAATCATCACTATAAACATTATTACCTAATAAGTAACAAAGGTTTTGCTGCGAAATAAAACATAACTATGTAAAAATCGAGTATAAATAAGATATAATTGAATGAAAGATACTATATCCCTTACATATAGTGTACATAGATACTAGCCTTCTACTTCTTATCTGTACGCATTCAATAGACCTTAGACCCGTTCGAGAGTCATTACCCCTGTAATGAGATCTCTCAAATTGTCCCGTTTGGACAGTTTGAAACTACATAGTTTTTGTATAATAATATTCTTAGTGGCTTAATCTTGTTACTTTTGGGGGAAGTTCTGCTGCCGTATCTTAATGTTCGCTAGGTACATACTAGATGATGCGATGTTAAGTGTTATTTTAATTGATAAATTGAAATAACCCTTACACTTGCGAATCTATATCGTGTACTTTGAGAACTATGGGGATATGCTGCCGAATTTTTCTCAAATTGGAACAATGTGCATGAGATGTTAAGTATATTATAGAAATATGCGGTCTTGAATGGGATAGGACCACTCACCCTGTAAGGACATATTTTCATAGGTCTGTTATCAATTAATTATGTCATATACCGCTACACCGTCGAAGATCATTCAAGAGACATCTACATCAAAGACGGATCCGAAATATTCAAGTTCTTCATCATTCAAGACTCCGCGAAGTTTACTTTGGTAAGGTTATGTTTTAAATACCTTTACTTTTCACTTAGTGATTTTGGGAGATTTTTACAAAATATTTTCTAAGTGTTGGAGCGGACTTTTTCGTCAAATATTGAGAATGAGTATTTTTTCTAAGTTTTGAAGCGGACCTCGATTTTGACGCCCAGGTCGTTCGTACGAGATTAGCATCTCGTTCGAACGAGATTGGAAGTCGCGTGATGTCGTTTGAACGACATGCGTACTTCGTTCAGCGACATATGCTTCTCATTCGAACGAGCTCGAATTTCGAGGCGGTGCATTTTTGTATAAATACTCGTTAAATGGTAACGTTTATATCAAGAAGTCCATATGTTTTTCATAACAGAAACACTGCCAAAGCAGTAATATTTAGGCTTCTTCTTTTAGGGTTTTAATCCTTTTTTGTTTTCGATTCACAAAACTCCCATATGATTTAGTGAATTGTTTTGGTGTTCAAGAACATAACTTTTGCCCTCGTTTATTCTTTGTGGGGAGAGCTCTACAACCGACATCTGCGTGCTATTGTGGAGGGATTCCTCGTGAAGATTTCAGACTGCGTGTCTAGGATTGCGGTCCTTGTGGTATAGCCGCGCGTGAACCACTGCAGATTTTTAGCCGTTGCTTTTAAGGTTTGACGAAGACACCATGCGTTACTCTTGTGGGCGATGCAAGATGGTATGTAAGTCAATGGTCTTGTAAACTTTTCAAAGTTCTAGAAATAAAAGGTTTTGCCCTGCGGGAATTTTTCCTTAAGCTTGTGTCGCATGCTTTATTTATTTTATGGTTTGACACACGCACACACGCAGTTGAATGATTTGGGTCTGATTTATTTTGGTTTAAAAATAGACACTAATTAAATAAGTGTGCCAACGTAGAAAGTTTTGAATTTAATCAATTATCACACAGTCTCACGTTTCACAAATTGGTATCAGAGCGGGTTGCTCTAATTTATCGCGTATTCCTATTTTTCGCAAAATCGTGTGATATTGATTTTTTTTTAAAAATCAGTTTTGTGAAAAATTGCATTTTTTTATGGAGCACTTCTATAATAAGATGCCTATTTTTGACGGGTCTAATTATGCCTATTGGAAAGCTCGCATGAAATCTAGTTTAAAAGCCATTGACGAGCGTGTTTGGTACCTTTGCGAAAATGGGTGGACTCCTCCCACGGTCACCGTTGATAATATCACCTCTTTAAAACCCGTGTCAGCCTGGACTGAAGATGATCATAAAATGTCTAAATATAATTCACGTGATTTGAGTGCTATTTTTGGAGCTATCACTCCTGATGAGTTTCGCCGAATTATGACGTGCACCACGTTTAAAGAGACTTGGGATGTTTTGAAATTGACACATGAGGGTACGAACGCGGTTAAAGAATCTAAGTTACAAAATTTAGCCACCCAATTTGAGACTATCACCATGTCTGAATCTGAATGCTTTGATGATTTTTATGCATGTTTGTCGGACATTATTAACACCAGTTTTAATTTGGGTGAGGTGATTGATAACACGCGTGTCGTTAAAAAGATTTTGAGATCTCTCACAAAATGATTTATTCCTAAAGTCATTGTTTTGAATGCTTTGGAAAATTTGAAATCACTTAAGCTGGAAGAACTTGTAGGAGATATTCAAACCTATGAGATTGACATGTTTCCCAAAACCATTAAGGCTAAGGATAATGGCAATTCTTTAAAGACTCGTTGTAAGAAAAAGAAAGAAAAAGTTTGTGAGTTTGATTCTGAGGGAGACTTTGATTTTAATGATATGGCCTTATTTGCGAATTTTTTTCAAAAATTTCTCAACATGAACAAAAATAATTCTTCCAATAAAAAGAAATTTTTTGAGAAAAATAAAAAGAAAGGAAAGACCAAAGAAAGCGGTGAGGGAGAAAAAGAGAATGTCTCAGATGATGAGTGTGAGGAAGATCTTGAGAACGTGACTTATTTTGAATGTGGGGGTAAGGGACATAAGTCGTTTGAGTGCCCAACATGGCTTAGAAAGAAAGGGAAGAAAGTAGCCATGCCTGCCACACTTAGTGATAGTGAGGGTGATGAGGGAGATGAGTCCGATAAAGGTTTAGCTCATGGGATGGTTGTCGCTTTTTCTAGTCATGTGAGCACACCCACTTTGTCTCACGAGAGTGCACACGAGAGCGATGATAGTGATTTGTGTTTTTCGAGTGAGGATGAGAGCGAGTAAGAAAGTGGAGATGAAAGTGAGCTCCAAAAAGCTTTTAGGGATTTGTACAACGAGACCTTGAAAACTAAGAAGTATAATCGTGATTTAGGTCATCGGGTTTTAGATTTGAAGAGAGAGAAGGAGGTTTTAAGAAAGGAGAAGTGTGATTTGACCAACACGTTGTCTAGTCTGACGACACGTGTATCCCAACTCGAGAGTGATCTCGAACGTACTAGGGAGGTCAAAGTCATTTTTGAGAACGCACCTAAGAAGGTTGAAAAGGTGGTTCTTAAGGGTAAAGGTGAGAAGTTAGTAATAAGTCATGACGGTGCTTCTATTTCCCAATTAGCACCCGAGCCGGTTCCCACTTTTGTGATAGATTCACATGAGTCTCACCCTCACCCACCTAGGCGTCCCATTCCTATTAGGAAAGTGCATCCTAGAGTTTTTGAGAGAGGTGTTCCGAGGCCTATGTTTGCTCACATTGCAAAAGGAGAGGACACCTTAGGGAATTTTGCTTTAAGTTGGGGTATGTGTCACGTTTTTCTTCTACACGTGTTTCTGATGCGCATGCACCCACACATGACACTTTACATGCTCCCGGAGACTACATGAGAGAGTTTGCACATTTAGGTGAGCAAGTTAAGTTTTTAGTCAAAACTTCACAAGAATTGATGGAGGTTTTTCATAAGTTGTCACCACCTTTGGAAAACCCCTCCACACCTAATGATTGAGGTTTGACTTGTTTACTAGCATAGGATGATTTTCATGTTGACATTGTTTGCCTATTGCTAGTATGTATCATTTTTGTATATTTTTTTGTTTAGAAAAATTTTGAAAAATACAAAAAGATTTTATTTTGATAAAATTTTTAGAAAAATCCAAAAAGATTTTTGTATTTTGTTTGCACCGTTTATGGATGGAGACTTAGGATGACCGAGTCACAACATCATTCCATTTTTCTCTGACTATTAGATAGTGTTTTGAGACAATAGGTCAATTCATCCTTGTGCTTTATAATGTTTGGATTCATTAAGATGTATTTAAGTGTTACTTCCTACATGTTTGACTCATGTTTCCTTTATTGCACACATGCACGGATTTATTTGATTATTGTTCTTGTCTTATCACATGTTGGTTGGGTGTTTTCACTTCAATCCTGTCCTTAAAACGAACCAAGCGCGATAAATTTTGATGAGGAAATTGTGCATTTAAGAACCGTTTTGTGAGTTTGTGTGCTTTGTTTAAAAAACGGGGAAGGGTTGCGAAAGGTTCATTTTGCCTTTGCGAATACTAAGCCACCATTAAATTGGACCTAAAAAATGGAGGAATTTTATTATCCAGGGTCCAAAGAGGTCTAAAAGAGCCCGAAAAAATTTAAAGGCAATAAAAAGAAATTATTGCCAATTATGGGCCATTT
The DNA here is from genome assembly GCA_949130495.1 of Sambucus nigra. Lineage (NCBI taxonomy): Eukaryota > Viridiplantae > Streptophyta > Magnoliopsida > Dipsacales > Adoxaceae > Sambucus > Sambucus nigra. The sequence continues at coordinate 447,017,402 of OX422220.1, read as the reverse complement.
AGGTTTTTTCACCAATTCTCCAAAGTTTGAGAATTTAGTTTATTCACCTCTAAAAGAAAATATATATGAGGGAGTTTGGTTGGAGAATTTAAAACGGGTTTGCACGTCCTTGAATTGCTTGAAAATGTGCTACATAGTTTTGGACGTTATTGGTGTGGAAATCATTTTGACTTTGATTTGTTGATTTGCATAAGACGATTTCATCTAAATTCAACAGTCTTTTCACCTAAAGATACTTTTGATGTTCATTCGTTAGGAGTACACATATGCATCGTGCACATATGATTGATTAAGTTGATTTACCTATCGAATGTGTTCACACCCATTCATTTCGTTTCCATGACTTGGTTGTTTGAGTTTAAATCCATGGTGTAATTTTTTTTGTATCATATTTTTCAAAGTGGTATCTTATTTTTGTATGAAAAATTGAAAAATTCGAAAATAGTTTGTGAGATTTTTTGAGATATCCCTTTGAATGCGCGTAGCTTGATATTTGTTTGCTATGCATTTTATCGTGACACTCCATGTTTTGATTTTTTCTTCTTATCTGTATATTTTGGGACATCATAAAAAGGGGGAGAAAGAATTATCATGTTATTGCATTATGGGGGAGATTTGATTATTAATGCTTTATTCTTATATCATTTCAAACTCGATGCGTTCTTATATCATTTCAAACTCGATGCGTCACGAAGGTTTTTGCTTTATCTCATGTGTGTAGGTACAAAGATTGATGATCATGATGTTGCACACCCTGATGAGAAAAGCTTTGAGATTTGACGAAGATGATTGAAGAACAGTTTTGAAGTCTTGCAAATTTATTCAGGGGAGGGTAGATTTGTATAGGCAATTTGATTTTTGTTAATTCGGATTTTTTTATGTATGTACCGGCATAGACATAGGGGGAGACTTGTAAGGAAATATTTTAATAGGTCCGTTATCAATTAATTATGTCATATACCGCTACACTGTCGAAGATCATTCAAGGGACATCTACATCAAAGACGGATCCGAAATATTCAAGTTCTTCACCATTCAAGACTCCGTGAAGTTTACTTTGGTAAGGTTATGTTTTAAATACCTTTACTTTTCACTTAGAGCTTTTGGGAGATTTTTACAAAATATTTTCTAAGTGTTGGAGCGGACTTTTTCATCAAATATTGAGAATGAGTATTTTTTTCTAAGTTTTGAAGCGGACCTCGATTTTGACGCCCAGGTCGTTCGCGCGAGATCAGCATCTCGTTCGAACGAGATTGAAAGTCGTGCGATGTCGTTTGAACGACATGCGTACTTCGTTCGAGCGACATATACTTCTCGTTCGAACGAGCTCGAATTTCAAGGCGATGCATTTTTGTATAAATACTCATTAAATGGTAATGTTTTCATCAAGAAGCCCATACATTTTCCAGAACAGAAACACTGCCAAAGCAGTAATCTTTAGGCTTCTTCTTTTAGGGTTTTAATCTTTTAATGTTTTCAATTCACAAAACTCCCATATGATTTAGTGAATTGTTTTGGTGTTCAAGAACACAACTTTTGCCCTTGTTTATTCTTTGTGGGGAGAGATCTACAACCGACATCTGCATGCTATTATGGAGGGAGTCCTTGTGAAGATTTCAGACTACGTGTCTAGGATTGCGGTCCTTGTGGTATAGCTGCGCGTGAACCACTGTAGATTTCTAGCCGTTGCTTTAAAGGTTTGACGAAGACACCGTGCGTTACTCTTGTGGGCGATGCAAGATGGTATGTAAGTCAATGGTCTGGTAAACTTTTCAAAGTTCTAGAAATAAAAGGTTTTGCCCTGCGGGGATTTTTCCTTAAGCTTGTGTCGCATGCTTTATTTATTTTATGGTTGGACACACGCACACACGCAGTTGAATGATTTGGGGCTGGTTTATTTTGGTTTAAAAATAGACACTAATTAAATAAGTGTGCCAACGTAGAAAGTTGCGAATTTAATCAATTATCACACAGTCTCAAATTTCACACACCCTTTAGAGGAGATGGAGGAAATAGGAATTATTTTGTTTTTGTTATATAACACCGAAAGATGAAATATCAATCTTATAGTAAATTATTTAATGGGAACTAAATGTTCACACTTTTGTTTATACTAATCCATGAGTATATGCTTCTTACCCATAATAGGTGATTATTTGTAGTAGCTATGATGGGATATCCTAAATACAAAGAGTGGATGGGTGAGACAAATATATTAGGGGATGTGTTTCGCACAGGTGCTAACGAATTTGTGAAACACGTAAAGAGATGTCGTAATGATGAAGAGTTCCCTGTCTATGTTCTATGTATAATAATGGTAAGGTGTTTGAGTGAAAAATAGTTGAACTAAATTTGTTAAGATGGGGTATGAAATATAGCTATCAATTTTGGGTTTTTTACAGGGAATAGAAAGTTTTTTTTATCCCCTAGCAACCTTCAGTAAGTAGGATAGATGTACAATGGAAGAAGGAAAATGTAGATTATAATATGCCAGATAATATAGTTGATGACGTGTGTGGAGTTCATTAACTGGAAGAAACGGAACTCATTGACGATGTATAAGGTTTAGGTTCTCATAAAGATATCGGTATAAACCTTGACGATGACTCCCAAAGTTTAAAATTTAAGGCGACCCTGCTGTTATACTCTGGCTGTGAGAAATATCAAATAACTTTACATGACATGGGTAGTTTTCATAGTTTGAAGACCCAATATGGTTTGTCTAGAAATATCATGACAAAAAATTTGAATTGGGTGAAGGGCTTGCAACCCAAGCTGAATACACTTCCAAATAGCTATCCTACTATAAAGAATGGTTTGAAAGGTTTGAGAATGAAGTAAAAATAATTCATACTTATGTGTAGGACTGCATACTATATCGAAAGGAGTATAAAAATCTCGACCGGTGTCCGGTATGCGATGGACCTAGATATGTCCAATCTCATAGAAAGGATGGCACAAGCTCAAAAGTGCCTCAAAAAGTGTTGAAATATTTTCCCGTTGGGCCTAGATTTAAGCAGTTTTTCATAGTATCATGGATAGCGAAGTCAATGACTTGGCATGATAGGGCAGAAGCAGTGGATAGTCTCATGCGCCATCTTATTGATTCTACAACTTGGAAGATGATGAGTTATTAGTATCCTGATTTTTCTCGAGAATAGAGTAATATTCGTTTGGCAATATCAACAGATGGTTTCTATCCATTTGGAAATATAAGCACCAATAAGAGTGTATGACTAGTGATCCTATCGCCACTCAACCTCCTTCCTTCACAGTATATGATACCTAAATTTTTTATACTATCTTTGTTGATACCTGGGCCAAAGGCACTAAATGAGGACATCGATGTATACTTGGCTCCTTTGGTAGAAGAATTAAATGAGTTGTGAAAAGAGGTTGTGCAAGAATTTGACTCTTTTAGAAAAGAAAAGCTTATACTGAAAGCTATGTTGATGGGGGAAATTCATGATTTTCCAGCTTATGGGACATTATCCAGTTGTGTAGTACATGATTATTTAAGGTGTCCTATTTGTGGAGAGAAGGCTGAATCTCTTAGTCTCCCCTATAGCTCAAAAAAATGTATACCATTTCTATAGGAGGTTTTTACCCCCATCTCATAGTTTTAGTTTTGAGAAAGGTTTTATTTTTTTACCGGGCGGGGTTGAATGTAAGCTACCTCTGAGAAAACATTTAGTTTCACTGAACATATTATGGGCACATGCTTTGAGGGGAGTCATTCGAAGGATGGAGAAAATGCACGAAAAGATCTTAAATCATTGAAACTTAAACCACAACTATGGTTGAAAGAAGATAGTAGGAGAAGGACCGTAATTCCCCCTGATGCATTTACTTTGATGAGTGAGGAAAGAAAAGTTCTTTTAGACACAATATATAAGAGGTTCCATGCAATTTTTCGTCCAACTTGCAAAGGATTGTGAATTGTGCTACCCATGATTTACGTAAGTGTAAGTCCGACGATTGACATGTGATCATGCAATTGGTTCCTCTAATTTTTAAGCACTGTTTCTCCAAGCACAAGGAATTGCGAAGGGCTATTATACAAATTAGTGTCTTCTTATCACTTTTATATGAGAAGGTAGTCAATCAAGATCATATAGTGGGTGCAAAATTGGTGGTGAACGAAGCAATTTGTGTGTTGGAGAAGTACTTTCCCCCATCATTGTTTGACCTGAGCATTCACTTGTTGGTATACCTATGTGACGAGGCACTTCTTTACAAACCAGTTAGATATCGGTGGATGTATTCGTTTAAAAGATTAATAAAAGCTTTAAAATATTACGTCAAGAATACAAGATACATTGAAGGATCAATTGGAGAGGCATACATCACCGTGGATTCATCAATCTACAATCAGGAATATATGCCTGACCCGAGCAACATGGATAATAGTGATGAGTTCATTGATGATGGTGGTCATGTGATGGGAAAACGAGTGAAATTATCGAGTTTACAACATGAACAAGTATCTCATTATTTATTTGACACACATGAAGATGTCGAAGAATGGAAAAAGTAAGTTTATATTATTTGAACTTTTACATTATTTTAATTATTATACATGATCAATTTTGTAATACGTTCATCACGATCAATGTAGAAAATATGAAGCGTGTGGGAACACTAAAAGAAGAAAATAATGGCATAATCAGTGAATTTAGGTTGTGGTTGTCACACAAGGTAATTATAATGAAAATGTCCATTATTAAATGTCACATTACAAGAAATCTTTACAACTAATCTAATTAATTTATCTATATTCTTACCTCATAAAGACGGGTGATGCGACATCAAGGCTTTCTCGTCTAGCCACTGGACCCTTGTTCATAGCCCAAGAGTACAAAAAGTATTAATTAAACGGTTACATATTTGGTGCAAGGGTGTATGAGGAAAATACAAATGTACATAACTCGGGTATTTCACATAAGGCTCTCACTTATTTTCGAGCGAGCGCGAAAGATAAAAATCTTCTTGAAGTTGAAATGGCATAATATGATGTAATTCGAAATATATTTGAATTGGAATGTATAAGCTTCAAATAGGTTGTGTTTTAATTTGATTAGGTAAGAGTTGAGGATAAAAATGGTTGTAAAGTTGATACTGACATCAATTTGATCATGGTTGACTTGTCCAAGTTGAAGAGCAAAGAACACATAAGCAATGAGTCATTTGTTTATGATTTTCAAAAGGCCAAGCAAGTGTTTTAATCGAAGTATATACAAAGATTCGTGGTCAATCATCCTATATGCGCCAAAGTGTCTAAAGAGTAGTGTGGATAACTTGGCTGCTTCTACCGAATATCAATCCATTTTTTTATGATAACTCGAATTTGAACCAATTTTTAGATTTGTAATAAGCATTACAATTATTTGTATTGACCACTGGATGTATTATTCTAGTGCTTTATTATTATCGGACGATAGTTTAATATTTTTAATTCATTTGACATGATCAGTTTATTGCTTGTAATAACCAATCGGTGTATTCTTCTAGTGCTTGTAATAACAAATCAGTTTACTGCTTAAATCAATATATAAATTTATAATGTCATTAACTTGTATTCTTCTAATGCTTTTTTTTATTATCGTATTTGAATCAAAATTGGTTTTATGGGCAGTGAATATTTTAATTTGGATTTTAATTAATTTAAGCATTAATTCAAAGTCTATGACATGACCCGATATTTAAACAATATTTAGATTTATAATGTCGTTAGCTTGTATTCTTCTAGTGCTTTGTTATTATCGGGATTGAATCAAAATTGGTTTTATGCGTAGTGAAGATGTTAATTTGGATTTTAATCAATTTAAACATTAATTCAAAGTCTATGACATTACCCGATATTGAAACAATATTTTGGATTTATAATGACGTTAACTTGTATTCTTCTAGTGCTTTGTTATCATCGAATTTGAATCAAAATTGGTTTTATGCGTAGTAAATATGTTAATTTGGATTTTAATCAATTTAATCATTAATTCAAAGTCTATGACATGACCTAATATTAAAATAATATTTAGATTTATAATGTCGTTAACTTGTATTCTTCTAGTACTTTGTTAATATCGGATTTGAATAAAAATTGGTTTTATGCGTAGTGAATATGTTAACTTGGATTTTAATCAATTTAAGCATTAATACAAAGTCTGTGACATGACCTCATATTGAGATAATAGTTAGATTTATAATGTTGTTAACTTGTATTCTTCTAGTACTTTGTTACTATCAGACTTGAATTATATTGAAACAATATGATTAGTGAATATGTTAATTTGTTATTATCTAATTCATTTGGATTTGATCGTTTTCTCATATACATGTTTATAATAAAGACAACATTTTCTGCAGAAAATATCTTCATCAGGGTAGTGTGGTAGCGGAGGCAATAAGGGTTCCTCGGCCACTAGGCCCCCAAAATGAGGCAAATTGGGATCTGTCGTCGAGAACAAGATGACATTACTGGCTAGATCCCTGGAATTGCTGAGGGCAATCATCGGCCCGGGGTACATTGATTGGAGGGCCGTGCCAAATGACCTCAAAATGAGCATCCGGGGGCACTACATGTAGTGTATTTAAATTTATATACATCCAACACTTACTTTCTTTTTGGTTTGTATTTGTTTAACAAGACCATTTCGGCCTGCCATATGTCCGCGACTCCACATTGGAACAGTTGAGGGATCAAGACGTGGAAGAAAAACATGTGTGCACGGTACTTTGGGAAGACCTGGGAGTTCATTATAAGAGTATATGACATCATCCCGTTGAAGGAGTCGATCTCATTATCACAGTGGCAGCAGTTTGTGGACAATGAGATCTATCAGCGACAATTGGCATCTGGTCAATCAGGGAGGGAAAACCAGGCGAAGATGGTGGATGTGGACTACTTCGGGTAGACGCCTTATGCCAAGGTGGAGCATAGGATGGTAAATTTTTTATTTTTCTTTAATTTTAGTTTTATGTTATACTAATTTAGCATTATGTTGCGTTACTTACTAATTATGCGTTATTTTATTTCAGTAGATGGGGAGTGACCCTGGGGGTAGGTCACATAGGCTCGATGCCTATGTGGAAATTCGAACGAAGAAGGGAAATGATAAAGAGGTGTCCCCGAGTGTCAGATCCATGATGGTAAGTTATATTTGTTTAATTTTTTAATTACGTTTTAGTTTTTTTATTAACTTAATTAACTAATTGTGTACTTTTTGCCATTTAAGGCAAAGCTTAAGGAAGTGCATGAAAAGTAGTCTGAAGACGACAAAGCATCTTGGGCTACGAACGCACTCAACTAAGTTCTCGGGACGAATCACAAAGGGAGGACTAGGGGTGATCTCTTGGGTGGGGAAGTCGAGGATCATTGGGATGGGGGCTATCAACACTGGGTTGCCTCGTAAGGTGGACACCCATGACGATAAGCTATCATGGTTGAAGGCGACGGTCCTAGATATGTACTCCTTCATGAAGCTTTAGTGGGGTCCACCTCCGATGAGGGAACCTCAGATAAGGGCAAGGGTAAGGGCAAGTGCGAGGGGAAGGGTAAGGAGGTAGAAGAGGATATCACTACTTCATCGCTGATACGCACGGACTCGCCGCCCTTATATGATTCATTTCCCATCTTGACCCCCGTTGAATGGCATATGCCAACAATCGGTTATCTGAACATTTTTTTAATTGGCATACTTGGTGGGGAGTCGATAGAAAGGGGGTTGGGGGATCCCGACGCCCACCCGAGTATGGTGGTTCATGGACGTCCCCTACAAGACATTGAGGCAAAGGTGCTCGTCGCGTATATTTTGCCTGAAAAGGAGAATTAACCTTTTTGGTTGTAAGAACAATGCGACGTTCCATGAATTGATAGGTGTCTCAATGCATATGTTATGTGACCTTCATTCCTCCTCCAATCTATTGTAGACCCTACTCTATGACATTATTTGCACTTCTTTTATTTGCTTATGGTGGATTATATTTTTTTATTTCGTACATGTTAGTTTGGATATGGATATTTGTATATGGTTATTGATATTTATATATTGGTTATGGATATTTGTATTTGGTTATGGATATTTATATTTTGGTTTGGTTGCTTGATATATATTCTGTTTGGACAGGTTAAATTTTACTATAACAGGTACAAATATATTGCTGGGCAATGGCAGTGGCCATACTGCCCTGAAATTTTTTTAAATTTATCTAAATTTATCACGGTCAAAGTCCATGACAAGTTTTATATTTGTCATGGACTTTGACCGTGATAAGTCCGTGACAAATGCCTTTGTCACCCCTAAACTTATCACGATCTTAGACCTTGACAAGTTTAACTTGTCACAGCTTCAGATCTTAATAAGTGGGCAGTTTTGGTGTAGTGGTGTGCTGTGATCGGAGTTCTCAACCAAAGCTCCTCTAGCTCAGTCGTTGTCACAGTTAGAATGGCATGAGACATACATCGACACAACAGATAATATACGCGTTCTCCATCGTTTACTATTAACTAAGACTCGGGAGCATAAGTATATTATCAGAGCACGCGATGATGGAATTGAGGAGTTCGAGCGACAACTTGCTGCCTTAAATGTTCGTGGTATTGGACCTGAGGTTGGAAGGATGAGTTACACCTATGAAAATGTTTATGTACCACACCCAGTCCCACCATATGACCCATACGTGACATATGAATCACAACATAGTTAAGGTAATCCGTTTGGTGACGATCCGATGATGTGGCCGCACGTGGATTTGAGTGAGGATTTTGAATTTGGGCAGGGGAAACAATGACTTTAATTGTAACCTTAATATATGTTATCAAAGGATGGATTCGTCGTATATTGAAATCAATACATGAATTTTTTTCAATTCGATTTGATTTCCACAATTTATTAATTTATTAATATGTTTAAATACCAAATAATTGAAATGTTTCATTGTCACAATTTATTACCATATTAATCGTAGTACACATTTTTAAAATAACACACATCTTACATGGGCCAAATTTGATAGTTCCACTTCTCCTTAAATCACATTGATGAGATTAGCATTTGTAATGCCTGAAATACATTGGTTTATATTGGGATTGTACAATTTGGTATCACTTAGCACAACGGCAGATCCTATCTTTTTTGCATAAGTGTACCCTCCGTGAATGATCTATAGCTAAGGCCCACCCTTATTGTTCCCGTAGGATTCTCCAACACCAAAGATGAATTACCCAGAGGAATCATTGCAAATTCCTTCACTACACTAGCCACCTATACATAATAAAATAAAAGTTTGTGAATAAAATGCGTATACATATTAATTTTAAACATGGCTATTAAAAAGAAATACGTAAACTTAACTAATGTGATGGGTGTGGTTGGCCTACAAGTGTTGATCCATTTAATTGTTGAATGCGACCCCATATCTAAATACCCATTTTGCATTATGGTATACCATAATCGCAATGAGTAAACCATGGTTATTGTATGTTAAAAAGAAAATAAGATAGATGAAAGGAGAACGTAAAAGAGTGTTAAATAGAAAGAAGGTCTAAACATGTAGTAAAATAGTGGGTGGCACACAATACAAGGTGTGAACCTGTAGTAAAATAACTTTAAGGCTTCTTTAGTAAAATACAAGGTGGCACATAATCCATAGCACACAAGACATTTGCAGGCCATAACTTTAGTAAAAGAAAACAGAAAAAGGGTAAGAAATTGTAGTAAAATAACTTTAAGGCTCCTGACCTCCGCCACACACTATGGCTATGGAACACTATTTTTTGGCACAATTTTATTGGAAGCTATTTTATTAATAACGTCAACTTATATTCCTTATTATTTTCAGTTGATTACCATTTATTACACATGGAATACGAGCACAAAATTTATTACACATGGAATGAGAACAACCCATTTTGTTACACATGGTAATCAGAAATAATTTTTTTAACTCATACAATTTAAATAGTTTAACGGATGTAAGGATCACCCCTAAATTCATTAAATAAATACGAAGGCTCTCCAAGGATATCTCTACAATGTGGGACTTGATCACGCAACCTTTCCCACGCCTCGTCATTATGCACAATGACTGTTGATGTAAAAAAATAGATTATCTCTAATTAATCAATCACAGATAAAATAAATAAGACAGAAGATTTTTAAAGTGGTTCAGCCTTATAAGAATGGCCTACGTCCACTGTTGTTGTATTGCTGACTGTTTGTATGGAATTCTCGATATGTGGTTTATCCAGAAATCCAGATTCCCCTTCTAATGAGGAGGTTACAATGTATTTATAGCCTTGAGGTTGTACGTGTGAAAGGACAATGCGCTATTATCTAGTAGACATATACATCTGTACGATAAAATGATCATTTAATGCGCAGTCGTCTCTTTGATTCTCTTGATTTGGATGCTTTGTACGCTAAGTAGCTCGAACCGCTTAAGCTGCTCGGACTGCCTAAGTAGCTCGGGGCCCATGAGTTGCTCGGACCGCCTAAGTAGCTCGGGGCGCATGAGTTGCTCGGGGAGCCTAAGTTGATCGGTGCGTTTGAGCTGTTCGAAATGTATGAGTTGCTCGTGGCACTTGAATAGCTCGGTGGCAGTGAGTTGATCGGTAGGAGTATTTGTAACTGCCACATTGGTTGACACGTGTCTTCAAATGATGGGTCCATGATAAGCACCCAAAACTGTACATTTTATTTTTAATTTTATTTTTATTTTGTCTTTATTTTATTTTTAGAATAGAAATTTAATTTTTAGATTTTTAGTTTTTATAGTTTTATTTTATTAATTAGTTTTAGTGTTATTTTAAGGGGTCCAAATTAAACACACACACAAACTTATCCTACACCCTAAGGCACACACACCATTTCCTATACCTCACATGCACACTAACTCCCCTCACCCATCTTCAACCTCTCACCACTCTCTATCCTAAACCTCCATAACCAAACCACTCTCTCATCTCTACTCTCTCCCCCCACTACCACCTCTCTCTCTCTCCTCATTCCCACACCATCAAACCACTACCATACCCTGCTTTGAACCCGAACTCCTGAATACCAAACCCTATACCCAGCCAAGGCAACCAAACCCATTTTTCAATCATTTACCTAAATTCAAAATGAAGACCCATTTCATCCATTTCCCACAAATGCCAAAATCGTGTGCTGCCAATCCAAACAAACCAAAGCAAGACCAAATAAACCCACATGTGCCATTTAAAACCATTTAACCCTATTTTCCCTATTATACCCCCAACTACCTACTTATCCCCTTTTTCCCAAAACACCCCCATTTACCAAATCAGATTTTGTATACCCTCATTTTCCCATTCACATGACACATCCAAACCACATGCACACTTATACCAATTACCCTTTATATCCCTAGCTCCATGCCTTGTATAAAAAGAAGATAGAAGACCCCATGAGAGGAGAGCTTTTAGAGAGGAATTTTAGAGAGAGAATTGTAGAGAGATAAACACCAATGTGTAAATAGTTTTTCCTTTTTTTTTTAGATATTTGTTGAGAATTAATTGTGAGTAATTGAATTGAATGGAAGATGATAGAGTTCAAATTGGCAATTTCAAGGAGACTTGTTGAAGATTTGTTCTCTTTCTCTACTCTTTTATTATATATGCCTTTGATTATTGATTTGTCATATTTTATACCATGTTAGGATAAAACCCCTTTCAAGGGGTGGGGTAAAACCCTTATTTGATGTTATTTTATTTTAATTAGTTTAATTACTTGAAATTTCCCTTTGAATGTTAATTTTGGATCCCTCACCCTTAGATTTACACCTTGAGAGAGGGTAAATGATTTTCGAGAGAAAATCAAAATTCTAGTGATAATACCCATTTTAGATTCGAACTAGAGATAGGAGTTTCTTAAGTCGGGTATTATAACTTGAATTTCAACTCTAAATTTATTTTCTAAGATTGATATAAATTCTAATTGATCGATCCTAGTGGGTGATTAATTAAAAGGAGTGTAGATCTATTTTTCTAGAGTTGTGGGGTGTTAAACTTAATTTCTAAAAGATTACTATTATAATTACACTTGCAACGAAAGTTGGTTTGTAATTTTGATATTAATTTGGGAGAATTCAAATAATTAAATTAATTAATTAGAATAGCTAAAATTTGTGGTGTAATCCCACTCCTTGATTGTTCTCACAATTATCTACCTCACTTTATCTTTTATTTTAGTGTTAGACTTTATTTACCATTTTCGTCATTTTCTAGTTAGTTATTATCATATTACATTTAGTTTAGTTTAGTTTAAATCATCACCTCACCCTATTGTTTTAATATTGAAAAAGCTAAAAAAATTTAAAAAGTGAAAAAGCACAAAAAGAAAATAATAAGTGAATTACAATTGAATTTGTCTCTTGCTTACCCCCTAGAAAGTGGATTGATACCCTTACTTACCGCTACACTTGAGTTTATTATATTTTGTAGGTATGTGAGGTTTTTATTAGAAGGACTTTTCAAGCGACGACAAACATACACGCAAAAGTTCTTTCTATCAGTCCACGTCAGCAGATTAAATTTGGCATCAAGAGAAGCCCCCAATGTTTCATAGTTTGATGTTGAAGAAAAGTATGGACCATTCTGCTTGAAACCTGCATAGATTATTGGTTTGCATGGTTTTTAAGAAAACATTTGTTGTATATAACTCCTTTTTAAGTGCATAGTATAAGGCCTCATAAATATTTTGAATTTTCATGATCGTTTCGATATTTGTGCCCCTTTTCTTCTTTTAGCCGCCGGATACGCAAATGTCCTACCTTGTAATCATTGCTTTTCTCTATTCCCGAGGTAAAGTATTTAAGCGCGGAAGAAATCCTATCGTCTTTCACTTTTCAAATATGTATCTTTGAACTCTTCATTTTCTTTCTATCTTGTGCCTTCGTTCTTTTCGTCGTTCATTGTCACCTGATCTCTTTTTCCCTGTAAGATTTTTTTCCTTTTCTTTTATTTATTTTGTTCATCATGGTTTATAGTCATTGGATAAATTTTGGTCTGAATTTTCAATCCCTTCGTGGGTTACTTTGGAAGAACTTTTTGAACCTTCTAATTATTTTTCTTTGGCTGAGGGACATTGGTTCCCAAGTCTCTTTATGGCCGAATGTGGCTTTTCTTTTCCTCCAAATCCCCTATGTTTGGAGTTCTCTCAATATTTTGACGTTGTTCCTGCAAAAATAGCTCCCAATACCTGGAGGATAGTTAACGGCGTACATAGATTGAATCAACTCCATGGAACCCGTTTAGGGATTACAGAGATTACGTACTGCTATAGATGGGTTGTCAGTGATTCCACATTCTATTTAAAAACTAGGTTTTTGAATAGGGCTTTAGTTGTTAATCTTCCAGATGCCAATAAGGATTATTTTGAGCATGGGGTTGTTATGAAAAATTGGTAACACGCTCCACTAAATGGAGATAATGTATATCAAGGTCCCAGGTGTCCCCCTTATGGAAATAGAATAGGTTGTTTTTATTTTTTTGAAATCTTGTTTTCTTTGTGTTTGATAAAATGTATCACTGACATTTGTTTTTGTTTGTTACAGTTGATAGTAAAAGAAAACCTCCAAAAGAAGCTGGCGTTATTCTAAAGCGTTTGAAACTTATCTGGGATTTGCACCAATCTGTTGCCGAGGAACATATTAGATCTACCTCTTATTTGTTGCAGTACAAGAGCTATATTTTGTCTTTCACTGCTCGTCCACGTCCAGTGGTAGTTAATCTTGACCAAGTACCATCTTCTGAGACTAGTGTGGAAGGTTCTTCCTGTGAGTCAAGTGTTCCCATCAGTAACTTAATGAAGAGAAGAAGAGCTCCTGCCTTCTTAAATAAATCTTCCTCTACTAATGTGGTGGCAAAGAAAAGCAAACAAGATGTCCCAGAAGAAGGGACGGGAATCACTGATGCACCTCCTCCTGCTGCTGCCAAGAAAGTTGTTGAAAAGTCCCCAATGGCCCCGAGCAAGATTGTTGTTGTTTCTCCTCATAGTGAGGTTATTGTTATTTCACCAACAAAGACAACGTCTTTAGTTGAAAATGTTCCTGCTCCTCTGAGGAGGTTAAATAAAAGTTCTTCTGAGAGACCTGCTGAACCTGTCTCTCAACCTTCAAATGTTGAAGGTGTTATTCCATCTTTTGTTGCTTCGAGCTCCCCTGTGAGATTGGTGAGATCCTAGATTGTCCCAAAAGTCCAAGGTATTGAGGACTCCCTTTCTCGTGAGAGAATTACTACCCTTGTTGCTCAACACATTGCCTCAGTAAGTTTTATTAGCTTGAGTCTTTTACTTTCTAATATTATGTTCATATATTTACCCACAGTTATTTCTTTTTCCAGCTGGTGACGTGTTTTTACAGCATTCTGAAGAAGGATGAAGCTATCAAGGCTTCAAGCTCCTCGGGAGGAGTAGAGGAAGCTTTTGTTGGGCTGACCCAATCTCTGAAAGATTCTCGTAAAAAATATGAGGAAGATAAAGTTGCTTGGGAGAAGTAGTTCAAGTCCATTGAGCTAGAAAGAAATCAAGTTGTGAGTGCCTCCAAGGATTTGGAGAAGAAATTGACGGAGTCTGAGCAGAGCAACAAAGTCTTCGAATAAAGAAATAAGGAGATGGAAGTTAAGCTCAAGTCTGCTGAAGAGGAAGTTGTTAAACTTTAAGATGTTGGTCGTCAGAAAATGGAGGTGGAGGAGAAGTTGAAGGTTGCCGAGGAGCTCTTTAAGGAAAGGACCTCCTCGAATAAGGCAAAAAGGAAGAAGGCAGTTAAAAAATCATTTAGTGCTGGATGGGATAAAGGCTGGAATAAGGGCCTGGCTGCCATGTCTTCTCAAATGGAGTATGCCAGCCTCAAATATTTTAGGGATGGATTGGTTGCAGCTTTGCAGGAGCTGAAAGCAACTGAGAATTCTGAATTATTCCAGCATCACACTCATGGCCCTCCTCCCTCTTTTGGGGAAGAAGAAGAGGATGAAGCTGCCTCAGATGAATCTTCGATGATGATTGGAGATTAGGCCCCTTCTGTCCCAATTGTTCAAACTTTCTCCGAGTAACTCCAACCCACTAGCACTTCTGCCGAGCAGCCACATTTATCCTCCGAGCAACTAGTCACTTTCTCCAATCCTTCTGAGGAAATCGTAGGAAACAAGGAGAAGGTGTAAAATTGTTTGGTCTTTTATTTTGTTATTCTCTTGAATGTAACCTCAGACTTTGTATTTTCCCTTATGATGAAATAAAATTTGAACTTTGGTTATTCACCTTGAATTTCTCTTTTACTTGCTATGTCTGTGTCATTATTGATTCTTTTTATCTCTTCTCTTTGCTAGTTTATAGCCAGGATGGAGTTCTTATCAGCTCATGACACAGAATTGATGAGGAAATGCAATGACTATTTTAAAGCTAGTCATGCAGATCTTAATGAGGCTCAAATCATTGATATCCTTGGTCTAGATACTTATGAAGGAGTAGTCGAAGCTTACCAATACCTGAAATGCATGCTCGATCGTGCTGTCACCAATAATGTGGCTTACTATGAGATGATTGAAGATATCCAAGGAACAATCGAGGAACTTTAGCAGCAGTACAAAGAACTTCTACCCTTTTGCACCAAGAATACGAGAAGAAATATCAACAACTGAGTGCTGATAATGGGTATAAAAAATTTATCTCAGCGTATGAGAAAAAAGAAAGTGTTTTAAATCTTGAAGTTGAAGAGCACAAGCATATCGCCAAGTTGTTGGAGCAAGAGAACATTGCCTTGTAAGAGGAGATAAAACAGCTCAAGTCTGCTGCATCTTCCTCGGGATCCTTGGTCCCTGTTAATGATGAAGGTTTCTCTTTTTTAGAGGTAGAAAATGCCAACTTAAGAGATGAGTTGGAAACTTTAAAAAGAGTTGGACCCTCCACATCCACTCGTAGATGAGCAAGATCTTCTTCTCGTGGATGAGAAAGGGCTAGTAAGGTCTCTATTGAAGAAGCTAGAACGTAGGTGGCTTTGGAAAATCAGGCCTTTCAGCTGGTGGCAAAGAACCAAGCCTTAGCAGAAATGTCTAAGAAGATTCTGAACTTCAGTGAACAACTATCCACCCATAGTTTTGCCTTAGAAAACAAAGAACTTCTAGTGAAAAATCTCCATGAGCAACCAGAGAGGTTAACTTATCAGTTCCATAAACAACCCAGAGAATTTTGGATGGCTGGGTATAATGAAGCTCTGTACCATCTAGATGCTCGGATACAGCAGTCGAATAATGAAGGGTACAACCAGGGATGGTTAAATGCCATGTGTGTGTTACAATTGGAGCAGGGACATTATTTATGGGATTATTATGAGTCTGGAGTGCTCGATTTACCCGTACCTCCTTTTAAACTTGATTTTAGTTGGATTCCTGCTCGTGCAATTTCTCGATGTCTGATTTCCAAGTATCTTGGTGATTACAGTCTTCATGCCAACTTCGAGATATCTCGTCCAGAACACTTACTTGATCGGCCATCTGTAATGAATGTTAGAATGCTGAGAGATGTAAATTTTATAATTTCTTCTTATGCCTTAGATGATCCTCCTGTTGGAGTAGAACCTGTTTCAAAGGCAGAAGGGAAAAAACCAATAGAATATGATTTTTTATGTAATGAGTTATATTTTTTACAACATATGTAATTCTACTTGACTTGAATGAAGAAATTTTTAGCCTTTTGCCATTTTATTTTCTTCTAAATAGTTTATAGAATATCCTTGTTTGCTTGTTATTTTGTTTTTGGATAATGGAACTTGTTCCATTTGTTGTTTGATTATAGTGACTTGTCACTCTTTGGGCCTTAGCAATGAAATGATTTGCATCCCATGTTCCTTCTTAGTTTAACCAACCAGAGTTGATTGTATTTGATTTACCGACCAATCGGAGTTGGTGGTAATTAATTTGCCGACCAACCGGAGTTAGTGGTAATTGTTTCCCAACCAACCGGAGTTTATGGTAAATGGTTCACAACCAACTGGAGTTGGAGGAACTTGATTTTCCGACCAATCAGAGTTGGTGGTAATTGGTTCCTGACCAACCGGAGTTGGAGGAAATTGGTTCTTCACCAACCAGAGTTGGTGATAATTGGTTCCTTACCAATCGGAGTTGGAGGAAATTGATTTTCCTACCAACCGGAGTTGGTGGTGATTGATTCCCGACCAACCGGGGTTGGTGGAAATTGATTTGCCGACCAACCAGAGTTGGTGGTAAATTGTTCCCGACCAATCGGGGTTGGTGGTAATTGATTTGCCGACCAATCGGAGTTGGTGGTAATTGACTCCTGACCAACCGGAGTTGGTGGTAATTAGTCTGAATTTGATGTGTAGTGTGTATCACTAATATTACGAAAAATTTCAAAAAAAAAGAGAGAAACTGGGTAAAACATCCAACACTTTATTCAAACTGAAGAAATTTCATTACATAGGAATTTCAATTACTGATAATACTTGCGCAGATGCTCTGCATTCCATGCATTCTTGAATTCTTCTCCTTCCAATGTTTCAATCCTGTATGTCCCTGGACGAACAACTTCTGTTACTCTGTAGGGTCCATGCCAGTTGGCTTCCAATTTGCTATTCTTTTGTATTACTTTCTTCAGCACATAATCCCCTTCCTTCAAATCAAATTTCTTCACTCTTTTGTTATAGAACAAAGTTGTTTGTTGTTGATATGCTGCATTTCTGATCGCTGCTTCTTCCCTGACTTCTTCGAACATATCCAGGTCTAATCTTCTCATTAAATCATTAACAAGAGAATTGAAATTATGCACCCTATGTTTGGGTAGACCCAATTCAGTAGGTATGAAAGCTTCACTTCCAAATGCCAGTATGTATGGAGACTCTCTTGTTGCTTCTCGTGGTGTGGTACGATAAGCCCATATCATAGAATGTAGCTCGTTAATCCAATTTCCTTTTGCATCATCTAGCCGTTTCTTCAAACCATTCAGCAGTGTTCTGTTTGTCACCTCAGTTTTCCCATTGCTTTGGGGATGTCCTGGTGCAGAGTGGATCTTCTATACATTGGATTGATGACATTACGCAGCAAACTCCTCATTGTTAAATTGGGTTTCATGGTTAGTAATGAATGCATGTGGGAGAGCATATCTGCAAATAATATTCTTCCAAATGAATTGATCGACTTTGTCGAATGTCATATCAATGAGAGGCTCAGCTTCCAACCATTTTGTAAAATAATCCACAACAACCACAAGGTATTTGAATCTTCCTCTGGTCGTTGGAAGTGGCCCGACCAAGTCTATTCCCCACATAGCGAATGGCCAAGGAGACGTGATGGGTGTTAACAATGCTTGGGGAGTTCTTCGGATAGAGGAGAAGCGTTGACATTTGTCACACTTCTTGGCATAATCTACACAATCAGCTCTCATGGTCGGCCAGTAATAGCCCTCCGTTGTTATTCTTTGTAAAAGCGTCCAACTTGCCACATGGGCTCCACAAGACCCTTCATGGACCTCTTCGATCAGATCTTTCACTTCAGAGGGGTGGACACATCTTTGTAGCCCTGCTATAATTCCTCGTCTATATAAAATTCAATCAATCAATACATAACGAGCATCTTTAAACTTCAATTTCTTTTCTGCGAGTTTATCAGTTGGCAAAGCCCCCTCTTCAGCATAGGCCCTGATGGGATCCATCCAAGATGTTCCCAAGTCGAGGGCAATAAAATTCATCATCAGATCTTTATCTATGCTCCGACCAAGTAGGATTTCTATTGGGATTGTTCTTTATAGCTCGGTGCATGTGGCTGATGCCAATCAAGCTAGTGCGTCTACTCTTGCGTTCTCCAATCCTGGTATTCTAATCAACTGAACTGCAGTAAAATTTGATACAACCTCCATTTCTTTTGCATGATACTTGATCATTAATTCTCCTTTTGCTGTATATACTCCTAGAATTTGATTTACGATTAACTGGGAGTCACTGAACACAACGACTTGCTCAGCTTTCATGGTTTTGGCCAGGCTTAGACCCACGATCATTGCTTCATATTCAGACTCGTTATTAGAAGCCTTAAATTAAAAACGTAGAGCATATTCCACATCAATCCCATCTGGAATGTTTAAAATAATCTCTGATCCACTGCCTGTAAAGTACGAAGAGCCATCTACATCCAGATTCCACACAGGTACTCCATTATTAAACTCTTGGTCAGACAGAGTTCCTCGGTGAAGTATTTGATGCTTCCTTTTATCCTCCTCTAATAATTTTAGTTGCTCGTCCCCCGACGTAAGTTGGTCGGGGTTTAAATTTGGTGATCCTATAACATCCACAGGCTGGTCTGTATTCAACTCCTACTCATCGAAGGAATCCTCCCGAGTTAATTCTGCGATAAAATCCGCTATTGCCTGCCTTTTGAGCGACAATCTAGGCTCATAAATTATATCATATTCTCCAAGTTCTACTTCCCAGTACATCAACCTTCCTGATTTATCTGGTTTATACAGAGCTTGCCTTAATGGCATATCTATATACATAACTATAGTATGAGCTAAGAAGTATGGTCTCATCCTTCTGCTTGCTTCAATCAATGCTAGTGCCAACTTCTCCAACCTTGGATATCTGATTTCTTCTCCTCGAAAAGCTTTGCTGGTGTAATAGACTGGTTTTTATACTCCGTCCTCCACTCTTATCAACGTCGAGCTCACTGAGTTTTCTGAAACTGCCAGGTACAAGTATAGTCTTTCTCCCATCACTGGTCTAGATAATAGTAGAGGTGTCCCCATATATTTCTTCAATTCTCGAAAGGCCTCCTCGCATTCATCATTCCATTCAAAAGTTTTTCGGAGTGTTTTGAAGAATGGTAGGCACCTGTCAGTTGCTCGTGACACAAACCTATTAAGTGCTGAAACTCGTCCTATGAGACTTTGCACTTCCTTCTTCATCGTTGGAGACCGTAGCTCCAATTGAGCCATGATCTTTTCAGGATTCGCCTCAATTCCTCGTTGGTTAATAATATATTCGAGAAACATGCCTTCTCTTACTCCGAATTTGAATTTGGTGGGATTCAGTTTCATTTGATATTTCTCTAGTTGATCAAAGGTATGACTTAGGTCAACTAGATGATCGGCAGCTTTCTTGCTCTTCGTCAACATATCATCAACATAAACCTCAATGTTATGGCTGATTTGCTCTGCGAACACCTTATTCATTAGCTGCTGATATGTGGCACCTGCATTTTTAAGTCCAAAAGGCATCACATTATAACAATAAGTTCCCCTTGGGGTGATAGAAGAGGTTCTCTCCCTATCTTCAGGCTTCATTTTAATTTGGTTGTATCTAGAATAAGCATCCATGAAACTCAACAATTCATGCCCCGAGGTAGCATCTACTAAATGATCGATTTGGGGTAAAGGAAAATGATCCTTTAGGCATGCCTTATTAAGATTGGTGAAGTATACACACATCCTCCACTTGTTATTTTTCTTCTTCACCATCACCACATTTTCTAGCCAATCAGGATATTTGACATCTTCAATAAAAGAGGCTTTTTGTAGTTTCTCTACTTCTTCCTGTATAGCTTGGTTCTTCTCAGGACTGAACACTCTTCTTCGTTGTTTTATTGGCTTGATTTCCTTATTCATGTTGAGCTCGTAACACAAGAAATTCGTATCTATCCCTGGCATGTCTTCATGACTCCATGCAAAGGTCTACTTTCTTCGCCTTAGAAATGCTATCAATTCCTATTTTATTGATACCTCCAGTGATGTACCAATTTGAGTTGTTCGTTCTGGATGCTCATCGTCCAGAATGATATTTTCAGTAGCCTCCATGACCTGTCCCTTTACGAGCTAAGACTCATCTCTAGGGTCTAGCGTTTTAATCTCTGCATCTTCTATTTCATCTACTTGATAGGTAGTAGTCTTCTTTCTGGATTCTTCATATTCCTCTTGCTCGGTAGATGAATAGTAGCATTCCCGAGCTACTTTCTGGTCGCCTTTCACAACTCCCACTCCAAAATTGGTTGGGAATTTTAAACATTGATGTACAGTAGATGGTACTGCTTTGAAATTCTTCAGTCCTACTCTTCCCATGATGATATTGTAAGCCGATTGGACGTTTTTATCCATTACAAAAAAGTGTACTCTTTATGTTCGGTAAGCAGGCCA
This sequence comes from Sambucus nigra, assembly GCA_949130495.1. Lineage (NCBI taxonomy): Eukaryota > Viridiplantae > Streptophyta > Magnoliopsida > Dipsacales > Adoxaceae > Sambucus > Sambucus nigra. Next base: position 446,996,250 of record OX422220.1, on the reverse strand, counting down.
TGTACCGATAAGCATATCCAACTTAATCGTTCCAAGTGGAAAAACCTTCTCGCCAGTAAAGCCGAGGAGGGGTCTATGATAAGGCTCCAACTGCGCTAGCTTTAGATTCAAACTATCAAAGCATGGATAAAACATGATATCTGCCGAGCTACCATTATCCACCAGTACTCGTGAAATCACCACTTCCTTCATTCTCATCTTGATCACCAATGGGTCATCATGAGGATATAGTACACCTGCCAGGTCATTTTTAGAGAAACCAATGACCAATTTGTCTGTATTCACGTTCCTCGGGCGATCATCTTCAGCCAGATTTATTCGCTGAATGTACAAGCAAGTTTGAGCCTCATTAAGGTAAGCTTTTCTTCTCTCAGTTAGATCTCTACCTCCTGCATCTCCACATGTAATAACATTACATTCAAATGATCCAAAATGGATTGAAAATACCTCACGTTCTGGATGCTTTGGTCTTTTGGGGAGATCGGGGTCATCTTGGTCATCTTCTGGGTCTTCTTTTACTCGACGAGGAGATCTAGACCTCTGCCTTATTCGGTCGTTGCTCTTTCCACCATTTTGATGATCAACATATTTAGCCAGCTTTCCTCGTCTGATGAGTGCTTTAATTTTATTCTGGAGAGCTATGCAATTTTTGGTCGTGTGACCATGGTCTTTGTGGAACTCGCAATATTTTGATTTATTCCTCTTATCAGGATCTTCCTTCATTTTTTCTAGTCAGTTTAGCTCCTCGCTGTTCTTGATCTCTTTCAGAATATGATTTATATCTACCTTCAAAAGAGTATAATTTCCAAATTTCTTCAACTGTTCCAATGCTTGCTTTGCTTTCGATTGCCTGTTGCCACCATTATTTTTCTGCTCCTTCTTCTCAGTCCTATCGGCCTAGACCTTGGTCTCCTTAGTGTCTGTATTCTTCTTCACAGCCATAGCTTCCTTGGCATTCATGATTTTGGCTGCTTTTGCTATAAATTCAGCCATGGTCCTAGGGGTGTCTTTGGCTAAAGTGTAGTACAATTTATCTGGCAACAGTCCACTCATCAGAGCAGTAATTCCTGTTTTCTCCTCGTAATCAATTACTTCGAGCTTATCATTATTGAAATGAGTAATATAATCCCTGGTCCTTTCACCTGTAATCTGTCTAACACTCAATAAGTGTGCTACTCGTTTGACTGGTTTTTCTCCAAAATAGAAGTTCCCAATAAAGAGCTCTGCCAGTTGAAAGAAAGTCACGGCCTTCCCCCGAGGAAGGTTGTTGTACCAGATTTGGGCTGATCCGGTAAGAGTTCCTGAAAATTCCCTACATCTCATCTCATCTAGAACTTCATAGATATCGGCAGCAACTTGGTATTATTCTATATGAAGGACATGGTCAGTTTTTTCATCATACTTAGGCGTCACCACAGGGGCTTTAAATTTTGATGGTGTGGGAAAATCCATAATTGTTTGTACAAAGGGAGTCCCTTGAGCCAAAGTACTTTGTAGATGATTCTTGGCCTTAGCCATTTCACCTAATTTGTCCTCCAAACTCTGAATAGAGGCCTTCCATGCATCGCTTCCTTCCTCGGGCCTATTGGTTCGAGCAATTGATCGCGTTGAATTTGCCTCTTGAGATCTTTCATTACGAGCAGTTGGTCGTGATTGGGTAGAGCCTTCCCTTAGATCGGATGGTCATGGAGAGTTCCTCGACACAATCCTAGGAGGACTTCTATTCCTCTTAGGGCCCAAACGATCAAAAGGAGAGACTCTACTCAACCTTTCTAGAGCACTGGCCCTTTTCGGAGATAGAGTGATGTTTCTTTGAGAATCTGTAGCTCGCACTCATAAAGTTCGACCAGGTTGATAAGAAGGATCATTAGATCTCTCAGTATGGTATGATTCGGTGTGTCTAAATCGAGATTCCTTTGGGAATAGTGTTCGCCTAGTTCGTGAAGAGGGTAAGCGGGTATTTCTTTGGACACTTCGTTGTCCTGATTGAGCCGGCACTCCTCCTTGAATAGTTTGTATAAGTTGACGCATGGTTTCTTGCATGGTCGTCTGACCTTGAGCCAGATTAGCCATTATACCAGCCAGATCTTGAACATTTGGGGGATCAGAAAAGTTTGGAGGAGCCCTAGTGTTTCGATTACTGGATTCAGGATTATTAGCCATAGATGATGAGTTGTTTTGGTGAAAAATGATAAGTACAATCGATTCCCACAGACGGCGCCAATCTGTTGATGTAAAAAATTATATTATCTCTAATTAACCAATCAAAGATAAAATAAATAAGACAGAAGATTTTTAAAGTGGTTCAACCTTATAAAAATGGCCTACATCCACTATTATTGTATTGCTGACTGTTTGTATGCAATTCTCGATATGTGGTTTATCCAGAAATCCAGAGTTCCCTTCTAATGAGGAGGTTGCAATGTATTTATAGCCTTGAGGTTGTACGTGTGAAAGGACAATGCGCTGTTATCTAGTAGACATATACATTTATACGATAATAATGAGCATTTAATGTGCAGTCGTCTATTTGATTCTCACGATTTGGATGCTCTGTACGCTAAGTAGCTCGGACCGCTTAAGCTGCTCAGACGGTCTGAGTAGCTCGGGGCCCATGATTTTCTCGGACCGCCTAAGTAACTCGGGGCCCATGAGTTGCTCAGGGAGCCTAAGTTGATCGGTACGCTTGAGCTGTTCGAAATGTATGAGTTTCTCATGGCACTTAAATAGCTCAGTGGCAGTGAGTTGATCGGTAGAAGTATTTGTAACTGCCACGTTGGTTGACACGTGTCTTCAAATGATGGGTCCACGTCAGCAGATTAAATTTGGCATCAACAATGAGTATGAAGGATGATGCATTCCAATCACATCCCCCAGTCATAACCACTAACTGGTATAGGTCTAATTTATCTTTTAACACGATCCACTGATATTCAAATTCGTGAACATGAGAACAACAAGGAGAAAATCCTAGGCTATTCGTCCAATGCCCAACAATCCGACGTATTTCGCCAGGGGTAACCAATTTTGTGACCATCCTATAGCATTTCTCTTTTATTTCTGTGAGGAAATAATAATCCTCAGTAGTTGACCACATTGGGAAATTCATTATATGAGCACTAAAATATTAAGGAGAGTAGGTACCAATATGTATTGATTATTTGTCCAATTTATAGGCACTTAAATAACAATGAGACTATCACAATTCAGAAGTGACATTGGCACATTTCTTAAGAAAAGAAAAATATCACACTAATGTAGAGACATTAGCACAATTTTTAAGAGTAGTAAAAATTCTCACAATGCCCTATATGGAAAACAAATTCACCCATCTACTAAAATTTCTTAATAAAAGTAAAAACCTTAGAAATGACTCTTTCATGGCACATTTCTTAAAAAATGTGCAGAATCACTACAGAATGACAATCCTCCTCTTTCTGGAACATTTGTTAAATAAAAGTAAAAACCTTATTAGTGACAGTGTTTTTTTACTTGAAAACCTTCAGGGCACATTTCTTAAGAAATGTGCAGAATCAGTACAAAATGGAACATCCATAAAATTGGCACTTTAATCTTACATTGCAAGAACTTTAATTCACTATCCTATTTCAAATTTATAAATCGTCTACAATTTGTTATGTATTGAACACCATATTTTAACTCGATTTATAAAATATTTTGTGACAAAATCAAATCATGGACTCCTCTAGCTCTAACGATGAGGGGCAAAATCTTATACTTCAATATGCTCAATTTAACGATGGTGCATCATCAGATGAGGAGATGACAATTTACATGGAGATTGCATGATGGTTTGCTGGAAAAAAAATATATTTCGAGATGGGAAAGAACTCTAAACCAGACGTCGAGTGAATCGAATGAGAGAAAGAAGACACACAACACTATGAGAAGATTACTTTGGTGAAGATAAGGTGTATAACGAGTATTATTTTTTACGGATATTTAGGATGCGGTACAATTTTTTCAATCGCATACTTGATTATGTTTGTCATGATCATAACTACTTTGTTCAAAATATGGATGCATGTGGTCATTAAGGTTAAAACTCTCATCTGAAAGTGTTGGGGGCAATTCGACTGCTAACTAATGAAGGTTCCTATGACATGTGTCCTGAGCAGTATGCAATGAGTGAAACCACTTTATTAGAACTGTTATCCGATTCACGAAGGAAATTGTGGCTATTTTCAAACCCTAGTATGACAGAAATCCAACAACATACGACGTCACCAGTGTACTTGAACAAAATGCAAATCGAGGTTTTACAGGAATTCTAGGCACTATATACTACATGCATTGGCGTTGGAAAAACTGTCGCATGGCCTAGCACACTCAATTTAGTGGACGTAGATAATCACCAACTATAATCCTCGAAGCGATTGCCTCGTACGACCCCTAGATTTAAAACTCTTTCTTTAGGGTGCCTAGCTCTTACAACGATTTAAATGTCTTGCACAGGTCTAACGTTATCCAGGAATTGCGCACTGGGACTGTAACTCCTATTAATTACACTATTAATGTAAATTATTATGATATGGGGTACTACCTTGGTGATGGAATTCACCCTCCATACGCTTCAATCATTAAATCATTTAGGAATCAAAATGGGATTTCAAAATTAAAAAAAATTAATTAATTACCAAGAGCCGTGCATAAAAGATATTGAACGTGCTCTGGGTATAATACAAGCACGATTCACTTTCGTTCGCGAACCTAGTAAATTATGGAATAGAGCATCACTATAAATCATAATGAAATCATGCATTATAATGCATAATATAATTCTTGACGATGAACATAGAGACTGTCCATGACGAAATGAATACGAACACAGCGATGACACAACTGAAATAATGAGGGGCCAAACTAATTTCTATGACTACCTCACACGGTATGCTAAGATAAGAGATGTAACTAAACATCAACGATTATCGGATGATTTGGTGGAGCACATTTGGAACAGCCACGGTGATGAAATGGTGGGTTGATGAATTCAGATTTTGTGTTTTTAACCGTGTCTAATTACTTTCTTAGTTCTTTTTTTCATTTTTTTCTTGTCCGATTGTCGTTGTGATGATATTATTTTATTATATTTAATATAAAGTTTGAATTGACTACTAGATTTTAACAAAGATTAGTAAAAAATAGTGACATTACATTTATTTAAATGGTGACTTTTACATTTATTGAAACGAAATTATGGTGCCATTACATATATTGAAGAAATATAACGGAAAAACTAAATGATCGAACAATAGAAGTCTAAAACATCCTACTCATTATTGATTGAACTGGATGGACTAGACTCCGGGTTTGCGGACCTGGTAGAGTTCGACTGCAATGCGTAAATCCCAACTCCGATCGCAGCAACCATCGCTGAGAGGTTGTTAAAACTTTTGAGATGGAACTGATGTTGTAAGACATTCATATTGCTCATATCCAATTCCCACTACACCAAAACTGGGCTAATGGTCACGGACTTTATCCCTGACCAGGAAGTGTGAGTCATGGATTTGGTCCGTGACTAAATAAGGCGTGACCAATTTCGGTGGTCACGATCCAAATTCATAACCCACAACCTGGTCATGGATTTCCCATAGTCATAGATGTGGTCACAACCCATAGCCCTGACCATATTTATAATCCTGGTCACGGCCCAAACTCATGACCACTGGGCGATTAATGACCATTTGATCAAGGTTTAAAGCCGTGACCAGTTGTCTGTGCGATCCATCTTTGTCACGGCTTATGGTCCTGACCAACCTTACTATATATATGATATTATAATGACTTTGGGCCGTGACCACATTTACAAAAAAGATAATATTTTCATGACTTTGGGCTGTGACTATACTTACTGTGCATAAAATATTATCATGGCTTTAGGCTGTGACCAGTTTTAATAATAATAAAAAAAATCCTCGAATCGGGAGGCTAATCAGTGAGTTGCTGGCAGTGCTCCTTAGGTGACCTCGAGGGGGTCATGTGCTCTAAAAACGAGGGGTCCCATGACCACGCGGTCACGGTACCCGTGTAGTCATTCTAAAATACGGGTCGTGCTCTCAAATTATGGGTCTCGTGACAATGCGGTTTGTTCGTGCGAGCTAAGTTGGTCCCGTGCCTGGTGTTGGTGCCGTTCATGGGGCTGCTTGAGGGGCTCTAAGGGGTTTTGCCCCCCCGATGGCACGTTTTTAAGCCTAAGTGTGGATATTCTTTGTTTTGGGTCGTGCTCTCAAACCGGGGGTCTCGTGACCACACGATCAGTTTGTGCAGTCTACGTTGGTCCCCTGTGAGGTTTTAGTGCCACTCACGAGGCCATTTGGGGGGCGTTAAGGGATTTCTCGCCCCGATGGCACGTTTTCAAGCCTTAGTGTGGATATTCTCTTTTTTGGACCGTGATCTCAAATTGGGGGTCCCATGACCACACAGTCGGTTCGTATGGGCTACGTTGGTCCCGTGATAGGTGTTGGCGCTAAGGGTTTTCACCCCCGACCACACGTTTTCAAAGCCTAAGTGTGGATATTCTCTATTTTGGTTCGTGGTCCCAAACTGCGGGTCCTGTGACCTCACGGTCTGTTTGTGGGAGCTACATTGGTCCCGTGCAAGGTTTTGGCGCCACTCACGGGGCAGTTTGGGGGGCGCTAAGTGATTTTTCCCCCCGACAACACGTTTTCAAGCCTAAGTGTGTACATTCTCTATTTTGGGCCGTGCTCTCAAACCGGAGGTCCCATGAACATGTGATCGATTAGTGCGGGCTACGTTGGTCCCGTACGAGGTTTTGGTGCCGCTCACGAGGCCATATGGGGGGGGGGGGGGCTAAGGATTTTCGTCCCCCGAAGACACTTTTTCAAGCCTAATTGTGAATATTCTCTATTTTGGGCCATGCTCTCAAACCGAGGGTCCCATGACCACGCGGTCGATTCATGCAGGCTACATTGGTCCCATGAGAGGTGTTGGCACCGCTCATGGGGCAGTTTGGGGGGCGCTAAGGTGTTTCGCCCCCCCAACGATATGTTTTCAAGCTTAATTGTGGATATTCTCTATTTTGGGTCGTTATCACAAATTGGGGTCCCGTGACGATGCGGTAGGTTTGTGTGGGCTATATTAGTCCCGTGCAAGGTTTTGGCACCACTCACGGGGCCGTTTGGGGCGCACTAAGTGGTTTTGCCACCCAACAACACGTTTTCAAGCCTAAGTATAGATATTCTCTATTTTGGGTTGTGCTCTCAAACTGGGGGTCTCATGACCACGCGATCGGTTTGTACGGGCTACGCTGGTCCCATGCGAGGTGTTCGCACCGCTCACTAGGCCGTTTGGGGGGTGCTAAGAGGTTTCGCCCTCCGACGGCACGTTTTCAAGTCTAAGTGTGGATATTCTCTATTTTGCGTCGTTCTCTCAAACTAGGGGTCCCGTGACCACGCGATCGCTTCGTGCAGGCTACATTGGTCTCATGCGAGGTGTTAGCACCACTCACGGGGCCGTTTGGGGGGAACTAAGGGGTTTTGCCCGCCGACGGCACGTTTTCAAACCTAAGTATGGATATTCTCTCTTTTGTACCACGATCTCAAATCGGGAGTCCTGTGACCATGCGATTACCTCTTACTAGCTACATTGGACCTGTGCGCGATAATCGCTCCCTTAAAAGGGCCGTTTGGTGGGCGTTAAGGGGTTTCCCCTCTAACGACACATTTTCAATCCTAGGTTTGAATTTTCTCAAATTATTATTATATTCTTAAACCGTGGGTCCCGTGATCACGCGATCAGTTATTGTGAATTACATTGGTCCCGTGCACGGTGATCACTCCCTTAAAGGGGCCGCTTGGGGGCACTAAAGGGTTTCTCCCTCTAACGGCACGTTTTCAAGCATAAGTGTGGATTTTCTCAAATTATCATCATTTTTTGGAATCAGGGGTCCCATGACCACGTGGTCAGTTCCTGCGACTTAAATTGATCTCGTAAGAGGTGTTTGCACCTCTCACGGGGTCTTTTGGGAGGTGATTTTAGTTTTCGCCCTCAAAAGGCATGTTTGGTAAGAAAATCTTAACAGTCATGGCATGGGAACACTAAAACCGTGCTCTAAATGGTCTTTGGAGTTTTGGCTGGACAGTATTACGATTAGTGAAGCCACGTAGTCTCCCACGAGTGAATCCCTGGCTTTTTACAACTATATCAAGTGTTCCCATTATTGATTTTAGATGGTGGATTTCAATTTTATTGAGTAGAGTGAGCGGTAATATTTGTAAGGGATTAATTTCAAGGTGTAGGGAACTCAACATTATAAGGTGACCTCTTTGGAAGATTAAGAGCCTGATAACCCTCATTGAGCTTACAACCTAATCAAGCTCAAATGACAAGGTCGTAAGCTCAAATGAGGGTTGTCAAGCTCTTAATCTTCCTATGAGGCCACCTTGTAATGTTGAGTTCCCTACACCTAAAACTAGTCCCTTACAAACATTATTTCTCACTCTACTCAACAAAATCGAACTCCACCATGTAAAATCAATAATGAGAATAGTTGCCATAGTTTTAAAAAGACAGGGATTCACTCGTGGGAGGCTACGTGACTTCATTGGTCACAAGACTGTCCAAACAAAACTCCAAAGACCATTCCGAGCACGTTTCTAGTGTTCCCGTGCCATCACTGTTAAATTTTTCTTACTAAACATGCCTTTTGAGTGCAAAAAACAAAATCACCTCCCAAACGGACCCATGAGAGGTGCAAACACCTCTTACGGGATCAATTTAACTCACAGGAACCGAGCGCGTGGTCACGAGACCCCTGGTTAAAAAAATGATGATAATTTGAGAAAATCCACACTTATGCTTGAAAGCGTGTCGTTAGAGTGTGAAACCCCTTAGTGCCCCCCCAAGTGTCCCCTTTAGGGGAGTGATCACTATGCACAGGACCAATGTAATTCGCAAGAACCGATCGCGTGATCACGGAACCCACGGTTTAAGAATATGACAATAATTTGAGAAAATCCAGACTTAGGCTTGAAAACGTGTCGTTAGAGGGGTAATACCCACCCTACAACCCCTAAAGAAGTTTGAACACCTCGCACGGGACCAACATAACTCGCAATAATTGACTGCATGGTCAAGGGACCCCCGATTTGAGAATATGACAATAATTTAAAATCTAAAATTAGGTTTAAAAACATGTCGTTAGAGGGCGAAAACCCAAGGCATTATACCGTAATTCTTCTAACATACTATCCAACAACAAGCCAAAACCAATAATTATCCAATAGGAAAACCAAATAAAACCAATAATTATCTCGTACTCCTTCTAACATACTATCCAATAACAAGCTAACAACCAATAATTATCCAAAATCCAAACAAACCAAAACCAATAATTATTTTGTACTCCTTCTAATATACTATCCAACAACAAGCCAATAACCAATAATTATCTAATAGCCAAACCAAACAAAACCAATAATTATCATGTACTCCTTTTAACATACTATCCAACAACAAGCCAACAACTAATAATTATCCAACAGTCAAACCAAACAAAACCAATAATTATCCCATACATCTAAAATACTTAAAAGATAATGCATATCAATTATATAACCACTCCAGTTAAAGTAAAGAGTACCCGATTCATGGGATCCAACAAGGCCATTAAATAAAGTCTTCTCAATGTGTGATTGGACCAAATTGATCCTGGAGCCCCCAACGTATTCTTTTACATGTATATTTGTCGACTGGCTTCTTTAATACAATCTTCATAAAATCAAGCTAATTTAACTTCATTTTATGAACATTGCATGAATAAAAATGATAAACAAATGTATATGTATAGGAACATGTAGACATTGAGTTGGGTCAATTTGATCCAATCACAAATTCAAATGACTCTATTCTCAAACCGAGTGTCTTGTGAAAATAACTAAATATTCGATTGAGTATAATATATTATCGAAAGTTAACTTACATAAATCATATTAATAATTCGTAAAAGTAATTAAACATTTATACATCAAAGTAAAGCGCTAATACAATGTCAATATCAAAATAGGATACAAATAAGATTGATAAGGTTAACATAATATTTTTATACTGAATCTTCCTCTAAATCAACTAAAACATCCTTCAAATTAGGGTTGTCATCAAGAGCTAACTGGAACTCTTTTGGAGCCTTCAATGCATCCACTTTAGTAGTCATACCCTTTGGTGCATGCACAACAATAGACCAATTGCCATCGTTTATGCACTTCGAGTAGAATACCTTCTTTATGTTCTGAAAGGCACAAACAAAAGGCTCGTCGACTATGTGATCTTTACTCTTAAGCTTTGATAAATCTACCATAATAAGTTTGGAGTCAAGATCAACATTACAAGCATTCGTAGTATCTTCCACCTTTACCCAACCACAATATAATACGGTTTCTGTGAAATCTAAGTAATAAAGTTGTAGGATTTGTTAGACAATCCCATAATAGGCTAATACCGTATTCTTTGGATTTTTATCGCTTTTGCCCTAAAATTGATATTCCACAATTGTGGATACTGATGCCCTAAAATTAGTACTGATGCCCTATTATGGAATCCAATTGTGGAATCCAAACAATTGTGGATACTGATCCCATATTGATGCCCTAAACATGCCCTAAAATTACTCAAAATCAAAGCGATACAGGTGGTCAAGGAAGAAATTGATATTCCACAATTTTGCGGCAATTTTTTTTCCTCATATGGATATGAAATGAAATCAAAACCGTTGGTGCGGAATTTCTTAAGCTCTTTCACACGAAAATTATGGCCATTTGCTAGGCGTTTAAGCTTGGAAGAGACATCACCTCGTTTTAGAAGATTAATTTATTAATGAATTTGTATTAATGCTTGTTTTTATCACACATGAATAAATAACCGCACACATAAGATGAGAAGTTTACCTCTTTTGATACTGATGCCCTAAAATTAGTTGTCGTGCAATTTCTCCTTTGATTTTGAGTAATTTCATTCTCTACTTCCTACGGGTAAATTGTAGAGTTTAGATCATAAAATATAAAATGCATATAATCAAAGAAGAAGAATTCAATGGATACTCACTCTCTCCATTCTTCAACTTCATCTTACGATTCGAAGACATAATGAACTGCTTGATCGTATTGTATATTTGTGAGTTTCACCTCTTTAGGGTTCCCAAATGGTACTTTGTCCTCAAACTCGTTAGGTTCCTCGATCACTCCTCCTCTACGAGGATTAAACCTCCTCACCTCTTGTTCTGGCATATATTCCCTAGCGTATAATGCCGGTTCCACTGTTACGTATTCTTCAGTAATTGACCCTCCAATATACCATGTATTCTTTACGTAATCTTTGAAAGTTTTCATCAAGCGCTTAAAGGGATACATCCAATGATACCTAACGGGACCACATAATAAATCATGATCGCATAATACATAAGCAAGTGAATGCTGATATCAAAGAATGATGCAGGAAGATATTTCTCTAATACACAAACTGCCTCAGCTAAACTTGATTTTGTAGCTCTAATGTGCCTTCTGTTTACCACTTTTGAACAAACTAGGGTAAAACACAAACTGATTTGCAAATTTCCCAACGAAGATCTTTGTGATCAGAGAAGCAATGCCGAAATAACAGAGGAATTAATTGAATGACTACATGCCAGTCATGAGACTTGCATTATTTTAAGTTATTTGCTTAGTAGTTAACGACCCTACGTAAATTTCTAGAATAACCAGTTGGAGTCTTCAAGTTGAACAATGTGTCTAAGAGGATCTTCTTCTCACTAGTAGTCAAAGTGAAAGAAGCCGGAGGGGTATAAATTCTTTTTGTTGTAGGATCATTTTTTAACCAGAGTTTCTTATTTAGCTTCATATCTTATAGATCTCGGCAGGCCCGCTCTCCATCTTTGGAATGAGATCCACCCAGACATGTTCCGATCAGATGTTCTATAACATTATTCTATGTGTGCGTCACATTAATTACATGCCTTACACGATAATGTTTTTAATATGGTAAATCAAAAAACATTGATCACCTGGACCATAGTTTTGCTTTAGTAGGGTTGTTAGGATCTCCCCTTGCTTTACGATTCAAGTTTACAAACTTGGGGTGTTTGCCTACGTACCTATTACTCACAGCCACAACCATCGTATTCTCCTGGATTTGCTGACCAGAAAGACAAGCAAGTTACATCCGGGGCTCGTGACAAGTAGGATAAAAGTTAGACTTGTCATTCCTGAAAGGGTGACTGGTCGACAGAAATCTACGATGACCCGTGTAACTCATCTTACTACTATGTTGTAGCTAAATGGAATCAGTTTCATCCCCACATATGGGACATCCATAATAACCATGAACATTACAACCGGACAAGGTCCCATAAGAAGGAAGGTCGTGGATTGTCCACATCACCATTGCTTTAACTGTGAACTCTTCAACCTTATGAGAGTCGAATGCCGTCACAACTTTATCCCACAACTCTTTAAGCTCTTCGATTAATGGGGCTAAGAAAATATCAGTATCATCACCCGGAGACTTCGGCCCGAGTATCAATAAAGATTATAATGTGAACTCCTTTCTCATGCACAGTGTCGAAGGGAGACTTAAAGGCGCCATTAGAACTGAATAATAACTTTAACTAGTACTTAAATTACTGATAGGGTTGCAAGACGAACGTTGCGTGGTTCTTTTGTAAATTCTTGGGGTCATGCATTTAAAATTTTCCAAACGAGTGAATTAACCAGATGACGCATCATATTCCCACCCACCTCGCATCGAGCATGACATGTCATGGCCTTCGCTATCCACGGTATACTAAAAAATCGTTTTAACCATAGACCAAGTGAAAAATACTTTAAAATCTTTTGTGGGACTTACGAGCTCTTTTTATATTTTTCAGGTTTGTCATTTACCTTCTCACAAACGACATATCTAGGCTCACCGCATATTGCACATTCATCCTTCTGTTCGTGTTCATTACGATACAATGTACAATCATACTTGCATGCAAAAATAAATTTGTATTTCAATCCCAAACTCTTCTAGCTCTTCTTTATGGTAGGATAATTGTCTGGTAACGTGTTCTCTTTTGGGAGAATTTCTTTAACCAACTTAAGAATTCCGATTACGCTGTTCCCAGATAAGAAAAATTGACTCTTCAAGTTATGCAAACCAATCATTGCATGTAATAACGAATGATCTTCATCGCAATCTTTATACAATGGTCTATTCACATCGGTTTGCAACCATATATATTCTCGGTCTCCTGGTAGTTCAGTATCAAATTGTTCATTGTCTGCATTATCTATCTCCATATGTTAGTGGTTTTGGTCATGGTGGACTCCGTAAGCATTGTTAATGGATGATGTCTTGGCGAATCATTTACCACTTCCACTCATTGGTGTTCTGTTACGTGGTCGGTTACCTCTAATTCTTCGGGCACATAAGGTACATGTTTTTCACCATGATATGTCGACTTGTTATAATCTTGACAAATTCCCATATTATTAAATGTAACTTAACATCTTCTAAATATTTATATTTTCCATTTATACAATTGGTGCACGGACATGGAATCTTCTCACTTTTAAAGTTCTTAAAAGCGTCTATAATAAATTCTTGAACGCCTTTAACATAACTATTATCTATTCGGCCAGTCCCCCCCATCCACTCTTTGTATTGTGGAAAATCCATTTAATAATCTCCAAATTGTAGTCCTGTGTTAACATGATAAAATAAGTATCATGTTGCATAAATATCATGGTGCATAGTAAAGCACTAATATATTATCAAAGCAAAGCACTAATATAGTCAACAAAGCACCTATCAATCAAACTATGCAATAACTTGAATACAAGAACACGCCAATCAACGATCCTACAAAACCACTTAAACTCATATTAAATAAATTTGTCTACTGATATTATTACAATATAAGAAAAATATAACTACATTTTCATCAAGCGATAAACTAGCCAAGTGGTAATAGAGTCTACGTAATTTTTTTAAAAATTCCCTTCTCCACTATTAATGTGCGCTAGAACAGTTTTACAACCCTTATATATTGTATCAACCACGCTGGACGATCATCGCTGGACGCAAAACATTTATTAATAGAAGAAAGCTCATCCACGAGATGTGCGGTGTGTTTGAATCTTATTTTTGACATATGCGACCCCAAACCTCTCGTCATCCCTCTGTGGCCCTTCTTAAAGGTTTGTACGATGGCATCATTGTCAATAACGTCGACTGGGCTTGCATATGACTGACTACTGATAGAATCTATTGATTTTAGAGTCTTGGCCAAGTGACGTGGGAATTTATTATCTTTGTACCGTCTAGCATGCACGTACAAGATGGCCCTATTCGGTGTCTTTCCTTCATCTGGCCTACCTTTCGTAATGGTCGTCCACTCGTTCTTCAAATCTTCATAAGATTTTGATCCAAGACGATGGACACTAGTTTTCTAGCCCTATTCTACTTGTTTTTCTCCCTTTGCAGCATTTTGGAGTCCTTCACCTCATTCTCCAGAAAATCATTCCTTTGAGAGACTAGCATCTCAACGTTCGAAGGGAAGTTATCTTTGAGCGCCAAAATATCAGAGTTAGATGCTCCCTTAAGGAAATGCTTCTGCCTAAGGTTTCTTCGATATGTTCGGAGTTGTTTAGCAACCTGAGAAAACACTTTATTTTTTTAGTTGGGGGAGAATGAAAACCGTTTTATGAGTTGCCCCGTAGATGTCATCTTCAATATCTTTATCTACGAGGTTCTAATTATCAGCTCCTCCCACTCCCACATTTATTTTTTCCAAGGACAAACACTGGGCTTTAAACTGTTGAACGTGGTTCTTATCCCCGGTAGGGTTATTTCTCAAAAGAGAGAACCCAATGGGCTTCTTCTCACTTGACCTGACAGTTTCAAGAGAGTTAGGCGTGTCTATTGGATTAGTGGGAGTACCTTGCCTACTAGAAATCGGTGTATGGGAATGAACAGTTTGTGGAGTAAGAGAGTGAAGGGTTGGTGGAGTTGAGTATTTCTCACCAATTCGTGATGAGAATTCTCCTTGTGGTTATTGGTTGGAGCGTTGCTTCCATTACCGCCCGACATTATCTACAAAAATAATAAAATTTAAATGTGTATCTATAATAATAGATGCATATATTATAATAAAAGAATTGTCCTTTTGGTTGTTGGTTTTTAACCATATATTATAAGCTACCTGTTCATGGTAAGACTTTAACAAAAGTTCAATGTGTCTGATCTCCATCAATTCTGGATTTGTTTTTAAAAACCTACGAATTTTTTCACATGGACAATTATGAGGAAGATTATCTATAATGGATGCATAGATGTCAGCGACATGAACTCGAAATCTCATCCTCTTCTGCCTATTGGCAAGATCGAGTTCGGCGTGCATATGTTGTGAGACATCAAAGTCTCCGTCATTGCTCTTTGTACGTAATTCTATCCATAATGGGTGAATTTTATTTCAGCCTTCTCTAACAGCGTAAGCAAGGTCAGTTCTCTATCAGGATTATGTACGCGATATATATATATATATATATTGTACAGCTTCATCCAAATATTGTGGCAGGGAAAATAGAATACGATCGAACAAGTAATCTTGTTGAAAGTGAACGCCACGGTTTAGAAGGTAGTTAAATTGTTCGATCTTCCTATTCCCATACCAATAAAATGGAGTACCCACTTTATGAGGATCATTAATGAAAGAGGTACGAGTGCGGACCAATTGAAACCTTTCATACTCTTGTTTCCATCGATTATCACCATGACTCATTTTTCCTGAGAATAATGAACGAGGGCATGAATACGATTCCTATAAATAATGGCTCTAATTAATCATTAACTATTTATTGTGTACGAGGGCATGGATATGACTCCTATAAATAATGGCTCTAATGAATTATCAACCGTTAATTTATTATGTTTTGAATACCTACTTTTGTCATATAAGCCAACAATCCTTAAAATTAACCCTTATGTTTGGTATTTTTTTAATGGTCCGGTATTTTTCTAATGGAGAGGTATTTTTTTTTATATTTTATCCCCAAACTTAAATGAACAATATTCATTTAATTAAAATTTTCCCTAGTTTGAAAATTAAACCAACAATATCCATTAAATTAAAATTTGCCCTAGTTTGAAACTTAAACCAACCTTAATCATATATATGTATTTTTTTTATAATACAGGCACAATACAAACAATGATAATTTATACACACCTATGTAAACAATACACACACGTATACACACAAAAAATAAATAAATACACATGTATACACACACACACACACACATATACGCACACACACACAAATACACACACATAATGAAATAAATAACAAGGGTTTGGAAATATACACACACATTGAAATAATTAGTAAGGGTTTGAGATTATACACAAGTATACACACACACACACATATACACACACAGAGAAATACACACATGTATACACACAAAAATACACACATATATACAAACAAAAATACACACACGTATACACACAGACACATATACACACACACACACAAATACACACACACAACGAAATAACTAACAAGGGTTTGGAAATACACATAATACACACGGTGAAATAACAAGGGTTTGGAATACCTTTGAGATTGAGAGAATGAGAGCCGAAATCATCGGAGATTGAGTGAAAAAGGTTTTGGAAATTTTTGAGGGAAATGAAAATCTGATCTGCGATTTTTAAGTATAAAGACACTGGTCATGGCCCTAAGCCTTGACCAACTAACGTGACCCCTTTATTTTTAACACATCAGCGTGGAAACAAGACCATGGTCACGGTCTAAAGCCGTGACTCACTCATCACGGTCTTAAGTCGTGACTATATTGGTGTGTATTTATGTCCTTGGTCACGGCTATGAGCCATGACCCTATTCGTGATCATATTTGGAGGGAAACTTGGCACCATAATGGTCACAGCTGGGTCACGATTGTCAGTCGTGACCCTGAAAGTCACGATTAAAGGCTGTGACCACCTACAAGTCGATCCATGACCACACTGAGTCTTGGAATTGGTCACGCTCATTTTGCATGTAGTCACGGCTTTGGGCTGTGACCAGCTAGTCACGGCTCTTGGCCATGATCCCTTTTTCGTGACCATTTTGGGTATTTGGTGTAGTGTCCATGATGTATGACTGCTCTCAGCCTAGACGCACAAGTTAATCTTTTTTATGAGTTGATCAGCTCGCTTTATCTCAATGAACGCATCCATTTGAGAGTTTCATGACACAATTATGCTTCCACTCCTTCTTACTTTTAAACATTGCATTGAATTCTTCGCAATGTTTGAGTACAACGGTGTTGCAATCTAAGCTGTCAGAACTACACGTTGACGTGCACATTTTTTCTCACCCTTCCGGCCTGGGGTTGATAGCTAGCTTTCAAAATCCCATCTCAAAATCCCTTGAATTACCTACAAAATTTATTTAAAATAACTTGTATTGCGATAAGTACGGGTATCAATCCAACTTTCAATGTGAAATAATTATTGCGAAAACTTGCAATTCAATTTTTTTTCTGAAAATATTTTTTTATTTTCTTTAAAAACATCTTCAAGGAAAAATTAACTAATAAATGCTAAAAATTATGAAATGACTAAATAACGACAAACAATGTGCAATTGAGTGTGAAAAATGTGAGAACGTAAAGAGATGGGATAAGACCGCATTATCAATTATTTTAATTTCTCAATTTATTAATTTGAAATATTTTGACATAATATTAAATCATTAATCTAATCTCGTTACAATTATAAATTTAATAATATCTTTTTCAGAAAAAAAATTTAAAAATGTCACACGATGAAAAATTAAGAACTATACTATTTTCAACAAAAATACACGCTAGGATCAATTTAATAAAAAGGATATGAATTCCCAAATTTCAACATAAAATAAATATTCAAAATTCGAAAAAACCTATCTCTAGTTCGATTCCTAAATTGAAACATTAATTTTCACAATTAATTTACTAACTCTCCTTACATAAATTAATTGGTGACAGTTAAAAATTAATTTTCTAGAATTATAACAATTAATGAATTTAATTAATTAATATAATATCCTACACAGTGCGTCTCACCCCTTGAATAAGGTGTTTAGCCAAATATTTTCATGTGTGCATAAAAAACAATCAATAATTTGCCAAGAAGGATATAAATTAAAAAGAGAAGGAAGAAATACGATACACAATTTTTTTCACAAATATGTCTTGAAATGCGCCTTGACATGCGTCCAACTTCTTCACAATTTGTCTTCACTTGATTACAAAAATAAAAATAAAAATTAGACCTAAAATTTATTCTAACACTAAATTAATTTTTTTTTGTATTTTTTTATGTACATAATATACAATGTTTCTCTCTCATTTTGCAGTCTCTCTATGTGCGTCTTCTGTTATGAGAGTCCCCCTTCTTTAGATGCCTCTCGTTTTATTTTATAACCCACGTAGTTGGTACTTGTGTCGAGAGATTTTGTTGGGATTTTTTGAACAAGTCAAAACATGTGGGTTATCTTTATAAACTTGATAAATTGACAGATGGTATGGTAGTTCCTTAAATCATGGCTTGGCACGTGGTATGGTAGTTCCTTAAATCATGGCTTGGTATGGAAAGAGGTAATGGTTTATGGGCTGAGTAAATTTCGGGTTGGTGTTAAAATGGATCTGGGTTTGTTCAAATCTGAGATGGGACTTGGTTGAAAATGGTTGTACCCGAGTTGGAGGATGGTTTGGAGTTTTGGGTTTTGAGGTAAGTTGCGAGGTGAAAGGTTGGTGAGGCAAGATCATCTAGAATAGGTTCGGGTTTAGGTTTGCCGGCGATATGGGGGTTGGTTCAGTGGGTCGAAGAAGGTGGCGGGTCGGACGTGGGGGTTGGGGAGGTGAACTCACCGGCCCTAGGTTGCGGGTTATATGGTTTGAGGGTCCAGTTTGAGGGTGAAGGATATGGGTAAGAGGGATGAGAGAGAGTGAATATGAGGGTTAATGGTGGGAGGTGAGTATTTGGTTGGTATTTACTTTGTGGTTATAGAGGTGAGAGAAGTGGGTGTGTGTTGATTTATTGGAGAAGATGAAGTAGGGGGTGATAGGGTGTATGAGGGTGTGTGGTGTTAGAGTGTGGTTGAGTGAGTTGTTTAGGTGTATGTGAGTGTGCTAGTTTTGTGTGTGTTGATTTTTTACCTTAAAAAAATGACACTACCCAAAAAATAAAACTAGAACTAAAATAAAAATAAAAATCTAAAAATAAAATTCTAATTTATTACTAAGAGGCTAAAAAATAAAAAGAATAAAAAATAAAAAATAAAACTCTATAAAAACTAAAAATCGTAACTAAATAAATTAAAACTAAAAACTAAAGAAAAATAAAATCTTATAAAATAAATTCCTAAAAACTAATCCCAAGAAAAATAATAAAATAAAATAAAGATTAAAAATTAATAAAAATGAAAATCAGAATAAAGTAATATAAGAATAGAAAATAAATCCTAGAAAATTCTAAATAAATCTAAAATAAATCCTAAAAATAAAACGACTCAAAATAAAAATCTAAAAAAATAACAAAGGTACAAACTCAATACACACAGGCTCGAGTGATGGTCTGGGCTCGGTGTATGCTTAGGTTTGGTCCTGGGATAGGGGTTGGGATATCAGAACTCATCGGTGCAAGGTCAAACTTTGACTTCTGACTTCACGTCCGCTTTGAATTTATTCATTTGATGCTTTTAACCACTATTGAGTCGCAATTGACTTGATTTCGCATTATTGGATGTTGCGACTGCTGTTTGACCTGAAAAATAATAAAATATGTTATGTTGATACCAAAATTAGTATGCTGATGTGGACGAATAATAAGAAGACACATGTCGATCTACGTGGCACAATAGCAACGAGGAAGTTCATTCCCCCGACCTAGTCATACTCACTCTGAGCAACAGGTGTACTCCGAGGAACTCCAGCGCTCCGAGGAACTCTTGAACGACGAGCATCTAAGGCGGTTCGAGCTGCATCTCAACCACAGCATTAATTGCCAGATAATCAACAGTTCAATTATTCATTGAATGCTTATCATCTTGACGCACACGCTTGAAGAGCATTAAATGAGTTACCTTTTCATATGTATATCATTTAATGTATCACCCTTTCATGTACAACCTAAGGGCTATAAATACCTTGTATGACCCTCATTCAAGGGGACCGAAATTTCTTGATAGCACTTGTAATCGAGAATTCCCAAACACTGAGCAATAACATAACAGTGGATGTAGGCCATTCAAATAAGGCTGAACCACTTTAAAATCTTTTGTCTCATTTATTTATCTGTGATTGAATAATTAGAGTAATCTAATTTTTACATCAACAGATTGGCGCCGTCTGTGGGAAACGATTGTTGTTATCGTTTTTCACCAAGAATTATTCATCATCAATGGCAGACAATCCAGAATCTAGCAATCAAAACGCTGGAAATGCTGGAAATCCTCCAAATCCCTCTGCACCTCCAGATCTAGCTGGAATTATGACAAATCTGGCTCAAGGACAAACCGCCATGCAAGAAACAATGCGTCAACTCATACAAACCCTTCATGGCGGTGCACCTGCGCATTCAGGACAGCGAAGTGGTCAGAGACAAACCTATTTACCTTCTTCACGATCCAGGCATACTGAGTCATATCGTAATGAGGAATCGAATGATTTCTCTTATCAACCTGGGCGAACTTCGTCAATGCGGGCTACAGATACCGATCAACGTATCACTCTCTCTCCAGAAAGACCCAGCGCCTTGGAAAGACTGAGCAGAGCGTCTCCTTTCAGCCGATTAGGCCCTAGAAGGAATAGGAGTCCACCTAAGACCATGTCGAGGAGTTTTCGACAACCATCAGATCTAAGAGAAGGATCAGCACAATCACGACCAGTTGCTCGTCAAGATAGATCTCAGGAGGCTACTTCAGAACAATCAATTGCTCGAACTAATAGGCCCGAGGAGGGAAATGATGCGTGGAAAGGTTCCATTCAGCGGTTGGAGGATAGATTGGGAGAAATGGCTAAGGCAAAGAATCCCCTACAACGAACTTTTGTTCGAGGGACACCTTTTGTACAGGCCATTATGGATTTTCCTACACCGTCGAAATTTAAAGCGCCCGTGGTGACTCCCAAGTATGATGGAAAGACAGATCCTATTCTACACATATAGCAATATCAGGCTGCTGCCGACATCTATGTTGTACCCGACGAGATGAGATGTAGAGCATTCTCTGGAACTCTTACTGGATCTGCCCAAATATGATACAACAATCTTCCTCGGGGAAGGATTTCAACTTTCTTTTAGTTGGCTGAATTATTCATTGGCAATTTCTGTTTTGGGGCAAAACCAGTAAAACGATTAGCACACTTGTTAAGTGTTAGACAAAAATCTGGCGAAAGTACTAGAGATTACATAACTCGTTTCAATAACGAGAAGCTAGAAGTCATAGATTATGAAGAAAAGACAGCAATCACCGCCTTGATGAGTGGGTTGTTGCCTAACAAGTTGTACTACACTTTGGCCAAAGATCCACCTACAACTATGTCAGAGTTGATGGCAAAAGTGGCCAAAATCATGAATGCCGAGGAGGCTATGGCTGCGAAGAAGAACATGGATAAAGAAACCAAGGTGGAAGTCGACAAATCTAAAAAGTAAGAGCATAAGGACAATGGCGGTGACAGGCATTCCAAGAGTAATAAAACATCATGGGAAGTCTTGAAGAAATTCGATAATTATACTCCTTTGAAAATGGGTATTAATCATGTCTTGGAAGAAATCAAGAATATCGAGGAGGTAAAGTGGCCGAAGAAATTGAGGTCAGACCCTGATACGAGGAACAGGGATAAATATTGCGAGTTTCATAAGGATCATGGTCATATGACCAAAAATTGCATAGCTCTTCAGAATGAGGTTGAAACACTCATCCGAAGAGGAAAGCTAGCAAAGTATGTTGATCGGGGAGGGGAAAGAAGAAATAATGATCGAACTAGAGAGAGGTCTAGATCTCCTCGTCGAACAAAGGAGAAAAAGAAGAGAAATCATGAAGATGATCCAGATGATGACCCCGATCTTCCCAACAAACCGAGGCATCCAGAACGAGAGGTATTTTCCATACGTTTTGGTTCGTTTGATTGTAATGTTATTACAGGAGGAGATGCAGGAGGAGGAGACCTTACTGCAGAAAGAAAGGCTTACCTCGGAGAGGCCCAAGCTTGCTCGTACATTCAGCGAATAAATTTGGCCGAGGAGGATCGTCTGAGGAAGGTAAACAAAGAGAAGCTGGTCATTGGGTTTTCAAAAAATGACCTGGCAGGTGTTCTTTACCCTCAGGACGACCCTTTGGTGATCAAAATGAGGATGAAAGAAGTAGTGATTTCAAGGGTGCTGGTAGACAATGGTAGTTCAGCAGACATCATGTACTATTCATGCTTTGACAGTTTAAATTTGAAATTATCTCAATTGGAACCTTATCACAGACCTCTTCTGGGTTTTGCTGGCGAGAAAGTTTTTCCACTTGGGACGATCAAGTTGGATATATTCATTGGAACTTGGCCTGCTTGTCGAACAGAGAGAATACGTTTCTTTGTGATGGATAAGAATGTGCAGTCAGCTTACAACATCATCATAGGAAGAGTTGGTTTGAAGAAGTTCGAAGCAATCCCATCTACAGTAAATCAGTGCTTAAAATTCCCAACGAATTTTGGAGTAGGAGTTGTGAAAGGTGATCAAAAAGTAGCTCGGGAATGCTATTATTCATCTGCCGAGCAAGAGCAGATTGAAGAGTCAAGAAAAAAGACTACTACCTACCAGGTGGATGAAGGTACAGAAATTGAAACATTGGATCCCAGAGATGAATCCCAACTTGTAAAAGGAAAGGTGGTGGAATCTACATAAAATGTTATTCTAGACGACGAGCACCCTGAACGAGTAACACAGATTGGTTCGTCGTTGGATGCCTCGATAAAACAGGAATTGATAACTTTCTTGCGAAACATGAAGAAAACTTTTGCATGGAGTCATGAAGACATGCCAGGAATAGATCCAAACTTCTTATCTCATGAGCTCAATGTGAATAAGGAGATCAAACCTGTAAAGCAGAGAAGAAGAGTATTTAGTCCCGAGAAAAATCAAGCTATACAAGAGGACGTCGACAAGCTCTAGAAAGCTCAATTCATTGAAGATGTGAAATATCCAGACTGGTTAGCCAACATGGTGATGGTAAAGAAGAAGAACAATAAATGGAGAATGTGTGTTGATTTCACTAATCTCAACAAGGCATGCCCAAAAGATCACTTCCCATTGCCCATAATTGACCAAATAGTGGATGCTACCTCGGGACACGAGCTGCTCAGCTTCATGGATGCTTACTCTGGTTACAACCAGATCAAAATGAAACCTGAAGACAAGGAAAGCACTTCTTTTATTACCCCTAGGGGAACTTACTATTATAATGTTATGCCTTTTGGTTTGAAAAATGCAGGAGCGACATACCAGCGACTGATGAACAAGGTTTTTGCCGAACAAATCAGTTGCAATATGGAGGTCTATGTCGACGATATGCTGACAAAGAGCAAGAAAGCTGCTGATCATCTAGTTGACTTAGGTCAGACCTTCGATCAACTGGATAAATACCAAATGAAGCTCAACCCGACGAAGTGAACCTTTGGAGTACGAGAAGGAATGTTCCTCGGGTACATTGTCAACCAGCGAGGCATTGAGGCAAATCCAGCAAAGATCAAAGCTCTTTTAGGGTTGCGATCTCCAACGACGAAGAAAGAGGTGCAGAGTCTTACAGGACGAGTTGCAGCGCTCAACAGATTTGTATCCCGAGCAACTTATAGATGCCTCCCATTCTTCAAAACACTTGGGAAAACTTTTGAGTGGAATGATGAATGTGAAAAAGCCTTTCAAGACTTGAAGAAATATCTGGGAGCACCTCCACTGTTGTCCAGGCCAGTAATGGGAGAAAAATTGTACTTGTACCTGGCAGTATCAGAGAATGAAGTCAGCTCGGAATTGATCAGAATGGAGAATGGAATCCAGAAGCTAATTTATTACACAAGTAAGGCTTTCCGAGGTGCAGAGATCAGGTACCCGAAGCTGGAAAAATTGGCATTGGCATTAATTGAAGCAAGTAGAAGAATGAGGCTTTATTTCCAGGCCCACACCATCGTCGTGTATACCGACATGCCATTAAGACAAGCCCTTCATAAGCCAGAAAAATCAGGGAGACTGATGTATTGGGCAATAGAGCTCGGTGAATATGATATTGTGTATGAACCCAGATCATCATTAAAAGGGCAGGCTGTAGCAGACTTTATAGCAGAATTTACATATCCTGATACCCCCGAGGAACAAAAGTTGCTCGTTGACCAACCTGTGGATGTTACAGGATCAACAGACATAAGTCCAGATCAACTCCGGTTGGTAAAAGGGCTTGTGGATGTAGAAAGATCATCAAACTCAAACCCAGACCAACTCCGGTTGGTAAAAGGGCGAGAAGAGATGGTCGACGAAGAGCGAAAAATACCAGGGGAGGATGAAAGGAAACAGCAGATATTTCACCGAGGAACTCTATCAGATAAGAAATTTGAAGACGAGTTACCTACATGGAGATTATATGTAGATGGGTCATCTTGCACAACAGGTTGTGGGGCAGGAATTTTTTTGAAAACCCCAGACGAGATTGACATGGAATATGCCTTGCGATTCCAATTCAAAGCCTCCAATAATGAGGCTGAGTATGAAGCCTTGATAGCAGGTCTTAATTTAGCAAAGATTATGGAAGCGCAACAAGTAATGGTATTCAGTGATTCTCAATTAATTGTGAATCAGATGATGGGAACATACGCAGTTAAAGGAGAATTAATGGTCAAGTATCATACAAAGGCGATGGAGTTGTTGGCAGAATTTGATGCCATTCAGTTGATCAGAATACCAAGAATGGAAAATGCACAAGCAGACGCATTGGCCCGACTAGCATCAGTTTCTCGTACCGAGCTGCGTAGAACGATACCAATTGAAGTATTAGAAAGTCGGAGCATAGATGAAGACTTGATGATGAATGTTATTACCCTTGATTTAGGACCATCTTGGATGGATCCCATCAGGGCATATATTGATGAGGGAGAATTTCCAGAGGATAAGCTCGCTGCAAAGAAATTGAAGTTTAAAGCTGCTCGGTATGTACTAACTAATGGTGTTTTGTATAGACGAGGAATTATGGTGGGTTTGCAGAGATGTGTACATCCCTCCGAGGTGAAGGAATTGATTGAAGAGATCCATGAAGGATCTTGTGGAGCACATGTAGCAGGTCGGACACTTTTACAAAGAGTGATGACACAGGGTTACTACTGGCCAACGATGAGGGCTGATTGTATAACCTATGCCAAAAGATGTGATAAATGCCAACGTTTTTCCTCCATTCGACGAACTCCACAAGCATTTTTGACACCCATAACTTCCCTTGGCCATTTTCCATGTGGGGAATTGATTTGGTTGGACCACTGCCAACGACCCGAGGAAGATTCAAGTACCTCGTCGTCACAGTGGATTATTTTACTAAGTGGGTAGAAGATGAGCCACTTATTGATATGACATACGAGAAGGTGTACCAGTTCGTTTGGAAGAACATCATCTGCCGATATGGTCTCCCTCATGCCTTCATCATAGACCATGGAACACAATTTGATAACGAGGAGTTCGCAGCCTATTGTCGTCAGTCAAACGTTTTGAAGGTTCATTCAGCACCAGTCCATCCTCAGAGCAATGGACAAACTGAAGTGACGAACAGAACATTACTAAATGGTTTGAAGAAGAGGCTAAGTGAGGCTAAATCTAATTGGATTAATGAGCTACAGTCAGTATTGTGGGCTTACCGAACAACTCCCCGGGAAGCAACTGGAGAATCACCATATATGCTGGCATTTGGAAGTGAAGCTGTAATACCTGCCGAGTTGGGTCTTCCAACACATAGAGTGCTGAATTTCAATTCCCCAGTCAGTGACTTAATGAGAAGATTGGATTTGGATATGCTCGAGGAGGTTAGAGAAGAGGCAGCCATTAGGAATGCTACTTACCAACAACGAACAACTCTGTTCTACAATAAGAGGGTGAAGAAATGCAACTTAAAAGAAGGAGACTATGTGCTAAAGAAGGTCATTCAGAAGCACAATAAATTGGAAGCAAACTGGCATGGACCTTACCGAGTTACAGAAGTTATTCGACCAGGAACTTACCGCATAGCAACTCTAGAAGGAGAGGAGTTTAAGAATGCATGGAATGCTGAACACCTACGCAAGTATTATCAGTGATGTAAAATGTAAAGCAGTTCCATCAATATGAATAAAACGATGATGTTTCTCTATCTTCTCTCTTTTTATCGAAATTTTTTCGGGGAATACTAGTGTACAACACTACGCTGTTCAGCAACACTAATAGTTAAAACCCACGACCAACTCCGGTTGGTAAAAGGGCGAGAAGAAACTATAATCATTTGGTTAGGAGGTGTACACTAACGTGACCAACTCAGGTTGGTAAAAGAACTAGTGGACACTATAGTTCAAACCCACGACCAACTCTGGTTGGTAAAAGGGCGAGAACAAACTATACTCCTTTGGTTAGGAGGCGTACACTAGCATGACCAACTCAGGTTGGTAAAAGAGCTAGTGAACATGATAGTTCGAACCCACGACCAACTTTGGTTGGTAAAAGGGCGAGAACAAACTATACTCCTTTAGTTAGGAGGCGTACACTAGCGTGACCAACTCAGGTTGGTAAAAGAGCTAGTGGACATGATAGTTCGAACTCAGACCAACTCCGGTTGGTAAAAGAGCGAGAACACGAGACTCCTAAAAAGGCCAATCTCAGTTGGTTAGGAAACAATATATGCTCTCAAATGCCAACTTATGTTGGTCGAGAAGTAAGTTTATTACATAAATGTTCCTCGAAGAACAAATATTCCAAACTGAACCAAGTATAGTTGGTCGGGGATAAAAACCCACTAACTGTAGTTGGTCGATGAGGAAAAATCATCGACCTTGGTTGGTCGGGCACATTTTATGAAAAAGACAAAAATTTACCAAGTATAGCTGGTCGGGGATAAAAACTCTCACTAACTATAATTGGTCGACGAGCACAATTTAACAACCTTGGTTGGTTGGAAAAATTTTAAACATTTTTGTACTCATTACTTTATTATTAAGTGATCGAGCAACATTACTAATACTTATAATTTTTACTAAGTTGGTCGATGAACCACACAATATTATTATGCAAGCACAAATATAAAGTGTTTGACAAATGCAAGAGCAATGCAAATTTGAAAACAAAAATGAAATTCTTTCATTAAATTCAAAATGAATTACACAAGTTTATTACATTGATATTAAATTGTGTACTAATTATTACATCAGAATTTCCTATTCTACTGGTCTTTTCCCTTTTGCTTTTGAAATAGTCTCCTCACCAGCAGGAGGATCTTCCAGGCAAAGGGGAGAATTAATGAAGTTAATATCTCGGAGCATTCTGACGGTCATTACTGAAAGAGTGTCCAATAGATGCTCGGGATGAGATACTTCGATCTGAGAGTGAAGATTATAGTCGCCAAGGTATTTTGCAATTAAGCTCCGAGGAATGGCACGAGCTGGGATCCATTCCATGTCCAAGTTATACGGTGGCACTGGCAAGTCAAGAACCCCGGGATCATAATAATCCCACAGGTAGTGCCCTTGTTCGAGCTTCAACACGCCCAAGGCATTCAGCCAACCTTGCTTGTATCCCTCATTATTGGCATTCTAGATACGATCATCTAAATGGAATAAAGCTTCGTTGTATCCAGCCATCCAAAACTCCATGGGCTGTTTATTAAATTGAAATGTCAACCTTGCAATCTTCTCGTTAAGACTTTGGATGAAAAGCTCATTAGTCTTCAATACTGAGTCCTTTGAAGAAAGTTGTTGTTCCAGTTCTCTAACCTTCTTGGACAGATCAGACAAAGCTTGGTTCTTAGCCATTAATTGGAATGCTTGGTTTTCTAACGTTGATCGAGTACGAGCCTTTTCAACATTACGACTAAGAGCTCTTGATCCTCCCCAAGAAGGTCGAGAACTTGGTTCCTCGACAACATTCTGAGCAGCTCTTCCTCGACCACGAGAACCTCTTCCTCGTCCCCGAGTAGCAGTAGAAGTACCAGATCTTCTCAAGGTATCCAACTCTTGCCTTAATTTGGCATTCTCAACCTCTAGAAAGGAAAATTCCTCGTCAGTCACTGGGATTACAGCTGTTAAAGAAGATGCTGCAGACTTATACTGTGCCAGCTCTTTCTGCAAATTATTATTTTCTTGCTCTAGCAGCTCGGCAATCTGTCTACAAGCTTCAACTTCACCCCTTAGGGTTATCTCCCTGATATCGTACCCAGCAAGGATCTTTTTGTGGCATGTCTCGGCAGAAAGCTGTTGATACCTCTTTTCATACCCCTCGTGCAAAAGGGCAGTTGATTCTTTGTACTGAGTCTGAAAATCTTCTAAAGTATATTGAAGCTCCTCGATCATGTCATAGTAAGCCACGTTATTGGCCACAGCTCGATCAAGTAAGTCCTTCAGGTATTGATAAGCTTCTACTGCCTGCTCTGAAGCATTATGACCGAGCATGTCAGCAACTTTTGATACACTCAATTCTGTGTGACCAGCCTTATAATATTCATGGCATTGCTGCATCAACTTTGTATCATTGGCAGATAATAATTTCATTCTAGCCACAAACTAGTAAAGAAGAGAAGGCAAGAGTTAATAAAAGAAGAAGACAGAACATCAACAACGCAGAGGAATAAAAAAAGGTAATTTTATTACATCATCAAAAGGAGTACAGCGTTCAGAATACAGAGTACAAGTAAAAGAAAAACAGAAAGAGAATACCGAACAACTTCGCACCTTTTCCTTATCTCCCAAGACTTTCTCGGGAGGCTGGGACGAGGAGCTTGGTTGCTCGGTGGGAACAATGAGTTGATTGGCAGAAGTTGAGACTTGTTCAGGAGGAGCAGGCAAAGACGAGATCTCCTCGGTGGTTGTCTGATTGGGTTGTGGAGCAAGGACTTGATCACCTACTATCATTGAAGACTCCTCGAAAGCAGCTTCGTCTTCTTCCTCATCTTCAATCACAGGAGGAGGGCCAGGAAGATGTTGCTGGAATAGTTCAGAGTCCTCGCTAACCTTCAGTTCCTGCAGGGCAGCAGCCCAACCATCTCGGAAGTATTTCAAACTCCCATACTTGACCTGGGTCATCATTGCCGCTACCCCCCTATCCCATCCTTTATCCCAACCGGTGCGGAAAGATTTTTTCACAGCCACCTTTCTTTTCATTTTCTCCGAGGAGAGCTTCTCGGATAGAAGATCCTCGGAGGCTTTCAACTTGGCCTCCACCTCCTCCTTCTGGCGATTTACTTCTCGCAGAAGGGTTAGCTCTTCCTCAGCCGACTTCAACTTGTTTTCAAGCTCCCCAAAGTTTGTGAGCTTCTCGGCATATTTCCTATTCTCCCTCTCCAAGTCTTTTATTTTGTTTCCCAACTGCACCTTCTCTGCTTCAGACGCAGCCAACTTCTTCTCCCATTCACCCCTATCCTCGTTGTATTTTTGACAGGATTCCTTCAAAGATTGGGCCAAGCCCTGGAAAGAATCCTCTACTCCAGAAGAGGAGCTGGAAGCCTTGATTGCTTCATCTTTCTTCACTATGGTGTTAAAGCAACTCACCAGCTGAAAAAGAAAATAATGATAAGTCAGTGCCGAGATACATATATTGACTAAAATAAAGAAAAATTCTGAATAAGAGAAACTTACTGAAGCAATGTCACGAGTAGCTAGGGATGTTAGCATATCCCTAGACATGTTTTCCTCGATTCCTTGGACTTCAGGAATGGTCCAAGTCTTTACCGAGCTCATTGCAGAACTCGGGGAAATAATGGTTGGAACACGAGCTCCACTAGCTTGGAGCTAGGGAATGGCTTCAGAAAAACTGACCGAGGAGGATTTCTTCAGTCTCCTCGGTGTCTTCTCAACAATCTCAACTAAAGAAGAACTTTTGGTTGGAGAGATGGTGATTACTTCCACAGGTGCATCCTTCTGCACAGGAGCCACTAGGGGCTTCTCGACAGCCTTCTGAGGAGCAACAGAAGGAGCAGCATCCACTTTCTTTGTCCCCTTTGGGACATCAGCCTTGCTTCTTTTTCCATCTCCAGCAGAGGAAGCCTCCTCGAAGATAGCAAGAACTCTTCTTTTGCCCATCTTCTGACTCAGAGGAATGTGAGAGTCTGGTGAAGAATCCTCAGAAGCTGGCAATGGTTCACTAATGCTGACCACAGGACGAGCAGTAAAGGACGATGTATAGCTCCTGTATTGAAACAAGTATGAAGCAGACCTGACGTGATCGTCTGCAACTTTCTGATGCAAACTCCAGATATGTTTCAAATGCTTTATATTAACTTCTGATTCTTTGGGAGTTTTTCTCTTGTTGTCAACGGCAAACAAAAACATATTGAAATGTCAATCATGCATTTATTCAAACATAATGAGATCATAATTTCAGAAATGAAATAAAATGAAAATAACCTATCCCATTGCCATATGGAAGGCATTTGGGACCTTCATATACTGCATCTCCAACCAAAGGGGCATGTTGTCAATTTTTTATAACTACCCCATGTTCAAAATAATCCCTATTTGCATCAGGGAGATTGACTACTAAAGCCCTATTCAAAAATCTAGTTTTTATATAATAAACATTATCTAAAATAGCCCATCTATAACAGTACATAATCTCAGGCATTCCTATACGAGTTCCATGAGTTTGATTTAACCTATACACCCCATTAACTATTCTCTATGTGTTGGGGGCTATTTTTGCAGGGACGACATCGAAATATTGACAGAACTCTAAGCACAGAGGGTTGGGTGGAAAAGAAAATCCACATTCAGCAATAAAGAGACTGGGGAACCAGTGTCCCTCAGCCAAACGAAAATAATCTAAAGGCTCAGAAAGATTTTCCAAGGTTACCCAAGATGGAATGGAAAAGTCAGAACGGAATTTCTCAAGAGATTCAATAATATAAACCATGGTGAATAAAAGAAATGAAGAAGAAGGAAGAAGATCTTACAGGAAAAAGGGAGATCTGTTGACAACGAACGAAAACAAGGATGAACGCACAAGAGAAAGAAAGGCTATGGAAAACTCGAAAGCAGAAAATTGGGAAAGGTAGAAGACGTTATGATTGCCTAAGAAGTTTAAATACTTTGCCTTGGGAAACGGAAAAAGAAATGATTACAAAAAGGAAACTATTATGCTACCGGCGGCTAAAAGGACAAAAAGTACACGAAGATCGAAGCGCTTATGCAAAAAGGCGGATTCTGCAAATTTGGAAGGAAATTCAAATAAGAAGAAAATGCTCCTAAAACCCAGGAAGGTCATTTAATATTACCATATACCGAGAAAGAATGTTCCATACTCCTCAAAGTTCGAAATATGAAACATTGGGGGCTTCTGTTGATACCAAAATTAGTATGCTGATGTGGACGAATAATAAGAAGACACGTGTCGATCTACGTGGCACAATAGCAACGAGGAAGTTCATTCCCCCGACCTAGTCATACTCACTCCGAGCAACAGGTGTACTCCGAGGAACACCAGTCTTTCGAGGAACTCCAGCGCTCCGAGGAACTCTTGAACGACGAGCATCTAAGGCGGTTCAAGCTGCATCTCGACCACAGCATTAATTTCCAGATAATCAACAGTTCAATTATTCATTGAATGCTTATCATCTTGACGCACACGCTTGAAGAGCATTAAATTAGTTACCCTTTCATATGTATATCATTTAATGTATCACCCTTTCATGTACAGCCTAAGGGCTATAAATACCTTGTATGACCCTCATTCAAGGGGACCGGAATTTCTTGATAGCACTTGTAATCGAGAATTCCCAAACACTCAGCAATAACATAACAGTGGATGTAGGCCATTCAAATAAGGCTGAACCACTTTAAAATATTTTGTCTCATTTATTTATCTGTGATTGAATAATTAGAGTAATCTAATTTTTTACATCAACATGTTATAAGGCCAATTTTAATTAAAACGAGTGACTAAAATGCATCTATTTGGGGTATAAAATAGACACTTTTGGGTGCTTATCACACCACCCTCAAATAGAATATTGCTAGTCCTCGAGCAAAAATAGAGAGAAAACATAGATAAGTAACCAAAAGTGTGCCACTTTCGTAGGCACTTGCGATTGCAGTTAGTATATGCAACAAGTCGTTAAACCTATAAGTTGCCCTACAGGACAAGTTGTATCTCGTGAGGGTTTGTAATGAATCTACCCACAAAATTCAAAATTTTATTGAATGTAGTTACTTATTCAACAATTAAACGCTATATAACCCAACTTAAACAGAATGTTAAGGAGCACCATATTCAATTATCAAAGTATGCTATAAAAATAACTTAATACCAAAAGCGTAATCTTTTCTAAAACTCAGTGTGTGTTAGTGTGAAACAATCTTAAGTATCATTAAAGTAATTCCTAGACCGCCTTTATGGAATCAACGCCTTGACTTCAATTCTCACTAGATATCTCTCTCTGAATCGAACTCTCTGAGAATTGGATAAGTGTATCTTTGTAGTGTGTGATGAGGTGAGTAAATGTAAACGAGTTCAAACGCCCCACACACTTTATTGAAAATGACGGATTCATGAAAAAATTTGATCTCATGAAGGATTACTAACCACTATGTTGAGAATATCGAGTTATTCACCATATAATCTTCTCGTTTGCCCGAACACTTTACCAAAGGTGAAAAATGTCATTTATGAAAGGTATGAGGGGATAATGAAATAAAGAAGATGAACGATAGGGTTTTTGAGAAGAGTGTGACACACTTTGAATAACTAATGTCTTCATTTGTCTTTTATTTTTTGATCACATTATTCTTTTTCTTTTTCTTATATTTTTTTCTTTTTCTGCGTCTTTTTTTCTAATTTTTTTCTCTATTTTATTGCGATGCATTTTTCTTTTCATAACAAAAATGAAAACAATTTACATTGAGAATTTCAAACACTTTTTTCTCAAAAATGATGGTAGTAGTGGGAAATGATATATGTATGGTATATAGAATGGACAAGGGAAATATGAAAAGATAATGGGTGAATGATAATGTGATAGTAAAAAAATCTGAGTGTATGGTAAAAATTGGCTTAGTGCTCGGGACAAACTACAAGATACATGTTTCTTACAACTCGAAAGTAATATCATTCTCAGTGATTTTGCTAAATTTCAAAAAAATAATAATACCATGAAATGACAGTGTGGTATCCAAATAAAGTTGAGTCAACTTTTGACTCGAAAATATGCAAATGTCACACCCCGCAAAATTCGACAGACGGGGTGGCTAGCCAACGCCACCGAACTATGCCGGGCATGAACTAAATAAATACCATTCTTAGCATGAGATAGATATGAGACATAAATAAATTAGTCCATAAGGTAGATAATTGAATCAATCTCAAATGATCATAAACAACTAAGCGATAAAAGATCCATCACATGCTAACTCCGAATATATCCAATCTCCAATAATGATTAAATAAATTTTAAATAAATAAACCAACTGTAAATGCTCCAACTGAAAATACTTAAACAACTTTGGAATCGAGTGGCCCAATAAATCTCTCAACTGAGTCTCATCATTAAATACTAAAGAAAAGAAAGTCTAAACTTAAAATAACGTAGTAAAGTAATTCGGCTCAAGTTGCACCTCCAAACGATAATCTTCAAAAATCTTATGCAGCCACTCCAAAAACTAATCTTGAAAAAGGTTAGTCAACACATGGGTCAAAGCTAAATTCCCGAGCAAGAATACACACTACTCCCTTCAAATAGGATCCTTGAATCTAGATAGTAGCATTATACGCAATAAATATCACAACAGAGTATTTTAAATTAAACGTGATAAATATAAGTCACTAACTACCCAAAGTAATCCCCATTTAAAATGTCACACCAATATGATTTTAAATTCCGAAGTCCCACGATGCTAATTTTATTAAATTAACCCACTTTTCTTATATCATCAATTTATTATGGCGGTCCTCCCGCCTCGGGTGATTTCTCTAACAAAATACACATCCCCTCGTCAAAACGCCGGCTAGCCTATTTAAACTGTCGGCCCTTGCTGATTGATGAGGTTCCGCTCACGACACGACATAAAACGCCGTCTGACCCGTTTAAACTGTCGGTCCTTGCTGATTATGTCGCCAATATATTTTAATACCCGTCTTATTATCTTAGGTATTAATTCTCAATTTACTCAATTCACAATTTCAACCCCACCCTTTTATCGATGTGAGATCCTCAAAATACCCCTTAGTCCTATACCTAAAGTTCTCCAAGTTATCAATACGTCATACCCTATGTATAGGAGGATTTTCTAACATAGATCTCAACCTAGTCTCATGTAACAATGATAAAGTATCAAAACTCATCCCACCCCTGACAAAAATAAAGTCGCGATAATTTACCCTCACAAGTTCCATACCTAGGAGGCATAAATCATCAAAAGGCCTACTCACTAGTCCCATACCTAGAAGACATCCTAAAATATAGGGAGAGAAAAATTACCCAACAACCCGTCGTCACAAATACCATATAATAATACCAACAAGTCACACAAACAAGCATAATTAATCAATGTATAAAACTACGCATGATAGTCCAATTCAATTAAGTCTTAATTTAATTATCACAACGTCAAAATACCCAAATAATCTCATTTAATTATTTTAAATTAAATATACCGAGTTTTCATCATTTATACATCAAAAACCAAGTTTCATTATCTCAGCACAAATTACATCAATTATATGCCCCCAACTTTATTTATTTTAAAACTATGGTTTTTCTACATGCAACCTACACCAATAAAATCCAAAATCACTCATGAATCCTACGTATCCAAAGGGTTATGAATATTACTCAGATTAAAAGATTTTACAAAAATAGCCCCATAGTTAGTGCCCACTTTTTCTAATTAATTTACTAATTATTTTTAAGAAAATATGTAATTAAGTATTTAGGCGACACTTAAAACGCATAATACTAAAGGAAAAGAATTGAGTATTCATGCCCGTGAAGATCGTGTTGAACATCTGATTAGAAATCTGGATTTCTCTCGAAAAATTAGCGAAGAAGTGTTCTTGAACAAACTTGATTAAACCCCAATCAAGCCTCCCAAAACTTGTGACAAAAGAACTGGATTGTTTTGGAGGTTGATGATTATGGTTGAGAGGAAAAATATTTGGAAGTGTTCTCTGGTGAAAAACTTGAGGAAAAGTGATTATGAGAAGTCCCTCTACGGATTAATAAGGTTATATAGTGATTAGGAGTTTTAATCCTAAACATACTCTAATTAGAAACAACTTGCAGCGAACGTTTTCTACTGGTCTCAATTGATCGACCCATGGTGTCGATCGATCGATTGCCCAGGAAATCTAACAATTCACCTTAAAAATTATAAGGGACAAATATTTTAAAAATCATATAAAATCCGTTTTAACTCCGATTTTAATTCCGCTCGATGTTTTATTCTTCTAAAATCATAACCAACATGTTTAACCAATAAAAATTATTAAATCCAAAAATTTATTTTTCTCGAATATTCCAATTTATTAATTAAATTAAATAATAAAAAACACGGGGTGTTACATACTTCCCCACTAGTAAAGAATTTCGTCCTCGAAATTAGATGAAGCATACACCTTAATGCATAAATCTCGCAAAAGTAAATAAGGCTCACATATGCCTACCCCGTAATATAACACAATTAGGCGCCCATACACCTAATCTACCTGAACGCAATCCTTAACAGAAATAAGTACCGCGATACACCACTATCCACGTAATTTATCCTGCTCTGACTGAACCTGAGGTACATAGCACCTCCCATAACTAAGATTGGTTAGTACAGTGACCACCCTCTGCGCACTTGATGCTACCGGTGCTGGTGGCGGTTCCTGAACACTGACTGCTGTGAGAACTGGAGGCCTCATTCCTTGTTGTCCTTGTACCCCTTGACCTTTTTTCCCTTGGATGACCTGCCCTGATTGGTCCTGTGTCTCTTGGCTTTGTTGGACCTCCCTCTTGTTACATTGAGCCACTCGATATCCTATCTTTCCCGAGACAAAACATGCACCCCTGATGGTTCCTGAATTCATTCCCCAATTTTGTTCACCCTGATTTCCTTGATTTGTTCTCTGCCTCTTCCAAGCTTGGTCATTGTGACCCTTATTCTCACCTCCTTGTTCATTAGACTCTTGTCCCTTGCCCAACTTCTTCTAATAATTGGTATTTTCTTGCCATAGCAACATTGCGACATCCACCACATGAGCATAAGTAGTGTATGCCGAATTACCCAACACCGTTTGCCTAATCGACCAAGATAATCCCTTAATGAAACACTCCATCTTCTTTCTCTCAGTGCTAACCTCCTCTGGTACGAACATAGATAAATTTGTGGACTCCTATTCATACTCGACAATCAACTTTGAACCTTGCTCCAAGTCCATAAATTCTCTCTTCTTGGCATTCCTAATTACATACGGAAAGTAGTTATTATTGAACTTCATCATAAAATCTGCATAGCCTAACTGATCTCTCTCCTCTGATGTGGTGGCACTCTCCTACCATTACAACGCATCCCCTGTCAGCTTAAATGTTGCTAACATCTTCTTCTGCACATCCATCCAGTCCACCATACTGAATTGCCCCTACATATCTATCCTCCACTGGTGAGGAACCATTGGGTCAGGTCCCCCTCCAAAGGTGGGAGGATTGCCCTTAAAGAAACTTGCTCACCCTATCCCAAGCTGAGATGGGTGTACCCCATTGTTGTGCCTCTAAAGTCACCCCTCTCTGTCTCCCCATCTCCAGGCCGGCCGTCATGGCCTCATGAATGATAGACACTAACTGCTCAGCCTCCAAAGTAATCTAATGCCTCCTCTACTAAGTTGCGGGACCAGAAACAGACTCCTCTCTCCTACTCCCAGCTCTCCTTGTGTTCGCCATCTAAAAAGATAGAAACAAAACAACATTAGACTCGGAATGACTAAGAGTACAAATCATCAAAACAAAATCAAAGATAAGCAACGAGGAAAGTAAAATGGACTCATAGCCTACGAGACCTAAGACCATGCTCTGATACCATCCGTGACACCCCGCCTGGAGGGAGCGGAGCGGTACTCAATAAAACTAATTAAATCCACAATATACACAAGGTATAGAGCATCTGAAACAAAATCCACAATAATATAAGAGAATCCACTAATCTCGAATTTCTCCAAATTAAATACAACAAATGTCTCTCGAAATAATACAACTATCTATCTCGAAATAAAATATATCTACAATGCTCTATACAACAAAATAAATACAATTCTTCTCATTGTATTCTCGAACATTCTTCTCAAAATAATCCACGCTAAAAATCATTCCAATTGGTCCATAGCACTCAAATCCGTGCTCACCTGTCAACTAAGAACAAAAGATAGGGAAGTACACAATACGATAGGAAAGATGCTCAATAGATATATTAGTAGTGAATAAAACGTAACAACACGAGTACAAATATTCAAATCAAATGCAAATCTCAAAAGCATTTACTAATAAATTTCTCAACAACACATCAATGGGTCACCAGGCCTCACTCCATCCGCATATGCTTTATCAAGACATAGTCCCGGGAAGTAGGAATTTTGGCGGGTGCCCAACCTCCGTGCCATATTAAAATCTCATGACAACGTGCTCAATAACAATATGAATAATACCATATAATTCAAAATAATTTTAACAATTATTTTTCCAAATTTCAATGAATTTAACAATTCAAATATGAGTTCAATAATCACATGAATTGAAAGGGAATAACACTCGCGAGATTAAGGAGCATATTGTGTAAAACCCCATACCTTAAATCACCAAAAGAATCCAACATAATTTTCCCTAGAAAAGTCAGATTAAGCCATCAAAATCATCTCCCAAGAATCAAGACCAAGACAGCTCCAAGAACACCTCTAAAACCTAAGGTTGAATGCATAAAATAAAAGGGCTTTATGTATATAAAAAGGAGAGGAAATAAGAATATGTTTGCTACCAAAAAGTTGTTCCAAAAGGGTCACCCACGACCTTATTTTATAAGGCAAAAACATAAGAATTGCAAACAAACCAAAACTCCTTGAGAAATCTGCTGCGCACGAAATCTGGGGGAGTCGATCGATTGACTCCCAGTATCGATCGATCGATCCCTAAAGGATTTTGACAGTTCGCCCAACAAAAATTAAAAGGGTTAAATATTTAAAAATCCATATAAAATCCATTTTAACTCCGATTTCGAAACCGTTTGAAAATCTCATCTTTAAAAATAAAATCCATTTCCTCTATATTTTAAAAATACCCCAAAATTATGCGGGTTGTTATAGTAAAAACCCTCAAAAAGGTGAAAAGCTCAAATCTCACAGGTTTAAGTCGCTACTAGTGATCTTTTAAGGCTTTCTTGATAATATAGTTACTCTTTAACTTTTGATTGTAAACGTGATAGTGCAAATTGCCTAGTTTAGGAATTGATAGTGTAAGTACGCTTTAAGAGGTATTGATTAATTTATTTGTAAAAAGCATAATTTTAGGGTCGAACACGGGTTTTGCGAAATTTCTAAGAGAGGGATGATAGACAATTCATGTCATAAAATTTTTATTTTTTTAACTTCCCAAAAAGTTTAAAAGCACTTGTTTCTGAAAATTTTCAAAAGAGGTACGATTTTGATTAATTTTCCACCCCCAAACAAAAGAGAACATCGCCCTCGATGCTTAAAACTACATATAAAACATGAAAAGCACAAGGGAGGAAAGCTATTACCATAATGAACCGGTGATGAAAATGTACCACAAGAGGGAGCATAGATGAAACCTGAAGAACATATGCGACATAAAAATATGTACAAGTCTAGAAAGCATGTGAAAATCAGTGGGTAATGTGAAACACCACCCCCAAACAGGATATGACTCATACTCATAAACAATGAACGACGGGTTGCCTCCTGGTAGCGCTAAGTTTAATGTCTTCCGCCAGACCGAACCAATCTCACCCTAAAGATATGATATATGAAAATGCGGGGCGGCAGAAAAATGGTTGATGATAATCACCCCCAAACAAGACTGAAGCATCAATCTTGTTGGATAAAGGCAAAAACGGATCAATGCTTTTGTATGGAAAAGTGCATCACACGATGAAAAGAATATGTGGACCATGGGTGGGTGGGTATCAGGGAAAGGATGAGAAAGTCAGGGGAGAATAAGCATCGATCATGAGCCTTATTGAGATGAAAGGTGAGGACAACAAGTGCCCTATAAGCATGATGTGCTAATTGGACAGGGAGGAAAACTGGTTTGACAATAGTGATGTGGTGGTCCTCAGAAAATGCGCATGACCATTCTATAAATGGACGATAATAATGGTCGCGCCGTAACACACCACGAAGCGATAGATGGGAAAAATCAACACCACAGGAAGTGGTGTGCATGAAGTAACAATCTCGGTGTCACGTATGGCGAGAGTAGCACAAATACTCTCATAGATATCAGGGTGGAAGAAAAATTCACAAATGGGATCGTGGAGCACTATGGTGGAGGGTGGGTGTAGGTGAGAACCTAAATGCTTAGATATGAACAGGAAAATTATAATAGCAAGGTCCGAATCAAGTGGTGGGATGGTAGGGAGAGTATGTGAGTCGTGTGGGACAAAGGGTGGGGGAAGATGATCTAACTCGCGAGTAGGAGAAACACACTACTCATCAGGCTCAGAGGGATCCTCAAGGGAACGCGAAGGAGGAGGTGTGAAAGTGAACGAGGGAGTGATCAACTTATCCACCCGAAAGTCACCATCTGAAGTGGTGGAAAAATCTAACGAGGCATCCAAATATGAGATAGGATAATCAACATTAGAATATGACTCTACGGGAGCCAAGCATGGTAGGATAGGATCTATATCCATAGAGGTAGAAACCATCTCGGATTCAATCTCAGGACAGTGGGAAGCACTCCTAGCCGGAGCTAACCTATAAATAAATGGTTCCTCAGGAACACACAGGGAAGTATCAAAAGGTGTAGACTCGGGCATAAATAGGGAACCGTGGAAGGGTAAAGGAAAACCTCAATGGTGGGTTGAAGGGGATACGGCGGTGTGGTATCAGTCTCACAGTAAATGGATATGTCAACACTATTGTCAACTTGGGTCCCGGACCACTGGGTGGTCTCAACTTTAAGATTCTCGGGATGATAGGGTTGGTCACAGTCAAAATCAGTTGCGCAAGATGACACATCATCATCCACTCGGGTGCAACAATGGGTTAACTTGGGGTGAAATTTGACTCGTTTGCACACTCAAATGCAGTAAATCGGTATTCAAGCTGTTGAAGGGCTTCATTCTGAGATTGAAGAGTGTGTGCGAACTTTTGCAAGAGGCTCTAGAGAGCGGATGTACAAGGTAGTGGGGAAGTGGTAGTGGGTGGTGGAGGTGGTGGAGGTGGACAAAACTCACTATAGACACTATTGTGAGGAAAATGCTCATATGAAGTGTGGGGAATGGGGATAGATTGGTCATACACGGGAGGAGCATCTCCGTGAGAGACAAAAGGTTGATTAGCACGAGGAGTATAGTAAGGGGACTGATAGGTATGAGGTGCACTGGGTTGTGATGATGACTGTTGGAAACTGTAAGGATGCACAACATGGTGTTGGGATTGATATTGCAAGGAAGGGTGATAAGGCTGCCATGAATAAATGGAGTACTCATACCGGTCGACATTAGATATGTCGTGACAATACGCCAAGGGTGGTTCCAAAACAGTGTCATATGGAAACACTTGGGCTATGGTGAGTTCAGATGGAGCAAAAAAAAATGG
Organism: Sambucus nigra; assembly: GCA_949130495.1. Lineage (NCBI taxonomy): Eukaryota > Viridiplantae > Streptophyta > Magnoliopsida > Dipsacales > Adoxaceae > Sambucus > Sambucus nigra. The sequence continues at coordinate 446,955,189 of OX422220.1, read as the reverse complement.
ACACTCATGGGATAAGTGATCAACCAAAAAATAGTGTGTGCACGACGAAGCATGAGATGGGTTGACACTCGTCACCGGAGGCGGTGGAGTAGGGAATGTGGGTGTGGATGACACAGGAGTATCAACGGTTGGTGTTTAAGAGTTAAAGTCACGAAGTAATGTATGGAGGTTTGATTCGGGCTCAACGTCAAACAAGCTTTGAGAGAATGGGAAATGACCAAAGTATTCCCGTAAAGGACGTTCTTCGACCATGAGGAGAGAAATATTTTTGGTTTTTTAAATATTTTTCAAAAGAAAAGAATTTTTTTGTGTGATTTTTGAAAATAAGAAAAGGAAAATATTTTTGGCATTTTAAATATGCAAAAAAAATTCTTTTTTTTTTTATGAAAATATTTTTAAAAAAGAAGGAAAATATTTTGGGATTTTTTGAAAAAGGGGAGTAAATGGACTCTTGATTTTAATGAACTAATTAAAATCGACTACCTAAAGAATTAAATTGGACACACACGAGTCAAGAAAAAAATCCTAACGACCACGAAGCCAATTATTTTCTTCAAAATTAGTGAAAGAAGTCGTCAAATTTTAATTAAGTTTGGGGGCGACAAAAATCACGGAATTTATCTTTGTGATCTCCTGTTGTAAAAATGTGTTCCTACGGGGCTAGCTAGTTGATTGATTTTAAATTTAATAACAGATAGGGTAGCACACAATGGATAAACGAGTTAGTCGGGTGATGAAATCCCTTCTCATTTTAATAACCGAGTCCAGGTCTTAGGTAAATTAATTCATCAAACCATTCAATTTAAGTGCGATGCAGAAATTAAAAGCACACAGGAGCAAATAAGCATACAAAAATTAAACTCGCTGACAGGAGATTCGCGAGTGATAAAGAAATTACCTCCCACGACTTTTACACATGTGGGGTAAAGACCAAGCTGAGTCGATCAGGGGGAGATCTCGCCTATCTCAGTCGTCTCCGGAAGTCCTACCGATCCAAAGTAGAGAGGCTTCAAAATCCTCGCCTTGGACGCCCTCTCTCTACCTTATCTTGTTTTCCTTTCCACTTTTTGATTTTTATGAATAATTATTACAAATAAATCGATGTCAAAATGTATCAAAATGAACCAAAATAAATACAAAGCTTCAATAATACTATAGAACTAGTCTAAGGAGGGAGAATAAGGAAGAACTAACTTTTTGTGTATCTGTCGTTTTCTTCAAACGCCAATCTCAAAATACGTTGAATAACCTACAAAATTTGTCTAAAACAACTCCTATTGCGGTAAGTATGGGTATCAATTTACCTTCTAAAGTGAAACAATTATTGCGAAAACTTGCAATTCAATTTTTTTTCCTAAATATATATATATATATATATATTTTAATACAACTTCAAGGAAAAATTAACTAATAAATAAAAATTATGAAATGACTAAATAACAAAAAATAATGTGCAATCGAGTGTGAAAAATGTGGGAACGTCAACAGATGGGATTACACCGCCTTATCAATTATTTTAATTTCTCAATTTATTAATTTGAAATATTTCGAGATAATATTAAATTGATAATCTAACTCTTGTTACAGTTATAAATTTAATAATATCTTTTTCAGAAAACTAATTTAAAAATGCCACACGATGAAAAATTAAGAACTATACGATTTTCAATAAAATTACCCGCTAGGATCAATTTGATAAAAACAGTATGAACTCTCAAATTTCAACACAAAATTAATATTCAAATTTCGGAAAAACCTATCTTTAGTTCGATTCCTAAATTCAAACATTAATTTGTACAATTAATTTACTAACTCTCGTTGCATAAATTAATTGGTGACAGTTAAAAATTATTTTTTCTAGAATTATAACAATTAATGAATTTAATTAATTAATATAATATCCTACACAGTGCATCCTACCCTTTGAATATGGTATTTAACCAAACATTCTCATGTGTGCATAAACAACAATTAATAATATGTCAAGAAGAATATAAATTGAAAAGAGAAGGAAGAAATACGATACGCAATTTTTTTCACAATTATGTCTTGAAATGCGTCTTGACATGCGTCCAACTTCTTCATAATTTTTAGCAGTTGATTACAAAAATAAAAATAAAAACTAAACCTAAAATTTATTCTAACACTACACTAAGTTTTTTTGTATTTTTTTGGAATTTTTTTATGTACATAATGTACAACGTTTCTCTCTCATTTTGCAGTCCGTCTATGTGCATCTTCTGTTATGAGAGTCCCCCCTTCTTCAAATGCCTCTCCTTTTGTTTTATAACCCACTTAGTTGGTGTTTTTGTTGGGATTTTTTGAACAAGTCAAAACACGTGGGTTATCTTTATAATCTTGAGAAATCGGCAGGTGGTAGGGTAGTTCCTTAAATCATGGCTTGGCAGGTGGTCTTCATGGGTAAGGAAGGAGGTAACGGTTTATGGGTTGAGTAAATTTCGAGTTGGTGTTAAAATGGATCCAGGTTTGTTCAGATTGGAGATGGGTCTTGGATGAAAATTGTTGTACCCGAGTTGGAGGATGGTTTTGAGTTTCGGGTTTTGAGGTAGGTTGACAGGTGGAAGGTTGGTGAGGCAAGATTGTCTAGAACATGTCCGGGTTTAGGTTTATCGGCGCTATAGGGGTTGGTTAAGTGGGTCGGAGCAGGTGGCGGGTCAGACGTGGGGGTTGGGGAGGTGAACTCGCCGGCCTTGGGTCGCAGGTTTGAGGGTTTGAGGCTCCAGTTTTCAGGTGAGGGATATGGGTAAGAGGGAGGAAAGAGAGTGAAGATGAGGGTTAATGGTGGGAGATGAGTATTGGGTTGGTATTTTGTTGGTGGTTATGGAGGTGAGAGAAGTGGATGTGTGTTGGTTTGTTGGAGAAGATGAAGTAGGGGGTGATAGGGTGTATGAGGGTGTGTGGTGTTAGAGTGTGGGTGAGTGAGTTTGTTTAAGTGTATGTGAGTGTGTTAGTTTTGTGTGTATTGGTTTGTGACCCTAAAAAAATGACACTACCAAACAAATAAAACTAGAACTAAAACAAAAAATTAAAATCGAAAAATAAAATTTTAATTTATTACTAAGAGACTCAAAAATAAAAAGAATTAAAAATAAAAAATAAAATTCTATAAAAACTAAAAAAGAACTAAAAATCCTAACTAAATAAATTAAAACTAAAAACTGAAGAAAAATAAAATCTTATAAAAATAAATTCCTAAAAACTAATCCTAAGAAAAATAATAAAATAAAATAAAGATTAAAAACTAATAAAAAAGAAAATCTGAATAAAGAAATATAAGAATAGAAAATAAATCCTAGAAAATTCTAAATAAATCCTAAAAATAAAACGACTCAAAATAGAAATCTAGAAAAATAATAAAGGTAAAAACTCAACACACACAGGTTCGGGTGATGGCTTGGGCTCGGTGTAGGCTTAGGTTTGGTCCTGGGATAGGGTTTGGGACATCCGAACTCATCTGTGCAAGGTCAAACTTTGACTTCTGACTTCACGGCCACTTTGAATTTCTTCATTTAACGCTTTTGATCGCTATTAAGTCGCAATTGACTGGATTTAACATTATTTGATCTTGCGGCTGCTGTTTGACCTGAAAAATAATAAAATACGACATAAGACCAATTTTAATTAAAACGAGTGACTAAAATGCATGTATTCAGGGTATAAAATAAACACTTTTGGGTACTTATCAGGGGTCTAGATGGTACATCCCGTACACCCTGACTTCCCTCTGCGTCTATGGGCGTAGAACTGTCATTGTTCCCCAATGTGTTTTGCAAGTCAAATTTTGGCAATTCTTTCGAAATTTGGTAGCAATTATCGAACATGAATTGTTTGGTGGTTTCAACGCAGTACACCTCGCGGGCATTTGTAACCACTTGAAACTCATTCGTGTCGCTTCCCATATTACTGAGTTGGTGAGAAATCTTTGCAATATATATCATTACATGATGCGATATATGATTGTGACATGTTGAGAGCATGGATCTCATAAAAATAACCGTAATTCCAGGCATGATGTTATACTCATTCATCACGGTATCCCAAAATGTCCCGGATGTTATCGAACTCCCTTCAATACATCGACAAGTAAACTTTGCATAAATGGTACATAAAATATTGTCCTCAAAAGGAGTCATATTTGGTTGCCGAGAAGTATTAGTATTATCCGGTTGAGAGGAAAACATTATCGAGGGAATTAAAAAAATATTAGATGGAAATAATGAAATATGAGGAAAGTATTGAAATGGAAGAAAAAGGGGTGGGATTGAAAATGAAAGAAAATTGGGTTGGATTTATAAGGAAACGGCCGTTTGTTTTACTGAAGTTCGTTGGAACTTTTACGAATAAAAGAAGTTCGTAGAATTTTTTTACTGAATTTGCATCCGTTCAATAAATCTAACAAATGCTTACCATTTCCTTTACAAATTCTCTACGCTTTCGTCCACCCCTGTATGCCTCCAAGTTTGCATCTTTATACTATTTTGTATCCGTTTGTTCTACCATTATGAATTCTCTTATGATCTCAGGACTGCAAGCCCTAATAAAAAGTGATCAACCACTAAATTAAACATTAAGAGTTAATTTTGTCTGTTTTAAATAAATATTCTCATTGCTTCACATTAGTATGATTCGGGCTAAAAAAGTGGGTTATTAATTATTGAGTACCACTATATGGACCCATTTTGGTACCCACTTTGACACCCGCCTAATAAGACAAGGCTGGTAAGGAATTGTACCTTGTTCCCTAACGGAACTCACAACAACAAGGTACAACATTTTTAAGCACCGAATATGGGAAATGGTACAAAAGAGGGTCTGTGTATCTTTATCCTTAATTATTTAATTACGAGGCCTATGAGTTGATTGGCCATTGACTAACCACATCAAGTCACATTAATCATTAAAAACATCAGTCATATCATCAGTGGCAGAGGGACATTGCACATGACCTTGGCACTTGCCCAGGCCAACAAAGGTAAATTTTTTTTTTACATGTATGATTTATAAGTTTTTAAAGATAATGGGGCAATTTCTAAATAACTTTAACTCCCAAACCTAAAAAACAAGGATCAATATTAACACCAAACAAAACCAACCCACCTTTTTCTCTTCTTCTTCGTCTCTTCTCTGTGCGTCTGCTGTGCGTCTCTCCTATTGACATTTCTCCCTTTCCTGTTGGCAGCAGCTGTTGTCGTGAGTCTATAATCTTCTCTCTCACCTACCCACAGCCGCAGAGAAAGCCACCCACTCCCACTGTTATGTTTTTTGGCATCTGAGTTAGGTGTTAGTTTGGGCCAAACATTTAGTTGTTATATTTTTTGTTTATATTTATGTGTTAGTTAAATCATACATCTTCATAATAATAAATAAAAAAAATCAGTTTGGGTATTTTTTTTAATAGATATCTGAGTTTGGGTATTTTTTTTGTTGTTAATAAACATTTTGATGAATTTGTTGATTTTTTTTTTGTATAAATATGTTATTCTGAAAATGTTGCTGAATTTTATTTATTCAGAAATGGAGATATTTTTTAAAAGGGCTCGTGAAGACTGGGTCGAAGCGCCATTGTCCACTCCGTCTGATACCAATTTGTTCAAAACAAGCCTAATTTTGTATGAACTTACATTAGTATCATTTTCTGATGATGTTTTATTTTTTAAATCATTGTAATTCATCTATTATATGTTAATTTTTATGCAGTTAAAAGATTTTTATAAGTACTTCTCAAAAAAAAAATCGGTGACCCCCGTAAATTTCTTTTCGTGCCCAGACCAACTATTATTCTTGACTCCGCTGGTGCATATCATGCTGCATCATGAAGTAAGTTGCTCTCTTTTTTCGCACCTTTATTCCAATAGTAAATATTGTATTTAGTCAAAAACAAATATTGTTTTTAGTCTTTTGGGGATGGCTGCATGCACTTCGAACATAAATTTTTATATTGTCTACCACAGCTTAAATAAGCTCGGTCAGCATCTAATACGCAATCTTCTAAGGACAAAAACGAAAATAAACGAACAAAAACTGTTTACCTATGAAACTCTGGTATTTCATTCCATCCACACAAATGAGATAAGTAAACCGTTGTATTAGACAAATGAAACTGCATTATGGATTTTACATCATTAATTATATGGGGACAAAATGGAGATGGTACAAGGGATAAATTTCATAAGGATGTACTCTTTCACTGAGTACGTCAACCTTACATACATTTATTTTGTTTTAAAAACCTCCAAAACCATAGATTTTTGCGACTTTAAAACATGTTTTTGACCATTCATTTCTATGAATAAATCCAGTTTATTTATATGATGGGTAGAAGTTTTAGAATTGGTTTATTCATATGATGATCTGCGTGAGAATCAGCAGAAACATTCTACTTAATAGATAAACCCCAAGTAAAAAAAAAAAAAATAAAGGTAACAGGAATTTTAATATTTAAATATCTAGCAACTCTTGGGCATCTTACATTTTGGAAAAATACTTTTCTGCTTTGAAATACAGCATCGCATAGGACAATAGCAATGTCCAGGAAGGCAGTAAGAAAAATAAAGTTGGAATTAATGAGCATAATAATTAGCTAAATACTTGACTATACTTCGAAATAAAAGACTACACTTGAAAATAATTTTAAAATCTTAGGTGAGGCACGTGCCCCCAAATGTACGTTATGTAGCTGCGTGGCCTCTATATAACCATCATCGATCTCCTATATAGTTAGGTATATCTCATCTCCTTTCTCTCTAGGAATTGAGCTAATTATAATATATCATGGATACAAATGAACAACAGAGGCTCGGGGGCTTGGGGGCTTGTGGAATCTTTAGAGAAGCCTGTAAGATTACAGTGTCACGGAAGGAGAAATTTTTACGGATCATTCATGGTTTCATGTTTGTTATGACCGTCTTTCACATGTTTCAACTTGAAATAACAACGAAAATTGCTGCGAATAAAAAAAAACCCGCCGAAATCTTTACTTCAAAATCAAAAAAATATCTGATTTTCTGGCAGTTGACTGCTATGGTTTACAATCTTTTCTTCCGATACCTCTCCCTTTCCTTCATTTATGCTGGCATCTACACTGTCACTTCCAGCTATACTACTTCCAACAAAATTACCTCAAAGCAATTCCTTAGTGGAGCAATCAAACAATTCAAGAGACTTAATGGCATCTTCTGGTGGTCTCACCTCTTCATGGTTGTGTTCGTCTTTATTGTAATTGGATTTCTTGGCTTGGCAATCTTGACAAGCGAAAATTTTCCGATTCTAAGTTTTTTTCTTGTGATTACACCGTTATTGTCCGTCGTGGTATTTATTGTTTACATGTCCCTCCTCTGGGAAATCGCATCCATTATGACGGTGTTGGAAGACGTTCATGGTATTAAAGCCTTGAAAAAGACAAGGCGCTTGATGAAGAAGGGTAAGATAGGGGTAGCGGCATTCATTTATATTGGGCTTAATTTATGTTTATATGGTCTATTATATTTGTTTGATAAACTGGTATTTAATGATACGCAAGGGATGAAAATGGTGGGTAGAGTGAGTTTGGGAATCCTTTTCTTTTTGTTAGTGCATATTTTGTTTTACTTTCTTCTTGTAATCAAAACAATTATCTACTTGGTCTGCAAATCGCGCAACGGTGAGAAAATTGAGATTCCCAGCTTCGTAGAATGCCCGGATCGACACGATGAGCAAGTTTGCCAGGATACTAATGAAGGGAAGAAAGCCTCTAAGCTCGGAGAAGGAATAATATCTAATGCAGTAGATAATCTGGAGAATGCAATTAATTATATATAAAAACTGTTGTACCAAATGCAAATTATTATACATACCATACAACCCCAAACATATCGTGCCAACATCCCAAAATGCATTAAGTATCTCATCATTGGTGAGACACTTAATTCACTTTGACGAAGTTTGAGAGATATTTTTGGGACATTCACTATGGGCCTGTTTAGTTGTCCCCAAAATTGTAAATTAGTTCATTTAAAATTAATTCATTCATGAATTGTTTTATTATTAGTGTTTGGTTATAAGAATGAACAAATTCAAAAATGAACCAATTCATGTTGATTCACAAAAACTTAAATTAGTTCATTTCACCAAAAGCTTGAAATTGCACAATTTATAATTACAACATGAATCTTAAATGCACCACTCCCATAGAGTACCTCTCATCATACTACTCTCTCTCTCTCTCTATCTATCTATCTATCTATCTATCTATCTCTCTACACACACACACACATCAAAAGTAAATAACTCCATTTTTCTTTTCCAAACACACCACAAATTAGATTTAAACCTATTTAAAATTAATACATCGATAATCTATTCATTTCAAATTGATCAATTTATAAAATTAAATAATTTACGCAACCAAACGGCCCCTAAATATTTGGCTTTCTTTTTTGTATACTAGATACCTACTATATATTTGTCTTTTATGTATTTTATGTATCTATAATAGTCTTTTCTGTTCGTGCTTAATTATACATGTTCCTATTGTATCTATAATAATTTAGCAAGGATCCCGATAACATGTGCCATAAGGGCGCACATTAAGAACTAAAAAAATAATAGGGATAAAGTTTCGACATACATTTAATAGGGTACAGATACTCATATGGAGCTCTAATACTTACTATTTTGAGGCTCATAACAAGTGTCCTAAGGACCCAAGTTATCATTTTCCATTTAGAAATATCAATCAATTAATAAGGAATATTTAAATTGTTTTGGTTGAATAATTAAGTATTTATCTTGTCACTAGGTATATATCAGTGGGAGCTCAATCTACGTGTTTTGCACCTGTTCCTAACTAACTCCGAACTTGTTATTTATGTTGCGCTGACACCATTCTTTAAAAAAGGCCCTTAGCTCATCTCTAATGGTATCAAAATTTCTATAATAGAAAAAAACTCAACAGATAAAGATTTCTATCCATCTCTTAAATTACGTGGCATGGTCAAGGTATTGAAATTTCTCAACTCAACTCAACTCAACAAAGTCTTTTCCCAATTATTTGGGGTCTACTATATGAATCCTAAGGGTCTGTTTGGTTGCGTAAATTATTTAATTTAATAAATTGATCAATTTGAAATGAATAGATTGTCGATGTATTAATTTTAAATGGGTTTAAATCTAATTTGTGGTGTGTTTGGAAAAGAAAAATGGAGTTATTTACTTTTTATGTATGTGTGTGTGTGTGTGTGTGTGTGTGTGTGTGTGTGTGGAGAGAGAGAGGGAGAGAGTAGTATGCTGAGAGGTACTCTATGGGAGTGGTGCATTTAAAATTCATGTTGTAATTAGAAATTGTGCAATTTCAAGCTTTTGGTGAAATGAACTAATTTAAGTTTTTGTGAATCAACATGAATTGGTTCATTTTTGAATTTGTTCATTCTTGTAACCAAACACTAATAATAAGACAATTCATGAATGAGTTAATTTTAAATAGGCTAATTTACAATTTTGGGGACAACCAAACAGGCCCTAAAGAAATTTCTATATAAGAAAAATCAACTTGTAGAAATTTTCAATTGCGATTTCTACATAACATGGGCAAAAGTAATTGGAGGAAACATTCTCCAAAAAATCTTTACAATTAACACATAAGATAGAATCAATTGTAGAAATGTCACAATTGGAGATATTGTAATGATATAAACGTTCAACAATTGAAGATGGCCTTAGATGATCATCACCATATGACCCCATTGGAAGGTGTAAGTCGTATTAATGGAAAAAATATTTACCTCGGTGTGTGCACCCAGATAGAGATGATCCATCGGTTGATGTTGGTCTATATGATGAAACAATAATCTTCGTTATAAAAAAAATTGGTTATTGGATCTATATGTTGATCTAAGTGGTGTCTCTTTAGGCCTCTTCACAAAAACTTAAATAGTGTTTTATCTCACCCCTCTAAAACCTTAATGAACACTAATAATGATTAAAAAAAATCTCGCACCTTTATAAACAGGTAAAAAAAGTGGCTTTTGGCCAAACTGAATTTCTTGAGAATTTGAACCGAAGTACTTGGGAATATGAACTACGTAAGGGGCCCAAGACAAATAATAAAATTAGCTTCAAATAAATAATCGGAAAGCTCAATTACCAATATTGTAATCCATTTTATTTCTTTATTCAATCATAATTAATTCCACTCAATAATTATGACTGCATTCCAATCTAATGACAAAACAAGGGTATATGAACTCACTTGTATCTTAGGTCACACACAAAAAGATTCAATTTTTACCCAAATTTTATCTCGTTTAGAATTAGTTGGGCACGCAAAATAATATCCAAAGCAGAAATTAACCAAACAAAGCATGAAAAGGAGAGGACCTCCAATTTTAAAATCTTATTACAAAAAGATAATTTCCTTTTAAAGATGGGGAAGCGGAGACGGTTCAATTAAACAAGTACAAATAATAAATTTTAATATCTTTTCAAATTAAAATTAAACCAAGTGAAATTAGATTAATCAACAAATACATATTTCACTTACACAACTTAATTCAATCCAAGTCCTAGAAATTTGCATAAGTCGTATTTTCAATATTACCAAATTACGCCAAATCAATTTTAACAAATTAAATGATGACTTGAATTAAATTAACATAAACATTGCCCAAATTTAATTTACGCACCAAATTAAACAAGTAGTGATTTAAACCAAATTTTATCTTTTTACCTAAGCATGCGTTCTAGGTGAATTTTGCAAAAGATAAAATAAACAAACCACTACGCCGCGATGTACGAGGAAAAATCCACAATGGGAAAAAATCTCGGAAAGCCCTAGCCTTTAGTCCACTAAGTATGGTTTTATAATTACAAGACACATGATTTACTTCGTCGACTCGACCCCTTTCAAGCCTTGATGCGACTTCTTGTAAACACCTCTGCCTAGTCGAAAACCCCAGAGCTCCACCGGAATCTTGGTCTTCACCAATGAGACATTAGGTACACCGTTAACCACACATGGTGCCTTTCACCATGTGAGAATGCCGCAGTAAAAACAAACTTCTTCTTCTTTGAGGGATTTAGAGGAAAACCAAAACACTCGTCAATAGGTAGAGTAAACCTGTGCCAAAACTCCAAGCAATGTATATCTATATAAAGGAACTTGGATAAACAAACTATGGGTGTAAAACAGAAGTGTTTTAAAGTTTTTCTTGCAAAAATTAACACACTAAACTATGAACTTTTTTTTGGAAAGTTGAACTCTCAAAACTCTCTCTAGGACTAAGAATAATATGAAAAAGTTAAGTTAAAAAACTTGGTTCCTGCACTTAGATATTCAGGAAAAGAGTTAGTGGAAAAAGTAGTGGGAAAGTGGGAAAAACTTCTCAAAAACTGCCAATTAACTATTCTCGTCAAATCTTGTTCGAACGAGATTTTTCGTTCGAACGAAGTCTCGTTCAAACGAGCCTTCTAACGAAGTTCTAGTGTATTAAAAAATGAACTCGTTAGAAATCTCGTTGGAATTCTCGTTCGAACAGCCATCTCGTTCGAATGACAATTTGAACGATATTCCAGTGGCCAATAGAGGAACTCGTTGGCAAACCTCGTTCGAATGACAATATCGAACGAAAAACCAGAAAGCTGAAAATTCTATTTTTATCCCAAAAACTTTATTTTAAAGTTTTAAAGAAACTTTCTGAAACCAAACAACAGTTTAAACAAAACTTACACCCAATATAATTTTTTTCAAGCTCCTATACATATATATATATATATATATATATATATTAAAATGCATTCATACCTTAGGAGCAATGGAACCATGTTGATGACGTAGAAACAAGGCACATTAAACTCGACATTTTAATGAAGTTATATACTTGGCCGCTACGTCTTCAACAAACTCGTTGTAGGCTTGAATGGATACAATTAAGAACTATCCTATGACTCAAACGTTTTTGTCCGGAATTGAGCCAAAACTACATTAAGGCTCAATCGGAGAATTGTGTCCTTACAAATCTCCCCCTTTGGCTCTTTCGGGACAAAAACCAAACAAAAATCCTAAAGGGCCGTCAAGCTCTACTAGACATAACACAACCCACCCAAACTTGACTCAAGACCCAAGGATCAATAGCTTTGCCGATGATGGTTGCCACTTAGAAGAATTCCTGCACACTTAAGCAAACTATCAAACACATATGGAATATCAAGAATATTAAATGCATCTAAGGGTCCGTTTGATAGCACAAAAATTACAAGGCAAATTCCCAAAAGTTGGAAAATTATGGTATTTTCCATCTTTTAGGCTGTTTGATAGCCTTAATTTGCCCTGAAATTTGTTTTCTATGTACAACACCCCTTAAGCACAATTTGCCACCATAGGTTGGAATTCAATTCTTTCGGGGGGGGGGGGGGGGGGGTCAGGTTTTTGTTTGCCACCTTTGGGTGGCAAATCACTTAAAACCAATTTTTTTTATAACTCTATATATTTCATAAATATATAAATATATATATTTCGTATATTTTAATATATATTCGTATATTTTATATATTTTAGCACATATATGTATATTGCGTATATTTCGTATATTTATATATATTTCATATATTTATATATTTCGTACATTTATATAATTTATATATTTTAATATATATTTATATTTTGTAAATTTTGTATGTTTCATATATTCCTTATATTTAATATATATTATTTACAAAATATATACATATATATAATATATATGTATATTATATTCTGTATATATGCATATATATAATATACATTATTCTACATATGTATATTCTGCATATGTATATTATATATATGTATATATCATATATATGTAATATACATATATATAATATACATATGCAGAATAATGTATATTATATATATATATTCATAAATACATAATATATATGTATATATGTAAATATATATTCTATATATATGTATATATTCTGTAAATAATATATATATATATATAATTTACATATATACAGAATATAATATTCTGTATATATGTAAATATATATTCTATATATATGTATATATTCTGTAATAATATATATTTAGTATATTCAGTATATAATATAATATATAATCATATATTCCGTAAATACTATATTATACTTTCATAGATTTTGTACATTTAATAGATTTTGTACATTTAATAATATAAAAATTATATTATTAAAATATTATTAAATATAATAGATTTATATATTATTAAATGTACAAAATCTATTAAATGTACAAAATCTATGAAAATATAATATATTATTTACAGAATATATTCATATATTAAATATATTATTATATTTAATATATGAACATATGAATATATATTATGTTATTTGCGGAATATATATATTTCGTAAATTATTATTAATTTCCGATAAAATAAAAAAGATATATGAATATTTCGAAAATTAATAATATAATATATATTAATTTAATTTTCGAAATATATATATTTCGCAAGTAATATAATATATATTCATATATTTTGTATATAGGGAATATATATATTTCGCAAATAATATAATATATATTCATATATTTTGTATATTTAATCATATATATTTATTATATATATATATATTCCGTAAACAAATTTTCCACATTTATATCTATTTTTCAGCTTTTGCATTTGATAGAAAATGTGGAAAATTGATGATTTTCCAACTTGTATCAAACAGACACAAGTTGGAAAATATTCATTTGCCTTGGAATTGTTTGCCCTGGAATCAAATGTCCTGGAATCATTTGCATTTTCCCAGTTTTCTATCAAACGGACCCTAAGATAAATCTCCCCCCTAATTCTCCCCTTTATCAAACAAATGACCTAGTTAGAAAGATTTCTCCCCCTAAGATAAATCTCCCCCAAACTAAGATACGATTATAATAGGAATAGATACCATTTCTCCCCTATCATTCTCCCCCTTTTTGTTTCGGAATAAATAGTGGATAAAACTAATTGAAACATGATGCGCAAGGTGATAAGAACATGATAGCATATAGGCAACAAAAGCATAACTAATCCAAAAAAATAATCAATACCAACTAAGATGCAAGAAACTGATACCAATATGATACGTAAAGTATTAAGCATGTGATATCAATAAAGAATGCAACAAGTTAGATACCAATTATGAATTAAAGCATAGATGGACTAGAAAGTAAGGCAAAGACAGAAAAATATCATATATATATATATACTAAACATGCCAATAATGCTCATGCACGTATATATAGATATTAACACACAAATGACATAAAATAATATAAGTTTTTCACACTCGTATGGCAAAAATGTGTCATATGGAAACGGAAGTGTTGGGGGTGTGAACTAGTAACAATTAAATTTAGACCCAATCACTTAAAACATGTTCACGGAGTTCTCAATTGATTGCAAACTTCATCACATTTGAATATAACCTCATGTGACAATATATATTGAAATCAATGAACAAACATACACAATGCATACAAGCCTAGACTTTTGATGATTCTACAAACCAATAGAGTCATCACATCGAAAGTACAACTAGGATAAACGGACATTGTGCAAACCATTGATATACCATCCAATCTCCCTCAATTTAAGCATATAGAGTTTAATCATTTGAATGAATAGATCAACTAAACAAAATATGTCTTGGAAAATATTTTCTTTTAATGCCATATTTTATTTTAGGCCTTTGGACTATGTATTTCTTTTAGGTCCAAGCAAACGGTGGCTTACTATTCGCAAAGGATAATAAATCCTTTTGGAACCCTTCCCCGTGCACATTTATATTTACTATTTTTATTTCTCAAAAATCTCACGTGCAACGGATTTTGACATGCACTAGTCCTTCTAGGTCACAAATATATAGATAACAAGATTGGTTGGAGAACACCTCACAAAGCTCAAATATACATATGAAGTTAAATTTCAAAAGAGCTCGTGCATATGTGATTAAAGGCATATAAAAATAGAATTCATTTAAGCAACACAAGATCCAACTACTCCATGTAAGCATGGTAAAGAACATAATAAGGATTGACAATCTAAACCAAAAGTTCTAGCCACATAGGAGCGAAAAAGATGGGATTCTAACACAAGTGTATGCCACATAAAGTGTGTCAAACTAAAATACACACAAAAAAACATTTTGAGTTTTTGAAAATTTTTTAACCAAAAAAAAATGTACTCAAAAGACAAACAAAAATCATTTGTATTTTTCATTAGACTTAACTTACTAAAAAGTTAAAACACAAATGATAAACAAAAATCTTTTTGTATTTTTCATTTAATGCAGACTAAAATGAAAGAAGTATAATACAAAAGATAAACAAAAATCATTATTCTAGCATGTGATTAAGTATAGAGCATATACTAGAAAATGATTAAAATGAGCATACATTTAGCATGATACAATAGCATGCAGAACAAAAGTTACAGTATGCAAATAAAACTAACAAATTCAACCTTTAGATTTTGCAAGAGAGGAAGCATGTGAAAGTAAATGAGAATCAAATACTCTATCTTGTAAAGCGATGAAGTCGGATCTCCTAACCCAAACTAATGACGAATGACAATCACGGGGTGTAGGAATATTGGCTACCTTGGTTGCCTTACGTTGGGATTTTCTAGGACCTCGTTTAAGATCAAAACAAAATTTACTAAGATGACCTTTTCGACCACAATGTGCACAAGTAAAAATACGTCGAAAATATTTTACCTAAGGATTGATCTGTAAAGGTTTTCCTAGGTGATTCTCCTAAACCATGGGTTTTGGCTTTATGAGTAGATTCATTACAGGTGTCGAAGCCTAAACCACAAGTGTCATTTTTAATTTGGACCGTGCCTAAGATTTTATCTAGTTTTTTGGACTTACACTCCAAATCAAAATTGACATTACTAGAGTCTTTTAATTGTTCTTCTAATTCTAAAATTCTAGACTCGAATAAACCATTTCTCTCTTCAAACTCGAGAATCTCCTTTTTAAGGATTCTATTAAACCTCTAAGGCTATCTCTCTCGCCTTTTATGTATTCTAGCTTCTCTCGAAGAGATATCTCTCATGTCCTAAGGTCTTCAACCAACACACTATTATCAATGACCTTGACACGCTCTTTTAAACTTGCTTCTAACTTCAAATTAGCTCTTTTTAATTTAATAGATTCTTCATAAAGTTCTTGAAAATTATTTTGAAGTTCACTCACATCAACCTCTTCTTCATTGTACTCTCTCTTTCTTCTCCACTCTCACTACCATCAAAGACAAGGGAATCATAAACTTTGACCTTGGAAGTGTCATGTGTTAAAATTTCATTAATAGATGAGTTCTCACTATCACTCACATGACTAGCCATAAAAGCCACAAAGTTGGGTTTAGTGGGGGAATCGAGTCCCTCTTCATTATCACTATCACTAAGGGTTGCATTAAAAGAAATTGGTTACTTACCCTCTCTTCTTAGTTTAGTGGGACACTCTTTTGCCCTATGGCCATACCCTTCACAACCAAAACACCTATTTGACCCGTCCCTATTTAAGCTTTCATTAATAATTTTAGGGATCTTCTCGGCTTTGTCATGCATAGATTTTTCAAATTTCTTAAAATCATTTTTAAATTTATCTTTGTTAAATTTAAGAAATTTTTGAAAATTTCTAACAAACATAGCCATCACTACACCAAAATGGGCAAATTGTCACCTTTCAGCCGGCCAGCCTTGTCAAGGTCATTGACCGTGACAAAAAAACACGCGTTTTATGTCACGGTCATTGACCTTGACACGACCGTGACAACGACTTGTCAAGGTCATTGACCGTGACAAGCCCGTGACAATTAAATTTGTCACGGTCTTGTCACGGTCATTGACCTTGACAAGACCGTGACAATTCTTGTCACGGTCAATGACCTTGACACGACCGTGACAACTTTTCCAGCAAAAACCCTTTCCCCCTTCTTTTTTCCCTCCCACCATTCCCTCCCTCTCTCTCTCTCTCTCTCGACCCGACGTTGCTCTCTCTCTCTCTCTCTCTCTCAGGTCCAATTTCTCTCTCTCTCTCTCTCTCTCTCTCTCTCTCTCTCTTCCATTTATATATATATATTTGTCTGTATATTTATGTATGTATGTGTATATATATATGTGTGTATGTGTGTGCGTGTGTGGGGGGTGGGGCGGGATGGGGCAAGGTGGGGGAGGGCGTGGTGGAGGGGGGTAGGGGGTGGGGCGGGGTGGGGGAGGGGGTGGTGGAGGGGGCAGGGGGTGGGGTGGGGTGGGATGCGGTGTGTGTGTGTGTGGTGGTGTGTTTTGGGGGAGGGGGGAGGGGGTGGTGGAGGGGTACAGGGGGTGGGGTAGGGTGGGGTGTGTGGGGGGGAGGGAGGGGGTGGTGGAGGGGGCAGGGGGTGGGGTGGGGGAGGGGGTAGGGGGAGGGGGTAGGGGGTTGGGTGGGGTGGGTGGGGTGGGGGAGGGGGTGGTGGAGGGGGCAGGGGGTGGGGTGGGGTGGGGTGCGGTGTGTGTGTGTGTGGTGGTGTGTTTTGGGGGAGGGGGGAGGGGTGGTGGAGTGGGGCAGGGGGTGGGGTAGGGTGGGGTGTGTGTGTGTGTGTGTGGTGGTGTGTGGTGGGGGAGGGGGTGGTGGAGGGGGCAGGGGGTGTGGTGGGGGAGGGGGTAGGGGTGGAGGATTGAGATTCAATTTAGGTGTGTAGACCATTTCGAAAATTTTGTGCTTCACATTATTGAACCAATATAAAACGTTTTCCCTATCTCTAGATTTTTACAAGACATCTACCACATCATGTCTTAAATGATTCCATTGATTAAAGCCCTAAAAATAATACACACATGGAATTTATTCTAAAATTATAGGATTGTGTTTAGCGAACCAATAACATAAGAAACTCTAATTCCCATCATCCTTCATGTGTTTCCACATTGTTTATCACTCCTTAAAACACAATTATAAAAGATAAAAGGATGATTTAGAACTAGTTTGCATTTATTATTATAAACCTGCCAACCATTCCTATCTTTATGCATTTTTTGTGATTAGACCTAGACTGTATTGATGTATTTTTTGTCTCATTTTGCATGTATATATGATTTTTTCTTTTAGAAATCAGTCATGGAGCTGATGGTACGAATACGAGTGCTCAAGAAATGGCTCCAGTCGAAAGTAAGTAATATCTCTTTCCGATCCATTAGCTCGGTTATTATATCCCTGGATTTTGTTAAGCCTCCTAGTAGGAATCTTCATTATTTCTGAATTTGTTATCTTTATGTGTTTTGAATAATTTAAAATATCATTACTTATTTTAGAAACCAGTCATGGGGAAGATGGTCCTAATTTGAATGCTCAAGAAACGGCTCCAATCAGCAGTAAATAATCTTTCTTTCTGATTCATTGGCTCTGATTATTTATTCCTAGATTAACTTTTATTATTTCTGAATTTGTTATTTTTATATGTTTTGAATCGTTTAAAATATTATTATTTCTTTCAGAACCCAGTCATGGAGTAGATGGTCTTAACACGACTGCTCAAGAAACGGCCCCAGTCCAGGGTAAGTAATATCTCTTTCCTATCCATTGGATCTGCATTTGTATCCATAGATTTTTGTTATGCCTCTTACTAGGAATTTTTGTTATTTCTGAATTTATTATTTTCATATGTTCTGAATAATTTAAAATATGACGACTTATTTTGAGAAAAGAGAAATGGAGAAGATGGTCCTAACTCAAGTGCTCCAAACACAGCTCCAATTGGTAAATTGTCCTTTTCGATCAATAATTTAAATATATTTTTTTAGTAATTGTTCTAGTGAGGCTAGGTTCCATAAATTGAAATAAATCTCTTGCCGGCCAATCACGAATCTAGTGAGGCTATGTTGAAGAACTAAAGATCCTCAGATGACTCCTGTATTGGTACACTTACAATCACGAATCGCGCCTATGATAAACTTTCAATGTGTTTATATCTACTGCTAAATTGACATTTTCTATCTCATGTTTAGTTTTTTTTTTTAAATTGTCTATTATTAATTTTATGGGTCACTTGGGCTTTGGAGCTCATTATTTATTTGATATTGAATTTGCCCCCCCAACAGTTTCATTTCTTAAGGCTTAAACCCCAGAGTGACTTTTAGTGATGCAAAAAATATCCTGTAACACTTTTTGTGTCACTGAAAGTCATCTCGAGGGAACCTCAAGAAATGAAATTGTTAGAGGCTAAATTTAACATCAAAGAATTAGTTGCGGTAAAACCTCAAATCACCATAATTGTTTTGCTTGTAAAAAATCTATTATATTAATTTTTTATTATGTAATTTGCCTGCAGCAGTGACACATTGAACGGGAGGGGCTTTTTCATGGATATTATCACGATAAATGCTTGCGAGGTGTCCAATTTGGTCCCCCCCCCCCCCCCCCCCCACCACCACCACCACAACACACACACACAATCCCCAACCATACATATTCTCACTCATGCTATTCAATAAACTGTGTTTTTAATGTTTCTTCATTGAACGTGTAGTATAACATGTCTTATGCTTTTAAGTTCGAATGGCATATAATTTGTATGAACATATCGTGTGATATTTGCATGCTCGAAGTGTTTTTTTTCAACTTGTAGTATATCGTTACTTTGTCTTCATCGCTGAACATTCTTTATTTACATCTGGAATCACTAATCAGGTCTATCATTCTTCACCCTCTTCTTTAACGCCTGATTTGAGCTTTTATTTTGGAAGTTTTTCATGGGGGGGTATGTATGGAGTGACAAACTTTTTTACTATAACAAGTACAAATATACTGCTGGGCAGTGGCAGTGGCCATACTGCCCAGCAGTTTTTTTTTTAATTCTGCCCAGAATTGTCACGGTCATTGACCGTGACAATTTTTTTACTAAGGGTCACGGCTTTGTCACGGTTATAAACCGTGACAAACGTGTCAAGGTCAATGACCGTGACACAAAACGCGAGTTTTGTGTCAAGGTCAATGACCGTGACACGACCGTGACAAAAAAAGTTGTCTCGCCTCGAAATGTCACGGTCATTGACCTTGACAAGGTGGATTTGTCAAGGTCAATGACCTTGACAAATGGGCAGATTTGGTGTAGTGCATATTTTCCGAGTCACTATCACTTTCATTCTTTACTACTTATTTTTCCTCTTTTCTGTCTTTTAAAGCAACGCCCTTTTCTATTTTCTTTTCAGTTTTAGAGGGAAACATGTCCAGTTCATAAGTTTGTAAATCACCTACGAGCTCTTCAAATTTCGTAGTGGCTAAAGTTGGTAAAGAGTTTAAAACGATCACTTTTGGAATAAATCTATCGGGTAGGGACCTTATAATTTTCTTTACTACTCGGTTGTCGGCTATTTTCTCTCCCAAATTAAAAGATGAATTAACAATATCGTAAATCCTAGCATAAAATTCATCAAAAGTTTCTTATTCGTTCATTTTGATGGTTTTAAATTGAGTGGTGAGGTTTTGGAGTTTCGAAGCTTTAGCGACACTAGTACCTTCATGAGTGAGTTGTAAAATATTCCAAGCTTCTTTAGCAGTTTCACACGTCATAATGCGACGGAATTCATCATGTGTGACCGGGCTAAACAAGTTAGGTGGGGACCACCCATTAACTACAGATAACCAAACTCTCTCGTCGATAGATTTTAGTGCCGATTTCATTCGCTCTTTCCAATACGCGTAATTAAAACCATCGAAAATAGAAAATTTTGAAAATGGGAAAAATTCCATTTTAGCCAAAAATATTTAAAGGATCTTAAATGAAATAATTTAGCGATCCCGCTCTGATACCAATTTTAAAAGGAGAGGACCCCCAATTTTAAAATCTTATTACAAAAAGATAGTTTCCTATTAAAGATGCAGAAGCGAAGAAGGTTCAATTAAACAAGTATAAATAACAAATTTTAATTTCTTTTCAAATTAAAATTAAACAAAGTGAAATTAGATTAATCAACAAATACATATTTCACTTACACAACTTAATTCAATCCAAGTCCTAGAAATTTGCCTAAGTCATATTTTCAATAATGCCAAATTAGGCGAAACCAATTTTAACAAATTAAGTGATGACTTGAATTAAATTAACACAAAAATTACCCAAATTTAATTTACGCACCAAATTAAATAAGTAGTGATTTAAACCAAATTTTATCTTTTTACATAAGCATGCGTTCTAGGTGAATTTTGCAAAAGATAAAATAAACAAACCACTACGCCGCGATGTACGAGGAAAAACCCACAACGGGAAAAAACCTCGGACGACCCTAGCCTTAAGTCCACTAGGTATGATTTTACAATTACAAGACAGATGACTTACTTCCTCGACTCGACCCCTCTCAAGCCTTGACGCGTCTTCTTGTAAACACCTCTGCCTAGTCGACAACCCCGGAGCTCCATCGGAATCTTGGTCTTCACCAATGAGACATTAGGTACACCGTCAACCACACATGGTGCCTTTCCTCAGGTGAGAATACCGCAGTAAAAATAAACTTTTTCTTCTTTGAGGGATTTAGAAGAAAACCCAAACACTCTTCAATATGTAAAGTAAACCGGTACCAAAACTCCAAGAAATGTATATATATAAAGGAACTTGGATAAACAAACTATGGGTGTAAAACAGAAGTGTTTTAAAGTTTTTCTTGCAAAAATTAACACTCTAAACAATGAACTTTTTCTTGGAAAGTTGAACTCTCAAAAATCTCTCTAGGAGTTGGAATAGTATGAAAAAGTTAAGTTAAAAAACTTGGTTCTCACACTTAGATATTCAGGAAAACAGTTAGTGAAAAAAGTAGTGGGAAAGTGTGAAAAACTACTCAAAAACTGCCAACTAACTGTTCTCGCCAAATCTCGTTCGAACAAGATTTTCGTTCGAACGAGATTTTCATTCGAACGAAGTCTCGTTCGAACGAGCCTTCTAACGAAGTTCCAATGTATTAAAAAATGAACTTGTTAGAAATCTCATTGGAATTCTCGTTCGAACAGCCATCTCATTCGAACGACAATTCAAACGATATTCCAGTGGCCAATAGAGGAACTCATTGGCAAACCTCGTTCGAACGATATTCTCGTTCGAATGACAAACTCGTTTCGAACGAAAATATCGAACGAAAAACCAGAATGCTGAAAATTCTATTTTTACCCCAGAAACTTTATTTTAAAGTCTTAAAGAAACTTTCTGAAACTAAACAACAATTTAAACAAAACTTACGCCCAATATATTTTGTTCCAAGATCCTATATATATATATTAAAATGCATTCATACCTTAGGAGCAATGGAACCATGTTGATGACGTAGAAACAAGGCACATTAAACTCGGTATTTTGATGAAGCTTTAAACTTGGCCGCTACGTCTTCAACAAACTCGTCATAGGCTTGAATGGGTACAATGAAGAACTATCCTATGACTCAAACGTTTTTGTCCGGAATTGAGCCAAAACTACATTAAGAATCAATCGAAGAATTGTGTCCTTACAAAGCAGAAGAAGAATGTTTGAGGAAAAATCCCCTTCAGGCAAAATCTTTTGATTCAGAACTGTTTAAGATTGTCACAGACTCGAATGACTTATAAACTACTTAGAGATCCACCAAATAAAATGCTCATGGTCTTCAAATCTTCAACATAATGTGATGTAATCTAGTGCCACCCATAAGAAGTAGTTCTTCTCTTTGTATCCATCAATCAGCCTTAGGATTGCGAAATCTTTTTCCCTTCAGTTGTAGAGTCGCAACTCCACAAATCATCGATAGAAAAAACTCTACAAGTGTTTGATGTAGTGGATGGAACTAAGGTTTGAGAAACTCAACAAGTCCTTATAGGGATAAAGATTTGAAAAAAAAATGTTTCTTTGAAACCAAGTTTGTGGGACTTTTGGAAAATGTATATAACTGTTTTTCACCAAAAGATCTTAGAAAATGAGTCCCCAAAAGTCCAATTTATAAAAAAAACAGGATTTTTGAAGTGGAAAACTTCGTTCTAAAGAAATCAAGCTTTCGTTCTAAGAAGGTTAAGACTCGTTCGAATGAACATCTTAGTTCGTTCCAATGAAAATCCAACGACCTTGTAACGAGTGACCCTCTGCTAAGTAGAGAACTTTCATTGGAAGATCATTTGATACACGTTCTACCGAACTCCACACTTCATTCTAGAGAACTACAAATTTGTTTGGACGAGAACTAGGCCTCGTTCAAACGAGAGTCAAACTCGTTCCAACGAGATCAAAAACAAAAACTTTGATTTTAAAAATATATTTTAGAAAAAAATCCCCCGAGAAAAAATAAACATATCCAAGAATAAAATTCTATAAGTTTAATTCAAAAGCCTTGTACCATATACCTCCAAATAATTTTATGACAGTTTCAAGGCCTGAACATCGGAACGTTGCTCAGTCACTAAGTTGTCTTCAAAAATCATGGAAGAATATGAGGATATAGTGTTCGGTTTGTAATGGGATACGTCATATGATCTAAACTATGAGAAATTATAAAATCTCGCTCTTACAAATCTCCCCCTTTAGCTATTTCGGTACAAAAATAAAAATCGAACCAAATTAAAACCCTAAGACAATGTATTACTAATGCCCCAAACCCAAAAATGAAAAGGCACTGGAGATTATGTCTTCAACTGAAATTTTTCTTCTTGTGTGGTCCATGAGATCATCATAAAATAGTAAGAGACCTACATACATTAAACAAAAGAATATTTTGATGCATACGAGAAATTAAAGAATGTAAAAACTCTCCCTCAATTTTTTTCTCCCCATTTTTATCTATAATAGGCAAAGGGTAATAAATTAAGCATTACTCATTTGCATTACCTGAATCCAAATGAAATATCATCAAAAAGATAATCAAGAAAGCACATGCGATGAAATTTCGAAGAAGCATACCCACTATTTTCGAAAATTTTCAATTTTCACAAGTAGAAAACATATATATGTATAAAAGGTACACAAAGGTACAGATACATCATATTATGAAATATCACTAAAATATATTAATCATGAAAGAGGAATGTAATTGGGTGTACAAGTTACAAGGTAAAATCCACATAGGCATTCATATTATAGGCACACGAAGTCAATGAGATACTTGTAAAGAAGGAACTTAATTCCATCCTTAGGTGTAAGAACGTTGAACAAGATGACATTGACTCAACTTATGCAACATGCCATGAATTTAAATGTTTCTCAAAATAGTAATTCGAAGCTATTTATTGTTTTTCAAGAGTGTCCATTGGGAAAATTCATTGATCTTCTACTTTATAACACACTCAAAATCTCACATAATTAATATTTGACTCTCAAATTTTTGAAGATATCATAATGCTCATGTGTAGCGACGCATCAATGAAATAAAAATGGCATTGGCACTTCTATTTTTTTATGTCATTAATCTTTTAGCCTCTTTTACAAATGGTAGTTTTTAACGCAAAGATAATTTTCTCTTTCATAGCCCCTTTCCATTGCTTAACATAAAACAATTTTTTTGGGAAATGAAATATGGGCAATCGTTCTTACACGCACAATTTATCTCTATTAAATTTTAAATTCATATCCATATTTTAAATTCGAATTTTTTTATTTTTGATATATTTTTTGTAAAAGATAAAAAGATTTTTGTATTTTCTTTTTTCACCATATACGGATATGAATTTAAGATGTTCGAGTCATCCCTACATTCCATGAAAAAATTCACATGAATGGATGGAATGTAGGGATGATTAGAACATCTTAAACTCATATCCATATATGGTGAAAAAAGAAAATACAAAAATCTTTTTGTCTTTTTGAAAAAAATTTATCAAAAATAAAAAAAATGGAGTTTTTCAAAAAATTTCTTAAAAATCGAAAATCGTGTTGGAAGTTTCAACGTAGAAACATATAATCATAAAAATATAATGGAATCATAATCTAGCAATAGGGACAAATGATGTGATCGTGATAAAAACCCTACACTAGATAAAGTACTTGAACTTAATCAACGAAACAAATACCCAAAGACTTCCTAATATTCTTGAATCTAAGTACATCTAAAGGTTTTGTTAAATATTAGTTAATTGGTGTTCGGTGCTTACAAAGTTCAAGGACATGATCTTCTCCTCAACTAGATCACGAATGAAATGCTCATCTATCCTATTGTGCTTCATGCGGGAATATTGGACCAGATTACGGGATATATGAATTGCACTCATATTATCATAAGAAATAGTCATTGTGCCTTGGGAGATTCCATAATCTTCTAACATTTGCTTCATCCGTAATAGTTGTGTGCATAAAATCTTGATGGTGATATACTCGGCCTCCAGTGTGGACAAAGATACAAAGTTCGGGTTCTTGTTGAACCAATATATTAGAGCACTCCCAAAGTAAAAACACCCAATCGAGGTTCTCCTTTAACCATAAACATCTCCGGACCAATTGACATCCGAATAGGAGGACGAACAGTCATCGATATCAATGGAGTATCAAATAACGTAGGAAAGAGTGCCACTTATGTATTTAATGATACATTTAAGTGAGAGCAAGTGAGACTCTATAGCACCCCGTATTTTTTAGTATTAAATATTAAATTAATTCGATTATTTTAAATTACACATGTGACGTAATTTATTCGAATTAATTATTATGTGTTCATTAAAATATTAATCAGGAGGGACAATGATGAATATTTATGCAATGTAATTACTAAGTTAATATAATAAATTATTTTATGTCATAGCGAGTAGGGGTGTCAGTTATTTCCGAACTTGCGAATTTTTTGTTTTTCGATCCGAATTTTTCCAATTTTGGCACCATTTTTTAATCTTTCGATTTCCGAATTTTCCGATTCCGAATTTTTCGAAAAAAATTGGAATGTAATTGGAAATCATATATGGATTCTGAATTTTTTATCCGAATTTTCCAATATCACGCCGATCCGATCCATCCAAAATATTTTCTAAAATAATAATATTTTTGTTTATTTTAATACATTTTTACTACCCGTATGTATATATAAAATTTATTATTTATTAGTTTAATCTTGACCCTTCATTTAAAATCATCTCAGACATATATATACCCATATATATTAACCTTCTACGTCACACTAGCCCTAAATCAAAAGACAATATCTAGAATTATATTCAGTTGTTATGCGAATTTAGATTCCAGGGATGATTTATATTAAGTTTCCATCATATTCCTTTTGTTAATTTTTTGTATCTGAAATACTGATGCACAGGCTCTACTACAGCTGTTAACCATTATTACATTTCCCTTTTTTAAGTAGGTAAATAGTAGTTTTTTTTCCATTCACATAGCTTTGTAGTTTCTTAGTATCATAGTCAAGCCTTGATTGATGTTTCTCCAAAATGGTAGGAGATGCATAGTGCTGTAGTTTATTGCATTTCCAAAATGGTGTGAGATGCATAGCCTTGTCATTCACATAGCTCCGTAGTTTATTGCATAGGTGATGAAAAGTAGAGTGTTTGATTTCTATTTTATTTAAAAAAAATCTTTTTCAAAAATGACATTTTTGATATTTTTCGAAAATGTTATAACTGATAATTTTGATATTTTTATGAATAATAAAATTTCCGAAACTTCCGAATATTCTGAATTAGTCGAATAGGAAAAAAATGATTTTTCATTTTTTATTTTTTCCGAATTGGAAAGGATTTTCAAATTTCGAAAATTTTGGAATTTTTTCTGAACATCCCTATTCCGATCTAATCCATCCGAAACACACCCCTAATAACGAGTGATATTATGTGACAATAGTATCTCTCAACAAGGAGTCGTGTGTAGACTATATGAGATTGAAATAGGAAATTATAATAGGGTGACACGAATGACGATTTCGAGATCACGCTTGGTTTTGAAAGGATTGAGATAGTCAAAATAGTGTACCCGAGGTAGTAATTGGGCCCCGGGGTCTTTTAGACATAACTGAGCCCACACGGGGGTATTTGGGTCATTTGGACTTGGTCCATTAGCTTAATTTTTGGATTAAGGATATTTAACCTAAATTCTAGAGTTAGAGGCAATCATTAAGCAAAATCTAAACCCTATATTTGAGAGAGAAGAGAAAGGAAGAAGGAAAATAGCTTAAGGGATCTAATATGGGGCAAATTCGTGAGCAATTCATCTCGTATAACACGTAATCAGACTCTACAAACCTAAAAAGGCAAGTGATTAACTTTCTTCTGTTTTAAATTGTAAAAACTCATGTTCATATCATAGTAGGTGTAGAACAAAACCATTTTTGGGAACGGTTTCACATGTAAAAAAGGAGTTTTAAGAAATTATCCCATAACCTGTAGAGTAAATGCATATTTGATGTTTTGAATGAATCGTAATTGCTGAAATTTGAGCCTTGTTAGAGATTCATAGATTGATCATGATTAATTGGGACTTTGAATCAAATCTAGGGTTAATTGACGTGTTTATCATGTAAACCCATTTTAATGGATTAATTAGGTGATTGTAGTAAATCTTTGGCATTATGATGATTATTTGATGTTGTAATCATTTAAGAATATTTCTATTGTGTTTTATACGATTGGGAGAATTTATAATATCATGTAGAAGGTGTTTGAGTTGGATTTGAAGAAGAAAAATCTGGGTTTCTTCACTGTTTCCGTCAATCTTGTTAGAAGATAGTTAGAAAGTCGTTCGAACAAGGTGGATTTTTCGTTTGAACGAGACTGGTATGCCATTCTAATGACCCTAGGTTTTGGTCAAGGAGATAGATCTTTTCATAACGAACGCGTGGCCACTAGTTTCGTATTTTCCTGATTTTTTTAATTAGTTATGAATTTTCTACGAAAGGGTGTCCGAGATCGAAATCTTTATCCAGAAATCAAATCCGAGTATGGATGCACGGGATTATTTTACCTAGGGATTATGGGTGGATG
Source organism: Sambucus nigra (assembly GCA_949130495.1). Taxonomy (NCBI): domain Eukaryota; kingdom Viridiplantae; phylum Streptophyta; class Magnoliopsida; order Dipsacales; family Adoxaceae; genus Sambucus; species Sambucus nigra. The sequence continues at coordinate 446,927,283 of OX422220.1, read as the reverse complement.
TTTATGAGCCTAGAATGGTGAGAAAAAGGAGGAACCTAAATAATGAATTGAGTGAAATAAATTCATAAATATTTAAATACGAGTCGATTGGGTGAGTCCGGGTATATTAGCAAGTGAATATACATTCATTTATTTAATGGGTGTGAAATTAAATAAAATAAGAGTTGGGATAGAGACTCGAGTATTATGGGATAGTGGTATGGGAGTTAGGCACGGGTTAGCCGGATTTAAAATAATTATATATATACGAAAGATGTGTTTGTATATATATATATATATATATATATATGTGTGTGTGTGTGTGTGTGTGTGTGTGTGTGTGTGTGTGCGCTTTATAAATATCGGTGTTAGATATTTATGTTAATACATACCTCTCTAGTGCTATCATTGGAGGTTGCATGATGTGGGTGAATCCCCTAGCTAGTGGATGCAGGGAGAGTATAGTCCCTACGTCATATCGTTCGATAATTTTTTCGTGTGATTTATTTTTCGAGGTGGGACGTTTTGTGTATGATTCAGTCTCACTCTTGGGGAAATATGACCGCCTCCACTACGTTCGTGATTTATTTACCTATTTCAGTGTGAGTTAACGGGTTTATGGTAACCGGGTTAGAGTGAGCATACATAGGATGATAGCATTTAGAGACAAGCAATGGTTATTATACGCGATATGTGTGTGATTATTGTAGTATATTCATACGTATATAATAGTGTAGATAAATTATATACGGTTAAAACTACAAGGTGTGAATGTAGTATTCATATAACTAGTGTGAAGGTTATATGATTAATTAAAGTAAAAAATATTTAAATAAGTTAAACACTAAAGTAACTTAGGAAAACCAAATGAGGAAATACTCGAGTTAAAGTAGCGTGATGAAAAGGGTGTACCATGGCTAGTTAGGTGGGGTAGCATAACTAGTTGGGATAGGAGGCAAGCAATAAGTATGCACATTAGTTGAGGGGTGAGATATATCGCAAGAGAGGGCAGCACCGACTTAAATGTGGAAAGGGTTCATGCATATTTAAATTATTGCATTTTACTTACTCGCTAAATATTTTCAAAATGTTTTCTTGGGCTCTAATCCTTGTCAAAAATATTTTTCCCAAACAATTTTAGGTGTCCAGCCATAGGGGTGCCCAACTTGATGATTCATTTCAGGGATGCATAGCTGCGGTATTGTGGAGGCTTGTAGGATTTTTTGACGACGCTTTAGTTATTCATTCCTAGATTGGAAATTTCACTCAGTATTTTATTTGGGCATGTTGCCCCTTCAGACAATTCAGTACTATAGTTTATTTATTAAACTATACGGATTCAGTTTCTGATTTCAGTATTGTATTTGAAATTGTGTTGGAAATCAATGTTTTATTCGGTACTTTTATTCATCTATTTATCATGTGACGATTCAAACTTCTATATTTGTTGTGTATCAGTTATTCAGTTTTATTTTCCGTATGTTGTTATGTTAATGACAGATAAAATTTGACACCAACTTAATTTAACATAGGTGGTTAGTAATTTAAAAAGTTTTCGAAAGACATGCTAAGAATGAACCAAATAAGACTTCTAGTTATTTTAATAAAGGAATGATCACCTATGATTAAAATAGGCGGGGTGTCACAAACTCTTTCGGGAATGTTTGTAACGTGCAAAAATTCCAATGTTGGGATAACTAGCGGTTAAGTAGACAAGGCTACTTATCACGCTCATATAAAGGGTTTACTCTATGTCCTTTCCTAAAGTGTCTTTTTTAAACTTAGTCGATGTACTCATAGGGGTGCGTGAGTGCTTAACAGAGTCTAAATTAAACTTCGTCTCTAGGTCCCTAACATATTTGGAGTGAGATATGAATATTCCATCCTTAAGTTAACGCATTTGGACACCTAAGAAGAACATACACTCACCAGCCATGCTCATATCAAACTCACTCTTCATCTCATCCTCAAACATGTGAGTATGTTGGGAATATGTGGCTACAAATACTATGTCGTGCATATAGACTTGGGCAACCAATATCGCACCACTCTCTCCCGTTACAAGCAATATCTTATCCACTTCCCCTCTCTTAACACCACAAGCTAAGAGATAAGAAGCGATACTCTCATACCAAGTACAGAGTGCTTGCTTCAAATCACAGAAGGCCTTCTTAAGATAAAAGACATGTCCCAGGTAATTTGGGTCTTCAAACCCCTTCAGTTGTTCTACGTGAACTTCCTCATGTAGAATTCCATTAAGGAAGGCACTCTTAACATACATTTTATATAACTTGAACTATAGATGACATGCTATGGCGAGTAATAAGTGGACGGACTCAAGCCTAGCAACAGGAGCGAATATCTCCCCAAAGTCTATACCCTCAATCTGTATGTAGCCTTGAACTACCAACCTAGCCATATTGTGAACTATGTTACCATTATCATCCATCTTATTTTTATAAATCCACTTGGTACCAACCACATTATTCTCACTAGGCTGGGAGACTAACTCCTAAATATGGTTCTTGCAAAACTGAAGCAACTCATCTTGTATAACGCATATCTAATGCCCGTCCTTGTGTGCTTCTTTCACATTATTGGGCTATACTAAGGAGGTGTAGTAAAAGTAGTTAACCGCATTCTAAAGTTGAGCGTGAGTCTTGACACTTAGTACGGGATCACCAAGTATAGCGAAAGGTTCGTGACTCTTTCGAACCCAAGAGGGTGGATCCTCTAAATCGAGCATGGAGTCCACCTGTGTAGCGTGAAGAACGATGAGATCGTCATTGGGGGTGTATCATTCTCACACTCGGGGTTAGGATCAACAGACGTAGGCGACTCGTTGTCTCCAATAGTGACATTTATTAAGTCCCTAATATTAGAGCTTGTAAGGTTAAATACCCTATAACCCCTATGTAATGATGAATATCCTAAAAATATTGTTGCATCGCTTTTGGAGTCAAACTTTCCTTAGGGCTATCTATCTCTTAAAATATAACAAGGACTCCCAAAGACTCAGAAATACGATATATTTGGTTTTTCCTTATCCACAATTCATTTGGAATGTGTAACGTGTGTGGATGAAGATATACCTTATTCAACATATGGCATGCATTATTAACTTCCATTACCTAAAAGCATTTAAGCACATTTCTCTTAATAATCCTATTTTATTGAGGAGTACGAACATTTGAAATATCGTTTTTTATGCCCACTTCATCACAGTAGCTATCCACTCAGGCTTATGTAAATTCAGCATCGTTATCACTACGCATCCAATTAATAGTGACATCGTGTTGGTTTTGTAGGATATGAAACTTGGTTATTGGGAACTCAACCGCATCAGAATTTTCTCTAAGAAACCCCACGATAGAGTAACTTGAAAAGTCATCAAACATCACAAGAATATATTTATTATCACCAATGCTCTCTGTACATCTAGGACCCATAAGATTCATGTGTATCGACTCCAACAATAATGGTATTCAATTTTCGATGGTAACTATTGATTCATTTTCCTTGTTAGCAATGACCACAAACCTTGGAAGTTGGTTTTCCAAGCGATGGTAAGCCACAAACTAGGTATTTCTTCACTAATCTGTTAAGATCTCTAAAGTTCACATGCCCGAGTTTTTGATGCCAAAGGTCCATAGAGGAGATCGTGTTATTATTACAGATAAAGGAGGAGTTGATAATAATCCCATAATAATTATCTTCGGTCCTCACTCCTTGTAGTAAAAGTTCACCGGATCAATCGTATACGTTACACTCGAACAGGTCGAATTTTACCTCAAAGTTTGTGTTGCAAAGAGGGCTTATGCTAATGAAGTTTTCTTTTAACCCTTCCTCATACAACACATTGTCTACCTTAGGAACTACGGGTATCTCAACATAACCACATCCTAAAATACTAGGCCTACTACCATCTCCAAAGGTGACTTTGCCTACCGCATGGACACCCGTGATTACATTTCCATTTCAGTTGTCATGGAGCTACAGCATATTGCGGATGTTATAGGTTTCTTGTATTAGACGCTTCTTTCTATTGCACTCTAGTTATGTTCTGTAGATTTATTCGGGCGTGTTTTGCCCAAGGTATTACACTCATTCATTATATTGTAAATATTGATATGTAATACTCGATGTAATTATTTGTATTGGTCTGTTCACCGACAGCTTATTCGGTGATATTTTTTATTGTCATTCTTCATTCCTCGATTTTTGGTATCCATCGTTTTTGCAAATGGGAATGTCTAAGTGTTTTTCTTTTACTTTCTAAATTTTTAATTTGACAGTCCGTTTTCTAAAATGATTGGTGGTTATCTCGTACTATTATTTTAATCGACAGTGATGATGAGAATGGACCACCTATGATTCATGTGATTATTAGAGTATTAGGCTGGCCACCTATTATTTTAGTAGGCGGGTTGTCACAGGTGGTATCAGAGCATTAGGTTCTAGAGTCCTTAGGAATCTGTGCGAACGTTCTACGTCTTCTGCTTTTCTCTCTAATTGATGTAGAGCCCTAAGATTAAGATCATGGATTTCTCTCGTGAGATTTTGTTCTCCTGCTATGTTACGAGAACCCCGAAGATCTTCTGTGCGTTCGTGTGAAACTTGTAAGTCGTTAGATGAAGGGAGTGGTGGAAGGCCGTTGTGAAGTCGTCACGAGGCAGGATTACTAAGAACTGTAGGCTGTAGTCGGGGATGAGGGCCGCTTTGGAGGTCTCTCCCTTTGTAGCATTATTTTTCATTACTGTCGTGACTACTAAGTACAGTGGAAATAGTTTTCCCCAAGTACCGCTGCGGTAGAGAGTGGTATTATGCTTGAGATTCCAAGCAATGTCAATTCGGAGTGGAGAGGTCCTTGACAAGGACCACATATTGAAGTTCGGTTGGATAGAGGAAGTGTAACCTCGTTCGGTGAGAACGTAAGGCCCGAGAGTTTTGTCTAAGAGATGGGTATTGAAGTGCCCAGGTGTGAGGGTTTGAAGAGAACCTTTCACCCATTGGAGTAAGGTTGAAGTGGCAGGAATGGTAGTCGCCTCTCGTTAGTAGGGAATAATGTTTTACCCATAGAGAGGGCCTTTTAGTGGAAATGATAGGCTCGTATGTAAGTGTTGCTAACACTTCTAGAGAAGTAGTGTTCATGAGACCCCATTGGTGGACATCCACCCAGGGAAGACTCGTGGAGCTAAGGTCGGGGAGGCTGGTAGGATGTTCTCTTTGCTGAAGAGGTTAAAGGAACTAAGCGTTCTGATCTTGTCGATTGAAGATAACCGACAAGGATGGGACTCCTAGTTGGGACATTGATGGAAGTAGTTTGGTTCGGATAAGACTAGAATGTCGTGTCTTGGAACTATTGGTGGAGGCTAAGGAGATTGGCTAGCATGTTGGTGGGACTTTCCAACTTAGGTGGGAGAAGTGCATTCCTTAAGATAAGATGGAGAAATATGGTGTTAACCCTAGGTCCAGGCGTGTATATCGAGCTTGCGATAGTATCGGTATTTTTATATAGTAAATATATCTATATGACTTCCATGATAGGGAAGTTATGTATTTTACATTCACTCGTTATGGGGCGAGTGATGATATGTGTGGTATGTACTACTTGTATTATATGTATTATACGAGTAGAGATATTCTTATATTGGTGGGTGTGATAGCAAGCGAATAAATTGCGAGGCTATCCTATTTCTAGTTCTGGAAAAAGGACTAGTTGTTCTATAATATCTCCCCTGGATACAGGTCGAGACTTTATAGAGGTGGTTTACGATATATAGATAGTTTTCATTCTTTATCTTGTTTTGCTTTGTTTGTTTTGTTTTATTATTTATTTGCTTTGCTTGTGTATGATGTGCCCTATCTCCACGACCAGCTAGTTAAGGGGATTGTGTGGAGGGGTTCCTTGTTTGAATTTCGCTTCGGCGAGACGCTCCACGCATGAACCTTAACGACGTTGGGTGTGGAGAGATGTGCATTTTCTTTTCTTTTCTGTTCTTTCTTTTCTTTTTCTGTTGGTAGAGATGCTGGGTTGGAAGATTTAGCCAAGAATCACGTATATGAGTGATTAAGGGCTAAGTTGATGTGCGATATATGAGCACTATGATAATTTTCCTCTGATCGAGGTGGGGAAGACTAAGATTATGAAAGTTCGATAGAGACTTATGGTTGTGCCTTAATGAGAAGGCCATTTATATAGAGGTATATATGTATTTTGGGATAAAGTATTTTTGGCATCTTACAAAAAGTAAATGCCTCAGTCGATTGTTATGGTAGGACGTAGAAGTAAATGTGTATTAGTAGAGTTACGAGTTAGGATTTCGTTGTTCCCGATCATGTGTCTTCGACCGTTACTTCTCGACGACCGACAATGCGAGGTAGTAGTGTAACGGGAGGGTTCCTTGTTTGGATTTCGCTTCGGCGAGACGTCCCACGCATGAAACCGAGCGAATGTCGGAAGTCGGGAAAGGCCTTGGACACTAGGGATATATTTAGTATTATACTTATACGACTAGACTAGATAGAATATAGATCGACCTTAGGATTTTTAGGACGCTAGGCCCTTAGGGCATGCGATGTTATTTTAAGAAGGTGGTTGGGAGTTGACCACAATATGTTTGTGGGTTAACTCTATGTAGGTTTTGGTCCCTAGAACGAGAAGTAAAGGATCTCGAGAGGTTCGGGATGTTGGGCCAAAGGAGATGAGTCCTTTCTTAGATAGAGTGTTACGTCGGTAACCTAGTTTTTGGAGGAGTTTAAGTCTGAGCTGACTTTTTCTCCTGCACTCGTGTTGTTATGATCAAGAGTGGGTTTAACGAACGAGTCTTTGCCAGGAATGGGAAGTATTAATATAGGAGCATGGACCCATTGTTCATGTGTCTCACACTTTTAAAACTTCGTGAGAAGTATTATCCCACGCTTGATTTGGAATTCGTAGCGGTAGTACTTGCCATAAAGAATTAGAGGCATTACTTCCTGGGCAAGAATTTGGGTCTTTTCACGAGCAACAAGTTGGTAATTGTGAAGGACTAAGCGATAGAGTATTCCCTTTCGCTAAGGCAATGCGGATGGGAGTAGTATAGGCGCCGAGTAAAAACCGTCTGAGAGTTTAGTCGTGGCATGGAATGCCAATGGAGCGAGTTAAACCGAGGGGGCTCTATTGTAAGAGCATTTATGTCCGTGAATGACCCTTTAACCTACTAGTATGTAGAGAGTAGTGTGGAACGAGGACGGGTCTATCCGTGGACATCCTTATCGGATTGCCGATAATGAAACGGTTATTATTCTAGTTAAGAAAACTGTGTATCATTGGACCAATCGCTTCTTACCTAATGGAAATGGGCGGACTAAGTACAGGAGAGTACGCCCAGCCCTGCGTGGTGGAGTTTTAGATCTGTATGCGGTTCCTATCAAACGGTGGTGAACCGAGACGAGATATTCGTGTCAAGGTACTGGTAAAGTTTCCAGGAAGAAATGGGAACCGTAGGGATATGGGGTATATCCTACCACCCGTAAGTGGATGGGTGGGTTTGATTTAAAGGAAAGATCGGAGTAGTAGCTTTTATAAGTCAAATTTCCATTCAATAGTTTGGATCGTTGCCTACGAGTAGGATGTCGTGTGTATCCTAGTATAGTTGGCAGTGTGCCTTGTCTGTTCGTTGGAATGGAAACAGCGAATAGTATATTTTTGGGCTTGGAGTAGTCCGAGAATATCTTTTTCATGATTGGGCTCATTGAGCCGAATTCGTTTGAGGACCACGCCAATGCGAATAGGGTTTGTAGTATTGGGGTTAGCGATTGTAAGTTAGTGTAGTTATTCCCTAGTACGGGTGTGACGTGTTTCGAAAAGTAAGGCAACTTGTGTCGAGGTTGTGTAGGTATCTCCTCCCTTAGTAGAAGGGTGGGATCGATAGTTCCTGAGGAACGAATTGGTGCTATGTTATAGCATGATGTTGTGGACTGAGATCGAATAGTAATGACCTTATTCTATGTCCTATGGGGACGCTGCACTACAGAGGGGTTTGCTAGTATGGTAGCACAGTTTTTGGTACGGTATACCCTTTATATGGTTATGGGTTATGCCTGAATTTTGAGGTCAAAATTCCCCCTTAAAGGGGGGAGTATGTAACAACCCAGGTTTTTTGAGCGACTATTTTATACTATTTTGCCTGATGGGCTAATTTTATAAAATAGGGGATGTTGGAGTAAATATTATTTCCCGTGAGACTTAGGGATAATATTTACTATGTTTTGTCTATTTACCATTATGAGAAGGTAAATAGCATTATATTGTGTATTATTGCGTCGTTATATGTAAAACGACGGTTATGACCTATATTTAAATTTGGGTATAATTACTGAAATAAAATGAAATTGGAACGTAAAAATAGTTCACACTTTCCCGAATGCCAAAATAGGGGGTGCGGTTGTTTTTAGAATAGTCGAGATAGTCGAAATAAGTGCCACGTTGTATTTTTGGGTTTCGGGCACTTTTTACGCGTTATGGCTCATTTAAGTGATTATGAGTCATTTTAGTGGTGTATTAACAATTAAAAGGTGGGGATTTATGTTTTGAGACCCGTATAAGTCCCCCACCCCCTTTCTTTTTCTTCATTTTTGGGAGAGAAGCCAAAGGAGAGAGAGAGAGAGAGAGAGAAGAGACAGTTGGGAGAAATGGGAGAAAGAGAGAAAATGGAAGATTTTGGGCCGGATTCCGACGCTACCGGAGGTGATCCGAGACTACGAACCTCGAGGAAAGTTTCTTACTTGCTAGATATTGATTTAATGTGATAAATCTGCATGTGTAGTTAAGTTTTGGGAGGTTTAAACCATAAATGGGTTTTTGTAGATTTTGGTGTTTAATCCATTAATCTTGTGTTTTAATTTGATTTGAGGAGAAATAATTAATTGTATGATGTTTAGAAGTGATTGGGTAGCATTTTTGTTGTTGTGGTTGGGTGAAATAGCGGGTAGAATCTTGGATGGCTCGTTAATGGCCGAAATAGCTTCTCGGAGAAGAAGCTGTCCGCCAAGATCGATTGATCGAGCCTGGGGGATCGATCGATCGAAGCCTTCGATCGATCGACGGCCAGGGGTCGATCGATCAACCCCTTCTGAAAAGGTGAGATTTTTCTAGTTTTGTTTTAGCCCTTTTCTTTTAGGTTCAAGGTTTAGGAACCTTCCTTTGGGAAGTAATGAGAAGTCTTAGAGGGTTGTTTTGGGTAGACTAATGTCCTAGGTTAAGATGGGATATTTGGGCTTACCCGAGGGCTAGTTTGTATAGGTTAATGTCCGAATAATATAGGAGGTTAACCTAAAGATAAATTGGAAGTTAAAATATTAATGTTGAGATTTTGGGAGACACTCCATTATGGAGACTCACTTTGAGGGTTTATGAAATAATATGAACTCTTGGAGGCTATTTTGAGGTTAGTGGCACTTTGGGCTAAGGTCATTAATAAAATATGACTTAATAAGAATGAAATGCACATTCTAAAACGTCGTGCTTAATGGTTAAATGGATGATTTTTGGAAATATAAAATATGATGTTTTCAAAATGGAAAAGTAATGTTTTTCATAAATGTTAATTTATGGATACACACCTCTCTAAATCGCTATCATAAGGGAAGTTGCGCGCGTTGTGGTGAAGCTCCCTGGCTAATGAATGCAGGGTGGATATAGTCCCTAGGCCATGTGAGCGCTTGTGATTGTATATTTTTCTGCGATGGTTAGGAGATTCCGGGTGTGGTCTTGACTATCCCGCAGGCACATGGTCGCTTCCCGACGTTTCGATAGGATCCCAGGTTGTCCTGGTGATAGGCCCTGGAAGATGATAGCCATTTAGGGGCGCGCACAGTGGGAAAACCCGGACGGGCGGTCTTAGATTGCGTTATATTATATGATATATAACTATGTTCAATAATGTGGGACATTATTGGTTATTAAAGCATTTTATGATAATAAAATGGCTTTAATTTACATTTCCCTGATGGAAGAAGGGAAATGGGATGTTAAATACATTTTCCGGAGGGAAGAAGGAAAATGGATGATATGAAATGAAAGTAAAGCATTTTTATGATAATAAAACTTGCTTTAAATTATGTATTTTTCCTGGATGGAAGAAAGGAAATAAAATTTGGTAAAGAAAGTTTTGAAATGAGAAAGTGCCATAAAGAGCACGATGAAATGCCACAAAGAGCATAAAAACTATGATTATATTTCCTGATAAGGAATAGAATTTCGAAATGAAATAGTATATGATGAAAGTATTTTGGTAAACGTTTAATAAAATGTTGTACCATTTATATGTGTTCCTAAAGATGAATTAGGAATTGTGCCATTAGATGATGGATGGATTTTATTTATATTTTCTTTGTGTGGCCGTATATGTGACCTCCCACACTTATGCACACACATACATTTATTGATTATTTCGTGCTAAGGATCTAATGGATCTCAACGATCAACCTTGCCTAAGTAGTAGTGTATCGGGGGGGGTTCCTTTTTTGGATTTCGCTTTGCGAGACACCCCACGCATGAATAGGACATAGTGTTGAGACTGGGGAGAAGTTAGCCCTTAGTAATTAGGTTAACTAGATCATCTCATAATATTGCGCTAGGTTGCTGCTAGATTGAGAGGTGAGAAATATTACTGTTATCAGCGAGAGAATTACGCACTTAACTGTCATGCATTTTTAGTCACATGGTAATCATATCAAACCGGGCCCTGACCCGTATCTATATTTCTTTGTTTCTGCATATTCTTTGCCGTTACAGCTGCTCTACCGCATGGACACCCGTGATTACATTTCCATTTCAGTTGTCATGGAGCTACAGCATATTGTGGATGTTGTAGGTTACTTGTATTAGACGCTTCTTTCTATTGCACTCTAGTTATGTTCAGTAGATTTATTCGGGTGTGTTTTTCCCAAGGTATTACACTCATTCATTATATTGTAAATATTGATATGTAATACTCGATGTAATTATTTGTATTGGTCTGTTCACCGACAGCTTATTCGCTGATATTTTATATTGTCATTCTTCATTCCTCGATTTTTGGTATCCACCGTTTTTGCAAATGGGATTGTCTAAGTGTTTTTCTTTTACTTTCTAAATTTTTAATTTGACAGTCCGTTTTCTAAAATGATTGGTGGTTATTGTAACACCCCGTCCGCCGGGGGAGAGCGAACGGAGCGCTAATGCGATAAAATAAATCCAAATCCACAAGTGGCAAGGTATAGAGCATCTAAATAAACCCACAATAATATAAATCCACTAATCTCAATCTCTTCAATTACAACAAGTAACTCAAAAATAAAATACAAATCTACAAAGCTCTATACATCAAAATAATACAAATCCTTCCCAAATAATCCTCGCTAAAATCAATATCCATAGCGCCCCAAAATCCGCGCTAACCTGCCACTAAAAGAAAATATGGGGAAGTACACAATACGACAAGAAAGATGCTCAACAAATATATGTTAGCGGTGAATAAAATGTAACAACACGAGTACGAATATTCAAATCAAAATGCTAATCTCAAAGCATTTATCAATATAATTTCTCAACAACCCTTTAATCGGGTCACCATGCCTCACCACATCCGTATATGCTTTATCAAGCCATAGCCCGGGAAACAGGAATTTTGGCGGGTGCCCAACATCCGTGCCATATTAAAATCTCATGACAACGTGCTCATCAACAATATAATGATACCACATGAATCAAAATAATTTCAACAATTATTTTCCAGATTTCAATGAATTTATCAATTCAAATATGAGGTCAATTAACAAGAATTCAAAGAGAATGACACTCGCGAGATTTAAGGAGCATATTGTGTAAAACCCCATACCTCAAACCATGATGAGAAACCAATGATCACATCCTCAAGATCAACACAAAAGATCTACAAAAGATCCTCCAAGAACCTTCAACAAAAATAGCCCAAGAACACCTTTAATCTAAGGTTGGAACTCACAAATCTCAAGGGCCAATGTGTATATAAAAAGAAGAGGAATATAAAATATATTTGCTGCCAAAATTTGTGCCAAAAGTATGTTAAAAGGCTTGCCCACGACTTCCTTTTATAATGCAAAGAAATGAAAAGTTGGAATCCAAAAGACTCCTTTAAATAAGGCAATTAAATGAAGAGTTAGAATTCCAAGAGTTAAAAACATTTAAAAATCATTTTAAAATCCGTTTTAACTCCGTTTTCAAAACCGTTTGAAATTCTCGCCTTTAAAAATAATAACCAACATATTTGAGTAATAAAAATAATTTTATCAAAAACTTTATTTTCCTTCATTTTCCAAAAATTAATTAAAATAGCCCAAAAATTACGCGGGTTGTTACACTTCCCCACTAACAATGGAATTTCGCCCTCGAAATTCGCCGAATGCCTAACTCTCAAAATCAGGCCAACAATCTCCAAAATAATCTCGTCTCCAAAAATACATTCCTCACATCTAATCTAGATGCCTATCACGAATATCACCTAAAATGTGCTATCTCTAAAAATTGCTAACCACGCAATGAACCCAAAACCCAAGCCCCGAGGGTTGCCATATACCTAAGCTCTGATACCATTTGTAACACCCCGCCCGCCCGTGGAGAGCGAACGGAGTGCTAATGCGATAAAATAAATCCAAATCCACAAATAACAAGGTATAGAGCATCTAAATAAACCTTAGGATTACAATATGAACATCAAGGACTGAGTTTAAGCTCATTATTGATTGTGCAAGGACTAAGTGTAATACGAGCGCTTAGCAGTATGACTCCGGGATAGAGATGGGAGTTTAGAACACATTTGGTTGAAAGAGGGTATGAGGTTATCCCAATCACATATTTAAAGTTGACGGACCTCCTCGATCGACAAAGTTAAGTAGTAGTGTATTGGAGGGGTTCCTTGTTTGGATTTCGCTTTGCGAGACGCTCCGCGCATGAACCTTAACGACGTCGGAAGTGGAGAGATGTTATAGGATGCGAGGATAATTAAATTATGAAGTAAAGATATGATATTTTAATACGTGGAATTTAAAAGAGATATAATGCTACGTATGGGAATTATCTTAGGGTAGTGATATTACCTTATTGATATTATATTATAGGTATGATAATGCCTATTTGATTGATTGATGATTTATGTGTATGACATACCTAGCTTACTTGCTATCGGTGGGAGGTTTGCGCGTGAGGGCAGTCATATACTGATGAATCCATGGGATCTTTGATTTATCGCTCGAGAACATAGGTCTATGATAGACTTATCGGGGAGTTGATAAGTCCGTTGACTGTGGGTACGTAGGTATGTGCGTGACCCATGGGTATGAGAACTATGTTCGCCTCCAGTGTTTTTGTTGTTTTTAATGGTTCGAGGTATCCTCACTGAACATTTTGTCTCTTATTCGGCGACCAGCGATATTGGGACATGATAGCAGAGTAATGCATTGCACCGCAGCTGTGACTCGGGGTGCCGTATTATATATGAATATATATATATAATGGATGAAATGAACGAATGGATATTTATTATGGTTAAATCTATCTACGATGATAATTGTAGATAACGGTGAATAGAGAAAGATAATGGAATTAAGTTAATGAATGTTTATTCTTATAGAATTGAAAAAACACTTAATTCATATTAATGAGAAATGATTCATGTTAATGAGAAACGATGAGAAATGTAAATGAATAATAATGTGACGTATGGTATGGGACATACGGGGATTATGATATTGGGATGGAATTATAATATGGAGACTAGAAAAGAGGAACCATTAACTAGGAGGTTAATAGGAAACGTTAAGTGTGCACTCTAGTTGAGAGGTGAGAATGGCAAGTGAGAGTTGGATCTAACAGGTACATAATAAATTCTTTATTGCACTTGTTAAATACTTGCTGTTTTAAAAATCATTTACACAATCGGGCTCTGACCCGTTTCCTTGCATATTTTCTTTTCTATTGTATCTTCTATATCAGGTGTCCAGCAACAGGGACGCCAACCTTAGCGGATTATGGCAGGCTATGGATTTATGGAGTTTTGCTTAGACGCCTATAATCATTTGATTCACAGTATTCTCGTAGTAGGGCATGTCGCCCAAAGGATTCGGTTATCTTCTTCTATCGGGGTAAAATACTATGGTATTCGTTTCATTTTAATACATTTGATATTGTTGGGATTACTGTAATGGATTAATATTATTTGGGAATGTTTATTCCAATTGCATTCAAATTATTTGGTGTTATCTAATTGGTTATCAGTGTTGTAGAATAAAATGTGTTGTGTTATTCTTAAACTGGAAATGGATTTTGTTAAACTAAAATTTGAAAAGTTTTTAACACCAGCTTAATTGAGTATTGGGTGAGTTGTAAATGTTTTCGACAGTGATGCTAAGAATGAGCCAACTGTATATTCTGTTTTAATTTGGTATGGGACTGGCCACCCGGTATTTAATTAGGCGGGGTGTTACAGTTATCTCATACTATTATTTTAATCGACAGTGATGCTGAGAATGGACCACCTATGATTCCTGTGATTATTAGAGTATTGGGCTGGCCACCTATTATTTTAGTAGGCGGGTTGTCACATCAATGTCTTCAAATCTTTTCCATAAAATCAAAATCTTCTTTTTAAGTTGTAGATGAAATTTGTTGACAAGACACCAAATTCTTGGGTACCACTTTCTAGGATGTGAGTTTGTTTAAAGGCTTTTAAAGTGTTAAAGTTTACTTTGGTTTCTCAAAACTCATAATGTATGTTTAATAATTCACAAAACTCTCTAAAGAACAAAGATACAAATTTATTTGTTCAAGAATAATAGTAAAGTGCAATAAGATTCAATAGTATTTATGATTATATTGACCAAATGTCTTTCTCACTCTATGAAAATCTCTCAATATTATTTTATCTCTAGAGTTTTGGTAAATATGATAAGAATGAAGTAAATCTCTCAATATATATGAAGTTTTTCCACTGGTTTGGTGAACCAAAAGAAAAACGGGCGGGGAAGGTGATTTTATCACCAAAATCTCATACTCAAGTGTTTAAACAAGGAAATATATAGGTTCAAGAAAGTGTTTCACAGATTCCCCAAGAAAAGTTAAGGATATTTTAAAATTATATACTTTTAAGATGTAGTTCGTGGCTTGCGAAACAATATCGTGGACATGACATAAACCTTCCATGGGAAGGGAGGTCGTGTAGAACATATGTCACCTTAGGGAAGATATATGGCAATGTCTTCAACCAATGAAGAGACTTCGTAAAAACAAAGAGTCTTATACCTAGTGATGTTGGAAAATCTTCAAAAGTTCTCTATGATTTCTCCCATCTTTTACCCTTTATCCTTTTGAAAGTTCAAGCCCAAAATATTTTTTTTTGGGCCTGTTTGTTCAGTTAAAACTGTAAAATCTCTTCTCGCGTTAATAAAACCTACATTTCCTTTTTACTTAAAACATATCCCTCTTTTATCAGGAGGGTAAGAAATTTTTTTGCTAAATTGAATTACTATGATATTCGAGCTACTACTAACAATAATCTTCATACCACATCCAATAGGGTTTTGAAGGATTGTAAAGAGTTCAAAAACATTTATCTGAACATCCGAGGTGACCTAGAGGATTGGGGAATTGATATCATTTCTGTTAGAGACGCGGAAGAATCAAATTAAGCCCTAGAATCTTCGGATTATTATACAATAGAAAAACATAAACAGAAAAACTAGAACCAAAAAATGATTCTAAGATTTTAAATATAATACGTTTGCGAATCTGGTTGTAATTCGATGGGCAGAAAAGTATTTGATCTATATTTGGGGTTGCTTTTTGGTACTCTAAAAGCTTTCTATAGCTTTTCGTAGTGCTTGGATCTTCTAGTATATGATCCTTCCAAATCTAAGTACGTGTGTCGGAACCTTTGAAGTAAAAAAAACTCTTCCTTTTGAGTGGAATATGGTCCTCTCTCTAGGTTACTTCCTAAAAATGTGAATAGTATTTTCTCTCACCCTTTTTAACCCTGATAATAAATCATACAACTTATAACCCCAACTTGAAGCAATATTTACTAATTTTAAGAGGTGGGGTCAGGCTAAACTAGGGTTCTAGAAAATCTAGGCCTAACTTCTTAGGCATGTATACTATATTAGGGACCAAAGACAAATAATTAAATTGGCCTCCAAATAAATACTTAGAAATCCAAATTATAAATTCCCTAATCTATTTCCTTTATTTATCTAATAATAACTAATTTCACTAAATAATTATAATTGCACTCCAATTTAACTATCTCATAAATCACTCGGATATAATGAGGTATTATTTGCAAAGTTGATTATGGTAGATAATATAATTTCTCGCGTTAAGCTTCTGATAGCCGCTTGGTCAAATAAAATTTATTATTAATTGACTTTAACTAACATCTAATAAATTCCATTATTCTTAAATTTAACTTATTTTCTCACTCCACTGGATTATAAAATACTCCACTAATCAAGTTTACTAGTGGGAACAAATATTATAAGTATATAAAAGAGGTATCGCAATCCAAGGTATCCATGGATGCGGATCCCTCTAAATTAAGATCTCAAACCTACTCACATAACTATCACCCAATATGGGGGGATCATTTGATTTGACTCAATTTAAAATCAAATCACACCTATTGAAATAAAAACAAAAATCATATAAGCATTCCAATCCTCATAATTCCCGAGATTAAGAGTCCATTCACCCTTTCCAATTGGTGTTAGATTTTTTTTATTCTAGTAAAGACAATCCTTAGACTCAAATCTCATGGGTGGGCCTATTCAACACATTTATAGGATGTACCAATCAAAATCATTTCTTGAACTATCATATAAGTTATTGTAACATTATATAGGTTCCCATAGTTTGAGATAAACTAATAGTATTTCATCACAATTGTTCCGATAGTCTATTCAATATTCCTTGAACCAAAATTTTGATCTACTTGTGATTAAGCCGAACCCGACTCACCGTAATTCCTACTAAGCTCTATTGTTCACCATCTTATGAGTACTTGGTTCTTTTAAGTTTGCAACTATGGCACTATTTTCATAATAAAGTGTAAGAGTCGCCTGCACTGATGGAACCACACCTAAGTCACCTTGGAAGTTTTAGATTAAAACAACTTCTTTTGCAGCCTCCGAGGATTTGGCTTCAATAATAGAATCAGTAATATACGATTTCTTGATACTCCTCCAACTTATGTTACCACATCATAGGGTAAATAAATATCACAAAGTCAATCTCCTGGAATCCCTATCTAACTGAAAGTCTGAGTAGGTGTACCCAAGGAGTACTACTATCTATTGAATAATGACAGTCGAGTTCTCCTCACCTGGATTTGATTATAATTTGTTGACCATACGAATGACATAATATAAATCTAGTCTACTATAGACCATAATATACATGAGGCTGCCTACCGCCAAAGCGTAAGTTATATTCCTTATCCTCTCTATATAACCATGTGTTTTACGACATTGATCCTTAGATAAAGAAATTTCATGCCAGAAATGGAGAAACCCTATCTTAGAATCTTGCATGCCAAACATTGTGAGCACTTTGTTGACATAAGAATCTTGGGATAATCCCAACATCCTATTTTTCTGATCACACAAAATTTGGTTTCGAAGCCGTTACATGCTCTTGTCCTCTTAGCTTTTACAAGATAATCTTGTGATTGTGGTTAATCACATAATCTTCCTCTAAATACCGAGCATTCGTGCTTATGAATACTCTCCAGTCCTTAAGATCATATAATTATCCACGCTTTATTTCTCTAGGGTACCCCATAAGGAGACATACATTCGTTATTGATTCTCACTTCCTTAGATCCTTCAATATCATATGTGTTGGCCAACCCCATATCCTAATATGTTCCAGACTAGCCTTGTGCCCAGTCCACAGTTTTGTAGGATTCGTTGAGACAGATTTAAACAGAACTAAATTCAATAAATATGTAGTCATCTCTAGTGCAAAACCTCAAAAGGAATCTGATAGATCTGAATAAGTCATCATGGATTGATCAATTCCAAAAGAGTCATGTTCTTTCTTTTAGCTATACCATTTTGTTGTTGAGTGCTCGATGCATATAATTGGGTTGTAATTCTCAACCTCGATAAGGGTTCCTTAAACTCCCAAGAGGTATTCCCTGAAAAACCCTCACTAAGTTATTTTAACTTATGTTAAAAAGGTTAAATGCGTTTCGAACTACTTTTTGAAGAGACTCTTGTAAAAATCTTGATTAATACACAAGGTGTGTTAAAAATAGTTTTATAGAACAAAATATTCAAGATTATTGGAAATAGGTTTTTAGTTCAAAACCTAAGTCCATATTAAGCATCACACATAAGAGTCAAAGAGTTTTTGCGTGGTAAACCCCCATCCAAATTGGGGAAACATCCACGGAGGTCTATACACCTCGAAATAAAAATCCACTAAAATAGTATGAAGGGTAAAAGCATTCAACGAGATACACACGTAAAGCAGACCTATTCTAAGTCCAGAAATATACCTACACTCCTTGGTTATTTTTTGACTTCTTTAAGGCTCTGATGTTGTCCTCTTCATTCTTTAGCTTGGCTCCTTTGCTCCTTTAGCTTTACGTCGACTCAGATGGATAGAATCTCTCAACCAACACTAGTATTGAGTGATGGTGGGTAATTGTGTTGTGAGTGTTGTGCCTAAATCACATACATGCACTCACACACACTTAATTACAGACAAAACCTACAAATTACAAATAGTCTAAGTATGAAACCTCTTTTTCACACTACTGAAATTAGACTTAAGACTTTTTTCTCAGAAAGGTTTCAGATTTGTGAATCTTTAGAAGCTTTAAAACATAGATTCTTTAGAAATTATTTATATACAAAAAAATATGAACTGAAAATTTTACCAGATTTGAAATATGGAAATATTTATTTCAGGTTTGTAAAAAATAGAGAAATGTTGGATAAACAGATTTACAAAAGTTACAAAACAAATCCAACATGAGAGAATAATTTATTAATAAAGAAATCAAAAATAACCTACTTTCTAAGTGACTGTATCACTGAAATGGATCTTCAAGTTTCTAAAACTAGAAATGACATCTAGTTTGTGTGAGGCTATTGAGTCGGAGATTCAGACCTAAGAGGATCTAAAAAGTAAATCAGAAAACCATAACTCTCAAATATTTTTTGAATAAAATTTGGTAGAGTCTCGTTTGTGTTTTCTATTTTTCCCTCTTTTATTATTCTCTCTCTTCTCTCTCTCTCTCTCTCTCTATCTCTCTCTTCCTCTCAAACCCTTAGCCTTTCAAAAATATTGAAATTGTGAAGATGAAGGATCATATTTATAATTGTGATGGAAGAGTCTAGAAGCCTGAGGGATATCAAGGGCTAAGATTAATTATATTGTTCAAACTCTTAAACTTGCGGCTAACAATGCATCGCACAAGCTAATGTCGTGATTGATTCTTTTTAATGCCATAGGGATCGATCAGGATTACATGCAGGCCTTAGATTACAAATAATCCAATAGTGAAGATTGAAACTTTCATCTCAGACATAAAAGAAACACAAATCCATCCATCGACAAGCCAACACATGTATGGTTCTCAGCGGGTAAAAAATGCGTGTTTTGGATATTTTAAAAATATCAGTTGCACCCACAAATATGTCTAGCACTTTCGAATTCTACCCAAGGCATTTTTTAGGAAGTATTAACATATGAAAATTAACCCCAAACATATTTAAACCCTAAATATAATTCTTAAAAATATGGATTTTAAATGTTTAAAAATTCTAAAAAATTCCTAATAAATGTAGGAAATTCATTTCAATCCCAAATAACAATCACACCTCATATATGAAATGAAATATGAAAATGTGCAATCCTAGACTGTGTTATATGTTGGTTTTCCACCTGAAGACCATTCATATTTGTTGTTGTAGATATTCTTGAAGTTCCTTGAAGATGGAATGAAGTCGGACTGACTTAACTTAATTTTGTCTTCTTGTCCAAACTAGTTGAGCTCCTATATAGTATGGACTCAAGTGGGTCGAATATATAGTGCGCTTCAATCTCCCCATTTAGAAAGGATAGAGAAAATATCCTTTGAGGCATCTAGAACTCGTAGGGATAACAAAAGATAAGAAAACGCTATTCCTATACAAAAGTTTATCTTCCCCATTTCCTAGAAATTGAAAATTATATAAATCTACTATGACACCCCGCCTAATTAAATACTGGATGATCAGTCTATTATTAAATTAAAATTACAGTGAACGGTTGGTTCATTCTTAGCATCACTGTCACAAAAATAAATATTTCCAATTTAAACACCCTAAATAATTAAGCTAAGTATCAAAACAATTTAAAGTCTTATTTAAATTTTAAATTTCAACGTGAAAACCTTTTTAAATAATCAACAGTTTAAGAATCAAATAAATGCTAAGGATGGAAATCAACACAAGATAATTAAGCCGTCTAGATTAACCAAACCAAGTTAAAGAACCATAAAAGAAATCAACTTGACAAAAGTTAACTCCAATGAGTACTGGATACTGGAAATATAAATAAATACAAATCTTTGACAAATCCAAACGGAATAAGAAATCGGGTGACACCTGCCCTAACTATGAAGAACTAAAATAAGAACTGAATCAATGAAGAGGTCGTCTAAAGCAAGGGCCTGCAACTCATAATCTGCAGCACGTCCAATCCAAAGATCCTATACCTGACGCCCCTGTGGTTGGGCACCTGTAATACATACATATATATATAAGAGAGAGAAATGACAGAAGACGGGTCAGAGCCCGAGTGTAAAACAGTTTTAAAGTAGTTTAGCAAGTATTTAAAATACTTACCGGCTAATGTGATAACCATGTTAGTATGCGACACTCTCTTGAGAATTCTCACCTCTCATCTAGTGTGCACGCCTACCGTACTACTAAACTCATAAGTCTATCTAACTTATTTTCCATAAAGTGTTATCCCGAGAAGTACTAAAGCTATGATATTTAGTTTAAAAATTAATCTCTTCAAGATTTCTTACGTTACATAGAAAAACTAAGTACCATTACAAAGCTCCCGAATACTTATTATAAAGTTGGAGCCTTTATTCATTACTTAACTACTTATACGCACATTAGAAAGTTTCCATATATAAGTATATATATATTAGTCACTCATATAATATATATACTATCGGAACCCAACATAAAAACTATGGTGCTGGCATACTCTACTATCAAGTTCCCGTATCACTCGTACTAAGGAAAATACTAGTTCGAAATCACTCTCGGACTGTATTAACATAATACACACAAAATGGAGGCGAATCATAGTTCCAAGTCACTAAGAGGTCAATACATACCCCTCACGTCTATTAGGACAGTCTGACTATCATTCTTAGATAGCCTGTACCAAGGAATCCTATGTTCTAGGGTACAAGTCAATATCCCTCATAAAGGTCCTATCGAGATAAGACTGTCCCGGTGAGACAACCTCCGTGATAGCAAGTAGTGCGGGTATGATTATACACAATCATAATATAAATATATACACATGCACTCGGTCATATATATATAAATATTCTCATTTTTTCGATTAGGTTCACCCATGACCCAATAATTATTATTATTAACCGTACTTAGTACAATTTTACCCAATTACCTCGCATAAAGGATTCATCTCTTTTATTCTTAATTATAATCATTGCATACTTACTTCTCATCTCTCGAAATATTCTCTCTTACTAAATATAATTTCAGTAGGTACACCCTCTCTAACCTTCTGGTCTAAGTCTTTCGCGAGTCTCTCAATTCTTTAGTGAACATACGTACAATTTCCCATGCGTAACGAAACCCCTCGTTCACCCATAATTTCATCCCATATAAAATTTCACTCAACGGAGTCTACTTAGACCCTACTGGTCCTCTTCATAACCCATTATACTCTACAAATAATATTCAAGGGTTCTTACGTATTTTATCCGGATTAAACAAAAAGGGGGAAATATGCAGTTTTCCAGGAGGGGTCGATCGATCGAGAAAAGGGGGTCAATCGACCGACACTATTGGGTCAATCCATCGATCAAGCAGGTATTCTGAATTCTGCCATTGTTAACTACGGGTTTTCTTCTCCAACCTCAACCCAAACTCCATTAACGATCCCCAAACTCCCAAACAAATTTACTACTGGTTTCATATACCTATATACATGATTTTCTGCGTGAAGCATGTACAAATTCATCAAAAGTATTGAATTAAAGGGGTAATTCATCATAATTATCAAGAACCCTAATTTTACATTAAACTTCCATTCTTCTAATTGTTTTTCTAGATTTGTCACTTCTAATCCAATACAATTTCGTGGGTAATCCTCTACATATGTTGAGATTTCCAGAATCTATCAAATTCCTCTAAAAGATGTGATTCAAATTCCCTAAATCATCAAATTCTTCTATGAAACATATGTGTAGCAATCCTATTCTAACATGGGTGAAACATTAACTCAAAATAATAGCAAGATTGATAATTGTTTGGTATTTGAATGTCTAATTTGTTGATGAAAAATATATAGTTGCATTCCTCGTCTTACGATCTATGTTTTGGTGGTGGTGGTGGTGGTGGTGGTGCAATCGAATTAGTACTTGGCCTTGGATTTCTTGAAAAAGCTTTTCTTTCCTTACTCTCACTGTCGTTCGATCTTTTTGAGAGTGTTAACCTTAGAAGACTCTTTTAATATCTAGTAATAATGTCCCAATTTTCGTCACTTAATTAAGGCCAAATTTAGAAATGACTAAATTTCCCCTCCGGGGTGCCGGTTAGGCCTAAAAACGCCCCGAGACCCAAACTAAACTCCCGGGTACACTTTTCTAACTATTTCAACCCTTCCGGACACGTCGGCACACTCGAAATGACCATACGGGTGACTTATAATTTATTCACTTTTATAATAATAATTTAGTCCCGACACGACACAGGCGCGTCCCGACTTAATTTCCATAATTGTGATGTTATTCACTCATGACCTTTTAATAAATTTAATTTCATATATTATTTTACTCATCTAGTAATATTCAACAAATTTTTAATAATTACTAACTCTCGTCACGCTAGTAAATATTTTTAAATAAAATTCTGGATTAATATTAAATTAATAACTTAATTAAATTTAATAAATCCCCAGTATTAAAAGCCATAAAAATATGGGGTATTACATCTACTATATACAGACCAATACCCTAAATGTATCCTTTGGTAGTATTGGTAATGTTTCCTAAAAATAAAGCAACTCACGGCAAAGATCAAGCATTTTTAGTTGAATATATACAATAGATTGTCCAAGATGGACTCAAATATCTCTCCACCATTTTGTCAAGGGGTGAGGAATTGCAATGATCAAATATGAACCTAAATTATACAACGATCATACCCTATACCCTTAAAGACTAATTATAAGCAAGAAATCAATCGGAGGATATAATAATAGGTGATAGGATTCTATTGAGACATTATCATACCAATGGATTTTCTTAAGGATTCAAATCGTATATTATCCAAAGGTTTAGTGAACAAGTCGGATAGTTGGTATTCAGTGGGTAAATAATTTGTCTCTAATTCTTTAGATTCAACTAATTCTCGTATAAAATGATGTCTTATCTTAATGTGTTTAGTACGGGAATGTTGAACTGGGTTCTTAGAGATATTAACCGCACTTTAATTATCACAATATAGGGTTAGATTTTCTTCTTTAATGCCCTAATCACTAAGCATTTATTTTATCCACATTAATTGAGCACAACAGCTTCCTGTTGCTATATATTTTGATTCTTCTATGGAAAGTGAAGTGCAATTTTACTTTTTACTACTCCATCCTACCAAATTATTACATACATTATAACAAGAACCTGATGTGATATTATTGTCATCAGAACATCCATCCCAATCAGCATCGATGTATCCTACAATTGTGCTAGATGTATCTTTTGTGTAGCATATACCTAGGTTTAGTACCCCTCTAACATACTTAATTATACGTTTAACACATAGACGGTGACTTTCTTTAGGCGTACTTTAGTAACGGGCATAAATACAAATAGCATACATAACATCAGGTCGATAGATTGTTAAGTATAATAGGCTACCTATCATGCTTCTATATAGGGTAGGATCTATAGGTTTCCCATGTTCTTCTTTGGATAGCTTCATAGAAGTACTCATGGGAGTCCTAGCAATTTTGGCATTATCTAAACCAAATTTCTTTATTAACTCTATTACGTACTTAGATTGCCATGTGAATAACCCATTATCATTTTATTTGACTTGAAGTCCTAAGAAATATTATAGCTTCCCCATAAGTGACATTTGGAATTCCCCGTTGATAATTATAAAAAACTCATTAACCTCAGACGGGGAAGTGGAAACAAATATTATGTCATCAACATAGACATGAGCTATTAAGACCTATTTGTTAAAATGTTTAACAGATAATGTCTGATCATTTCCACCTCGTCAAAACCCTTTATTGATTAAAAAGTTGATATGCATTTGTACCAGGCCCGAGGGGCTTGATTTAAACCACATAGAGCCTTTTTTAATCTATAAACATGGTTTGGGTAATGAGGATCAATAAATCCTTTTGACTGTTCAACATAAGTCTCTTTTATCAAAATACCATTTAAAAAGGCGGATTTCACATCCATTTGATAAGGTGTGAATTGTAAGTGGCAAGCTATGACCAAGCGCAAACGAACAAATTCAAGGTGTGTGACAGGGGAAAAAGTTTCCTCAAAATCTATTCCTTCAACTTGAGAGTAACCCAAGGCAATTAATCTAGATTTATTTCTAACTATCATCTTGACTCGTCTGTTTTGTTTTTTAAAAATCCATCAAGTGCGAATAACCCTTTTATTTTCTGGCCTAGGAACGAGATACAACACATCATGACTTTTGAATTAGACTAGCTCTTCTTGCATAGTACCTATCCAAATGAGTCATTGAGTGCTTCATTTACATTCTTTGATTCGATTAAAGAAACAAAGCATACATAATGAGCAACATTAAATAATTAAGATCTTGTACATACTGGCTCTTCAAGGTTACCAACAACAGTATCTAAGGGATGATCTTTAGAAACCCAATTAGTTACTTCAGGTATCTCAGTTGGTAAGGGATCAACTATCTCTGGAGAGTCAGAGGTAAAATTATTTTTAGACTCATCCACTACAGTTGGACCTTGTTCTCTTCTCTCGACATTAGTGTCACTCATTATCACATTTATTGATTCCATTATGACTTTGGTACGCAGGTTATAAATGCGATAAGCCCGACTATTAGGGGAGTAACCTAAAAATATTATTTTATCACCACAGGTTTTAAATTTAGATAGGTGTTCTCTATCTTTGCAAATGTAGAAAATACTCCCAATAGTTCAAAAATATTTTAAGTTGGGCTTTTTTCCATACCAAAGTTCATAGGACGTTTGTTTGGTATTTTTACGAAGGTATACTCTGTTGATAATATGACATGCTGTTTGAACTTCCTCAACCCAAAAGTATTTTGGCATGTTCTTATCATGTATCATTACCCTATCCATTTCTTGGAATGTGCAATTTTACGCTCGGTAATTACAGTTACAGTATTCTGTTACGCCTAAGTCTTTAAATTCACCTACTCTATCGCTACGGATTCGATTGACTTGGGTATCTTTTTCATTTCAATTCTTAAAAGAATTTTCAAAAATTCTAGGAATGTATCAGATTTTTTTTTAAAAAGGCTACCCAAGTAAATCGAGTGTAATGATTCACCATAACTAAAATATAACTTTTACCACAAAGCCTTACAATTCGAGAAGGACCCATAAGATCCATGTGGATTAGTTTTAGAGGTTTTGTTGTTAAAGTTTCTTTAACTTTATTATGAGAAGATTTAACTATTTTTCCTATCTTGACAAAGCCCACAAATAACATTTGAAATAGGTTTTATTTTTAGCAAACCTCTAACTATATCTTGGAAGTTTAATTTGCTAAGATTATCATAATTTAAGTGACCCAATTGATTATGCCAGATTTCATTGTCATCAAGTTTGGCTAACCTACAAGTCTCATTACCCGAATTTATTGTGTAATAGTTATCTGGGGTCTCATGACCACTAAGGATGCAATCACCATTCCCATTTAAGATTTTAAAATTTGTTTTTGAGGATGTGATTGTATGATTGGAGTGACAAAATTGAGATATACTTATCAGATTAGCTTTAAGACCTCTCACCAATAAGACATCTTTGAGAATAGGGAGTCCTTTTCTTGGAGTGTTCCTTTACCTATGATGTGAGATGATACTTCGTCCCCAAACAAAACATTTCCTCCTAAGAAATCAGTTATGTTGGTTAATTCAGTATCATCTCCGGTCATATGTTTGGAACATCCAGAATCTAAGTACCAACCAGAAGTAGTGTGTTCATCTTTCAAAGCACTTATCACTATATTACACTTCAACCGGGATATTATATCGTCATTTCTAACCCATATAGCTCTAGTTTTAAAAGGTTTATAAACTTTTGGTTTAGTAATAGATATAGGACTCTTTATCTTAGACTTCTTCTGAGCGTGAGATTTTTTCTTCCTATTCCTATAGTTTGAATTTTTATTGGACTGCTTAGGAAGAAATAATTGTTTCTTCTCTGTCTAGAATAGTTAAAAATTTTATAAAGATTTGATATATAGACAGACTTATACAGTCATCTTGAAAACGTTCATCAAGACCGTGCCCATAAACATCATAGTATAAACAGTATTGGTGGCTAGACGGTTGTCTCTGATTTTTAAAATCTTTGAAAAGAGGTTTATGCATTTGATGGACATTGACCGTAAGTCTAACTGCAACAGTTTCCCATTTAGGTTCAAATCTCCTAACAAGGGGACAAACATATTTGGCCTTAGGTTCAGCAGTAGGCTTTGGTCAGTTTCTCATCAAGTTATTTGGCCCTTTTTGTTTATTTTCAAAATCAATTTTAAGGATTGAAAATCAGGACATAGATCAATAGGTATTTTTCTAGAAGACATAAATTTTATATTTTGCAAGGGTTTAGTTTGTGTCTTAGTTTTTTTATCAAAACATATGCCTGTTTTGTCTTCAGAATTGGTTTTACTATAGGCAACACAATCTTCAAAACAATTGGAATAATTTTCAAACAAAGGAATTTTTTTTAAGAAAGTTGAAACCTTTTATTTATATTGTTACAATTCTATCAAAGTTGCCTTATATTTCTTTTCCAAAATATCATTTCACTCAAAAATTTCTTTAATTTTTTCAACAAAAGATTTTGTTTTGGATTCATAGGCCAGCCACTAATTTGTGTAATCCTCAGCGTTCCTTCACCATTAGGCGTAAGGCTTCAATTCTTTCAGTTAGGTCCTTGATAGTTTTTTCTAGTTTGGCACTCTTCCTAAGTGCCTTAATGTATAGTGTGTGAATGTTAGGGAGATCATCATTATCGAATTTATTAAGTGTAGTGTGTGAATTTTCCCTTAACGTTTCATTCATCGTACTCACACACACATTCAATTCGTAATTATTGCGTTCACTTTGACTCACACACATCGTCATATGGTAACTACTGGTAGTATCAACAACATTATCATTATCTAGGCAGAGTGAAAATAATCCAAAATTAGGCAAGACATCATAGGACATAACATAACTAGGCAGGATAGCATCAAGTTCATTATTACTAGTTGACATATCATAGGCATAGACAATTCTAGCAAAAAAGGACATGCAAGGGTCAAAAGTATTGCATGATTCAGGCTCATCTTCTTTAGAATCCTTGAATCATCCCAAGTCTTACTGATATGTGCTTTAGCAGTGTTTTTCAGTTTTACCCTACAGTTAATAGCTAAGTGACCCATTTTACCACATCTGAAACACTGAGTATTTTTAAGGTCTCTTTGAGTTTTGTGGTTGGCCTCACTATTGTGTTTGTCCAGATTCCTCTCATCAGGCTTGTTATTGGAATGGTTAGGATACATTGGTCTCCCTTATTTATAAGCAACATTGTTTCTAAACTTTATGATTTTCTTTAAATGTTTTGACATAAGGGCCATTTGGTTATCCAAGGTTTCCAAATCACATTCCTCATCAGAGTTAAGGTCAATATTAGGCATAACTAATTGAGGTGAAGTTATTTTGGACCGAAATACAACATTAGAACTAGACTGCCTTTTCTGATTATTGGAGAGTTATTTTTCAAATTCAAGTTCCATTTCTACAGTTTTAAGTTTGCTACTGAGGAGATCAGGGGTCAAGTATGGATCGTCTATCTCCTCAATTGGATACCTTTTATTATCAAACTTAGGGGGAAGGGATCTTGGAATTTTAGATAACATTTCTTTCCTATTGTACATTATACCATTATCATGAAATTTTCTTATGATATCAGTCAATCTAATGTAAAATTCATCAAAAGTCTCAGTCTCATGCACAAGTAAAGTATTATACTGTTGTATAAACATCTGTGTTTTGGCAACCTTAACACATTCATCCCCTTCATGGTATATGACTAGTGTATCCTAGGCTTCCTTAGATGTTGAGTAGATAGAGATTCTTCTAGAGTCATGTTCATTGACAGACATAAAGATGGAATTGTTCCCTTTATTATTACTTAAAGAGGCAAGTTTTTCTTTTTTAGTAAGCTCACTGAGGAAATTCTTTGTCCTCTCAATGCTACCTTATGCTATAGGCTTGGTTGGATGAGAATAACCATTTTCAATAGCTTCCCAGACATCATCTCTGAATGTCCCTTGTATGAAAGAAATCATCCTTACTTTCCACTACGGAAAATTAGTTCCATCAAAGAGGGGGGTCTGGATAGATTTCTAAGACGCTCAAATTTTTCGTCCATTAAAAATATTTTGTAAACTGTCTCAAAGCACATGATCAAAAATTTTGAGAAAATAAAATACCAAGTTCTGATACCTATTGAAAAACCCGCATTGAGTTATTTTAACTTCTGTTAAAAAGGCTAAATGAGTTTTGAACTACTTTTTGAAGAGACTCTTGTAAAAATATTGATTAATACACAAGGTCTGTTAAAAACAGTTGTTAGAAAAAAACTATTCAAGATTCCTGGGAATAGGTTTTTAGTTTAAAACATAAGTATATAGTAGCAGATTGTAGCTATGGAAAACAAAGCATCACACACAAGAGTCAAAAGATTTTTTACGTGGTAAAACCCCACCTAAATTGGGGGAACATCGACAGAGGTCTCTATACCTCAAAACAAATATCCACTAAAATAGTATAAAGGTTACATGCATTCAACGAGATACACACATAAAACAGACATATTCTAAGTTCAGAAATATACCTACACCCCTCCGTTATTTTCTGACTTCTTTAAGGCTCTGATGTTGTCCTCTTCATTTTTTAGCTTGGATCCTTTGCCCCTTTAGCTTTTCGTCGACTCAAATGGCATGAATCTCTCAACCAAAAACACTATTGAGTGATGGTGGGTGATTGTGTTATGAGTGTTGTACCTAAATCACATGCATGAACTCACACACACTTAATTGCAGACAGAACCTACAAATTACAAATAATCTAAGTATGAAACCTCTTTTTCACACTACTAAAATTAGACTCGGGCTTTTTTCTCAGAAAGGTTTCAAATATGTAAATCTTTAGAATCTTTAAAATATAGAGTCTTTAGAAATCATTTATATACAAAAAAATTTGAACTAAAAAATTTATCAGATCTGAAATATGGAAGTCTTTATTTCAGGTTTGTAAAAAATAGAGAAATGTATGATAAACAGATTTACAAAAGGTACAAAATAGATCCAATATGAGAGAATTATTTCTTAATAAAGAAATCAAAAATAACCTACGATCTACGTGACTATATCACTGAAGTGGATCTTGAAGTTTCTAAAATTAGAAACGAGATCTAGTTCGTGTGAGGCTATTGAGTGAGAGATTTAGACCTAAAAGGATCTAAAAATTAAACCAAAAAACCCTAACTCTCAAAATATTTTCTAAAGAAAATTTGGTAGAGTTTCATTTGTGTTTTTCTTTCTATTTGTTCCCTTTTTTATTTTTCTTATCTCTTTTCTCTCTTTATTTTCTCTCAAACCCTCATCCTTTCAAAAGGATTGAAATGGTGAAGATGAAGGATCCTATTTATTGTTGTGATGGAAGGGTTTGGAACCCTAAGGGAAATCAAGGACTAAGATTAATTCGACTATTCGAACTCTCAATCTTATGGCTAACAATGCACCGCACAAGCAAATGTCATGATTAGTTCTTTTTAATGTCACAAGGATTGATCAGGATTACATGCAGGCCTTAAATTACAAATTATCAAATGGTGAAGATTGAAATGTCCATCTCAGACACAAAAGAAACCTAAATCCATCCATTACAAGCCAACACGTGTATGGTTCTCAACGGTTAAAAAATGTGTGTGTTTTATCTTATGAAAATATCATTTTATCCCGCGAATGTCTCTAAAATATGAAAACAAGCTAATGTTTTTAGGAAGTTTTAAAATATGAAAATTAACCCCAAACATTTTAAAACCCTAATTTAATTCTTAAAACATGGATTTTAAATGTTTAAAAATTCCTAATAAATGTAGAAAATTCATTTTAATACCAATTAACACTCACACATCATATATGAAATGAAATATGCAAATGTGCAATCCTAGAGTGTGTTGTGTGTTGGTTTTCTACCTGAAGACCATTCATCTTTGTTGTTATAGATATTCTTAAAGTTCCTTCAAGATGCAATGAAGTAAGAGTGACTCAACTTAATTTTGTCTTCTTTTCCAAACTAGTTGAGCTACTATATAGTATAGACTCAAGTGAGTCAACTATATAGTGTGCTTTATTCCCCTCCACTATTAGATAGTAAAGTACGAATATGCTCCACCTCAACCTTATAGGCTTCAGACTTATGGTGCATAAGGTAAACATATCCAAACCTCAAGTAATCATCGATGAAAGTGATGAACTAATAATAATAAAATATTTCTCAAATAATCATAAGCCCACACAAATCAGAATGAACCAGTTCCAACACATCTTTGGCTCTATAGACCTCAATCGTATACGGCCTCTTAGTCATCTTACCATCTAAGAAGGATTCACAAACTTCAAATGCCTCCACTTCCAATGAACTCAATTGTCCATTTAATACCAATCGTTACATCGTTTTTAGATTGATATCACCTAAGAATAAGTGACAAATATTCATTTGATTCAACTTATAAGGTTCCTTTATCTTTAAGTTATTTATATTTAAGCTATTCACTTTAGTATTAAGCAACGATGGTGAGACATGTATTACAATATAAAGATAATTTTCCAATGTACCAGAAAAAATAAGAGATTTGCCATATTTGATGATAAAATAACACCTTTATGAAACTAAATCAAATATCCATTCATCGTAATCTTAGAAAGCAGAATCAAATTTCTTTTAATTCTAGAAATATAAAAACAATCTTACAATATTAACTTATTGTCTTCACCAAAATTTAAAACTAAATTTCCTACTGCTACTGCTACTGCTACTGCTACTGCTACTGCTACTGCTACTACAACGTCTACTGTTGTTGCCATGTGATGATTGTCCACGTATAGAGACATTTATCCATCACTGACCTCCCTTGTAATCTGGAACCTCTGCAATGAATTGCAAACATAGTTAGTGAGTCCCGAATCTATACACCAAGTAGTGTAGATTGCACCACAAAACATGTTTCAAGGATATATGAGAAATTACCATTTCCATTCTTCCAGTCTAACAAGACTGGGTATTTCTTATTCCAATGCCCTTATTATTTGCCGATATACGAGTTGCCTTTTGATTCTTATTCTTATTATTATTCTTATTCTTCTTCGTATTATTATTATTACTATTATTATTATTATTATTATTATTATTATTATTATTATTATTATTATTATTACTATTATTATTGTTATTATTATGATTACCTTTGGAGACATAAGAAGATGGGAATTTCTCAGCAACTTGAATCACACCCTTATACCTATTGATACTCCTAACAACTTAAAGTTCCTTACGCAGTTGGGCCATAAAATAAGCAAACTTGTTCATAGAATAGTTTAGGCAAAAATATTTAAAGGACTCTGGTAATGATTAGATCACAAAATTGGCTTTGGGTTCTCCATTGATTTCAGATCCAAACACCTCTGGTTCTCCTAAAATGGACATCACCTTTGGAATGTGCCCACGTTTGGGAATATCCTCGGGCATATTGGTGTTGACCAACCTTGCTATAGCATCTAACCTTGTGACACGATTCTGATCCTCAAACGTGTCTATAAAGTTCAGAATCATGTTGTAAGTGGTCGACATATGTTGATGTGGTGTTGTAACACATTAGTTAACAAGGCTAATATTTTGCAATGTGCCATTTAATCATCCTTTTGCCACCTCTAGTAGGCTTGGACTTCCCTTTCGGGTGCCCCTTCCACCGACTTGGTGGGCAGGTCTCAGTTAAAACAAACTTAAAGTCCTCGGTACTAAGGACAATGTATAGATTAATTTTCGAAACTATATAGTTCATTCCAGTTAACTTGTATCCTTTAAGATAGAATCAAGTGGGTTGAATGAAAATCCCTTTTTGAAATATGAGAATTATAAATTTTGAAAAGATAATTAATTTTAAAATAACCCCGTGAGAATTTAACTTCAATTTAATTTTAAAGTGGCATCCCTCACCGTCATTTAAAAGTAAAAAACCATTGAACAACTTGTTCCTTTATGGAGTGAGATTTCTCGTTGGGAGCATAAATCATCCCACCTTGAACTAGAAAGACTTTCGTCTTTCAATTATGTACCTCAATAGTTTAGGATCCTTTGTCCAATATAATTGAATAGTCACCTCTTTTTGATCCCACAATTAATTATAATGACTCTATTGAGGAGGATAACATTAATTATGTCTACGTGTATACCATCGGTTCATTCCTTGAAATAGAATTCGCTCATGAAGGACTTCCAAGTTTGGGGGATCAAACTCACTCGCATAATAATTACCGGAATTATCACTTAAGAGTTCTAATGAATCTGTGATGCCTTGATTAATTCCATTTGTGTGGGGGGGGGGGGGACTAGACTAGCTCATGCGAGGAATTAATCACATCAGATTTATAAAATACTGATGGAGACTGTGGAGTTTATCTTGAAACCCCTCTCCCACTTAGTTATTTAAAAATATAAGGGTTTTAAAAAAAATCTATCTATTCTAAAAGTCTGAATCAAATCCTTGGTAATTTCCCAATTTACTTGCGTAAATTAAATATCTTGATTTCTCATTTTAATTTTATAAAAACAAAAATATGAATTTAAATTTTAAAATTAAAATAAAACCTGAAGATCTCAATTTAATTCACACCTTAAAATCAATTACATCAATTTAATTCAATTTAAAAATAATAAATTAACACTAATTTTTGAAGAAAATCGGTGATCTAGGTCGATCTCAAAATATAAATCATGTTGTCCACAAAATCGGATGTCCCTACTTATACAATAAGTTAGCACAAGAAATCATGCAACAAATTGCAATAACGAGACATTGCTAATACATAAATAAATGCAATAAAAGTAAAAGGACACAATTGTCCCTTTCCATCATGGCCCACGATCACTATCCGGGTGACCTACGGTCGCTCACCTCTCGTGTCTATGTTGTTTTCCTTCTTCTTTTGCTTCTTTATATTTAGGGTTCTTCATGATCCTCCAAAACTACATTGTTTTGGACTTCCGGTAACCTTAAAAAAATCTATTAAAGACCTCTATACTTCATCAAAATCAATGGAAAAACCACAAATCTTCCACTAAAATCACAAGTCCATGCAGAATATAAAATCATAACATTGAATGACTACATCACCTCATAAAATCTTCCAAATATATCAATCACATGCAATAATTAAAACCCTAATTATTACAACCAAATCGAATCTAGGAGAAATTTAACTGGGGCTAAACCACCATAGGATCCATGCACATAAACAAACATTCATATGATCATCGTGGAAGGGATATAAATCTTTCAAATCCCACAAAACCATGTTATTACACACACACACACACACACATATATATATATATATATATATATATATATATATATATATATATATATATATATATATATAATATGAAACAACTCGGTGGACAACATGGATTCTAACTGAAGCATGATCATTTTACAATGAGGGTTCTTATACCAATAATTGGAGATCAATATACGCGGAAGAAAAAAATCTAAACCTATAATCTTCCAATGATTATGCAATCGAAAGAATAAACAGAAAAACTAGATCCGAAAAATGAATCTGGGGTTTCGAATACAATACCTTTGCAGATCCGATTACAATTCGATGGGAGAAAATTATTTGATGTAGATGTGGGATTAACATCCTTTAGTACTCTAAAATCCCAACCATCTTCAACCTTATCCCCACAAAAAAAATAATGAAAACACCTGCTAATCAGCCAAATATGCAACCAAAACCACCCAACCACAAACCAAACATGTAAAATTCGCAGGTCTCTAAGAATCAGCAGACCAACCAAACTCAAAATCATCCAAAATTAGTTTGTTTAGTTCCATCTGGTAACCATCAACAAACCAAAGGCATGTAATCTTTTTTTACATAAACACTAAGAAAAGAACCCCAAAATTCTCCACAAAAAAGAAAAGAAAATGAATGTTGGTGGTGTCTCGGGCAACAAATCCTCGTCCTCAATCCTATCTCAATGGAGCCACACCATCTCTCACCAGTGTGGGTAAGCAACTCTCAACTCACGGTTCTTGGGTAAGCAGATCTCAGCCACGCATTTTTCCATGTGCCTTTGTCTTGTATAGCTTTGTAGGTTTTGTGGGGGGTGTTTAATAAAGGGGTGAGGAGATGGAACGGTGGAGGATAGAGAGAGAGGGGGTGTCTTTTAGAGTTTGAAACTAATAGTCAAGAAGAGAAGATGAAAAGAGGAGAGAGATTCTTGAACTGATAGCTGTAAAATAGGGCTGACAATTTTTGACACGATAACCCATTTATGGAAATGACCCGAAATGACCCGAAAATGACACGATTAGATTGTATAGATTTAAAAGTACCCAAAAATTATACTCAAATAAAAATCAACGCGGTCCGAAAATGACACGACTAACCCGAATTTCCACCCCTACTGTGAAAAGTGTTGTCAAAATTGTATTTTTAAAATACAAGTGGGAACTTTCGGCTAAAAATAAAAAGAAATAATTCACCCTATATCCCCACTAGCCTAAAGTAGCCACCCACCATCCCCACTTCTACACAATTTTCGGCTAAAAATGAGGAAAAAGATAACTCACTTATAAAAGTTAACCCATGATCTCCCACTATGTTTAATATGTTATCTCCACTTTGTGAATATAATTCTCTCCATCCGGCCACAACTTTAATGTATGAGAGAGTTTTAGAATTTGAATTTGGTTCTTTGGAAAGATAAGATAAAATGGAATTAGACTCCTAAATGAGGAGGGACTGCAAAAATTTTGAAAGAGAAAATTAAAGAGAAGAAAAATCACTCCTTCTCTCCCTCTAAGACTAGAAAAATATTTTCTTTATGAAAATATTTCCCCAAATTTTTTTTAGAACGGTTTGTTCCCCCAAACTGAAATTTTGGAAATTGAGCAATTAATTTGGAATGGGTGTTAGAAGACATATAACTACGGTGCATGGTTATATAATACAAAGGTGATTCTGGGCTTGTTTTATCCTGGGGATGGCGTGACTGTAGACTACCTGCACAAAGAGGCTAGAGCCGTGAAACGTCTTAAAGAGAGCGACCTAGTACGCGACTCAACCCAAGAATCGTCTACGACGAATTTATAAACAATTGAGGTAATATTATTTAATTTTATTGTGCAGTATTTATTTAGACTCCACGCTTGCGGTTCATATTTGCGATAATCATATGAGGTAATAATTTAATTTTGAGTAGTAGACTTCAAATTAATTTATGATTTTATTTTTCGATTTCTCCATAAAACTCTTTGATGTGATTTTTTACTCACAAAGTATAAAGTGCACCAACAATTTTAAGACGTTTTTTTGTCTACCATGTAGACCGAAAAATAAATCTTATGGACATATATGATTATTTTTATGATGTCGAAATGAAAAAAAGGCCAACAAAGTTTCTATGTGTAGAAATTATAATTTTGACATTTTAACTCTAGAAATGACCGTTTAGCCCCCGAACTTCCTAAATATTATATTTTGTGAAGTAGATACATAAATTTTAGTATTTTTGGTCAATTCAGAATTGATCAATAATTTCGTGAGAAATTAGAATTTGAACAAAAATGAACCCCTTCATGAAAAACTTTTAAATAGGTCAATCCTATTTTTTAGTTATGAATGTGAAATATTATTTCACATAAGATGTTAATGTTGGAAATGGAATTGTATATTATTTTTGGGCAATTCATTTTGAGCCACTTGTGTTTAAGAAAACAAATTAAAAGTTGTTATATGGAATCAAATTAAAATTTTGATATTTGGAAACAAATGAAAATTTGTTATATGAAAAATAAATGTGAACATTTGTTATATGGATTCGAAGGGTAAGTAATAAACATTTGCGCCTTGCGCTATGTTTACTACAAAAGAAATTTGTTCAAATATTTTTTGAAGTTTTTATGTGAAAGTGGAGTTGATATTTTTCAACCACACTAAAGTGATCGATGATGAAAACAAAATCTGAAATTTTTGTTATGAATTTTGTTGGAATATCATCTCAGTTTTTTGATGATATATAGACTGAAATTTCGTGAATTTTAGCATGCATGTAGTATGTTGAGATTATAAATTTTGGGCTTCAAAATTTCTGAAAAAAGAGTTGTATATCTTTTATTATAATTTTTTTAAATGGGATGCGCAATGCTGAATTTTTTAGACAGCTTGTAGTAAAATAAGTTTATCTTCACTTGTACTTAATATTTTAAGTGATTCCAATTTTGGATAAGACTAGACTCATAAAGGATGAATTCTGAAAATTTTCATAAATTTTCAATAAGAGATTTGGTCGTGGTGAAATTTCAAACTTTAAGTTTTTCTAGTTGACCAAATATTTTGGACAACATTTTCTAAAAAAAGGTATCATGTCATGTTCCCAACGGATTCAAAATATTTTGAAGCCTTTATAAATTTCTTATTCAAGAATTTGTGAAGTACTTAGAAAAATTTGGACTCAAATTTATGGAAGATGAATTTCATAGAAATTGTATAATGACTTATACAATATTTGAGTTTGGAGTGCAACCGCAAGAATTTTATATGAATAATTCTTTGTATTATTCATTTATATGAGTTGGAAAAGGTATATAATAAAATTGTATTATACTATGTTGGAATCAATTTGATGTGCTTCATACGCGTGTAGAAATAATTTAGTTGGGTAAAATTATTTTGACCGTATGCTTTGATTTGGAATAGAGGTTTAAACTCTAATACGAAGTATTATTGTATACATTGTGGAAAAATTGTATATTATAATTTTTTAGGAAATAGATTGTATAATCTATATGTGACTTTCAGACCTTTGAAAATCTGAAACTAGGACTAGAACAAATGAACTTATTTTTTGATTCATCTATACCTGAAAGCATTAGGTATGTATTTATTTAAGAAATAAGATTAATTCTTACTTAATGTTGAAACTCTATAAGTTTACATTCCATTTTATGAATTGAAGATATAGTGGGGGCACATTACATGTTGCTTCTTAATGCCATACCTAGAGAATAGTAGGGGCACTCAATCGAGTACCTCTCAACTATAATTAAAGAACATTTAATAGAATCTGAAACTTTGGTGTTCAAGAGAACTCTTATTTTTTGAGTTATGAGTTAAAAATAAAAACTTTCTTATGTTATTGAAAAGGATTCGAAAAATCCTTAGATAAGTCATGTCATAAATGATTGATTGAATTCCTTGGAATAAAATTGAAATTAGTCTATAATTGACTTATTTTATAACTTTAAGATAATAAGGTGTATACACACCATTTGAAGGAATATTGAGACCATTATCATTTATGAATATAAGCTTTGTTTAATAGCCGAAATTCATCAATGTAACTTAGTTATACATGTTACAAGTTATATTATTCTCATGAAAATGAAGAAGATTCATTTAATTTGAATGACATTGATATTATATATGATGTTGAGTTAAAAATTAAGTATATATAATATTTTTTTTCGAATGCTGACCTATGTAAGGCAACTTACATGGACCATCTTGAAGTTGGAAAATTAATATGGAAGGCACCAATGAATGGCGTGATAGTTTGATAAATCATCAAATGAGAATGAATTGAGAATAATATGAATTGTGTTTATCACTAAGCATGTTGAAATATGAATGCACTCTTATTTATTATTTAAGAACGATTAGATAATATTTGGTTATAATATTTTATTGCCTAGAAAACCAAATTCATGCTAGGTCAAAGTGTTAGCATAAAGAGTTTCAATGAACAAGAATATTACTTGTTAATATTACAAGGCTATATGGATCAATTAATTGATCGTGTACATTGAAATACAAGAATATCTATTTATTAGATAGATGCTGATTATGAACCATCTTGTACTCCACATGATCCAAGTATAAGAACACTATATATAGTGATAAGAAAAGATGAATATGCGAACATCTTAAGTAGTCTCAACTGAGCTACTAAATACGGTTGACTTGGAATTATTTTTGTGGGAGTAATATGAAGGTTTATATTTAAAAAAAAAAAGGTGCATTCTTATGCTATTGAGAAAGGTTATGTGTTTTGATAAAATCACGAACCTAGAATTGATTCTGAATCAATTATGGATATGTGTCTAATAAATATTATGACGCTATTTTTTGGAACTCCAAGAAAAATTAATTATTGACATAATTAATGATGGAGTATATAGTAATACCATTAGCTATGTCTAGTGAATAAATGAAAGGTTAAAATACCTATTATAAGAAACCACTTATGGTAGAGATTGACACAGTCATTTTATTCGTAACAATAGAACCATGGCTATAGTAAAATTTAAGAACCATTATTTTAACGGAAAGAACGACAAATATGTAGTAAGCACAACATAGTTTGAGAACTTAAAACTAATGAGTTGTGAGTGTGAATTATATTCAGACTGATGAAAATAGAACCTGACTTATTCTTTGAAGAAAGTACTAGTACAGGAGAAGGTGTTTAACACCTAGAAAGGGATCGGACTAAAGCCCGTTGATATTGAATCATTTGTGGTGGTAACCCAACCTATAGACTGGAGATCCCAAGAAATAGGTTCAAAGGGTAATAACAAGTCACGGTGATATGGGTTGAATCATGCTAATTATTGTTTACGGGGTTTTACTCCGAGTCCATCCCTATGGAGCATGATATCCTGAAGCGAGTTAAGGTTGAGTGAATTATAACTCTTAATGAAGATCTATAGCTCTATTTTGAGTGGGTTACCTAGCTACGGGAGTATCCTAGATAGACTCGCCTATGTGGATGGGGAAGTGTGGCCGCTTCCTATGGTAATTTTGGGCAAATTCCCTAGGGTTTTCACATACTGGGATAGAAGCACATGGTCTTAGCGTGCTGGCTTGAGGACTACACCCAAGTAGGGTTATGTGTGGGATGTTGTCAGAGATAGAGTTCAAAACGACGAGTTACTCTAGTATAATACGAATCATCTTTACTAAGTAAAGGTTCAAGTCGAAATACACCTTTACTTATGCACAATTCTATTAATTATTATCACTCAATAAGTTTTCAAAATTTACTAATAAGGGATTGTTACCGATGATTATGTTTTTAAAATCCAAGTGGGGGATTGTTTTCAAAATTGTATTCTAAAAATATAAGTGGGAACTTTCGGCTAAAAAGAAAAGGAAATAATTCACCCTATATCCCCACTAGCCTAAAGTAACCACCCACCATCCCCACTTCTACACAATTTTCGGCTAAAAATGAGGAAAATGATAACCCACTTACAAAAGTTAACCCATTATCTCCCATTATGTTTGATCTATTATCCCCATTTTGTCAATATAATTATCTTCTTCCGGCCAAAAGTTTAATGTATGAGAGAGTTTTAGAATTTGAGTTTGGCTCTTTGGAAAGAGAAGAGAAAATGGAATCAGACTGCTAATTGAGGAGGAACTGCAAAATTTTTGAAAGAGAAAATTAAAGAGAAGAAAAATCACTCCTCTCCCTCTAAGACTAGAAAAATATTTTCTTTATGAAAATATTTCCATAAATTTTTTTTAGAACAGTTTGTTCCCCCAAACTGAAATTTCGAAAATTGAGCAATTAATTTGGAATTGGTGTTAGAAGACATATAACTACGGTGCATGGTTATATAATACAGAGGTGATTCTGGGATTGTTTTATCCTAGGGATGGCGTGGCTGTAGACTACCTGCACAAAGAGGGTAGAGCCGTGAAACGTCTTAAAGAGAGCGACCTAGTCCACGACTCAATCCAAGAATCGTCTACGACGAATTTATAAACAATTGAGGTAATATTGTTTACTTTTATTGTGAATTATTTATTTAGACTCCACGCTTGCGGTTCATATTTGCGATAATCAGATGAGGTAATAATTTAATTTTGAGTAGTAGACTTAAAATTAATGTATGATTTTATTTTTTGATTTCTCCATAACACTCTTTGATGTGATTTTTTAGTCACAAAGTATAAAGTGCACCAACAAAAAGTGGGAGAAAAAAAGGCAGAAAAGAAGGTGACATGGATTAATGAAGAGGACAAAAGACGTGGACAGACTCTTTGTTCAGGGCTTTAACTTCTTGTAAAGCGTGCCACATGGATAGGTTGTTCGATCAGCAAATAAATGCCTTTGTATAGCATTTTATAGTAATATAGAGAATATGATATGACTCAGTTTTTTCTCGCGTACATGTACCTCATATTTTTAGTGACGATCTTTAAGTTTCCTATGCCAACGAATTGTTAATTATCGCAATTTTTTACATATTGCAAGTGCTTACGAGTGAGGGTTACCCATAGAAAAGAGTGACCAAACAAAGAAATGTGATTTCTAGTGTTTGTTGTGACCAAGCCCAAAGTGAAGAGTGTTTTACAGCTGTGAATCAAGATTTGGCAATGTCATTGATGTCGGTGTCGTGAGTGTCAATAGAGCATGAATATTTGTTGTCGGTGCAGTGGCGGATCCAAAATTTTTGGTCAATCGGGACCAAAGTTTCGAGTGGTGCCGGGGCGGGGGCGGGAACCCCCGAGATGAATTTTTTTTTGGGGTTATTTCAATTTTATACAAATTATAACTTTATTTCGAGTTTTATACAAATTATAGTTCATCCAAATTGACAACATATTATATGTTTTGAGTTTATTTTGAGGTTTTTTCGGGCATATATGTTTGGGACACAAATTACATAAATTTGATAAGGGGCGGCTTACAGAAATAAGGGTATATGTTTGGTGGGACTACAAAAAATCATACATACAATTTCTCCAAAAAATCAGCTTAAGGTTAAAAAAAATACCTGATGGTTATGAGTTAGAGACTCCGGCTAGCATGTACAAAAATATACACAAAAATCAGTGGCGGATCCAGGATTTTTGGTCAACCGAGGCCAAAGTGTAACACCCCGTAATTTTGAGGATTAAATATTTAATTATTTTTTAGAGTTATAAAAATATTTAAATTTGGAGATACTTAAATTCATGAGTTGGAGAATTTAATTGAGTGAGCCGAATTAATTATAATTGGCGACTTTAAGTTTAAATGGTTCGAAATCTCGTGTGTCGCATTTTGAGGATGAAATTTGGAAATGTCAAAAAGTATTTCAGATGGGAATTCCGAGTGCGCGGTTGCGTCCGGATGGGTCGAGATAGTCAGAAAAGAGTACCCGGGAGCAGTAATTGGGTCTCGGGGTATTTTTGGGCATAGCCACGCCCACACGGGGTGAGTTGGACCTTTTTAATTAGGCCCACATGGCCAAAAACGGAATTTAGTATTTTTAACCTGATTGAGGGATTAGAGAATGGCAGTCAACACACCTCTAAACCTAGGATTTGAGAAGAAAGTTGGGGTAAAGAAAATCAAGAGCCAATTTGGGGATTTTGGAGCCAAATTAAGGGACTACACCAACGAATCAGACACTACGAACAATTCCAGGCAAGTGGTTAACTGTTGTGATTTCTAAATTGATGATAATCAATTTATATCATAGTGATGTGTAAACCAAAATTCGTTTTGGGGATAAATGGGTACAAAAATGGGGTTTTGTTCATGGAACTATTGAATGAGATTCAAACT
Organism: Sambucus nigra; assembly: GCA_949130495.1. NCBI lineage: Eukaryota > Viridiplantae > Streptophyta > Magnoliopsida > Dipsacales > Adoxaceae > Sambucus > Sambucus nigra. The sequence goes on along the minus strand of OX422220.1, from coordinate 446,884,884 downwards.
AAAAAATGTTGTGTTGTATATCTCTTAGTATGGATATCTGATTTGAATGAGAATCCAGAATATAAACTGGTGGGATTTGGATTTGGAATTTGGTTGGTAGAACAAAGTTGATGAATTTTAATGGAAAACCCATCTCGGGAAATTATGAAAGTAAGTGGAGAAAATTGTGTATCTTAAGATCCCTATGATGTGTGGGATGTGAATTAACCATGTTTATGTGATGGGGTGATGTGATTAGAGGTTTAAATTAAGGTTTACAAACCTTGGATTTCGTTAATGGTGGAATTCAGTGGGGAAGTAGAGTTGCCCAGGTATGATCGATCGACAGATCGAGGGCCATCGATCGATCGACGATCGGAATTCTTTGTCAGGTCGGGTTGTTGGGTAACCTTGTTTTATTTTTTGGATTTTGGGTATAATTTTATATGGTGAAAAAATATAAAGAAATTAATAGCTAGGAGCTCAAAAGATAGCTACTAGGAATGTGCAATCTAAGTTAAGAGTTGAGACTTAAAGTGAAAATTTTGGGTGAAACATATTCAATTTAATTATGGACCAAGTGGGCGAGTCCGGGTATGATGGTAATTATAGGTAAATATAATTAGGAAATTATGGAGATGAATGTGCGACACATTGTGGGAGAATATGTGGGAATGAAATTATGGGATGTAAAATGGACCAATGTGACACCCCGCCTAATTAAATACCGGGCGATCACTCCTTTATTAAATTAAAATCAAGGTGAACAGTTGGTTCATTCTTAGCATCGCTGTCGTAAAAATAACTTTTCCAAATTTAACACCCTATTTAATTTAGCTAAGTGTCAAAACCATTTTTTATAAACATTACTTTCCAATTTTATTTATTTATTTTATTAAACAATCAATCCAATAATTTTACATTTAACAACCCAATCCCAGCATTTAAAATTTAAAGTAAAACATACATGCTGAATAAATCCCAAAGTAACATTACTAGAAATAACTGAAATACAAATGTCCCAATAAAACAGATAAATAGTGGAAAGGGCGACACATGCCCAATAAAGAGAATGATAGAAGTGGAATCAAGTAAATGAAATCGTCTAAGCAAGTGGCCTGCAACTCCCACCTAAGCTGCAGCACGTTCCTTCCAAGGGATCCTAAACAAGACGCCCCTGTGGCTGGGCACCTGTAATATATACATATATATACAAGAGAAAAAGAGGAATAGAAACGGGTCAGATCCCGATAGTGTATATGATTTAAAAATTCGTTTAGCAAGTATTTAAATTGATACAGGCAAATGCAACAACATATTAGTGCGACACTCTCTTAAGAAATTCTCGCCTCTCTTCTAATGTGCACTCCTATCACACTAACCTTCCCAATGGTTTATCTCATCATATATCACACTATCCTTCCCCAAGGATTTAACTTATCTTAGGTGACTCTCAAAATTTAAGACTTAACAACATCATGGTTTAAAAAGGATAATTTCATTTAGTACAAAACTCTCATTTCAACTTTATTGATTCATAAAGTTTTTTTCAATATCATATTATACTTTTCAAAACAAGTATTTCCAATTTGAGTCATTATACATGTCTTACTTACCATAACACAGTAGGCAGTTTCCCATATTTCAGAAGTTCATATATATATTAAATACTCGTATAATATATATATTCTGACAGCACCTAACATAAAATTTTATGGTGTGGGCATACTCTGCTATCCAATCCCCGTATCAATCTTACTAAAGGGAATACAAGTTCGGAATCACTCTCGAACTGTATAAATACATACACAAATATTATTGAGGCGAAGCATAGTTTCCAAGTCCAAGAGGTCAGTACATACCCTCACGTCTCTTAGGACCGTGACTACCGATTCGACAGCCTGTACCTAGGATTTCTATCTTCTAGGGTACGAGTCAATATCCCCCATAAGGCACACGAGATAAGATCGTCCCAGCACGAAAACCTCAAGGATAGCAAGTAGCGCGGGCATGATTTTCACAAGTATATAATATATTCATACACAATCATATAAATATACCACTTTTATTATATCAATGTAGGTTTATCCAATAACCCACATTCACAACATTTATCCTTATTTTCCAATTATTATTTATCAAGTATAATGGTTCGTTTTTAACTTTAATTCGAAGGGTTTTTCCTACTTACTACGTAACCCTGATGGACCCTATTCTTCCAAATGTATAATTCAGTAGATATCCATTTATGTTCCAACGTAATTCTCTCTTACGTGTCTCTCCCCTTTAATATATACTTACATTATCCCTTATGCAAAATATCCCAAAAATATAGATTTCGCCTTACATTAAAGGATTTTGAATTTTATTTTCAAAGATGAGAATTTCAAACGGTTTCGAAATCGAAATTAAAATGGAGTTTTAATTGAATTTTTTTATTATCTCTAAGAGTCCTCAAAACATAAAACTGTCTAGCAAAAAAAATATTAAAAAATATTGAACGGTCCGATCGAGCTGAATTTTTTTCTGTAGCTTCCTCTCGTCTTCAGCTAATTCTCTGTAAAATTTCATCTAATTCCAACGGTCCGATCGTCCGGAATAAAAAAAAACAATTTAGTATTTGTATCTGATTAGAACTCTTTTCTTAATCAAACTCTTAATCCTTTACATGACAAAGGGTTTCCAGAATATCATATAAATCATCACTACATAAAAATTTTCCATCTCAAATTGGGTTTTTCTTCCATAAATCTCATCCTAATAACTCCTAAACTAATATGGATGATGCATCAACGAAATAAGCAAGATAAACACTTGCCTGGAATTTTCAGAAATCTGGTTTGGTGTTGAATTTGGTGTGGTTGCGTTCCCCGTCTCGCGATCTACGCGTTGGCGGTGGCGGCGGTGCAAACGGGTGAGTTTTGAGCCTTGGAATGCCTTGAGAGCTCTCTCCTCTCCTCTCCAATGGCCGTTCTAGTGTTTTGAGTTATCTAACCCTAGGAGATAACCTAAACATCTGATATAACCCCTTTAATTTTCGCGGGTTTAATTACCCAAAAATACAAAATGACTAAAATGCCCTCCCGGGGTACTAATTAGGCCTAAAAACGCCCCGAGACCCAAATCAAACTCCCGGGTATACTTTTCTGACTATCTCGACCCTTATGGATGCGTTGGCGCACTCAAAACGGCCATACGAACAACTTATAAAATATTTACTTTTATTTATCAATATTTAGTCCCGACGCGATACGGGAGCGTCCCGACTCAAATTTCTAAAATTGTCATTTTATTCACTCGTGACATTTAATATGGCCACTATTATATATTACTTTGCTCATTAGTAATATTCAACAAATTTTCCCATAATTACTAACTCTCATCACGTTAATAATTATAACATAATTAATTTCCGGATTTTTATTAAATAATTAATTCACATTAATATTAATAAATCCCCAAATTAATATAGCATAAAAATACGGGGTATTACAACCAAGTGAGCGAGTTCGGGTATGTTGGTTAAGCGACATCAAAGTATTAAATTAAATTTTGAGAGAGAGTAATTAATTTGGAGTCGGAATATAGACTCGGGAAATATTAAGTTACGAGCCAAGTAAGTGAGTCCGGGGATAATGGTTGGGTGACACCAAGTTATTAAATTAATGGATGTGATAATTAATGAAGGTAGAGTCGTAGGGTAGACTCGAAAAAGTATTAAATTAATTGATGTTGTAATTAATTAGTTTAGGGTGGGTTGTAGACCCGGGATTTGGTATAAATTAATTAATGTGTAAATTAATTATATTAGAGTCGGACCACAGACTCAGATTTGTGTTGATTAATTAATGTGTAAATTAATTATATTAGAGTCGGACCACAGACTCGAATTTGTGTTGATTAATTAATGTGTAAATTAATTAAATAAGAGTCGGATTGTAGACTCGGGTAGGTATTAAATTAATGGGTGTGTTAATTAATTTAATAAGAGTCGGATTGTAGACTCGGGTAGGTATTAAATTAGTGGGTGTGTTAATTAATTTAATAAGAGTCGGATTGTAGACTCGGGTAGGTATTAAATTAATGGGTGTGTTAATTAATTTAATAAGAGTGGGATTATAGACTCGGGTAGGTATTTGTGACAACCCGCTCACCAAAATAAGGGGTGACCAGCCCAATACTCCAATATGACAGGAGTCCCGAATGGAATCATTCTCAGCATCAAAATAAAATATAGAGTATCCAGGACAACAACCCAGTATTTAAGAAAACCGGTTGCCAAAAATTTTATTTTTTTAAGTTAAAGAAAGAATTTAAACAACCCAAATCCTGAAAAGATAGGGGAAACCCCAAGAATGTATATATACATATTTCAAAAACGACAAGTAACCAACAAAAGGACCGAATATGTTGTCGGTCCATAGACTTTACAACAATGTTAAACAAATTTAATTAATTATATAATACATTGCATTAAACAATTACAAAGGCTTGGGCCTCACGCCCGAATAAAAGACCTGGTCTTAACTAGAGTGCAAAAATGAAAGCGGCTATACAATATAACCCGTAATACCCGCAAAGCATCACGCCTCGTCTAAAATCGGAGTAGGAAAGTCAGAACAGACATCCTTACGGTGGAGTACCTGAGTGAACAATAAGATGCAAGCACAACAAGAAATATGAACGGGTCAGGGCCCGGTTTTATATGATCACCAGATGAATAAAGAGTATGACAGTTATGAATGATAATCATGAGTAAATAATGAGGATCTAACTACACAAATTTATGCATAAGCTAAGATAATTTAATCAATCATGAATCAAATTTAATTATGCAGGAGAATAAGAATAATTAACATTTAAATTAGGAGCTTACATCAAAACCTTGCTCCATTTTTATAGTCCATTCCTTAATAGGAAGATAAAGTCAAAATTTTAAGATCTTTATGGCTTTTATCACAATTACATGCCCTTCCTGGCATTCCATTCCTTAGCAGGAATATTATCATCAACAAACGCTCTTCGTGGCATTTCATTGTGCTCTTTATGGCACTTCATCATGCTCTTTATGGCATATCTCATACATCAAGTCCCACTTGATTATAAATTGTTATATTTATATATATATAACGATTCTAAGACCGCCCCTCCGAGTTTCCCCACTGGGCGAGCCCCTAAATGACCATCGTCTTCCAGTGCCTATCTATACAAGACAACCTGGGCACCTACAACGCAAGACGTCGGGTTGCGGCCATATGCCTGCGGGAGAGTCAAGACCACACTCGAAATCTCCTCACTAGTGCAGAAAACATACCTATCGCTCATATGGCCTAGGACTATATCCACCCTGCATTCACTAGCCATGGGGCATCACCGTACGCGCGAACTTCCCTTATGATGTCATTTAGAGAGGTGTGTTTAAGTAAATTAGCATTTACTATATTCATGATTAAGTAAATTATCATTTACCATCATCACCATTTCCATTTCATTTTCAATTCCAAATTACGTTGTATGTTTCTTTTTATTCGAAACCAAAGTCATTTACATTTTGTAAATAATTCACCTTACTATCTGGAACCATACGATAAATTATATCGTTACTACTACCTCAAAGGAGTAAATAAACTCTTAATTATCTCCAAACATTTCAGGGTATAACTTTACAACCCCTAGACTAGCATACCTCAAGGAAATGAATAAACTTTCAATTTTATCTCCCAGCATTCGTTTATGGGGTTATTATGAACCATCAAGATTAAGGTATCTCCATGGAGCATCTATAATCTCCCGAACGTAACACTACGACTCCTAGTTTCATAATAATCAACTAGAAGAAGGAATGCCCTAACATCAATTGGCATATCCCCGGAAAAACCCCCACCTAACCCATCTCTAGTGTAGGGTAAATAACTAACTCTTCTAGGACTCCTAGTTGACTTCATTTAAGAATGTTCTTAGTTCCCAAACTTAAATAAAAAGAGTTGGAATTAATCTAAGAAAATCACTCAAAAGTGCAGGGCTTCCGAATCGATTTGGGTTCAGAAAAGCGAATCGATTCGGACTAGCCGAATCGATTCGGTCAGGGGAAAGGACTTTCTGCATAAATGCCGAATCGATTCGGATGAGCCAAATCGATTCGGTCGACTCAGACCTAGAAACTGTCTCTAGGCAAATCGATTCAGCCAGGCCGAATCGATTCGGTTCTACAGATTTGCCTAGTTTTATTTTAAGGGTTATAAACCCTAATTTTGCCAAACCTCAAATCTCTTCCATTTTAAACATACCCAACAACATTTACCTACCCCAAGTCATCCCAACATGATTTATAACTATTATAATCCATAATTTCATCATCAAAACTAAGATTAGGTTTTAAATCCCATAAATTTCATTTTTGGTCCATAAATACAAATACACAACTATCACACAAATTATTCATCTTAAATAACATATTAGCAAGTAGAAAACTTGCCTTAGAATTGAAATTTCATATTTCTTTTGAGTAGAAGCAATTCAAATCTTCAATCTCCATTTTTCTCTTCTTTCTCCTCTTTTCTCCCAAGCTTTCTTCCTCTCTCTTTTCTCTCTAAGTTTAAGACACGTAATAGGGAAATTAAGGGATTTATAAGACTAAAACCGAGGTTTAACATAAGTCTCCCAACTTAAGTGGTTAATACCACATTAAAATGACTCGCAAATACGCGTATAAGCTAAAACCAGGTAAAAGTGCCCAAAATATAAAAATACAATATGGCACTTAGTTTGACGGTTTCGCACATTCTGGGACTAACTACGCCCTCTAAAATGGCATCCGAAAATTTTATAAATTATTTCAAGTTCTGTTTTCATTTAAACCACAGTGTCATTTAAATCATATGACACCATACAACATACAACCGAATGATATTTACTTTCACATACAGTAAATATGCAACAATCTAGTAAATATTAACTTCCAACTCATAAAATTAATATTTACTCCAGTTCCAACATTTTATATAATTACCTCATACGGTAAAATAATATAAAATTTGCTTCCTAAAAGCAAGGGTTGTTACATACTCCCCCCTTATGAGGGAATTTTTCCCTCAAAATTCAGGCATACCCTAATCATATTAAGGGTATACTATCCTAAACTATCCTTCTATCACCATTATTAAACCCCTCGTTACTGAGGCGTCCCAAATGGACTCAGACTAAGGTCGTCACTAACGATCTCAGTCACATTCTTGGCACTCTGGCATAGCACCAAATCTCCCATCATGAACTATCGACCCTACCGTCTTAAAATGGAAGGAGATACCCACACAACTCGGCATAAACCGCATTACTCCCTAAATCGCTTTACATCCCTCCTCGGGGATACTTACACCAACGCTAAATGGCTTAACCCCAATCACTACTCAACTTCTCTTTACATAGGCATAGCCCTTCAAAGCACATGACTTAGAAGCCCAATCCTTAAAGAAATGTTCTGAAACCACTCCAAGTCCAAGGAACATATTACCCGTTGGTTCCATCCAACGAGTATGCGAGTTACTCAACCGGCTACACTAAGACACTCCCGGTGCCATAGCATAGGAAAGATCCATAAGTCCATTCATCAGTCATATATCCCAAGGCGCACATTTAAGATATGCCCTTCAGCATAAATATCTAGTTTCGGTCCAACCCCAAGGGCACTTTATACGGCTCTACTTTTCCTTTATATAGAGAGGGGTGTACACTTCTAAATGTAGTCCACCCATAATGGCCGAAAAAAAAAATAATTTGGTCGAACGATCAACCATTTTCTCAAATAGGATCATGACCAGTTCGATGCCAGCAATTCAATGAAGACGTCTATGAACATGCTCTTCTTCATTCCACCGCTACTCTTCTTCACACGAGTAGGTGAAATGATCAGTCACAAATGTAAATGCTCATTCTACTTGGCATTCCATGCCTTCACAAATTTTTCGACGGGTTTTCTACTCGTCACATCTACTACCCAAATCGCTTTCCCTTAGCGAAAGGGAATATCCCATCGATAGTCCTTTATGAACTTTATACACCAACTCGACTCCTCCCCCAACATATTGCAACAACTTGTGGCTTACAAGAAAGACCGAATTTCCTGCCCAGGAAGTAGTGCCTCATCCCTTTAAGATGATCACTACCAAAATGAATTTTAATTCAGGCATGGGATAATACTTCCCATAAGTTTAAGCTTGTGAGACGCAGAAACAACAAGTTCATGCTCCAGTATTATTTCATCCTTCTCCTGGCAGAGGCTGTTCGTTAAATCAACCCCCGAACTTAACAAAATGGGCTCAGGAGTGAAAATCAACTCACCCTTCTAACTCCCCGGAAGTTAGGTTACCAATGTAACACTTTAACTAAGAAAGGCCTCATCTCCTTCGGCCTAAACTACCAAATCACTCAAGATTCCATACTACTCGTTCATGGGGACCTAATCCCTCTTATAGTTAACCCATAACCTACGCACGGTCAACTCCCTACCGCCTTCCTAAGTATATCCCTACCGCCTTTTTACGGTTGTCACATGCCCTAAAGGCCTTACATCCTAATGAACCTAAGGACTATCTATATATCCTAGCTATGTCGTATACGTATAATACTAAGTATATCCCTAGTATCCAAGACCTATCTCAACTTCCGACATTCGCTCGGTTTCATACACGGGACGTCTCGCCGAAGCGAAATCCAAACAAGGAAACCTCCCGTTACACTACTACCTCGCATCGTCGGTCATCAAGATATAACGGTCTAAGACACATGATCGGGATTAGTAAAAGTCTAATTTACAACCTTACTAACAAGATTTTACTTCTATGATTTACCATTCAAATAATCAAAGATTTCAATTAATCGAACATTTACTTTCTGTAAAGTCTTTCGAATATATATCCCATTATATAAACATGGCCTTCTCATCAAGGCATAATCCATAAGTCTTAATTCGACTTCATATCACAGCCTCCCTCACATCAATTAGAGGAGAGAACTATATACAGTGCTTCTATCTCGCACTTTAGTAGCCCTTAATCACTCAACTACGTGATTCTCGGCTAAACCTTTCAACCCAACTTCTAACAATAGAATAAAATAAAAGAAAAATAAAAGAATAGCGTCTCTCCAATCACAACATCGTTAAGTGTTCATGCGGCGGAGTGTCTCGCAAAGCAAAATCCAAAAAAGGAACCCCTCCGACACATGCCTACTTAACTTGTTGATCATGGAGATAAAGCGTAATAAGCACAACAAAGCAAAAGAACAATCAAACACTCACGCAAGATAACTAAACAAACAACAAAAATCTCCTACCTACCTCGATCCACCTCTATAAAGTCTCAACCTGTATCCAGGAGAGATATTATAGAACAACTAGTTCCATTTTGAACTAGAAGTGAGATAGCCTTATAATTTTATTTGCTTGCTATCACCCCAAACCAACCAAAATATCTTAACGTAAAATAAGAGAAAGAAAAGTATCATCTCTCCACTCTCAACGTCGTTAAGGTTCACGCGTGGAGCGTCCCGTAAAAGTGGAATCCAAACAAGGACCTCCTATGCATTACTACTTAACCTTGTTGGTCGTGGAGATAAGGCATAACATCCACATACAATGCAAACAAGCAATAGAGCACTCAAACCAAGGGACACATAATGCAATTAACACATATTACACATATACATTGAAATATCATCACTCGCTTCATAACGAGTGAAGAAATCATAAAACTTCCCTACCACGGAAGCCATATTACTACCCTTTCTACAATAATGTCGATACCATTACAAGTTCGATATACACACCCGAATCTAGAGTAAACACAATACTACTCTATCATTTTATGGGGGATGCACCACCCACTACTAAGGTGGAATTCCCACCCACATTCTTGCTAATCACTCCGGGCAATACTAATGGTTCTCAGACACCGTACTCGAGTCTTATCTGAATCAAATATTACTTCCTTCAACTCCCCAACTAGGCACTTTATCTTTGCCCTTGTTCTCCAATCAACAAAATTTAAAATAAGTGGTTTTACGCTCCATATCATAGCCATTGTTCCGACTCTGGCCGACAACAATTGTCCACGCAGTCCCCTTTTCTTCTTCGATAAAAGAGATCACACTACCTGCCACCCTAACCATATAACTCCTTATTCACTATCGGCCTCTGACCGAACCTCGTGTGAACGTTTGAGGATCCACCTTCTCATCAGTCCAGTTATCCCAGAGAAACTTGTTGTTGCAAGTGTCTATCGGGCTTCTCCGTGGGCAAAACTTCTTTCACCCACCAATGTGGTGACTACGTTCTCACCGTCTCGACACTACTCCTACGGGAGGAAGATTTTCCCCTATTCTTTTCATCCGGGCACTTCTATACCCCTTCCTTAGGGCCAAAGCTCCCGGACCCTACGCATTCACCGAACGAGGATGCATCTCCCCCAACTTACTTCAACATGTGGCCCTCGTCAGGCTCTTCTCCACTTAAATTTTAGCGTTGCTTGGAGTCCCAAGCTTAGTACCACTCTCTAATCCTAGCGGTACTGGGAAAACTGCATCCACTGTAATTAGTAGTCGCAGTAGCAAAATAAGAAAATGCCACAAAAAGGAAGCGACCTCCAAAGCAGTCCTCATCCCCGACCATAAATTACAGTTCCTAGTAACCCTTCCCATGACGCCTTTTGCGACAACCTTCTCTGGCGCCCTTCTTCAATCGACCTACTAATCTCACACGAACGCGCAAATAATTTTATGGGTCCCAAATCATGGCAGATAAACGAAATCTCACAAGAGAAATCAACGATCTTAATCCTAAGGCTCTATGTCAAATCAAAAGCAACGCTGAAAACATAAGGCATCCACACAGATTCCTCAAAATTCTAGAACCTGATGCTCTGATACCATCTGTGACAACCCGCTCACCAAAATAAGGGGTGGCCAGCCCAATACTCCAATATGACAGGAGTCCCGGATGGAATCATTCTCAGCATCAAAATAAAATATAGAGTATCCAGGATAACCACCCAGTATTTCAGAAAATGGGTTGCCAAAAAAAAAAAAAATTTAAGTTAAAGAAATAATTTAAACAACCCAAATCCTGAAAAAGATAGGGGAAACCCCAAGAATGTATATATACATATTTCAAAAACGACAAGTAACCAACAAAAGGACCGAATATGCTGTCGGTCCATAGACTTTACAATAATGTTAAACAAATTTAATTAATTATATAATACATTGCATTAAACAATTACAAAGGCTTGGGCCTCACGCCCGAATAAAACATTTGATCTTAACTAGAGTGCAAAAATGAAAGCGGATATACAATATAACCCGTAATACCTGCAAAGCATCACGCCTCGTCTAAAACCGGAGTAGGAAAGTCAGAACAGACATCCTTGCAGCGGAGTACCTGAGCGAACAATAAGATGCAAGCACAACAAGAAATATGAATGGGTCAGGGCCCGATTTTATATGATCACTAGATGAATAAAGAGTATGATTGTTATGAATGATAATCATGAGTAAATAATGAGGATCTAACTACACAAATTTATGCATAAGCTAAGATAATTTAATCAATCATGAATCAAATTTAATTATGCAGGAGAATAAGAATAATTAACATTTAAATTAGGAGATTACATCAAAACCTTGCTCCATTTTTATAGTCCATTCCTTAATAGGAAGATATAGTCAAAATTTTAAGATCTTTATGGCTTTTATCTCAATTACATGCCCTTCCTAGCATTCCATTCCTTGGCAGGAATATTATCATCAACAAATGCTCTTTGTGGCATTTCATTGTGCTCTTTATGGAACTTCATCATGCTCTTAATGGCATATCTCATACATCAAGTCCCACTTTATTATGAATTGTTATATTTATATACATATAACGATTCTAAGACCGCCCCTCCGAGTTTCCCCACTAGGCGCGCCCCTAAATGACCATCATCTTCCAGGGCCTATCTATACAAGACAACCTGGGTACCTACAACGCAAGACGTCGAGAAGCGGCCATATGCCTGCGGGAGAGTCAAGACCACACCCAGAATCTCCTCACCAACGCAGAAAACATACATATCGCTCATATGGCCTAAGACTATATCCACCCTGCATTCACTATCCAGGGGGCATCACCGTACGCGCGAACTTCCCTTATGATGTCATTTAGAGAGGTGTGTTTAATTAAATTAGCATTTACTATATTCATGATTAAGTAAATTAACATTTACCATCATCATTACCATTTCCATTTCCATTTCATTTTCAATTCCAAATTACGTTGTATGTTTCTTTTTATTCGAAGACAAAATCATTTACATTTTGTAAATAATTCACCTTATTATCCGGAGCCATACGATAAATTATATCGTTACTACTACCTCAAAGGAGTAAATAAACTCTTAATTATCTCCAAACATTTCAGGGTATAACTTTACAACCCCTAGACTAGCATACCTCAAGGAAATGAATATACTTTCAATTTTATTCTCCCAACATTCGTTTATGGGGTTATTATGAACCATCAAGATTAATGTAGCTCCATGGAGCATCTATAATTTTCCGAACGTAACACTACGACTCCTAGTTTCATAATAATCAACTAGAAGAAGGAATGCCCTAACATCAATTGGCATATCCCCGGAAAAACCCCCACCTAACCCATCTCTAGTGTAGGGTAAATAACTAACTCTTCTATGACTCTAGGACTCCTAGTTGACTTCATTTAAGAAGGGTCTTAGGTCCTAAACTTAAAGAAAAAGAGTTGGAATTAATCTAAAGAAAATCACTCAAAAGTGCAGGGATTCTGAATCGATTCGGCCTAGCCGAATCGATTTGGGTTCAGGAAAGAGAATCGATTCGGACTAGCCGAATCGATTCGGTCGACTCAGACCTGGAAATTGTCTCTAGGCGAATCGATTCGACCAGGCCGAATCGATTCGGTTCTGCAGATTTGCCTAGTTTTATTTTAAGGGTTATAAACCCTAATTTTGCCAAACCTCAAATCTCTTCCATTTTAAACATACCAAATAACATTTACCTACCCAAAGTCATCCCAACATGATTTATAACTATTATAATCCATAATTTCATCATCAAAACTAAGATTAGGCTTTAAATCCCATAAATTTCATTTTTGGTCCATAAATACAAATACACAACCTTCTATTCATCTTAAATCACATATTAGCAAGTATAAAACTTGCCTTAGAATTGAAATTTTAGATTTCTTTTGAGTAGAAGCAATTGAAGCCTTCAATCTCCATTTTTCTCTTCTTTCTCCTCTTTTATCCCGAGCTTTCTTCCTCTCTCTTTTCTCTCTATGTTTAATACACATAATAGGTAAATTAAGGGATTTAGAAGACTAAAACCGGGGATTAACATAAGTCTCCCAACTTAAGTGGTTAATACCACATTAAAATGACTCGCAAATACGCGTATAAGCTAAAACCTGGTAAAAGTGCCCGAAATACAAAAATACAATATGGCACTTAGGTTGGCTATCTCGCACATTCCGGGACTAACTACGCCCTCTAAAATGGCATCCAGAAATTTTATAAATTATTTCAAGTTCCGTTTTCATTTAAACCACAGTGTCATTTAAATCATATGGCACCATACAACATACAACTGAATGGTATTTACTTTCACATACAGTAAATATGCAACAATCTAGTAAATATTAACTTCCAACTCATAAAATTAATATTTACTCCAGTTCCAACATTTTATATAATTACCTCATACGGTAAAATAATATAAAATTTGCTTCCTAAAAGTGAGGGTTGTTACAGTATTAAGTTAATAAGTGTGTTAATTAATTTAATTAGAGTCGGATTGTAGACTCGGGGAGGTATTAAATTAATGGGTGTGTTAATTAATTGAATAAGAGTCGGATTGTAGACTCGGGTAGGTATTAAATTAATAAGTGTGTTAATTAATTTAATAAGAGTCGGATTGTAGACTCGGGGAGGTATTAAATTAATGGGTGTGTTAATTAATTTAATTAGAGTCGGACCATAGACTCGGGGAAAGTATTATATTAATTGAGGCGTGAATTAAGTATATTAGAGTCGGACCATAGACTCGGGAAGATGATAAATAAATAAATAAGTGAGAAAATTAATTGTGTTGAGTCGGGCCACAGACTCAGGAAATTGCAGGCAGTGTACGGGATTTTGAGTACACGGTAAAGCCGGGATTTATATATATATATATATATATACGGTGTAGTGATAATATATATATATACGTGTATATATTGTGTGTGATATTAAATATCAGTGACTAGATATTTATTCAATTTATATACTCTAATGCTATCAATGGAGAATGCGCGATGTGGGTGAATCCCCTAGCTTGAGGAGTAGGGCGAGTATATCCCCAGGCCATAGCGCCCGGTATATATGGGTGAGGGATTTATCTCACTTTCAGGGAAGGAATATGACCGCCTCCACTACGTTTATATTTTGGGCCAAGTTGGTGAGTGATTCCAACTTGGGGAACTAGGTTTTGTGAGCACACCTAGTGAGATAGCATTTTAGAGGGAATCATCCGGCGAGGGTATACTCGAAGGGATGGATATACGTATGTTATATGTGTGGATGTTGTGGTAAAGGTACGTATATAATGGTAGTAAATATTATATGCGGGTAATAATACAGTGTGTGATGTATTTACTTTATATAACTTGTGACACGGTTATATGCTACTATTTAAGAGGAATTAATTAAGTTAATTGTGATATAACTTATAATTCAAGAATCATTATACTCGAGTTAGAGTAGTATGTCAAGGGGAGGTTATACCGGGACTATTTGGACGGAATAGTGCAACTAGGTGGGGTTAAGGTAACCGTTAGGTGTGCACATTAGTGGAGGGGTGAGAATGTTCACAAGGGAGTGCGACACTAACTTAAATATGAAGTGCATTCATGCATTTTAAATTACTGCAGTTAATTCACTTGCTAAATATTTTTAAAATATTTTGGGTTCTAACCCTTGCTATAAAACTATTTTCAAAACCTTTTAGGTGTCGAGTCACAGGGACGCCAGGATTGATATTCTATTCCAGGGACACGGAGCTACGGCATATGTGGATGCTAGCAGGAGTTTGGATTATATGCATCATTCATTCATTCCTAGAGTAGGAATCGCTTATCAGTTTTAGTTTTATTTAGGGCATGTCGCCCAGACTTTCAGTTCAGTTTTCAGACTTATCTTATTCCGGTGTTGGATATTTGTATTGGATTATTTCTTTGGTGGCCTGTGGTTTATTCGGAAAGTTGTGTAATTAATTATTCAGTTGAGTTTTATTCAGTGGTGTGAATGGTTTATATTTATTTTCGCATGTACTGTTTTGTGTAATTAAAAAGTTAAAATTGTCACCAGCTTTTGGAATACTAGGTGGTTAGTAAGTTTTAAAAAGTTTTCGACAGTGATGCTAAGGATGATCCAACTCAGATTCCTGTTTTAATTTGGTATAGGACTGATCACCCGGTATTTTATTAGGCGGGGTGTCACACAAAGTTTCGAGTGGCGTCAGGGGTTCGAGGGCGAGAGCCCCCAAGATGAATTTTTTTTGGGTTATTTCGAATTTTATACAAATTATAACTTTATTTCGAGTTTTATACAAATTATAGTTCATCCAAATTTACTACAAATTATATGTTTCAAGTTTATTTTGAGTTTTTTTTTTGGCATGTTTGGGACACAAATTACAGAAATTTGACAGGGGGCGGATTACAGAAATAAGGGTATATGTTTGGTGGGACTACAAAAAATCAGCTTAAGGTTAAAAAAATACCTGATGGTGATGAGTTAGTGACTCCGGCTAGCATGTACAAAAATCATACACAAAAATCATACATACAAAAATCATACATAAAAATCAGCTTAAGGTTAAAAAAATACCTGATGAGTTAAAAAAATACTTTAGGTTTAGATTTTTAATTAATTACAATCTTACACCATCAGCTTTGAATATAATTAGAGTTATACCTTAAAAGTTTAAAATTTTACCAAAAAACCCTATATATATATATATATATATATATATATATATATATATATATATATATATATATATATATATATATATATATATATATATATATATATATTTTCAAAAATTGAACTAGGGCCAAGGCCCCCCTTGGTCCCCATGTGGATCCGCCCCTGTGTGGGTGTGAGAGGATACTAAGAACCTCTAAGTATTTGATCATTATCATCATTGATCAGCTAAGAACTGTGCATTTATAAAGCCTTTACTTTATCACTATCAGAAATATGAGAACAAACGAATGATGAACCTCAATGATGGCGGATTTGCGGCCAGCGCTCGAGCTAAAGTTTTGTTGGTGGGTTCTTCCCTACGATTGTGTTATTGCTACTTTTATATTTTTGGTCTTTTTTAAAATGAGATATCACTCGATTTTTTCTCACGTATGTGTACCTCATATTTTTAATGACAATCTTTAAGTTTCTTATGCCAACAAATTGCTAGTTATCACAGTTTTCACTTTAAATGTATTTTTTAAATATTAGAAGTTCTTACGAGAGAGGGTCCCCTATAGAAAAGAGTGGTGAAACAAAGAAATGAGGTTGGTAGTGTTTTTTGTGATCGGGCCCGAAGTGATGTCTCAGTATGACTACATATCCCCATGATTAAGAAGCAATCCAAGTATTTTTGTGAAAGAATTTGGATTATAATCATGGAGAATTAGGTCGATGTAGTTCTCCCCTATGTTTGTGACTGAGAAAAGAGAAGCACTCGAGTATTTTTCTAGGATTTTCAGTATTGAACATCTTAAGACAATCCTAGTTAATGGGTCGGCTAACTCTTCCGTCGAGGTCCATTAGATTGGTGTCACCACCTATCATGGTTTTTTCACAAGGTAGGATTCACTCCAATTAGGCTTGAACTTTCCTTAGGGGTTATGCCTAGGCTATCAATTTTCTTTGAGAATCAGATTTCCTTTGTGGATACCTTGGTCTTTGACATAATGGTTGAAAATATGGTCGATGCAACGATGATAGCCATGTTTATGGTACGTTGCCTTGAGTTTGTATTGTCTAGTAGGGAAAGTTTTGCCTCAGAGATTTTGGTTTTCAAAAGGATGCCCAGTGATGGAATCTCAATCTCTACCAGGTGGACAATTTTTATGATGTAGACTAGAGAGTAATGTGTGGAACCTTTCGATGTTTGAATGGATGTGCGGTAACCCAATAATTATATGGGTGATTGTATTGCAATTCTCATAAATTCTCTATCATGCGACTGAAGATGGTCTTTACATTCTTGTTTGCTGCCTCGCACCGTAAGTTTATGGTATATAAGGAGAATATTTGTGGTGAATAATCCCATACTCTTCCACGATATTCGATACCTTTTCCATAAAATATAATCCATGAACTCAGACCAACTCGAAAAGTACACCATTGCTCTTGGGTACCAACAATATGTTATCTAGGCAAGTTGGGTATTCAATAACCCTAATAAAACTGACACTGATTTTCTTAAAAACCTTATCTTTGACTTGTATGGGCTATTCTGGTGCAGTCATATGTTTGTTTAGTAATCCAAAACTCTAGCAATGTTGAAACCTTGTGCGCGACGATCTCATAATCGATTTTAGGCGTGTATATATATGACCAGGCGAAGACATCATTGAATTTAATGTGAAGTTGAACGAGCTCGTATTTTTATAGAGATTGAGAGTGTATCCTACAATAATCATCTTAGATTGTCCCAAAGGGCAGCGATTTATGAGAACAAACTTGTTTTCACAAGAATGGTCATGATTGCCTTAATGTTTAATAAAATCATTTAGATAAATCAAATAGTCGTTGGCATAATTATCCTCTCTTAGAGGAGCATTTTTATTTTATATATCATCTTCGTTATCTTTTAAAGTTTATAACTTGGGATACTCAGAATCACATTTCATTTCAACATTAAACTCAAGGAAAATATTGGTCATTAAAAGACTAATGTCATTAGGTAAAGTAATAAAAGAAGATAAAAGAATATCTTCCTTAAGAGGGAAAGAGAATTATGGTGTGTCTGAAGTAGGCTAAGTAATAGGCTTTAATTGGATAGTAGTCCAATTATTTAGATGACCCATAATATTGGAGACCGGAGCAATCAGGTCATCGAGCATGACATCATTCTCTAATGCACGAATGGAGACGGGATCTTGGAAGGGCTGGATGGTGTTATCTTCCACCGGTACCTCTATGGAACTAGGAAGTACATGATGTATGTCTTCATTAAATATTGGAATCAGGTTGCTGTAGAAGATACGCTATGTGGTTATCTTTTTCTCACGTTCATCCTACTAAGGCTCGTTGAATCCACAATGTGTAAAATCCTCCCCTTTTATTACAAAGTAACCATCTAGTTTAGGAAAGTATGGAGTGAGATTATTTAAGGGAGCGTGCATTTTCCTTTATTTTCATTCTTTCATGGTTTTCTTGATATCCTTGTCTTGGTCAATGGGTTGATATCCTAGTCCATAGGTTCCTTGAGGTTTCATGGTAGGTATAGCTTCATTTCCCTTGTTGATTCTTAAAAAGA
Organism: Sambucus nigra; assembly: GCA_949130495.1. Taxonomy (NCBI): domain Eukaryota; kingdom Viridiplantae; phylum Streptophyta; class Magnoliopsida; order Dipsacales; family Adoxaceae; genus Sambucus; species Sambucus nigra. The sequence goes on along the minus strand of OX422220.1, from coordinate 446,866,302 downwards.
CCCAATCCTGGAATGAAGTCCATGTGCTTCATCATGTTGAGGAAATTCACATTCTCATATAGTAAGTAGTCTAGAGATAATAAGTTCGAGCAATCGATGTTGGTTTCCTATATAGTAGTGTCCTCTTAAAAAACCATTTATATTTATTTCCATGACCCCATAGGGGGAGTCGGATACTAATGGATTAGTATTAGAAACCATTCTCCCAGTTATCTCTCCTTCGACGGTATCTAATGACCTGAATGTTTATAACCAAGTCACTAGTGGGACTCGGTATTGCACCCTTATGTGCCCATAGACTCATGGTATAAATTCCTACTTAGTTCTTACCTTCTATGGGACTAGACATAAATGTTGTAAGGTCTTCTTACTTCCAGAGTTTAGATTCTGTAGATACATTTCTATTACGAACAAGTGTATTTTATATAAGTGTTTTTAGAAACTAATAAATGATGTTCAGATAGATTCTCCTTAAAAACATAATTTTGGCTATATCCATTTTTAGAGCCGGGGGTGTTTATTTAGATAAGAGGTGTGGGTTATTCAGACTTTTGACTTTGAGCGTATCTAAGAGTCTGAAACATACTTCTACACGAAATCATTTTTTAAAATAGGTTATTTACATGAAAATTAATATTCAAGTTATATATCTTGTAATATGATTTGATTAGTTATTCATAGTTTACAAACGTAATAACAAGTTCAAGTATTTTTGTTTGGATAATGATCCGACTATATATTGGATGAGGACCATACTTGAGAGTATTTAAATCTTTTATAATGCATTCCCAATCTCCTTGTGTAGTCGGAGTGTATTATTAAATTCGTCTCGGGTACCTATTAATCCTAATGTTTTTTTAGGGGTTAAGACAAAAGTTTTGAATGTTTAGCCATCGAAAGTGAACAAGGTTTTGACCTGGATTTTAACTTTAGAGGGTGGGTTAGTACTGTTGGGAAACGAACGAGGAACTTTGGGTGACAATATTTTCCCAGAGGATCGCCACTTTTTTAGGCTATGAAAGTCACTTTCGAGAGGCCAATGCACCTCCTGAGATACTCATGATGAAATTTAGTGATAAGTATTTACAGAAAACAAAATCAATATCGGCAACTTCCTTTTTTATAAAATTGAATTAATGTTTGGTTTTGGAACTCTTTTTCTAATGGGTGGGGTCTACTTTGTAGGAAAAAATTTGAGTGCCTTTTTTAACCAACCAATTAAATACACGTTCAACCAATCGACTGATTGTGGCATTTGATCGATCAAGTGATTGAGATTTTTTGCCGATCAAATGAAAAAATAATCACATGCCTTTTATGATTAATTGATTGATTAATCATTTTGTTCATTTTTCCTAGAATTTAGGGGCTTTTTGTTTGTGACCCGATGTGAACATATGAGATTTTCTGAGGTTTTCTCAGTTAGACGGTAGACTCGAAGGATGTCTAGGTTGTACGCGCATGTGCATAAGAAATCTATAAAAATTTCACATGAATACTTTGTACATGTCATGGGATTTTTGGTTGATTCTCGGGTGTTGCTCGTGGATTTTTAGGGGCGACCCCTAGCTTATTTCAGGGACTGAGTAGTGATTAGCTTACCTGCGCATGTGATAATCGAATACATATTGTTGATCACACATCAGATGAAATTGATTGGCAATTCTGGGTGGTCCTTGGGTTTTTCTTAGATATTTTGAGGAGTTTACCCTTAATGTTCAGGGATGCTAGATTGTGGGTGGGTTATCCGCGCATGCCGAAACTAGGTGCAAAATTAATAGTTGACAACTCAATTTTTTGGCAGATATATGCGTGTTCCTTGCACGTATCAAAACTAGGTGCAAAATATCAAGGATTATTTATGAGGCTCAAATTATAAGAATAATGGTAACATTATTAAGTGAACTAAAGGAATACTTACATAGCCACTAGTCTCCTTTATGTAGGTGGAGTGGTCTTTATGCGGCTCCCATAGGAGAGTCTTAGTATCTATGATAGTCTTCTCCCTTTGATACCATGTCTCAGTACCTAACTATTTGGCACTAAGGGATTGTCAATCACTCATGACCCAACCATTGTCATGTGGTGCAATTTGTTGGGTTATTATTTGAACTCAAATATTTGCTAGAGAGAAATGATGTTTTTAGAGAGAAAAATTAGTTTGATAGATATTTGAGGAGTTAGGAACCCCTTCCCCCGTGCTTGGTTTATATAAGGCTAAGGGATATGCATATCGGCATATGTCCCTTTGTCGATCGATAGAGTATCCTTTACAATCCGCGTGACTCCTCGGTTCTAAACCCCCATTCAATCCATGGGGGTCCCTTTACATCGATCAATACATATAGCTTCCTCATAATATCTTTTTTGGACATTAATCTATGTAGAAAAAAAATTCCCCTTTGGGATTTAAAGGACTTCTCTTCCTCTTAAAAAAAGTTTGCCTCAAACTTTGGCATAAATCACTTTTAAACTCCGTGTCTTTGCTAAAAGTGACTTTTCTATGCAAAATTCATTTTGAATCCACCATGTCTTAATGACTAACTATTTGTCACAAAGGGATTGTCAATCAGTCAAGACCCAACCACTATCGTGTGGTGAACTTTGTTAGGTTATTATTTGGACTCAAATCTTTGCTAGATATAAATGAGTATTTTTAGAGAGAAAAATTAGTTTGATAGATATTTGAGGAGTTAGGAACCCCTTCCCCCATGCTTGGTTTATACAAGGCTACGGGATATGCGTATCGGCACTATATAATTAAAACAATCAAATAGAAAAACAAATAGAATTTTTTTATGTCCCCTTGGCGATATCCTTTATGTTGCCCAGATTATACTCAAGAGGGGGGGTGAATTGAGTTTTTATAAACTTTTAGTGGAATTAAAATTTCAGAAAAAATATTTAACTTATAACACTATGATAATTTTCAAATTAATAAAACTTTAAAGAATAAATCCAACAATATCAAATAAATGCAACCAACTAATTTAAACAACTAGAAATGCAGATTTTAACACTCTATGAATATTAAATTAATTTTTGTATTTAATATTAAGTGATAATTTCAAATTAGTTATTTAATTCAAAAATAATTATTTTAACCTTAAAATTAATTTAGTCAAATTTTGAAATTAATTTATTTGCAAGATAGTGTGCTGAAAATATTAACTCAAGCAAGCATGTGCAAATAAATAAATAAAAGTGCGAAAAATAAATGACGCCAAAATTTAACGTGGTTCGGCCAAATCCAGGCCTACATCCACGCGCCTAGAGCCCCCGTCTCCGTTGCGCTTCACTAAACCTGATCCACTTGCGGGTAAGATCAAACCACCGCGTACAACTATTTGCAAGCTAACTCCGAGCTTCAAACCTCGTGGTCCACTTGCGGGTAGGAACCAATCACCGGTACAACAATCTGAAGCTTCAACAAAGCTTCAAACAAATCTGAATTTTCCGTACAATGTAGAATAATGAAACTCCTTAAAATACAATTTGTAATATGAGTTTCTTCTTCTTTAATGAGACTTCAATAAATGATGTTGGTGTAGGCACAAGTCTTCTTCTTCTTCAATGATTGAACAGATAATGAAATTAATTGCTCTCTTGAATGTGTAGTTGAGTAGTAAAATAAATGCTTTCAATAAATTCTCTATCTCTTTATCATATTCTCATTCTTGTGTGTCTTCAATGCAGCTCTTGAATGTTTTAAATGTGTCTTTCAAAAACTAGTTATTAGACACAAGCATTATGAGCATTAAATTCTCCTGATTTTGTTGAGATGAAGTTGCTGAAAATAATCTCCAAATCTGATATGCAAATCTTCATTTTTATTTTCTCCATAAAAATATAGTTATTGTAGCACAAAAATGGTATTCTGAAAATATATGTGATTGAAAGTAGCTTAGTAGATGACCCATATATTTTTTGCAATGAAAATGTTAGTTCAAGAGAGACAACACAAATCTGATAAATGATGAACCATTGTGTAAAGAATAAAACTGGTGTGTTCAAGAAAATAGTCTGATGTATAATAAGGTGTAAACTATTTTGACGTATAAGTCTTAAGATATATGAAATCTGTTGATAACTGCCAAAGTGTATAATATAATATACACGGTCAAATCAATCTATTTGAGCAACTGGTATGGCATGGCATGGCCGAAAATCTCAGTTTAAAAAAATAAACCTATGAATAATAACAAGTACTAGATGAAATCGTAAGAACAAGAGAGTATGGTACAGCCGAAAGTCTAGGTTTAATAAAATAAATCTATAACCTAAAATCAGCTAAAGCCGAAACTAACAGGTCATTAGCCATAGGAACCAAGTACAGATTTATAAAGCTCACAATAGGAGTAGCAGGTCAAGTACACCTAAAACTAAAGTTGAAGGATACTAGCAGGTCTAAGGTCATTAAATAAATGACATATATCATGTCTATTAAAAGCTTTCGCTAAAATAGCTTAGAAGCTATAGAAGTCAAAATCTCGGTTAATAGTTTCTATAAGGTTATGGCTAAAAAAAATGACAGTTATGAGTACTCAAGGCTTGGACCAACGCGCAGCTCAAGACTTATACCGGTCAAATCGTAGAACCATAAACAACTAGAAGGTATGAACGAATGGTTAAACCTTGGTAATGTTAAGGCATGACATTGAATGGTCAAATCGATTATAGTAGCACGTACTAAAAAGTGACTAAGGCTCTACTAACTTTATAGTACAAAATCTATGCTAGCAGTTAAAAGCTATATAAAAAAAATGACGCATGTATGCATATAAAAGTTGAGGGGCCTTAGAAGACATATACGAGAACCAAGATCTGCATCAATTCCAAAACATAACTAAAACAAAAAGCATTAGCCTTCTCACATTTTTTGCAACTGTTCGTCTATATATATATGAGTAAGATATTCGAGTTTGAATTGCATAAAAAAATACTTTTCTATTGATCAACAGAGGTAGGAGACATTTTTTTAATTTTAATTTTAATTTTATTACCAAATAAGTTATTTCTAAGCTCCAAGAACAAGTAGACCAGGTGTGGCATAAAACTTAAATGCCAATAGAAAATAACGTAAATACACTATATTCCATTAGTATATAAAAAAATATGAATATATGATTAAAAAAAACGTAATTAGAAATTATGAACGTATATATATAAAAATAGTTTTACAAAATGATATAATATATATTATAGACTAAAAAAATATTAATACTTACATAACATAATTAGTAAAAATAAAATAAAAATAATATACCCAATAAAGATATTAACTATTACACAAGTACATATATATAATTGTACAAATAAAATTATATTAAAAAATAAAAAATTAATAGAAGTATGTTTGGAATCATCAAAATCAATATATTACATTAAACTAAAATGTATTTGAATTAAACTAATTTAATTAATTAGCGATAAATAACATTTTCGTTTAACAATCTCCCCCTTTTTGATGATGACAAACAACGATTCACACTAATCCATAAAATATTTAAATGAAGCATCAATGAGTGTGTTGATGTAAAAAACTAGATTATCTCTAATTAATCAATCACAAATAAATAAGACAAAGGATTTTTAAAGTGGTTCAGCCTTATGAAAATGGCCTACGTCCACTGTTTTTGTATTACTGACTGTTTACATGGAATCTCAATAATAGGTTTGCCAAGAGATCCAAAGTCCCTTTCTTATGAGGACGTTACAATGTATTTATAGTCATGAGGTTGTACATACGAAAGGATAATGCGCCTTTATCTAGTAGACATATACATTTGTACGATAATAATGCGCATTTAATGCGTTGTTGTCTTTTGATTCTCTTGATTAGGATGCTTTGCATGCTAAGTAGCTCGAACCGCTTAAGTTGCTCAATACGCTTAAGTTGCTCGGGGCGCCTGAATTGCTCGGTACGCTTAAGTTGTTCATTTAAAGTATTTTTATTTGCCACGTAGGTTGACACGTGTCTTTAAGTGATTGGTCCATGTCAGAAGACTAAATTTGGTATCAACAAAAGCTCCCAATGTTTCACAGTTGAGGTTGAAGAAGAGTGTGGAACATTTTGCTTGAGAGCTTCTTGGATTACTGGTCTTCATGGTTTTTAGGAAAATTTTCATTATATATAATTCCTTTTTGAGCGTATAATATCAAGCTTCATAAATATTTTGAATTTTTACGATCACTTCGATATTTGTGCCTCGTTCTTCTTTTAGTCGCCAGAAACGCAAACGTCTTCCCTTGTAATCATTGCTTCTCTCTATTCCCGAGGTAAAGTATTTAAGTGCGACAGAAATCCTATCGTCTTTCACTTTTCAAATCTGTATCTCTGAACTCTTTATTTTCTTTCTATCTTGTGCCTTCGTTCTTTCCATCGTTTATTGTCAACTGATCTCTCCTTCTTCTGTAAGATTTTCTTCCATCTTCTTTATTTACTTTATTCATCATGGTTTATCTTGTTGAATCGTTGGATAAATTTCAGTCTGAGTTTTCGATCCCTTTGTGGGTTATTTTGGAAGAACTTTCTTGCCCTTCTGATTTATTTTCTTTGGCTGAGGGACACTGGTTCCCAAGTCTTTTTGTAGACGAATGTGGCTTTTCTTTCCCGCCAAATCTCATGTGTTTGGAGTTTTGCCAATATTTTGATATTGTACCTGCAAGATTAGCTCCAAATACATGGAGGGTGGTTAATGGTGTACATAGGTTGAATCAACTTCATGGAGCTCGTTTGGGGATTCCAAAGATTATGTATTGCTACAGATGGGTTACCAGTGACAATACTTTCTATTTAAAAACTAGGTTTTCGAATAGAGCTTTAGTTGTCAATCTTCCCAATGCCAATAGAGACTATTTTGACCATGGGATTGTGATGAAAAATTGGCAACACCCTTCATTAAATGGAAATGATGTGTACCAAGGTCCCAGGTGTCCACCTTATGGCAATGGGATAGGTTGTTTTCATTTTTGAAATCTTATTTTCTTTGTATTCGATGAAATGCATCACTGACATTTGATTTTGTTTGTTATAGTTGACAGTAAAAGGAAGCCTCCAAAAGAGACTAATGTTAATATAAAACATTTAAAACTTATCTGGGGTTTGCATCAATCTATTACTGGGGAGCATATCAAATCTGCTTCTTATTTATTGCAATACAGAAGCTACACTTCATCTTTTATTGCTCGTCCTGTGGTGGTTGATCTTGACCAGATACCAACCTCTGAAACCAGTGTGGAAGGTTCTTCTTCTGAATTAAGTACTCCTATTACTGATCTGATGAAGAAGAGGAAAGCTCCTGCATTTTTTAACAAATCTTCCTTTGCCACCGAAGAGGTAAAGAAAAATAAATAAAATGTCCCAGATTAGGGGATAAAGAATATAGATGTACCCCCTTCTACTACTGCTAAGGAAGTTGGCAAGAAGCCCCCTGTGCCTCCGAGTAAGATTGTTGTCATCTCACCTTCGAGTGAGACTGTTTTCATCTCACCAATAGAGATAGCACCTTTAATTAAAAATGCTCCTGCTCCTCTAAGGAGATTGAAAAGGAGTTCTTCTGAGAGACCTGTTGACCCTGTCTCTCAACCTTCAAATATTGAAGGTAATATTCCAGTTCGTGTTGCTCCGAGCTCTGCTATGGGCTTGATAAGATCTTGGACTGTTCCAGATCCCAAAGTGTTGAAGACACCTTTTCTCGTGAGAGACTTACTATATTGGTCTCTCAACACATTACTTCAGTAAGTATTATTAGCCTGACTCCTTTGTTTTCTAGTACTATATTCATATATTGACCCAAAATTCTTCCTTCTTTCAGCTTTTGACTTGCTTCAATAGTATTTTAAAGAAAGATGAAGCCATCAGGGCTTCTAGATCCTCGGGTGGAGTAAAAGAAGATTTTACTTGACTAACTAAATCTTTAAGGGAATCTCGTCATAAGTATGAGGAAGACAAAGAGCTTGGGAGAAGCAATTCAAGTCTGTTGAAGCAAATCGGGATCAACCTGTGACTGCCTCCAAAGAGTTGGAGAAGAAATTGAAAGAGGTCGAACAACATAATACTGAGCTTGAAGTCAAGCATAAGTCTGCTGAAGAGAATGTTGCTAAGCTTCAAGAGGTTGAGCGATATAAGACAGAAGTAGAAGAAAAACTGAAGTCTGCCGAGGAGCTCCTTAGAGAAAGGACGTCCTCGGAAAGAGAAAAAAGGAAGGTTGCTGTTAAAAAATCCATTAGTGCTGGTTGGGACAAGGGTTGGAATAAGGGTCTGGTTGTTATGTCTTCTCAAATGGAGTATACCAGTGTTAAATATTTTGGGGATGGATGGGTAGCAGCTTTGAAGAAATTGAACGTTGCTGAAAATTCAGAGTTATTCCAGGAGTATATTCATGGCCCTCCTCCTTCTCCTGGAGAAGAAAAAGAAGATGAAGCTGCTTCAGATGAATCTTCTATGATGACAGGAGAGCAGGTCCCTGTTGTTGCCGTTGATCAACCTTCTGAGAAAGTCCAAGAAGTTAGCACATCTACCGAGCAGCTTCCATTGCTCTCCAAGCAACCAACCCCTTCATCCAAACCGTCTGAAGAAGTCGTAGGAAATAAGGAGAAGGTGTAAAGTTATTCGGGTCTTTTGTTTTTTTATTTTATTAAATGTAACCTTGAACTATGTTTTCCTTTATCATGATGAATAAAGATAGAACTTTTGTTATTCGTCTAGAATTTCTCTTACTTGTGTTGCTCGTATCATTGTTGATTTTGTTTTTCATGTTGAATTTGCTAGTTTGTGGCCAGGATGGAACTCTTATCAGCTCATGATTCAGAGTTGATGAAGAAATGCAATGACTATTTCAAAGTTGGTCATGAAGATTTTACTAAGGCCCAAATAATTTACATCCTCGGGTCAGATGTCTCTGAACGAGCAATTGATGCTTACCAATACTTAAAGTGCCTACTTGATCGTGATGTGGCCAACAATGTGGCTTATTACAAAATGATTGAAGATCTTCAAGGAACGATCGAGGAACTTCAATAGCAGTACAAAGAATCTACTACACTTTTGCATCAAGGCTATGAGAAAAAGTACCAACAATTGAGTGCTGACAAGGGATATGACAAGTTCATTTCAGCTCATAAGAAAAACGAGAGTGTGTTAAAGCTTGAAATTAAAGAGCATAGACATATCGCCAAATTGCTGGAGCAGGAGAACATCGCTTTGCAAGAGGAAATAAAATAACTCAAATCTGCTGCTTCTTCTTATTCGGGAGCCTTGGTCCCCGTTAATGATGATGGTTTTTCCTTTTTGGAAGTAGAAAATGCTAACTTACGGGATGAGTTAGAAACTTTGAAACGAGCAGGATCTTCCACACCTGCTCGTGGAAGAGCAAGGTCTTCTTCTCGTGGTTGAGCAAGGGCTGGTTGGGTTACTATTGATGAAATGAGAACTCAGTTGGCCTTAGAGAATCAAGTCGTTCAGTTGATGGCAAAGAACCAAGCCTTTGCAGAATGTCTAAGAAGATTCAGAGTTTCAACGACCAACTCTCCAATCAGAGTTCTGCTCAGGAAAGTAAAGAAATTCTTGTGAAAAAGCTCCACGAGAAACTTGAGAGATTAACTTATCGATTCCACAAGCAGCAAAGGGAATTTTACATGGCTGGGTATAATGAAGCTCTATATCATCTTGATGCTCGCTTGCAGCAGTCGAACAGCGAAGGATATAAGCAGGGGTGGTTTAATGCCTTATGTGTCCTGAAATTGGATCAAGGTCGTTTCTTATGGGATTATTATGAACCTGGAGTTCTTGATTTGCCTGTGTCTCCCTTTAAACTTGACCTTAATTGGATTCTAGCCCGAGATATATCTCGAATTTTGATATCCAAGTATCTCGATGATTATAGTCTTCATTCAAACTTTGAGATATCGCTTCCAGAGCACTTACTTGATCGACCATCCATAATGAATGTCAGAATGCAACGAGATATAAACTTTATAAATTCCCCTTATGCATTAGATGATCCTCCAGCTGGGGCAGAACCTGTTTCAAAAGCAGAGGGAAAGAAACCCATAGAATAGGATATTTTTATTGTAATAAATCAGACTTCATATCATATGTAATCTACTTGGTTTTAATGAAGAAATTTTTAGTCTTTTTCCATTTCATTTTCTTCGAAATAATTTATAGAATGTCCTTGTTTATTCATTGGTGAATATATGTATATCCTATTTTATTTTTAAATAATGGAACTTGTCCTATTTGTTATTAGATTATAGTGACTTGTCACTCTTTGGGCTTAAGCAATGGAATAATTTTCATCCCATTTTCCTGCTTAGTTGTAGTAATCTCGTCTGGATTACCTTGTTGCCTAGACAGTGGATGCCTCGGGAGGTCGTCCATCTTCTTTCCTAGTTGGGTACCAACCAATCGGAGTTGGTGGTTATTGAGTTACCGATCAACCGGAGTTGGTGGTAATGAATAGCCGACCAACCAAAGTTGGTGGTCAAAAAGTTGTCGACCAATCGGAGTTGGTGGTTAATGAGATACCGACCAACCGGAGTTGGTGATAATGAGTTACAGACCAATCGGAGTTGGTGCTTATTAAGTTACTGACCAACCGGAGTTGGTGATAATGAGTTGCCGACCAATCGGAGTTGGTGGTTGCTGCTCTGAGTGCTTGTGTAGTGTATAGCACTAGTATTCCGAAGAAATTCAACAAAGGAAGAAATATGGGCGAAACATCACTTTATTCATATTGAAAGAACTGTGTTACAAAGGAATTTTAACTATTGATAGTACTTGCATAGATGCTCTGCATTCCATACGTTCTTGAATTCTTCTCCCTCCAATGTTTCAATTATGTATGTCCCCGGACGAACAACTTCAGTTACTCTGTAAGGTTTATGCCAGTTGGCCTCCAGTTTGTTATGCTTTTGGACCACTTTCTTCAGCACATAATCTCCCTCTTTCAAATCGTACCTTTTTACCCTTTTGTTGTAGAACAAGGTTATTCGTTGTTGGTATGCTACATTCCTGATTGCTGCCTCCTCCCTAACTTCTTCGAGCATATCCAGGTCTAATCGCCTCATCAAGTCACTTACAAGAGAATTGAAATTAAGCACCCTATGCGTGGGTAGACCTAATTTAGCAGGTATGACAGCTTCACTACCAAATGTCAATATGTATGGAGACTCCCCAATTGTTGTTCGTGGTGTAGTGCGATAAGTCCACAACACAGAGTGTAGCTCGTTAATCCAATTTCCCTTTGCGTCATCCAGTCGCTTTTTTAAACCATTCAGTAGTGTTCTATTTGTCACTTCAGTTTGCCCATTGCTCTGGGGTGGCCTGGCGCGAAGTGGATCTTCAGTACATTGGATTGATGACAATATGCAGCAAATTCCTCGTTGTCAAATTGGGCTCTATGGTCAGTGATGAATGCATGTGGGAGACCATATTTTCAAATGATACTCTTCCAAATAAACTGATAGACTTTGTCATATGTCATATCAATAAGAGGTTCATCTTCCACCCATTTGGTAAAATAATCCACAGCAACCACTGATTCGTATCAAATATTGCATATTTTCGCCATTATCTTTATGCATTCTAGCGCTTTTACGGTCCTAAATGCCTATAATTATGCTCATTAACCAGACGACCTTGGATTTGGATATATACATGCTTTGTAGGGGTTATTTGTGCTTTTGTAGGTATTGGAACGCTAAAAGTTAGGTTCGGTTGCATTTCGGAGAAGTTCCACCGATGGACGCTACTTCAAGGTCATTTTAGTCAATTCACATTTCTTATTCGGCTCATGAAAATTCCACGGATGCGTAGTTCATTGAGTTAGAATCGCGTGGCCGTAAACAGTGCATCGTTTGGAGTTCGAACGAAGAAGCTAGGCTCGTTTCCGTAATGGACCTTTTCCCCCTCATCATGGACCAAATGCAACCTGAAAATAGAGTACCGATCGACCGCGTACAAGGGACCGGTCAACCGCGGTTTTAACTTTTGCCGTGGGAAGGAGACAGTATGCTTTGGCTTAAGGGACCGGTCGACCGCGCCCCTGCGACCGGTCTACCGGTAGTGCCAGATATTTTGGGCTCTTTCCTTTTTCCCTTGTTTTTTTCCCACTTACTATATAAACCCATTTTTGGTTTTTAATTCAGATATACTTAGTTAGAATAGATTGTAGAGAGTGGTAGTTAGGGTTTGGGTGGTTTTGGATGGTTCTTCTTCATTTATACTTGGTTTGACACCCCATTTGTTGTGTAAGTTGACTATTCATCATCCTCTCCTTTTAATTTAAGTTGTATTTCCTTTGTTTCCATTGTTGTAGTATAATTTACAAGCTTTCTAATTTAGGTTTTCTTGCTTTATTTACATGCTTTGATTTACACGCTTTCTAGTATAGATTTATCGCGTTTATTTACCGCTTTCCATTTATCGCGTTTTTAACATGCTTTCTAGGTAACTTAAATTAGGTTGTGTTTGAATTGAACTCACTCGAGTTGACGCGTTGCTTTGCTTTGGTGATGGAGTTTACGGGTCTATTTTGGGTGCGTTGTCCTAGTTATCACGCCTAGGAGATTTGACGGGGCATATCATGTATGTCCCGTTCTTACGACCTTTCGCGCGTAATTTTCGGGATATTTGTTGACGCCAAAATCTTATTAGGCTTTTATGATGATTTAGGGTGTAATAACCCTTGATTTAATTAACTGTCGAAACGAGACGCACTTGTAATAACTCGTCGACCCATGTAACCATTTTATACTAATTAACTTAGGTGAGGTATATTCGACGCAACCTATAGTTTTACTCGCTTTCATAATCTAGTTTCAACACATTGCCCAGATTAACTTTTCCTTTTAGTTTGTAATCATCTTTTACACTTTTATTTTAGGACTATTAAATCACTTAAATTCTAACATATCGTCTCTGTGGATTTTCGATACCCGACTTACCGATGGTAGTAGTAACTTAGGTTTTTGTATTGAGTTGGCGAAACGAAAACAACGACTGTGCACTTTACATGCGCACACTTTTCGCACTTAATCAAAATGGCGCCGTTGTCGGGGACTAGTTTGTTTTAGACTTTATTTGATTTAGTATTTCATAGTATTTTCTTTCTATTTGTATTATTTGCTAACTTTTTGTAGGACTTCCACATTTGAGCACTTAGAAACGCTCGAATTTTTCCCGCGCGCACTTACTTTGTGGAATCCGCCACTTCGAGCCATTTTTGGGGTAAGCATGTCTTATTCCAATTCTTTCGGTAATCCTTGTCATAATTCTCAAAATTCTCGCAAACCTATGACTTTCGGTGAATACTTAGAATCCCAAAGTATAACAAATTCAAATATGACTTTGGGCGAGTATAACGAAAGTCAAAATTTAGGTTATTGGAATTTTGATGATGATGATAATGATTTTGGGCCGTTACCTCCTTATAATAGGAATTTTGAAACGAATTGCAATAGTTTTCAAAATTCCTATAATAATGAGTTTTCGTTTAAGTCCGATGGTAATTTTCAAAGTTCCCATTCTAATGCATCCGCACCTCGACCTATGACATTCGGTGAGGGCTTGCGTATGTATGAGAATGAGAAAATTAAAAATCAATATCGGGAAAAAAATTGTTCGTGGGAACATGAGTTGGATTTATTATTTGAGTCCGACGACGATTTTGCTTCCGAGACTTTCGAGGTCAACGAATGTTTTGAACCAAATGAGGTACTTGTGCCTACTTTGGAACAAGTCATTCTAGACTTTGCCCATCTCGTAATAGATATTGAAAGTGAGGATGAAAATGATGTAATATCTATTTGCAATGAAATGATTTCTTCTTTGGCCCCCAAAGAAGACCATTTCATTGAAAATGATATTATTTCCTTTGAAATTCCAACTTCATGCGATGATGATTCATCTCATGAGGTTGAATTTCTTTCATCCCCATTTTCATTCTCTATTACCCCCACCGGAACAAGTACCCGATGATTCGGTTTCAAACTTTAATGTTTTAAACCCTATCGCCGATGAGGAGTACTTACTCGAGTCGTCCTCCACGATCGTATCTTTGCCTTTGTGTGCGCCGCCTCCCATTCCAACTTCAAAATCCTTGGGAGGATTTTCAGCTTTTCTCGGTCCCCACTTGTTTTTGTCACCCGTTCAATCCAAACCCCCCATCGTCCCTCCAAAACTTTTATTTGGCGATGGTTCATTTCTTCCGTCTTACACATGCCTTCCGTTGTTAAAACGGAATTCATATTTTTCGGAAGGAATGCTTGTATGTGAGGGTACACCGGTTATCCTCCAAAGTCAAATCGTTCTTATGGTGGACCCTCACCTATTTAGACTTCTAGTGTACAGTTAGTGTGGAGTCTAAATAGTAGGTTGTATATAGTTAGCTTTCTATTCTTTCTTTATTTTTAATTTAGTCTAGTGTAATTAGTTAACTTTTTGTTATTTGTTTTTGCTATGCTCGGTACTAACTTGTTTTGTAGATTCTTTGGACTTGTTCTTATGGGGATCGCTCCAAGTTTGGGTAATATCACTCTTTTCCTCTCTTTGACTTGGTTCTTAATTAACATTGAGGACAATGTCAAGTTTTAAGTTAGGGGGTGTGGGATATTCTATCCATTTCTTATTTTAGTCCATGTTTTTGCTCACATGTTAGTTACTTAGTATGCTTTTCTTAGAAAAATTCAAAAAATTTCAAAAATATTTTCTTTCTTTTTTTTCTCCTTTTTTGGGCATTTTGCCTTTGTTTCCAATGATAAATTTCAATAATTGCCCGATCCAATAGACAACCCAATGATGTATGTTCTCGATTTTAGAAGTTATTAGACTTTACTCTCGATTATTGATATGATGAATAACTTCATGAATTAAACTTTAATCCCATGAGCACATGCACTTTTATTGTTATATTGATTTGGTTTAAGATTTTTATAACTCGGTAATCTTTTGTTGCATTGTATATACTTACACCGAGTAAGCTTTGTACCTTTCGTCGCTTGTGAGTGTATACACTATTCTTTTCTCATTGAAAACGTTGAATTCGTTGGTAATCTCACTATTCTTTCATTTGACCGTTCATTTATTGAGTTCATACTTGAAATGTGTTACTTGAGCATGATTTTCATCTATTGTTTTGATTCGAGAATTGCGTAAACTTTGTGAAATGATCATAGGCCCTCTTTGTTATATCACCCATATTAGCCTTGACCTCACCCTTATATGTTTACCCTCGTTAACCCTTTTGAGCCTAAATATAGCCTTTCGTTTCATAACCCAATTCCCATAACCAACTCTAAATTGGAGTTATAAACCATACATATCACTTTCCATACCTTTGTTTGGAATGTTACTTGGGATTGAATGTTGTTGTTATGATGTCGGTTGCAATTTAGGCATATGAGAGTTTGATAAGTAAAGAAAAGAAAGTAGTGAAAAAAGTGAAGAAAAAGAGAAAGCAAAAAAGTAAAAGAAAACAAAAGAAAACATGAAAAGGAAGAAAAGAAAAAGAAAGAGAATTTTGCATATGTTGTATATAGTTCAATAAGCTTTGATTACTCTCCCCGGTGATATATCTAATGCCGTTTTGGAACTTGTTTTTCCAATTTTGTTATTGCCCACATTTTTCCATTATCCCGAGTTTTCATTCCGAACACTTTGAATCCGTACATATATTCCCTCGTTTGGTACTCTAAGCCTAGCCTATATTATAACCCTATACAAGTCCTATGTGATCTTAGGTTGATGTAATTTAAAAGTCATAATAGTTGTGATAATCTGTGAAAATGCATTTTTCCTCTTTTAATTAGCGGTATCTTTCATTGAGATTACATTTTTCAGTTTATATATAGCGTTCTTCTTCTGTGACATGTGTGCGGCCTAGTTTCCATTTACATTTACTCTTTAGCCCGCATGTTCCGTGTGTTACCTCCCTGTTTCGAGTGAATTCTCTTGATGAGTGTAATGCCCGTGAGGATTGAATATATGCTTGCTTTAATGATTATCCGGTTTATATAAGTTTTTCGCCAAATCATACTTTGCATGTGCTCGCTCCCCTCCCACATTTAAGGTTTCAATTCTATGAGGTGCATTCTATAATGTTAATGATTTGGACTTTTGTTTGAATTCATTCAATGTTCTAATAATGTGTATGAAATACTTTTCGCCATTGTTGGGCTTGTCGCATGTTGGGTTGGGCATATTTTGAGGAAACCATGTGATGTTTGTGGGTATCATCCCTGAAAACCCTCACGAGACGACACTCGTCCACTAGGGTAACCTAGGGGTTTAACGGCTTATTGCATATGCTAAATGCAATCGTGTTCCCTAAGAAAGTGGCAATTATATTTCGATGCATATATACATTTTGTACCGCCCTCTGTGGTCTGGTTTTCTTTGTTTCATTACTAGGGACTAGCAATGTTTAAGTTAGGGGGTGTGATTCGTATCAAATATTGCATATTTCCGCCCATTATCTATATGCATTCTAGCGCTTTTACGGTCCTAAATGCCTATAATTATGCTCATTAACCAGAAAACCTTGGATTTGGATATATACATGCTTTGTAGGGGCTATTTGTGCTTTTGTAGGTATTGGAACGCTAAAAGTGAGGTTCGGTTGCATTTCGGAGAAGTTCCATCGATGGACGCTACTTCAAGGGCATTTTAGTCAATTCACATTTCTTATTCGGCTCATGAAAATTCCACGAATGCGTAGTTCATTGAGTTAGCATCGCATGGCCACAAACGGTGCATCGTTTGGAGTTCGGACGAAGAAGCTAGGCTCGTTTCCGTAATGGACCTTTTCCCCCTCATCATGGACCAAATGCAGCCTGAAAACAGAGTACCGGTCGACCGCGTACAAGGGACCGGTCGACCGCGGTTTTAACTTTTGCCGTGGGAAGGAGACAGTATGCTTTGGCTTAAGGGACCGGTCGACCGCGCCCCTGCGACCGGTCGACCGGTAGTGCCAGATATTTTGGGCTCTTTCCTCTTTCTTTCCTTTTTCCCTTATTTTTTTTCCCACTTACTATATAAACCCATTTTTGGTTTTTAATTCAGATATACTTAGTTAGAATAGATTGTAGAGAGTGGTAGTTAGGGTTTGGGTGGTTTTAGATGGTTCTTCTTCATTTATACTTGGTTTGACACCCCATTTGTTGTGTAAGTTGACTATTCATCATCCTCTCCATTTAATTTAAGTTGTATTTCCTTTGTTTCCATTATTGTAGTATAATTTACAAGCTTTCTAATTTAGGTTTTCTTTCTTTATTTACATGCTTTGATTTACACGCTTTCTAGTATAGATTTATCGCGTTTATTTACCGCTTTCCATTTATCGCGTTTTTAACATGCTTTCTAGGTAACTTAAATTAGGTTGTGTTTGAATTGAACTCACTCGAGTTGACGCATTGCTTTGCTTTGGTGATGGAGTTTACGGGTCTATTTAGGGTGCGTTGTCCTAGTTATCACGCCTAGGATATTTGACGGGGCATATCATGTATGTCCCGTGCTTACGACCTTTCGCGCGTAATTTTCGGGATATTTGTTGACGCCAAAATCTTATTAGGCTTTTATAATGATTTAGGGCGTAATAACCCATGATTTAATTAACTGTCGAAACGAGACGCACTTGTAATAACTCGTCGACCCATGTAACCATTTTATACTAATTAACTTGGGTGAGGGATATTCGACGCAACCTATAGTTTTACTCGCTTTCATAATCTAGTTTCAACACATTGCCTAGATTAACTTTTCCTTTTAGTTTGTAATCATCTTTTAAATCACTTAAATTCTAACATCTCGTCTCTGTGGATTTTTGATACCCGACTTACCGTTGTGCTTGCCTCGCAAGTGCAGTAGTAACTTAGGTTTTTGTATTGAGTTGGCGAAACAAAAACAACGACTGTGCACTTTACACGCGCACACTTTTCGCACTTAATCAACCACGAGGTAATTGAATCTTTCCTTGGTCGTTGGAAGTGGACCGACCAAGTCTATTCCTCACATAGCGAATGGCCAAGGGGACGTGATGGGTGTTAACAATTCTTGGGGAGTTCTTCGGATGGAAGAGAAACATTGGCATTTCTTAGCATAAGCTGCGCAATCAGCTCTCATAGTTGGCCAGTAATACCCCTGTATTGTTATCCTCTACAATAGCGTCCGACCTGCTACATGGGCTCCGCGGGACCCTTCATGAACCTCTTCAATCAAGTCTTTAACTTCGGAGGGATGGACACATCTCTAATCCTGCTATAACTCCTCTTCTCTACAAAATGCCACTTGTCAATACATACCGAGCAGCTTTAAACTTCAGTTTCTTAGCTGCGAGTTTATCAGGTGGGACAATCCCTTCTTTGATATATGCCCTAATGGGATCCATCCAGGATGGTCCTGAGTCGAGGGTAACGAAGTTCATCATCAAGCCTTTGTCTATGCTCCGATCTACTAGGATTTCTATTGGAATTGTTCTTCGTAGCTCGGTGCGTGTTGCTGATGCCAGATGAGCTAGGGCGTCGTCTCTTGCATTCTCCAATCTCGGTATTATGATCAACTGAACTGCGGTAAAAGTCGAAACAGTCTCCATAGCTTTTTCATGATACTTGACCATTAGTTATCCCTTTATTGCATACACTCCTAGAAGTTGATTTACGATTAATTATGAATCACTAAATACCACGACCTGCTCTGCATTCATGGTTTTGGCCAGACTTAAACCCACGATCATAGCCTGATATTCAGCTTCGTTATTGGAGGCTTTAGACTGAAAACGTAGAGCATATTCTATATCAATCTCATCAGGACTGTTTAAAATAATTCCTGCTCCACTCCATGTGGTACACGAAGAGCCATCCACATACAGATTCCATACAGGTACTTCATTATTAAACTCTTGATCAGATAGAGTTCCTCGATAAAATATTTGATGCTTCCTTTTATCCTCCTCTGACACTTCTCGTTACTCGTTGATTATCTTTTCTTGATCATCCACGGATGGAAGTTGGTCGGGTTTTAAATTCGATGATCCCGTAATATCCATGGGTTGGTTTGTATTAAACTCCCACTCTTCAAAGATATCAGAGTGAGTAAAATCTGCGATAAAATTCGCTACTGCCTGCCCCTTAAGTGACGACCTAGGCTTATAAACTATGTCATATTCACCAAGTTCTATAACCTAGTACATCAATCTTCCTGATTTATTTAGTTTATGCAGAGCTTGCCTTAAAGGCATATCAGTATACACAACTATAGTATGAGCTTAGAAGTATGGCCTCATCCTTCTTCTTGCTTCGATCAGCGCTAGTGCCAACATTTCCAACCTTGGATATCTGATTTTTGCTCCTCGAAAGGCCTTGTTGGTGTAATTGACTGGTTTCTGCACTCCATCCTCCACTCTTATCAACGTTGAGTTAGCTGCATTCTTTGAAACTGCCAGATACAAGTATAATTTTTTTCCCATCACTGGTCTAGATAACAATGGAGGTGTCCCCAGATATTTCTTCAACTCTTGAAAGGCCTCCTCACATTCATCATTCCACTCAAAAAAATTTCTAAGTGTTTTGAAGAATGGGAGGCATTTGTCTGTTACTCGTGACACAAATCTGTTAAGTTCTGCAACTCGCCCCGTGAGACTTTGCACTTCCTTCTTCGTAGTTGGAGATCGTAGCTCTAATAAGTCCTTGATCTTTTCAGGGTTTTCTTAGATACCTCATTGATTAATAATGTACCCGAGAAACATACCTTCTCGTACTCCAAATATGCATTTGGTAGGATTCAACTTCATTTGATATTTCTCTAGTTGGTCAAAGGTCTGACTTAGGTCAACTAGATGATCAGCAGCTTTTTTACTCTTCGTCAGCATATCATCGACATAAACCTCCATGTTATGACTGATTTGCTTTGCAAATACCTTATTCATCAGCCGCTGATATGTTGCACCTGCATTTTTAAGTCCGAAAGGCATAACATTATAGCAATAAGTTCCCCTTGGGGTGATAAAAGAAGTACTTTCCCTGTCCTCAGGTTTCATTTTAAGTTGGTTATAACCAGAATAAGCATCCATGAAACTCAACAATTCATGCCCCGAGGTAGCATCCACCAGCTGATCGAATCGGGGCAAAGAAAAATGATCCTTTGGGCATGCCTTATTAAGATCAGTGAAGTCGACACACATCCTCCACTTATTATTTTTCTTCTTTATCATCACCTCATTTTCTAGCCAATCAGTATACTTGACATCCTCAATAAAAAAAAGGATTTTTGTAGTTTCTCTACTTCTTCCTATATAGCTTGGTTCATTTCAGGGCTAAACACCCTTCTTCCCTGCTTCACTGGCTTGACCTCCTTATTTATGTTGAGCTCGTGGCACAGGAAACTCGGGTCTATCCCTGGCATGTCTTCATGACTCCATGCAAAAGTCTATTTTCTGCGCCTTAGAAATGCTATCAATTCCTATTTTATCGCTACATCCAGTGACGCACCAATTTGGGTTGTTCGTTCTGGGTGTTCATCGTCCAGAATGATATTTTTAGTAGCTTCCATGACCTGGCCCTTCACGAGCTGAGACTCATCTCTTGGGTCTAATGTTTCAATCTCTGCATCCTCTGTTTCATCCACTTGATATGTAGTAGTCTTCTTTCTAGATTCTTCTCGTTCTTCCTATTCGGCAGATAAATAATTACATTCCCGAGCTACTTTTCGATCGCCTTTCACAACTCCCACTCCAAAGTTGGTTGGGAATTTTAAACATTGATGTATATTAGATGGTGCTGCTTTGAACTTCTTCAGGCCTACCCTTCCCATAATGATGTTGTAAGTTGATTGGACATTTTTATCCACTACGAAAAAGCATACTCTTTCTGTTCGACAAGCAGGCCATGTACCAATAAGCATATCCAACTTAATCGTCCCAAGTGGAAAAACCTTTTCTCCAATAAAACCAAGGAGGGGCCTATGATATGGCTCCAACTGGGCTAACTTCAAATTCAAACTGTCAAAATATGGGTAGAACATGATGTCTGCAGAGCTTCCATTGTCCACCAGTACTCGTAAAATTACCACTTCCTTCATTCTCATCTTGATCACCAATGGGTCATCATAAGGATATAGTACACTTGCTAGGTCGTTCTTAGAAAAAATAATGACCAGTTTGTCCCTATTCATCTTCCTCGGGCGATCATCTTCAGCCAAGTTTATTCGTTGTATGTAAGAGCAATCTTGGGCCTCATTGAGGTAAGCTTTCCTCTCTGCAGTCAGATCTCCACCTCCTGTATCTCCACCTTTAATGACATTACATTCAAATGACCCAAATTGGAATGAAAATACCTCGCGCTCTGGCTGTCTTGGTCTTTTGGGGAGGTTGAGATCATCTTCTGGATTATTTTCATGATCTCTCTTCTTGTCTTCTTTTGCTCGGTGATGAGGCTTAGATCTTTGCCTTCCTCGATCATTGGTCTTTCCACCATTTTGGCGATCAACATACTTAGCCAATTTTCCTCGCCTGATGAGTGCTTCAATTTCATTCTGGAGAGCTATGCAACGTTTGGTCGTGTGACCATGGTCTTTGTGGAATTCACAGTATTTGGACTTGTCCCTTTTGTCAGGATTTGCCTTCATTTTCCCTGGCCAGGATAACTCCTCACTGTTCTTGATCTCTTCCAGAATGTGATTTATGTCTACTTTCAAGGGAGTATAATTTCCATACTTCCTCATCTGCTCCAGCGCTTGCTTACCTTTCAATTGCTTGTTTCCACCATTGTTCTTCTGATCCTTCTTCTCGGTTTTACCAACCTCAACCTTGGTCTCCTTAGTGTCTGTATTCTTCTTCGCAGCCATGGCTTCCTCGGTGTTCATGATTTTGGCTGCCTTTGCCATCAGTTCTGCCATGGTCCTAGGCGGATCTTCGGCCAAAGTATAGTACAACTTATCTGGTAACAGTCCACTCAATAGAGCAGTAATTATTGTCTTTTCCTCGTAATCAATGACTTAAAGTTTCTCGTTATTGAAACGAGTAATATAGTCCCTTGTGCTTTCACTTGTCTTCTGTCTAACACTCAGCAATTGTGCTACTCGTTTGGCTAGTTTCGGTCCAAAACATAAATTTCCTATAAAGAGCTCTGCCAATTGAAGGAAAGTCGCAATCTTCCCCTGAGGAAGGTTGTTGTACCATATCTGAGCTGACCCGGTGAGAGTTCCTGAAAATGCCTTGCATCTCATCTCGTCTGGAACCACATAGATATCCGCAGCATCTTGGTATTATTTTATATGGAGGATAGGATCAGTTTTTCCATCGTATTTAGGTGTCACCATAGGAGCCTTGAATTTTAATGGTGTGGGGAAATCCACAATTTCCTGTATGAATGGTGTTCCTTGGACAAAGGTTCTTTGTAGAGGATTATTGGCCTTTGCCATTTCCCCTAATTTGTCCTCCAACCTCTGAATAGAGCCTTTCCATGCATCATTTCCCACCTCAGGCCTATTTGTTCGAGCAACTGATCGCACTGAGTTTTTCTCTTGGGATCTTTCATTACGGGTTGTCGGTCTTGATTGGGCAGAGCTTTCCCTTAGATCGGATGGTCGTTGAGAGTTCCTCGACGCAATCCTAGGAGGACTTCTTTCCTCCTAGGGCCCAAACGATCAAAATGAGAAACTCTACTCAACCTTTCTAAAGCATTAGTTCTTTCTGGAGTGGGAGTGACATTCCGTTGGGAATCAGTAGCTCGTACCGATGAGGTTCGGCCAGGTTGATACGAGGGATCATTAATCCTCTCAGTACGGTGTGAGCCAGTACGTCTAGATTGAGAGATCTCTGGGAATAGCGTTCGTCTAGTTCTTGAAGATGGCAAATGGGTATTTCTCTGAATACGTCGTTGTCCTGATTGGGCCGACACTCCACCTTGAACAGTTTGTATAAGTTGACGCATAGTTTCTTGCATGGTCGTTTGGCCTTGGGCTAAATTAGCCATTATGCCAGCCAGATCTTGAATATTTGGGGGATTAGAAGGGTTTGGAGGAACCCCAGTGTTTCGATTACTGGATTACGGATTCTCAGCCATAGATGATGAGTTGTTTGGTGAAAAACGCTAAGTATAGTCATTTCCCACAGACGGCGCCAATCTGTTGATGTAAAAAACTAGATTATCTCTAATTAATCAATCACAGATAAATAAGACAAAGTATTTTTTAAGTGGTTCAGACTTATGAAAATGGCCTACGTCCACTGTTTTTGTATTACTGACTGTTTACTTGGAATCTCGATAATAGGTTTGCCAAGAGATCCAAAGTCCCCTTATTATGAGGAGGTTATAATGTATTTATAGCAATGAGGTTGTACATACAAAAGGATAATGCACGACATATACATCTATACGATAATAATGCGCATTTAATGCGTAGTTGTCATTTTATTCTCTTAATTTGGATGCTCTGCACGCTAAGTAGCTCGGACCGCTTAAGTTGCTCGATACACTTAAGTTGCTCGGGGTGCCTGAGTTGCTCGATACGCTTAAGTTGTTCGTCTAAAGTATTTGTATTTTCCAAGTAGGTTGACACGTGTCTTCAAGTGATTGGTCCATGTTAGCAGACTAAATTTGGTATCAACAGAGTGAATCATGCAATCTTCTCCCCCTTTTGACATTATCAAAAATATTTTTCATATAGATCACGTGTTAAGGGTAAAAAGCGAAGCTCCCCCTATCAAAAATAATATGAGCATGGGATATAACCATAAATTGCAAGGGACATATGTGAATACTAGGAATTTTTCACTATAAGAACATATTTAACATAATATTCTCACATAGCATGTATTTGATTCAAGAGATAAACAAGAATATCATCAAATAATGCACAAGTCATCAAAAGGAAGTTCAACAACATTTTCATAAAAGATTTACAGCTTAAGGTTGTTAATAAGATGGAACACATCTTTAGTGTTTCCCTCAATCGTGATTTTCTCAATAACAACTTTAATAGAATTTTCAACCATGTTTTGAGAGGATGAGCAAGCAAGATTTTCATTGGTAGGACTAGGAGAATATGAGTGCATATTTGGAGGTAAAACAAATGTCCATGAAGTAGGTTTCACCCAAGGGGCATGTGGCGGAGATGAGCGAATCGCATGCATTGTGGCATCAAATGAAGAATATTTCTTATATTGAGAGCCATTAACTCCTTTTATTAGGGATTCACACTCTACCCAAGAAGTATAAATTTCGGGGAATTTTCCAACCCACACAACATAAAAACCCTTTGACATCTTAAAAGATAGATAAGAGAAAAAAAATGAAGTGCACAAATGGGCTAGAAAATAGAGGTATTTAAAGGCATAAAGTTTTGTCACTTAGTTCATAAATTTGTAATTTTCGAGATACGAGCCAAAAAAAATTCTCGTGATTATCAATACCATTAAAAAAAATATAATCATATTCAATAAACGTTTATCTCCTCCAAATGAATACCAATGAAATCTTATATGCATATAATATTTAAGTGCACCTTTTCATGAGATAAAATATTTTCAACATTTATTTTCGGAAGATCATTTTCAACAAATTTCAATATATTCAAGAATCATCTATAAATTCAATAATCATGAGATTTTTCGATTTAAGCACAAAACTATCATAAGTGTCATTTTCTTTCAAAAAATAAAATTTTTCAAGAATGTCACAAATATTTGAACAAGGACACTAAACATGTAGCATAAAATTAACTCATAAAAATTAATGTGTTCATATCATCAAAAATCAATAAAAGCATATTAAAGTATTAACATATAGCATATATGACTAGCAAATTTTAAAATTACATTTTTGTTTCAAATTAATATTCAATAAAGTCATGAATTGATCCAATATTATCCACAAAAATATATCAAGATGTAATCACACAATAAAATATGAATTTAAAAAAAATAATTATCATCAAAATCAAATGTGTCATAAAATCGTCAAATAAATATACAAATTTACATGTGAAGTCTAAATCATCAACAACAAATTCATATGCATTATCAATACTTATCAATTAAGATCATAAAAATTAATTACTAATAAATATATGATATTAAATTCAAATAATGGTGTTCCTTACCACCTTACCAATACCAGAGATATTTTCATGGAACTTCTCCAAGTGTGGCATTTTCAACATTAGGCAATGATACTTGAAATTTGTAATATGACCAAATCATATGCATTGAAAATTCACATTCCATCACAAAATGCAACCTACACAACTTTGAAGATTTTCTCTTTTGATACCCAAAATGTGTTAAGTCCATAGGGGTTAGTATACATCTTAGTTCCTTTTGGAATCCAAGCTAGTTTCCTTTTTCTAAATTTATATGGACACAAATCTGGAAAATGTGTGTGTCTACCACAATAAGTGCATAAATAGTTAGAATGACTAGATGAAGCATCATTTTTCAATATATTGGAATAAGTTTTTTTCTCATTTCCTTCATCAGATCCTATACCATTATTATTAAATCGAATTCTTTGATTTTCAACAATTTTATGAAAATATTCATTTCCTTTTGTAAAAGTATCTAAAGATTTTTTCAAATATTCAATCTCCCTTTTTAATTCATTATTTTCAATTTCAAGAGGAGTAGTGACAATAACATAATTTTTCTTTTTCAAAGATTCATTTTCTAATTTCAAATGATCAAAATCATTTGACATAGAATCATATTTAGTTGAAAGTAATGAATGAGACTTCTTAATTTTAATATATATATTTTTAAGTTATTCAAAACTCTCGCATAATTCATCAAAAACATTTTTTAAAGCTTCATAATCATCAATATTATCATTATCACTGTCACTAGAGTTAGGGTTAGAATGTACCCCATTTTCCATAGCCATCAAACAAAGATGAGCAACTTCATTTTCATTCGAATCTTTATCGGAAGAACTAGTGTCGGAGTCACTCCATGTTGTGGCCTTCAATTCCTTCTTCCCTTTTTTATATTTTGGACAATTTGGCTTAATGTGTCCAACTTCATCACAATGATAGCATCTTGGTTGAGATTTGGATTGATGATCATCATTGAACTCTTTTGAAAAATGTTTCCTTCTTCTTTCTTTGGCTTTCTTATTGGAGGTAAGATATTTTTTTAAATCTTTAGCCAATAAGGAAATATCATCACCATTATCTTCACTTTCTACATTTTTGCTTGAAGATTTGAGAGCAATAATTTTGTTTGCTTTAGGTTTATCTTCTTCAACAAATTCCCTGAGTTCCATCTTATGAGTGATTAGAGAACCGAAAAGCTCATCAAGAGAGATAGGTATTTCCCTAATTGCTTCTTTGATAGAAAACTTTTTGGTCATTCAATTTGTCGGTAATGACCTGAGAATTTTGCTCACCTGAGAATTTTGCTCACCAACTCATTGTTAGTATATGTTTTTCCAAGAGATTTAAGACCATTAATAATATTTGTAAAACTAGTGAACATATCAGAAATAGATTCATCATATTTCATCTTAAATAACTCATAACTATGAACAAGCATGCTGATTTTGTCTTCTTTAACTTGACTTGTTCTTTCATATGTGACTTCTAATCTATCCAAATTTCTTTAGTAGATTCACAACAACAAATTCTATTATATTCATTTACATGAAGTGCACAATGCAAAATATTCATAGATTTAGCATTTATTTGAATTTTCTTAATATCAACTTCATTCCATTCATTTTCTTCTTTAGGAATAAAGGGGCCACTCATAACAACTCTCCAAACTTCATAATCATGTGACTGAAAAAAATATTTAATTCTATTTTCCAATAACTATAATCTTTTCTAGAAAATAGAGGAGGTTTAAAAATAGATTGGCCTTCACCAAGGGATGTTGTAACATATGCCATTGATCTTTAACTCTAAGATTGTTAAATCTAAAAATAAGAAGAGCACTAGCTCTGATACCAATTGTTCCTAAGATTAGACTCAAGAGGGGGGTGAATTGAGTTTTTACAAACTTTTAGTCGAATTAAAATTGTAGAAAAATATTTAATTTATAACACTGTGATAATTTTTAGATTAATAAAACATTAAAGAATAAATCCAACAATATCAAATAAATGAAACCAACTAATTTAAATAACTAGAAATGCAGATTTTCACTTTATGAATATTAAATTAATTGTCATATTTAATATTAAGTGATAATTTGAAATTAATTGTTTAATTCAAAAATAATTATTTTAACTTTAAAATTAATTTAGTCAAATTTCGGAATTAATTTATTTGCAAGATAGTGTGCTGAAAATAGTAACTCAAGCAAGCATATGCAAATAAATAAATAAAAGTGTGAAAAATAAATGACCGAAATTTAACGTGGTTCAGCCAAATCTCGGCCTACGTCCACGCGCCTAGAGTCCCCGTCTCCTTTGCGCTTCACTAAACCAAATCCACTTGGGGGTAGGATCAAACCACCGCGTACAAATGTTTCCAAGCTAACTCCGAGCTTCAAACCCCGTGGTCCGTTTGCGGGTAGGAACCAATCACCGGTACAACAATCCGAAGCTTCAATAAAGCTTCAAACAAATATGAATTTTTCGTACAATGTAGAATAATGAAACTCCTTAAAATACAATTCGTAATCTGAGTTTCTTCTTCTTTAATGAGACTTCAATAAATGATGTTGGTGTAGGCACAAGTCTTCTTCTTCAATGATTGAGCAGATAATAAAATTAATTGCTCTCTTGAATGTGTAGCTGAGCTTTCAATAAACTCTCTAGCTCTTGATCATATTATCATTCTTGTGTGTCTTCAATGCAGCTCTTGAATGCTTTAAATGCGTCTTCCAAAAAATAGTCGTTAGACACAAGCATTATGAGCATTAAATGCTCTTGATTTTGCTGAGATGAAGTTGCAGTAAATAATCTCCAAATCTGATATGCAAATCTTCATTTTTATTTTCTCCATAAAAATATAGCTGTTGTAGCACAAAAATGGTATTCTGAAAATATATGTGATTAAAAGTAGCTTGGTAGATGACCCATATATTTTCTGCAAAGAAAATATTAGTTCAAGAAACACAACACAAATCTGATAAATGGTGAACCATTGTGTAAAGAATAAAACTTGTTTGTTCAAAAAAATAGTCTGATGTATAATAAGGTGAAAACTGTTTTGATGGATAAGTCTTAAGATATATGAAATCTGCTGATAACTGACAAAGTGTATAAATAATATACACAGCCAAATCAATATATTTGAGCAACTGGTATGGCATGGCCGAAAACTCGGCTTAATAAAATAAACCTATGAATAATAACAGGTACTAGATAAAACCGTAAGCACGAGAGAGTATGGTATAGCCGAAAGTCTAGTTTTAATAAAATAAACCTAAAACCTAACATCAGCTAAAGCTTAAACTAACAGGCCACTAGCCATAGGAACCAAGTACAGACTTATAAATCTCACAATAGGAGTAGGTCAAGTACACCTAAAACTAAAGCTCAAGGATACTAGCAGGTCTAAGGTCATCAAATAAATGACATATAGCATGTCTATTAAAATTTGTCGCTGAAATAGCTTAAAAGCTATAGAATGTCAAAATCTCGGTTAAAAGTTTCTATAAGGTTATGGCAAAAAAAATGACAGTTATGAGTACTCAAGGCTTAGACCAACGCGCGACTCAAGACTTGGACCGGTCAAATCGTAGAACCACAAACAACTAGCAGGTATGAACGAATGGTTAAACCTTGGTAATGTTAAGGCATGACATTGAATGGTCAAATCGATTGTAGTGGCACGTACTAAGAAGTGACTAAGGCTCTTACTAACTTTTTTGTAGAAAATCTATGCTAGGAGGTCAAAGATATATAAAACAAAATGACGCATTTATGCATATAAAAGTTGAGGGGCCCTAGCTGACATATACGAGAACCAGGATCTGCATCAATTCCAAAACATAACTAAAAGAAAAATCATTAGCCTTCTTACATTTTTGCAACTGTTTGACCGCATATATATATATATGACTAAGATATTTGAGTTTGCATTGCATAAAAAAAATACTTTTACATTGATCAATACAGGTAGGAGACATTTTTTTTAATTTTAATTTTATTACCAAATAAGTTATTTCGAAGCTCTAAGAACAAACAGACCAGGTGTGGCATAAAACTTAAATGTCAATAGAAAATAATGTAAATACACTATAAACCATTTGTATATAAAAAACATATGAATATATAATTAAAAACATGTAATTAGAAATTATGAATGTATATATATATAAATTGCTTTACCAAATTATATATTATATATTATAGACAAAAAAAATATTATACTTACATAACATAATTAGTACCAATAAAATAAAAATAATATACCCAATAAAGATATTAACTATTACACAACTACATATATATAATTGTACAAATAAAATTATATTATAAAATAAGAAATAAAAAATTAATAAAAGTATGTTTGGAATCATCAAAATCAATATATTACATTAAACTAAAATGTACATTAATTAAACTAATTTAATTAATTAGGGATATATAACATTTTCATTGAACACTTTACAATCTGCGTGACTCCTCGGTTTTAAAACCCCATTCAATCGTTAAGGTTCCCCTAACGTCGATCAATCCATATAGCTTCCTCATAATTCCTTTTTTGTACATTGATCTATGTAGAAAACAAATTTCCCCTTCATGCTTTTTTGTAAGAAAAAAACTAATTTTAAACCCTAAGGCTGTCTAAAAGGGACTTTTCTACCCCTTAAAAAACATTTGCCTCAAACTTACGCATAAATCACTTCTAAACTCTATATGTTTGCTAAAAAATATTTTTCTCTATAAAATTTATTTTGAATTCAATAACTGGATTCCTAAAGCCTAAGCATCTAAAATTAATTTTTGCCCATTGAAAATTGAAAAATTGCTTTCAACCCTAAACCTTTAGTAAAAATGGATTTTCAAATAATCCTTCTCCCCTTGAGCACCTTTTTCTAAAACCTCTAATATTTATTCCCTCCAAAAGGAAGATCTTATCTATATTCCCTCAATGGAAACACTTATCTTTCTTCCCCTTGAGAAAGAGCATATCCTTCTTCCTCCTATGAAGCGATTGTCATCCTTTATTCTTGGTAAAGAAGCATCATTTTATCCCCCCTTATCCTCGATAGAAAAGTGCCTACACTTTCCTTCTTCAAAATAAGAAATCACGTTCATGTCACACCTAAAGCAAACCTTAATTCTTTTCCTCCATTCTCTAGCAAAATGGGCAATATCTGCCTTTTCCATATTGTTTATATCTTTGACACTTCATTGTTTATAACTAATCTTGTCTGTCGAGGTCTCTTTAGAAACCCCATTTTCATACTCTTACTACTCTATAAGATCTCTTCTAAGGATCTCCCTATTTAAGGCCTTTATTCTCTCATATACAAATAGTTTCGGGTGATCACCCGACTTTCGAACTAGAGTTGACTTCGGTAACTTTAGAGTTTGGGAATTCATCTAAAATGATAAGTGGCTCAAACTCATGAAGATTGGAAGTGCTCTCCATATGTCGATCGATATGTACCTCTTTTTTATTGGGTAAATCTTCCCCCATACCGATCGGTAGGTGTCTCCCTGTGTCGATCAACAAGCCCCTAAGGATAACCAAGTCTTTTTACCGTTTTTGAAGTCTTCATTAATAGGAAAGGTAGGACCTTATTTTTTAAGACCTTAAAATACATGAAAATTTCACCCTTTTTAAAAAAAATCCTACATTCCTTTTCCAAATGCCATCATCCAAACATCATTTTCACCAAATTACATCATCCAAATATCATTTTCATTACATTCCTTGCACCATCCAAGAACATTAAGGTTATTTTGAAGGTCATTTTCAATGGACTTTTCCATATTTAAGATCTATAGAGGTTTAAAAGTATTTTTGACATATAATTAGGTTTATTTCCTTTTATCTTAGTTTATTATATCAATCTACATTATTTATACTTATTCTCCTTCGGAATTTAGTAATATTTTTCGACAAACATGTTAGTACTACTTAATTACCTTTTATCTAAACTTATATTTTCAATCTTATTTTCATGAATCCCACAAATAAGTTTTACTTCATATTGGACAATATAGTGGTGTTATTTTCTTCAAAACAAGGGGCTCAACACCCACTTTTTATATAAAAAAAACTAACAAGTACCCCTAAATTGTTAAATTAATGTAGATACACTTTTTAAAACCCTTTTCAAACTATGTGAACTTTGATCTCTTTTCATTTCCCATTTTCTTTTTGTTTTTTGCGTGTTCATTTCCTTTATTTCTACTCATAATTTTGTTTAGCTAATTGAAAATTTGATCATGATGTCTAGGGACATTTTGAAGGTTGGACTAATTCTTTTAAAGTTTAAATGTTAACCTTAAGGTTAAAAAAATTGAAATGTTAACCCTCCTTTAGGAGACTTGATAAAATAGCTGCCTCGGCAATTAATATGTCCAAAATTACAAAATAATTTAATGAAATAATAATATGTGGAAATATCTAATTAATTAATACCTTTCCACATAAGAAACTAATACATTTAAAAATTAGTAAATAGATTTAAACTAACCCAAAAAATTAAACCAGAATTTACTAACAAGACTAATATTAAACATGAAACAAAATGTAAGTTAAACAAGCTAAGCATAACTTACATGCATAATGAAATACAATTGCAACAAATATGAAACATAAACTCCCATACTCCTCCATCATGCTCTAACCCAAATCGCCTCTCCCATCCATGCCTCCCCCCTCTCTCAATGTCACTACAAAACTATATTGTATTATATCTTCAACCAAATGGATCCGCATTGGCTAGCATCTTGGAAATTTTGGGTTAATTAATGGGTGTAATATGGTGGTTGGTGTGGTATAGAGAGAGATAGAGGTTATTCACGATGTATTTGGAGTTTAAACAACGATGGTGGTGGGTTTGGTTATAATGGGGCATGATATTTTCAAAAGGACTATGGTGGGCTTGGTGATGTGGTGGCATATGATTTTCAATAGGGGTGGAGGTTTTTGTGGTGGGTTACAGATGATTTTAAGGGGTTATTTTTTAAGGTTGGGTGGTGGTAAGAGATGGCAATGGTAGTATTCCTAGGCCTGTAAATTGAGTCGAGCAATTTCGAAGCCCGCCCGATCAGCTCGCTAAATTTAAGGTCGAGCTTTAAGTGAGTTTGAGCCGAGCTGAGCTTAAGCCAAAATTTCAAGCCTGGGCTCTATTCGGGTCAAGCTTTAGATACATGTTTTAGATCCCGAATTGTGCCTAAGCTATATATATATATATAAAGATTTAAAAAATGGTTGTGGTGCTTTATTCTTTTGTACTGATTTTTTTTTAATTTATAATTTTTATTTAAGGGTTGTAGACCTTTTGTTTTATTATTTTTCTTCAGTTAATTTTAACTTTTATGATTATTTAGGCCTTAAATGAAATAATATTTTTTTTAAAAAGGCCTTTTCCTATCGAGTTTGGGCCAGTCGGAACTCGAGTCTGAAGCCCGTTGTTGATGTAAAAAACTAGATTGCTCTAATTATTCAATCACAGATAAATAAATAAGACAAAGATTTTTAAAGTGGTTCGGCTAGGAATAAAGCCTACGTCCACTGTTATGTTATTGCTGAGTGTTTGTGGAATTCTTGATTACAAATTCTCTCAAGAAATTCCGGTCCCTTTGAATGGGATTGATACAAGGTATTTATAGCCTCAAGGCTGTACATGAAAGGTCCAATACATTAAATGATATACATATGAATGGGTAATACATTTAATGCAGCGTGTGCGTCAAGAATCTAATGAATAGTTGAACAGTTGTCCGTCTGATAATTGATGACACGGCCGAGGTGCAGTTCGGACCGCCTTAGTTGCTCGTTGATTAAGAGTTCCTCGGAGTGCTTAGAGTATCTCGGGATGATGGAGTTCCTCGGATGGAGTTCCTCGGCATGATAGAGCTCCTCGGTGTATTCTCGTTGCTCGGTATCAACCATAGTTGTTCAGTAAATGATCTTCCTCGCTGTTATTGTGCCACGTAGATTGACACGTGTCTTCATACTATTCGTCCACATCAGCATATTAATTTTGGTATCAACAGAAGCCCCCAATGTTTCATATTTCGAACTTTGAGGAGTATGGGACATTCTTTCTCGGTATATGGTAATATTAAATGACCTTCCTGGGTTTTAGGAGCATTGTATTCAAATTTCCTTCTCATTTCGCAGTTTCCGCCTTTTTATAAGCGCTTCGATCTTCGTGCAACTTTTGTCTTTTTAGCCGCCGGAAGTTCAGTAGTTTCTTTTTAGTAATCATTTCTTTCGCCGTTTCCCAATGTAAAGTATTTAAACCCCTTTGGTAACCATACCGTCGTCTACACTTTCCATTTTTCTGCCTTCAAGTTTTCTATTCTCTTCCTCTCTCTTGTGTGTTCATCATTGTTTCCGTTCGTTGTCAACATATCTCCTTTCTTTCTGTAAGATTTTCTTCCTTTCTTCTGCATCTCTTTTATTCAATATGGTTTATATTGTTGAATCTGCTGAGAAATTTCGTTCTGACTTTTCCATTCCTTCTTGGGTAACTCTAGAGGTTCTTTCTGAGCCTTTAGATTACTTTCGATTGGCTGAGGGACATTGGTTCCCCAGTCTTTTCATTGCTGAATGTGGTTTTTCTTTTCCCCCAAATCCATTATGTCTTGAGTTTTGTCAATATTTTGATCTTGTTCCTGCAAAAATAGCCCCCAATTCATGGAGAATAATTAACGGGGTGCACAAGTTAAATCTAACTCATGGGACTCGTATAGGGATCCCAGAAATCATGTACTGCTATAAATGGGCCACTTTAGATAATATTTATTATTTAAAAACTAGGTTTTTAAATAGAGCCCTTGTAGTTAACCTCCCTGATTCAAATAGAGATTATTTTGAGCATGGGTTGGTCATAAAAAATTGGCAACACGCGCCTTTATCTGGGAATGAAGTATACAACGGTCCCAGATGCCCCCCATACGGCAATGGGATAGGTTTATTTTTCATTTTTATTTTACTTATGAAATTGCGTATTCATCATGTTTGACAAAATGTATGACTGAGATTTATGTATTTATTTGCAGTTGATAGTAAAAGAAAAACTCCAAAAGAGTCGGAAGTGAATATCAAGCATTTAAAACTTATCTGGAATTTGCATAAGACGATTGCAGACGAGCATATTAGATCTGCATCATATTTGCTGCAGTATAAGAGCTACACAACCTCTTATACTGCTCGCCCTGTTGAACCAGCCTCAACACCAGAAAGTTCATCTTCAGATTCTCATATTCCCCTATCTCAGAGAATGGGCAAGAAAAGAGCTCCTCCTGCTCTATTTGGTGAAATTTCTTCTGCTGTTGAAGCAAAGAAAGGTAAAATTGATGTCCCAGAGGGGACTAAAAAAGTAGATGTTAGTTCCTCCAAAGTTGCCGAGAAGCCCCCAGTGGCCCCGAGCAAGAAAGCTGATGTAATTACAATCTCTCCGACCAAGACCTCTTCCTTGGTTGATGCTGCTGACCCTCCTTTGAAGAGATTGAGGAAATCATCCTCGGTTAATCTTGCTGGAACTGCATCTTCTCTACCCGCTGGTGGTAGTAGTATTTCAAAAATCATTCTTCCGAGCTCTTCAACGAGCTCAGTTATACCCGAGGTTCTCGGGGTTGATGAAAAGATTCCTAGGGATACACTGACATCCCTAGCTGCTCGCCATCTTTCTTCAGTAAATTTCTCATACCTTTGGTCTTTCTTTTCTTTTTCCTGAACTCTTGTATTTGTGTTGACTCTATTGTTTTTCTTATCTTTCAGCTGGTGAATTGTTTCAATACCATCGTGAAGAAAGATCAAGCTATTAAAGCTTCTAGTTCCTCGTCCGATGTTGACGATGCCCTCTTGGGTTTAGCCCAATCTGTGAAAGAATCTCGCCAGCAGTACGTCGAGGAGAAAACTGCCTGGGAGAAAAAATTGGCTGCAGCTGAGGCTGATAAGATGAAGATGGCTGAAACCTCCAAGAATTTGGAGGAGAAGGTGAAAAGCTTAGAGGTCAATCAGCAAAAGTGCGATGACCAACTGAAGAAGGCAGAAGAAGAACTGTCTATCCTGCGAGACATCAAAATCCAGAAAGAACAATTGGATGTCAAACTCTCCTCAGAGCAGTTGAAAAGAAAAGTTGCAGTTAGGAAACATTTCAGTGCTGGTTGGGAAAAAGGATGGGATAAAGGGATTGCAGCTATGACATCTCAAGTCAAATATGGGGAGTTGAAATACTTCCATGACGGTTGGGTAGCTGCTCTACAAGAGCTAAAAATCCAAAACAATTCTGAGCTATTCCAACGGCATCTCCCTGGTCCTCCTCCACCAATTGTAGAAGAAGAAGAAGATGAACCTGCTTCAGACGAATCTTCCATGGCTGTGGATGTCCCAATCTCTGCTTCTCAACCCTCTGTCATTGAGGATATTTCTTCTATGCCTCCTCCTGCCGAGAAGATTTCTGCTGATCAAGCTGTTGTTATCACCGAGCAACCGAGCTCCTCGTCCCAGCCTCCCGAGAAAGTCTTGGGAGACAAGGAAAAGGTGTGAAGTTGTTCGGTATCATTCTTATCTTTTATCATTTGTAATCGAACACTGTAATCCTTTTATGATCTAATAAAATACTTCTTTACTCATCGTCGTTATTGATGATTCTTTGTTGATTGTTGTCTTTTTCTTGTCTTTAGTTTGTTGCTAGAATGGAACTAATCTCTTCTCATGATACCGAGCTGATGCAGCAATGTCACCAATACTATAGGGCTGGTCATACAGACCTTAGTTCTTCTGAAATTGCTGACATTCTTGGTCATGATGCTTCAGAACAGGCGACTGAGGCTTATCGGTACTTGAAAAATTTACTCGACCGAGCTGTAGCTAACAATATCGCTTATTATGAATTGATTGAAGAGCTGCATTGTTCCTTAAAGGATCTCCAAGGCCAGCACAATAAATCGATGGCTTCATTACACGAGGAATATGAAAATAGATATCAACAACTTTCCTCTGATACAGGTCATAAAAAGATCATTGCTGCATATGACATTAGGGAAAGGACCCTAAAAGGTGAAGTTGAAGGCTGCCGACAAATTGCCGAGATCCTGGAACAAGAAAATAATAGTCTGCAGAAAAGATTGGCTCAATACGAATCCGTTGCCTCCTCTTCCACTGCATTAGTACCAGTTACTGATGAAGGTTTTTCGTTTCTAGAGGTTGAAAACGCCAATCTAAGGCAAGAGTTGGATGACTTGAAAAAGTCTATTATCCCTGTGAATGCTCGGGGGCGAGGAAGGAGTTCTCGGGGACGAGGAAGAATCGTCGAGGAGCAAAGTTCTCCAGTTGCTTCTCGGAGCCGATCAAGAGTTCTTGGCCGTAGTGTTGAAGAATCTCGCACCCAATCTACTCTGGAAACTCAAGCATTCCAACTGAATGTTAAGGATCGTGCTCTGTCTGATTTGTCTAAGAAAAATTTATCTTTAGAGGATCAATTGGCTGCGATGAAGTCTGATCTGAATAATAAAGATGCTCTTATCAAGAACTTTCTCGAGCAAGTAGATAGATTAACTTTCCAATTCCATAAACAGCCTCGGGAGTTCTGGAATGCAGGCTATAATGAAGCTCTTTACCATTTGGATGATCGCCTTGAAAATGCTAACAACGAAGGTTATAAGCAGGGGTGGTTGAACGCCCTGGGTGTATTAAAATTGGAACAAGGTCATTATTTATGGGATTATCATGCTCCTGGATTGCTAGACTTGCCTGTTCCTCCCTATAAATTGGATATGGCATGGATTCCTGCTCGCTCCATTCCTCGGAGTTTGATCTCTAAATATCTTGGTGATTATAACCTTCATTCTCAAGTTGAAGTATCTCGTCCTGAGCACCTGTTGGACACTCCTACAATAATGAATGTCAGAATGCTGAAGGACATG
Source organism: Sambucus nigra (assembly GCA_949130495.1). Taxonomy (NCBI): domain Eukaryota; kingdom Viridiplantae; phylum Streptophyta; class Magnoliopsida; order Dipsacales; family Adoxaceae; genus Sambucus; species Sambucus nigra. Next base: position 446,829,297 of record OX422220.1, on the reverse strand, counting down.
AACTTTATTAATTCTCCTCTTTGTCTAGAGGATCCTCCTGCTGGCGAGGAACCTGTCTCAAAGGACAAAGGAAAGAAACCAATAGAGTAGGAATCTTTAATGTAATAGTTAGCACATACATGTAACATGTAATACATTTTTATCTTAATGAAAGAGTTTCATTTTCTGTTTTGCCAATAGCTATTTTTCTGTTTGCAAATTATATGGTTCATCAACCAAATTAGAATTTATAATAAGCATAAATTGTTCAAAATTGTTTCCAACCAACCAAGGTGGATAAATAATGTTTGTCGACCAACCACAGTTGATGGGTTTCTATCCCTGACCAACCATACTTGGTTCAATTTTCAAATATAAACATGTGTCCGACCAACTAAGGTCAATACTTTTATCCTCGTCGACCAACTACAGTTAGTGGGTTTTTATCCCCGACCAACCATACTTGGTACAGTTTGGAATATTTTGTTCTTTAAAGAACTTTTTGTAATAATGTTACCTCCCGACAAACATAAGCTGTAATGCGAGAGTATATAAAGTCTTACCAACCGTAGTTGATCATGCTGGTCTACACCTCCTAATCAAAGGAGTAGTAGGGTTCTTTCGAACTTTTTGGCTCCTTGGAGCATGTCCTCCTAACCAAAGGAGGTTGGCTACTTATAGCACTTTTGCTCCGTAGAGCGCTCCGGAGAGCTTATCCTCCTAACCAAAGGAGGTTGGCTACTTATAGCACTTTTGCTCCGTAGAGCGCTCCGGAGAGCTTATCCTCCTAACCAAAGGAGGTTGGCTACTTATAGCACTTTTGCTCCGTAGAGCGCTCCGGAGAGCTTATCCTCCTAACCAAAGGAGGTTGGCTACTTATAGCACTTTTGCTCCGTAGAGCGCTCCGTAGAGCTTGACTCCGTAGAGCATGGCTCCGTAGAGCATGACTCCGTAGAGCAGTCTTCTTCTTGTCAAGCAGTGTAGTGTTCAACACTAATATTCCCCGAAAAACTTTCAACAGAAAGAAAATGGTGAACCATCCTCGTTTTATTCATAATGAAGGAAATACTTTACATTTTTCATTACTGATAATACTTTCGCAGGTGTTCAGCATTCCATGCATTCTGAAATTCTTCTCCTTCTAGAGTTGCTATTCTGTAGGTTCCAGGTCGAACAACCTCTGTAACTCGGTAAGGTCCATGCCAGTTTGCTTCCAGTTTATTCTGTTTCTGAATGACTTTCTTCAGCACATAATCACCCTCCTTCAAATCGCATTTCTTCACCCTTTTGTTGTAGAACAGAGCTGTTCGTTGTTGATAAGCAGCATTCCTAATGGCTGCCTCTTCTCTTACTTCTTCGAGCATGTCCAAATCCATTCTTCTCATCAAGTCACTGATCGGAGAGTTGAAATTCAGCACTCTATGCGTTGGGAGACCCAACTCGGCCGGTATCACAGCCTCACTTCCAAATGCTAGCATATATGGTGATTCTCCAGTTGCTGCTCGGGGAGTTGTTCGGTAGGCCCATAATACTGATTGGAGCTCATTAATCCAATTTGCTTTAGCTTCACTTAGCCTCTTTTTCAACCCATTTAGTAATGTTCTGTTCGTCACTTCAGTCTGTCCATTGCTTTGGGGATGTCCTGGTGCTGAATGAAACTTCAAAACGTTCGACTGATGACAATAGGCAGCAAATTCTTCATTATCAAATTGTGTTCCATGATCTGTGATGAAAGCATGAGGGAGACCATATCGACAAATGATATTCTTCCATATAAACTGGTATACCTTCTCGTACGTCATATTGATAAGAGGCTCAGCTTCCACCCACTTAGTAAAATAGTCCACTGCAACTACGAGATACTTGAATCTTCCTCGGGTGGTCGGCAGTGGTCCAACCAAATCAATTCCCCACATGGCAAATGGCCAAGGGGAAGTTATTGGTGTTAGCAATGCTTGTGGAGTTCGTCGGATGGAAGAAAAACGTTGGCACTTGTCACATTTCTTGGCATAGGCTATACAATCAGCCCTCATTGTCGGCCAGTAATATCCCTGTGTCATCACTCTTTGTAAAAGTGTTCGACCTGCTACATGAGCTCCACAAGATCCTTCATGGATTTCTTCAATCAATTCTTTCACCTCGGTGGGATGTACACATCTCTGCAAACCTGCCATAATTCCTCGTCTATACAAAATACCATTAGTTAATACATACCGAGCAGCTTTATACTTCAGTTTCTTGGCAGCGAGTTTGTCCTCCGGCAATTCGCCCTCTTCAACATATTTCCTGATTGGATCCATCCAAGATGGTCCTAAATCAAGGGTAATCACATTCGTTGTCAGATCTTCATCTATGCTCCGACCTTCTAATACTTCAATCGGTATGGTTCTTCGCATCTCGGTACGAGTAGCTGATGCTAGTCGGGCCAGTGCATCTGCTTGTACATTCTCCATCCTCGGTATTCTCACCAATTGAATGGCCTCAAATTCTGTCAACAATTTCATCACCTTTGCATGATATTTGATCATTAAATCTCCTTTAACCGCATACATTCCCATCATCTGATACACAATTAATTGAGAATCACTGAATACCATCATTTGTTGTGCTTCCATAGTCTTTGCTAGATTAAGACCTGCTATCATGGCCTCATACTCCGCTTCATTGTTAGAGGCTTTGAATTGGAATCGCAAAGCATATTCCATGTCAATCTCGTCTGGAGTGATCAAAACAATTCCTGCTCCACAACCAGCTGTGCAGGATGATCCATCTACATATAATCTCCATGTAGGTATTTCGTCTTCAAATTTCTTATCTGTCAGAGTTCCTCGATAAAATATCTGCTGTTTTCTTCCATCATCCCCCGGTATCTTTCGCTCCTCGTCAGTCATCTGCTCGTACTCTTTTACCAACCGTGGCTGGTCTGAGTTTGAATATAATGATTTCTCTACATCCACAAGTCCTTTTACCAACCTTGGTTGGTTTGGACCTATTTCTGCTGATCCTGTATCGTCCACAGGTAGGTCAGTAAATGTTTCTGTTGATCCTGTATCGTCCACAGGTAAATCAGCAGGCATCTTTTGCTCCTCGGGGGTATCAGGGTATGTGAACTCTGCTATAAAATCTGCTACAGCCTGCCCCTTCAATGATGATCTGGGCTCATATACAATATCATATTCACCAAGTTCTACTGCCCAGTACATCAGTCTCCCTGATTTTTCTGGCTTATGGAGGGCTTGTCTCAATGGCATATCAGTATAAACGATGATGGTATGGGCTTGGAAATATGGCCTCATTCTTCTGCTTGCTTCAATTAGTGCCAATGCCAATTTTTCTAGCTTTGGGTACCTGATTTCTGCACCTCGGAAAGCCTTACTTGTGTAATAAATTGGCTTCTGGACTCCATTCTCCAATCTGATCAACGCTGAACTGACTGCGTTCTCTGATACTGCCAAATACAAATACAACTTTTCTCCTGTTATTGGTCTGGACAACAGTGGAGGTGCTCCCAAATATTTCTTCAAGTCTTGAAAAGCTTTTTCACATTCCTCATTCCATTCAAAGGTTTTTCGAAGTGTTTTGAAGAATGGTATGCATTTATCAGTTGCTCGAGATACAAATCTGTTGAGCGCTGCAACTCGTCCGGTAAGACTCTGCACTTCTTTCTTCGTCGTCGGAGATCGCAGCCCTAGAAGAGCTTTGATCTTATCTGGATTTGCCTCAATACCTCGCTGATTGACGATGTATCCGAGGAACATTCCTTCTCGTACTCCAAAGGTGCACTTCGTCGGGTTAAGCTTCATTTGGTATCTATCCAATTGATCAAAAGTTTGACTCAAGTCAATCAAATGATCAGCAGCTTTCTTGCTTTTAGTGAGCATGTCATCGACATAGACCTCCATGTTGCGGCTGATTTGTTCAGTAAAAACCTTGTTCATCAACCGCTGATATGTTGCACCTGCATTTTTTAAACCAAAAGGCATAACATTATAACAATAAGTTCCCCTAGGGGTAATAAAAGAAGTACTTTCCCTGTCTTCAGGTTTCATTTTGATCTGGTTGTAGCCAGAGTAAGCATCCATGAAGCTGAGTAGCTCGTGTCCCGAGGTAGCATCCACCAGTTGATCAATTCTGGGCAATGGAAAATGATCCTTGGGGCATGCCTTATTGAGATCGGTGAAATCGACACACATTCTCCATTTGTTGTTTTTCTTCTTTACCATCACCACATTAGCCAACCAATCTGGATATTTTACATCTTCAATGAATTGGGCTTTCTGGAGTTTCTCGACTTCCTCTTGTATGGCTTGATTCTTCTCGGGACTAAACACCCTTCTTCTTTGCTTTACAGGTTTAATCTCCTTATTCACATTGAGTTCATGACATAAGAAGTTTGGATCTATTCCTGGCATGTCTTCATGACTCCAAGCAAAAGTATTTTTCCTATTCTTCAAGAAAGTTATCAACTCCTCTTTTATTGACATATCCAACGATGAACCTATCTGGGTTATTCGTTCAGGATGTTCGTCGTCCAAAATAACACTTTCTGTAGATTCCATTACCTGTCCTTTTACAAGTTGAGATTCATCCCTGGGATCAAGAGTTTCAATTTCTGTACCTTCCTCCACCTGGTAAGTAGTAGTCTTTTTCATCGATCCTTCTAGTTCTTCTTGCTCGGCCGACGAATAATAGCATTCCCGAGCTACTTTTTGATCACCTTTCACCACTCCAACTCCAAAATTTTTTGGGAATTTCAAACATTGATGTACTGTCGAAGGAACGGCTTCGAACTTCTTCAATCCAACTCTTCCCATGATGATGTTGTAGGCCGATTGCACATTCTTATCCATCACAAAGAATCGTATTCTTTCTGTTCGACAAACAGGCCAGGTTCCAATGAATATATCCAACTTGATCGTCCCAAGTGGAAAAACTTTCTCGCCAGCAAAACCCAGAAGGGGTCTGTGATAAGGTTCCAATTGAGATAATTTCAAATTCAGGCTATCAAAGCATGAATAGTACATGATGTCTGCCGAACTACCATTGTCTACCAACACCCTTGAAATGATCACGTCCTTCATTCTCATTTTGATCACCAAAGGATCATCATGAGGGTAAAGAACACCTGCCAGGTCATTTTTTGAAAAACCAATTACTAGCTTCTCTTTGTTTACCTTCCTCGGACGATCATCCTCGGCCAGGTTTATTCGCTGAATATATGAGCAAGCTTGAGCCTCTCCGAGATAAGCTTTTCTTTCTGCAGTAAGGTCTCCTCCTCCTGCATCTCCCCCTGTAATAACGTTACAATGAAATGATCCAAAACGTATGGAAAATACCTCTCGTTCAGGTTTTCTTGGCTTCTTGGGAAGATCGGGGTCATCATCTGGATCCTCTTCATGGTCCCTCCTCTTTTTCTCCTCTGCACGACGAGGAGATCTAGATCTCTTTCTAATTCTGTCCTCATTTGTCCTCTCACCTCTGCGATCTACATACTTTGATAATTTTCCTCTTCGAATGAGTGTTTCAATCTCGTTCTGAAGGGCTATACAATTTTTGGTCATATGGCCATGATCTTTGTGAAACTCGCAATATTTGGTCTTATTCCTCATGTCTGGATCTGTCTTCAGTTTCTCTGGCCATTTGATTTCCTCGTTATTCCTGATCTCTTCTAAAACATGATTAATACCCATTTTCAATGGAGTATAATTATCATACTTCTTTAGGGCTTCCAACTTTATCCTGTTATTCCTGGAATATTTGTCACCACCATTACCTTTCTGATCTTTCTTTTTAGAGTTGTCGACCTCCACTTTAACTTCTTTATCCATATTCTTCTTCGCAGTCATAGCCTCCTCGGCATTCATGATTTTGGCCGCCTTTGCCATCAATTCCGACATATTTTTAGGCGGATCTTTGGCCAGAGTATAGTATAGCTTGTTAGGCAGCAAACCACTCATCAAAGCAGTGATTGCTGTCTTTTCTTCATAATCTATGACTTCCAACTTCTCGTTATTGAAACGAGTTATGTAATCTCTAGTACTTTCTCCTGATTTTTGTCTAACACTTAATAAGTGCGCTACTCGCTTTACTGGTTTTGCTCCAAAACAAAAATTACCAATAAACAGCTCGGCTAACTGAACAAAAGTTGAAATCTTACCCCGAGGAAGATTATTGTACCATATCTGTGCAGATCCGGTAAGAGTTCCCGAGAATGCTCTACACCTCATCTCGTCGGGGACAGCGTAGATATCTGCAGCAGCTTGGTATTGCTCTATATGAAGTACGGGATCCGTCTTCCCATCGTACTTGGGGGTCACTACAGGTGCTTTGAATTTCGACGGTGTGGGGAAATCCACAATGGCTTGCACAAAAGGTGTCCCTTGAACAAAAGTTCTCTGTAAGGGGTTCCTCGCCTTAGCCATTTCTCCCAGTCTATGCTCCAATCGTTGAATGGAACCTTTCCATGCTTCATTCCCTTCCTCGGGCCGCTTAGTCCGAGCAACTGATTGCTTTGACGTAGCTTCCTAAGATTTATCTCGACGAGTAATTGGTCGTGATTGTGCAGATCTTTCTCTCGAACCTGGTGGTGGTCGAAAACTTCCTGATGGAGCCCTAGGTGGACTCATGTTCCTCCTTGGTCCTAACCGACTGAAAGGAGACACCCTGCTTAATCTTTCTAAAGCGCTAGTTCTCTCCGGAGAAAGAGAGATATGTTGATCAGTATCCGTAGCCCGTATTGATGAAGTTCGCCCAGGTTGATAAGAAAAATCATTGAATTCCCCATTGCGATATGACCCAATACGTCTGGATCGTGATTGCCCATGATCAGTCCTTTGCTCTGAATGAGTAGGTACACCGCCTTGAAGAGTTTGAAGGAGTTGCCTCATAGATTCTTGCATGGCGGTTTGTCCCTGAGCCAGATTCATCATAATTCCGGCCAGATCTGGAGATGCAGATGGATTTGGAAGATTTCCAGTATTTCCAGCATTTCGATTACTGGATTCTGGATTATCTGCCATTGGTGACAAATGATTTTTATGAAAAACGATAACAACAGTCGTTTCCCACAGACGGCGCCAATCTGTTGATGTAAAAAACTAGATTGCTCTAATTATTCAATCACAGATAAAAAAATAAGACAAAGATTTTTAAAGTGGTTCGGCTAGGAATAAAGCCTACGTCCACTGTTATGTTATTGCTGAGTGTTTGTGGAATTCTTGATTACAAATTCTCTCAAGAAATTCCGGTCCCTTTGAATGGGATTGATACAAGGTATTTATAGCCTCAAGGCTGTACATGAAAGGTCCAATACATTAAATGATATACATATGAATGGGTAATACATTTAATGCAGCGTGTGCGTCAAGAATCTAATGAATAGTTGAACAGTTGTCCGTCTGATAATTGATGACACGGCCGAGGTGCAGTTCGGACCGCCTTAGTTGCTCGTTGATTAAGAGTTCCTCGGAGTGCTTAGAGTATCTCGGGATGATGGAGTTCCTCGGATGGAGTTCCTCGGCATGATAGAGCTCCTCGGTGTATTCTCGTTGCTCGGTATCAACCATAGTTGTTCAGTAAATGATCTTCCTCGCTGTTATTGTGCCACGTAGATTGACACGTGTCTTCATACTATTCGTCCACATCAGCATATTAATTTTGGTATCAACACCCGTAATAGAGTGTGAGCCGAGCTTGAGCCACAAAGGTTGATTCTAGTTCGAGCTGAGCTCGAACTTGGGAAGACATAATTCAATTTGGACTGAGCCTGGGTAACCCTAAGCCCGACCCACTCAACTCGATTTACAGGCCTAGGTAATACAAGTGGTGGTGGGTAATAATGGTTATGGTTGTGTGGTGATGGTCGCGAAGGTTTTATGGGAGTGATAAGTGGTGTTGGTGTGTGAATGGTGGATGCGAGAAGGTCGTGGAAGATTAATGATGGTGGAGGTGGTGGAGATAAATTAGTTTATTCATTATACTTAACTTCCATTTAATTGTTTTAGGTTGCTCTTTGTTTTAAATTATATTAATCACATGGCATGGAATAACACATAATATGCCACTTTGACTGCACAATAACGTATTCAGTTAAGTCTCCCGAGGGTGGGTTAACATTGCCAAAATTAAAACCTTAAGGTCAACGTTACAACTTTTAAAAAATGGGTCCAATGTTCAAAATATCCCCAAACATAAGGGTTAAATTTGCAATTAATCGTATTATGTTCACGCTCTCTATTTCATACATTATTCATCATTAATATTCTTATCTTTTTTCGTTTTATGTGTCATGTCTTTTTTATCTCGTGCTCACTTACATATAGTGATTTTATAGTGGATAAAAGAGATCTTACATCTATTTTTATTTGTTTCCCTCTATGCATAGTTATGCTGACCCTCTTTATAGTAATGTTGTGATATGTCCTATGTTTCTCTTAATTTTCATATATAACTCTCACTCACTTACATACTTATTCACATTCATGTACATTTTACACACACTATCATTTATTTGCACGCTTGTACTGCACACACTTTCAGTAGCACTCACACGCACAAGAGCAATATATAATGTGTTGCAATAATCCATAAGAAATCTGAAGGGTGAAAGAGGTGCTTAACACCTTCCCTCTCCGTAACATAGTCCTCAATCGAATTTTTTTTTGGATTCGTATTGCTTATTTGCCTTTGAATCGTTTTTTGGGGTATTTATTTTCTAATGGTTGTTTGTAATATAATAGGTTGGTGACTCTAACTTTTACATTATCACACACCTCACTCACTAATATCGTTTAGAGATATCCTTTCTTCCTCTCTCTCGAGGATGAAATCCTTTTGACCCATGCTCATACCCATTGTTGCGCGGACGTGAGCCACCTCGAGTGGGCTAGTTATTGCGATAAGGGGTCCTCGAGTTGTCATGATTTTTTACGGGTCGGGATGACCTCAACAAGTTTACAGACCCTTTGAGCTTCTTACATTTCCATATTCAATTTTCAAGAGAGAAAAGTGATTTGTTTTATTTTCCTCTTTGCTATTTTGTATTGTGTGAGATGTGTGATTGAAAAAATTTGATGCATCCTAGGTGCCGTGTAGATACTAGTAGCCTTACATACCTAATCACGGTTGTAAATGGTAATGTAGAGAGATAGTTTGACTTGATTTGAAGTTATTAAACCCTAGGCCTTTTTGTATACTTGCAGAACCATGGGAAACTCTAAACAATCCTTAGTTTTTGTACCTGAATTAACCACAACATTACGTAAAGAAACATCACATTAATTGAATAAAAAATAAAAGTATTAAAAAGTGGTGTATCATTCCAATTGATATTTGGTGTGGAAAATCACGAAGTTATGTAAATAAATAGTATCAAAATACTTTTTGTTATTATAAAACATAAAGTAAATATCTTTAGATTCACACAACATCTAAGGGAAGATCACTCTCGAGTCAATGAAGACTTGAGATACCTCAAAAGGAAGGAACTTAAAGGACGATTTTTTGTTTATACATTACGTATCCCAAAGTATCTAGCCTAGAAAGCTATGAGGTATGGATTCGTCTCTCCATTCATTCAACAAGTGGATGGTATTAACCTAAGGTGGTTTGAGTAACTAATCCCTAAGTTCATCTCACCTCCAATGAACTGGATGATACATTCATCATCTGATTTATCACTAATAGCAAAGTTGCTAATGAAGTTGATTATCTGATTTCACTTCGGAGGGGACATGGAGAAACCCTTAGGAAATATGAACAATGATATTGGTACACTTACAGCGAGACAGATAACCATTATGAATAGTTGATTTATATTTTGTTCTAAGTTCAACATAGCTTGAACGGACGATCCGTATCACTCCTATATCAAAAAGGTCGCAAAGTACACAAAGGTTGAGGACGAGTTACTATAAGCAAGCAGACTGGACTCTTAAGTTAGTCAAGAAAGAGGACTTTAAGAAGATAATATAAAAATGAAGAGACCAATGTGGGAGAGTAAGGCTAGAAATCACAAAAAGGCAAGAGACAAATTGAGACTTTTTATATGGTTGTATTGAAAGTGAACGTCCCATGACAATGACAAAATACCCAGAATAATCAACCCATTTGAAAAGGAGATATATCCGATTGAGGGGTGAACATCATCTTTAAAGACGCGATCTACAAGATTATGCCACAAATAGACACTAAGAACACGTGCGAAAGATTTTGACCTTTTGCATATCCTCATTTAGTTTTTCCATAGAAGCTAAGGAATTATCAATACATTTCCAATTTAAGTATTATAACTATGAATTGACTCATACTAGTTGTAAACTCGCGCAATGTGCGAGTAGGCCATTGTGAATGATGATGCTGGAAATAGCACCACCAGGTAAGGTGTTGACAAGCTCAAGCAAGTGATAACAATGGCAGCACAAGAGAATATTAGTGTATATTTGTAGAAGGAGAAGAGGATAAACACTTTAATATAAGTGGTTCAGCCAATCTGGCCTACGTCCACTGTGAGTGTGTGTGAGCAATATCACTGAATGAAGGCACTAATGGACATGGATACAATCTCTCAAGCTTTCTCTCTCTACTGTGTAAAATGACAGAGTTTCAGCTAGGGTTGCAATTGAGGATCCCTTTACAAGGTAGAGGGTGACCTCTATATATAGTGCTTGGGGGGTGTAATGTACCCCCCAAGCATGCAATGAGCATGTGCATGAGGATCGAACCAGTATGAGAATGACACCTGGATGATCTTATGTAGATAATGATGACCTCAATATTCCCTCGCGTGAGGGGAATGATTCGGTTATAACTCTTTTGCCCACGTGTTCCAAACCTTACATGTGCTTGTAAATGCTCGGCCCTGTGCCCTTGACCGATGTAACCTCGGCCTGAACGAGTACGAGGTTAGTGAAATCGATTGTAGTTGCTTTGTCTGGTCTCTAATCATGATGACCTCGGCCAGGAGGGCTGGCCGAGCTTAGGTGTGAGGTAGTTGTAACGTCGGCTGAGGCCAATGATGACGTTGGCAGTTGATTGAGCCCGTGAGACTCGACTGATGAAGAGTCAAGGTTGGTGTATGAGGGGCCGATCTTATGAGAGATGACCTTGCTGATGGTTGTCATAAGCTTCTTCTCAACTCGATTGTGGTTGAGATGAGGTTGATGCTGGAGAAGGTCAAGGTCGAGGTCGAGGTACAATGTGATGATCTATGAGGCTGAGGTCAAGGCTGAGCTGCTGTATGAGAGCTATGAGGCTGAGGCTGAGGCGAACGTTTTCTGTTCCGACCCTTATCTGGATGACCCTGCCAATGATTAGCCATGGTCGACCCTACTGAGGCCGAACCTTATCTGGACGACCCTGCCAATGATTAAGCCGTGGCCGACCCTACTGAGGCCGACCCTTATCTGGACGACCCTGCTGAGGATTAAGCAGTGGCCGAACCTGTTGAGGTCGACCCTTATCTAGACGACCCTGCCAATGATTAGCCATGGCTGACCCTACTGAGGTCGGCCCTTATTTGGACAACCCTGCCAATGATTAAACCTTGGCTGACCCTATTGAGGTCGACCCTTATTTGGACGACCCTACTGAGGATTAAGCCGTGGCCGACCCTGCTGAAGCCGACCCTTATTTAGATGACCCCGCCAATGATTAAGTCGTGGTCGACCCTACTGAGGCCGACCCTTATGTGGACGACCCTGCCAATGATTAAGACGTGGCCGACCCAACTGAGGCCAACCCTTATCTGGACGACCCTGCTGAGGATTAAGCCATGGCCGTCCCTACTGAGGCCGACCCTTATCTGGATGACCCCGCCAATGATATGTGAGGCTCTTATGATGAATCAGCCGTGAGATGTGATTCCCATCGTTCTAAGAGATGAGGGTACATTTTGGTCATATCAATTACCCCCTAGCCCTTAGTCTTCAATGCAGATAGAAGGCTGAGGGATAAAGTATCTTTGGGCTGAGAAATTGATGAGATGTTCTTTCATATGGTGGACGAGATCGAGGGTGCTTGGCTCATAAGACCTCTGATGCTTAAATCCTTCTCTGTACCTTGCATAAACTAATGGTACCTCTGTTGGTCAGCCTTAGCTGAGGGGTCCTTTCTGGGATGAGACCGAGATAATAAGCTAGTCTTTTTACAGGATGCGGCTGTGTTGGTCTAAGCCGAGATGATGAGTCGGTCTTCTGATAGGACAGTTACTGGCAGTGAGATCGTCGAATGTACTATTATGAACGAGGTCGAGACTTCCTGCTTTGACCCCCAGGCCGAGTTATAATATATCTGTCTGATGATTTTTTAAGGTCGGCCTTGGCCGAGGGGTCCCAAACTTGGACAAGGGAATACTTGGGCATATCAATGATGTTTGTCTCTAACCAAGCCAATGGTTTTCAAAGTATGAGATCACCAAGTTAATGATGTTTGTCTCAGACATGAGGCCACCAAGTTAATGATGTTAAATCTCATGTCACCAAGTTAATTATGTTTCAAATATGAGATCACCAAGTTAATGATATTTTATCTCAGATATGAGGCCACCAAGTTAATGATGTTAACCCTCATATCATCAAGTTAATGATGTTTCAGATGTGAGATCACCAAGTTAATGATGTTGCAGATAAGAGATCACCAAGTTAATGATGTTTGTCTCAGATATGAGGTCACCAAGTTAATGATGTTAACTCTCGTGTCACCAAGTTAATGATGTTTCAAATATGCGATCACCAAGTTAATAATGTTTGTCTCAGATATGAGGCTACCAAGTTAATGATGTTAACCCTCATGTCACCAAGTTAATGATGTTTCAGATATGAGATCACCAAGTTAATGATGTTTCAGATATGAGATTAACAAGTTAATGATGTTAGTCTTTACTCGTCTCATCCTTGTCCGAGATTAGTATAGTAAAATGATTTTTCAAATTTAGGTTTACCGAAATACAGTGTTAGACCACGTCCCCTCGCGTCATTTTGAGAGTGTATGGATGAGATGACCCTCGTCCATATACTGTCTTTTTGCCGAGAGGAGCATAAAATGATTTTTGAAATTTGAATTCACCAAATTATGGTGTTCTTCCACGTCCCCTCTCGTCGTTTTGAGAGTGTATGGATGAGGTTCGTCTCGTCTATATACGGTCTTTTCGCCGAGAGGGTTTCTCACAAAAATAATGATGCTTTATAGTTTAAGACGAGTTAAAGCATGCAACTGAACACGTCTTATGAGAAGAATATGAGAAAGAGAACATACGAAATTTTTCATTGACCTTTTGTTATAAGACAGATAAACGATATATATGAGGTAGCGAGTACATTAAAACTCTTTTCATAAAGAACATTCACCCCAGTCTGAGATAGAAGAGGGTCAGCTTCATGGATGAAGAGTTGTTGGACAGTTTCTGCTGAACTTTTAATGCAGCCGAACCTTTGGTGCAACATCATATGGCAGGAGGTTAGGGTCGGATTCTCCACAATCTTTGAATTCTTAGTCGTTTGGGTTTGTTTGGACATCTCGTCTCAGCTGGCCATACTTCTTCTTGGAATCATTTGTTAACATACTTTTTGAGTTTTCCCTTCTTTAAGAGCTTCTCAATCTCGTCCTTGAGGGCAAAGCATTTGTCAGTTATATGACCGTGGTCTTCATGAAACTCACACCATTTACTCAGGTCCCTCTTATATGGACAAGCTCCTAGCTTCTCAGGCCATCTCAAGTCTCTATCTTCTTTAATCTCATTTAAAATTATATCAGAACTTATTGTGAGTGGAGTGGAGTCGATAAATTTGTTATCAGTCGACCTCTTCTTCCCATCCTTATCCTTGGCTTTATGAGACTTGCTTCCACCAGTTTCATCATCTTCTTTGGAATCCATGGCTTCCTCGGCATTCATGACCTTACCATTTATTACCAACATCTCGGCCATAGATTTCGGAGGGTCTTCAGTAAGCTTTCATAGTAGCTTTCCCTTCTGAAATCCTCCAATGAGAGCTGTCATAGCTATACTCTCTTCGTAATCTTCCACTTTTAGATTTTCCTTGTTAAATCTTGCAATGTAGTCTTTTAGGCTCTCATTCTTTCCATGCTTCACGTACAGCAGATGAGTGGTCTTCTTTTGAGGTCTTACCCCAAAACAGAAGTTGTGAATAAACCGTTCAGCCAAGCCCTTAAAGTTCTCAATAGAGTTCTTTGGAAGAGAAGTGAAACAAATATGTGCAGCTCCTGTTAAAGTGCTTGAGAAGGCCCTGCACCTCATCTCATCTGGGATTGAATAAATGTCTGCTGCAGACTGGTACATCTTTATATTATGCATAGGGTTGGTACTACCATCATACTTAGGAGACACCATTGGTGATTTGAATTTGGCAGGGGTTGGGAAGTTCACAATTCGTGACACAAATGGGGAGCCCTCTGAGAAGCCTCTTTGTAGTGGGTCTCAGCTTTTGATGAGGTTCCCTATTTTCTCTTTAAGACGTTGAATGGAGTCATTCCATGGCTTTGCAACATCTTCCTGGCCGATGTTGTCCCCAGCCACCTCCAAAGGGTGATTTGAGGGTTCCCCAGTCGCTGCACAACGTCGGCTATTAACCTCCTCTTGATCCCTGTCTCAGCCTTACTGGGGTCGGCCATGATGAGGCCGATGTTCCCCATCTTCCCTTTGTGAGCCTGCTACACTTATTGACCTGGATAACCTCTACCTCAGGTCATTTACTGGGTCGAGCCTTTCAAAGGTCGACCCTCTGCTCAAGCGATCAAAAGTTGATCCTCTTAGTTGGTCACCACCATCTCTTCTGCCCCCACAACCTCGGCTTTATTAGATAGGACGTACAGTGTTGTTCGAAACCTCATACGGCTCCCAGTAGTCCTCTGGAGCATCTTCTGCCTCCATATCATCATACATATCTTCAGGGCAAGGGTTTCCTTACCTCCCCAGACGTAAACGCCTAAGGTCAGCAACGTCCCTCCTCCGTTGAGGGGTAGGTTGGTCTTTTCGCGGTGCCTGGGGTGGTCCCCTGGCTTCAGGATGAGGTTGAACAGCTGTCGGAGTAATCATCTCTGATGAAACCCCAGGTGGCCTCATAATATTTTGACTGGGCTGTGCAAATTATTCCTTTATCGTTTGTTGTATTATAGTTAAGCAACTCAAGGCTGCTGTCACCTCATCAATTTTGGACTGAGGTGGTGCCTAGATGGAACTAGGTCCTCCAGCACCAGATGGTGGAGGAGGTGGTGGCAACTTCGGTGCCATATGTTAAAACTAAAGAGCTTTTAAAGAAGATGAGCTTAATACCCCTGGCGTGAGGGGAGTGATTCGGTTATAACTGATTTTCCCACGTGTTCCAAACCTTACATGTGCTTGTAAATGCTCGGCCATGTGTCCTTGACTGATGTAACCTCAGCCTGGACGAGTACGAGGTTGGTGGAATCTCTTATAGTTGCTTTGTCTGGTAACGTCGATTGAGGCCAATAATGATGTTGGCAGTTGATTGAGCCCGTGAGGCTCGGCTAATGAAGAGCCGAGGTTGGTGTATGAGGGGCAGACCTTATGAGAGAAGGCCGAGGTCGAGGTACAATGTGATGATCTATGAGGCTGAGGGTTGATGGTTGTCATAAGTTTCTTATCAACTCGATAGTGGCTGAGTTGACGTTGATACTGGAGAAGGCCGAGGTCGAGGTACAATGTGATGATCTATGAGGCTGAGGTCAAGGCTGAGCTACTATATGAGAGCTATGAGGTTGAGGTTGAGGCCAACGTCTTCTATTCAGACCCTTATCTGGACGACCCTGCCAATGATTAAGCCATGGCCGACCCTACTGAGGCTGACCCTTATCTGGATGACCCTGCTGAGGATTAAGCCGTGGCCGAACCTGCTGAGGCCGACCCTTATCTGGACGACCCTGCTAAGGATTAAGCCGTGGCCGACCCTACTGAGGTCGACCCTTATCTGGACGACCCTGTCAATGATTAGCCATGGCCGACCCTACTGAGGCCAACCCTTATCTGGACGACCCTGCCAATGATTAAGTCGTGGCCGACCCTACTGAGGTTGACCCTTATCTAGACGACCCTGCTGAGGATTAAGCCGTATCCGACCCTGCTGAGGCCAACCCTTATTTGGATGACCCTACTGAGGATTAAGCCGTGGCTGATCCTGCTGAGGCCAACCCTTATCTGGACGACCCTACTGAGGCTAACCCTACTGAGGCCATCCCTAATGATTAAGCCGTGGCCGACCCTACAACAATGAAACTAGGGGTGGCAAAATGGTACACAATCAAATAACACGACAAGGCCCACACAATATTTAAGGGGACTCGCTGGAACCATAACGAATTTGGGTGCTTGACGGGTGAACCCAATAAACAAGATAACTTGACAAATCTGGTTTAAGTTGAGTAAATGGAAATACACAACACAACAACAAGTCAGTTCTCCAAAGCAACAAGTCAGTCCTCCAAAGCAATCAGATACATAAAAAAGGATAGGGTAACAACTCAATAATGTAATAACTGAAATATATTCAAACAATTGCAATATAACTAATTCTGATACACAATCTAAGCATCAATGGTAAGAATGTTAAAAAGCACTAAGACTTAGTTCATAGATCTAAAAATAAAGTTTGGCTAAAGCTTAAAGACCAAAAATATATTAGTTCCTTATTTTCTCTCTTTTTACATTTCTTTGTACGAGGGAAAAATCATAGATGTATAAATTCAGCCAGTTGATGGGCATCAATTTAAAATAACAAGATATATCCAGAAATTTTGCATCCTAGAAGTCCCTTTTCTTTCATTTGATAACATCAATAATATCTATGATACATAAAAATTCAATCATACAGTCCAAGACTTCATCATAATACAAATATCACCTCTTCCCAAGTTCTTGAGGCCACCAACGCCACTATTGGTATCCACCAAAGCAAGGGCTAGAGTATTATCGATACTATCAGCATCATCATCCAATCGGACTGCAGCCATAACAAACATCAACTTCAAAGACTAGACAAAAATAAAGAACCATTAGAAAATAATTACAAGAGAGAATGTAGTGTGAAGAAGTGAGTCGTACTGTGGAGCGCGCATATTTGGTGATTGCCCGAATGTCTTCCTTCCCAGTCCAAATCCGCGACATTGAATTTGAATCATGGCCAAATATTATTGTAAACCTGTTGATAACTTACAGTTAATCCCCATGATTAAAAGTTAAAATTTCTGAATCCAAATAATAGACTGATTATCAGTCTATATTGATAGTAAAGGAAGAATCTAACTTGTCCTTCATACGAATCAGAACTCTTCCAGATTCTTCTTTTGCTTTCGCTTCAACCACACCTCTTGCGTAATCCTCCAACCTCGCAAGCATTTTATCCACG
Source organism: Sambucus nigra (assembly GCA_949130495.1). NCBI lineage: Eukaryota > Viridiplantae > Streptophyta > Magnoliopsida > Dipsacales > Adoxaceae > Sambucus > Sambucus nigra. The sequence continues at coordinate 446,811,943 of OX422220.1, read as the reverse complement.
ATTTGTTCATCCATTTCAAAACCAGAAAGTGCATCAGAAAACCCAGACACAACTCTTTCAGTCTCGCAGCGAAGAAGATTTCTTATTGAAGGCCAGGTGTCATCACCGGTTCCATCAAGAAGAGTCTCCACATGTGCAGATAGTGCTTCATTCAATTTTCCCTGCATATTAATTATTTTCGCTAGTAAAATTCCACTTTAAAAAATAAATAAATAAACTTTATGAATGAAGGTACATGGTACATCAGGTGTGGGTGAACAGGCCCACATTTATACAACTTTTGAATAAATAAATAAATATAAAGTGGCATATAATTTACAAGTTACCATTACCTCATATAAGGCAGTAAGTTCAGAGAGCTTGGCTATATGAACTGCAGAAACATTAGCGTCTATACAGGTCGAAGATTATCCCTTACTTTCACAGAGTCCCAACATGTGCGTCTATATCACGTCTATATGGTTGACTTTAATGGCTAAACTGGGACTCCCACAACCCGAGTGGAGTCCCTCACTGAGAAGAACTGCTTTGCCATACTGGAGGAAGAAGATAAGGGAACTGAGTCAGTAGACGTTGAGGACTGTCAGTCCACTCCTGAACCAACACAAATAATATTGAAGATAAAGGCTATTGATGAGTTAGGTGAGAAGAATGATCACTTACAGCCACCATCTGCTCTTAACGTTGGCACTACCAAAATCAACAACAACAACAACAAGAAGCCCAAGGCTGGTGCAGTGAAAAACTAATCCATCTCTGGTGGAATAGGGAAGAAATCTCAGTTTAAATGATTAAGATTGCATCTTGGAATAAAAGGGGCCTCAACTAACCTCACCAAAAATAATAAGTTAGGAAGATCATTAGAGACAGCCACGTATTTCTCATTGGCCTTATGGAGAATAAAGTTAGGATTAATAAAAAAAATGCTCTCCCTTCTCTCTAGACACCCCTTCTCCATACCAGCTACCTCTCCCCACCTAAACTGCTTGTCCCTCAACCTTCTAACCCACTATAACCACTTCTAAGATAAAAGTTGCTATGAGGGGCAATGAATCCCTAGGACTATTACTTCCATGACTACTACCTCATCCTTAACTGCTGCATTCACAACACCATGTGACATGGTGGCTATCCCAATGACTACCACTACTACTGATGCTATAGTTACCTTTGAAGACAATCATGTTCCAATCACAGTGGAGATAAAGTATGGTGTACAAGGCATCAAAGATAATGGTATTAAACCTAGTGAGGATGATGACTCTGAGGAGGGACAAATGGTTATTTCGGATGAAAGTATCAAAAGAGTCATCACCAATGTGTCCAGGATTTAAGATCTAAAGTAAAAGAAGAATGTCTATTTGGGATTACTCAAAAGAAAAGGTTATCCTCAGGAAGATAACAAGTAGTTTAGATTCCTTAATAGTGGAGGCAGTGGTGGATCTAAGCCTAATGTTGTTTTCGAGCAACCAAGGAATGTAGATCTGTCTAATGCTTTAGTCAGAACCAATGCACCTAGTGTTACTAATATTGGTAAGCTTGGGGATAGACAAACGAAGAGTGCGAGTAGTTCTTATTGCAAATATACTTGTCTAATGGGGAGAAGAATAATGTTATAACCCATATAACTACTACCGTGCCTGGTAATAGTGTGGTCTCAATAATCAAAACATGGAAGTCCTTTGTGGAAGAAAATAAGAACTAAAGTTTCAACATTCCTACACCAGCCAGCCTTCCTTGAGGATATAGTGTGGGCAAAACCACCATTAGATGTGGCTAAGTTGGCTACTCTCAATGGGAATGTGTTGCTATTGGATTCTTCCTTAATAGGAAGCTACCTTTCCCTTTAATAAATTGCCCATAGACCGTGGAACAAATATGGCCTTCTAAAGTCATCTCCAATGATGTGATTACTTTTTCTTCAAGTTTGATACATCAGCATACAGAGATGAAATAATAGAGAATTAGCCATGGCATTTTTTAGTTAATGCCATCATCTTGAAGAAGTGTCAGCCTGACTAAAACTTTTCAATGGACATGATTGAGAGGTTCCCAGTTTGGGTGATGTTTCATAACTTACCTATGAAATATTGGATTGAATAAGGTCTTAGTTATATTGCGAGTGCAATTAGAGTCCCTATTTATGCTGATTCTATCACTGAGGAGCCGAGAAGAATTAGATATGCTGGTATATGTGCTAAATTGAAGCCTCGAGATAAATATCCCAAGACTATAGAACTCATTATGGAGGATGGGAACCAAACCTCTGTCAAAGTAAAATATCAAGGTATGCCTCACTCATATAGCCACTGCATTACCTTTGGCCACACCACTGCCAAATGATCCAAATTTAGTCGTGTGGGGGTGGAAAACACCACTAATAATTAAACTAACAACCACACCTAAGATGTTGAGAAGAAGAAGAAGAAAAAAAAGGAGTGGACACAAGTCAGTGGTAAAAGCAGTAAAACCATACTTGTGGGGTAACCAAGTACAACTCAAGATATTTAGAGCTGTATAACTAACCCAGAGCTAATGGAGCCCCTATCTCCCATTGTGAAAATAGGTAACTCCTTTATAGAGTATTTAAAACAGAGTATTGTAATAATGAAGTTACCACAGAACCATCTGGTATTTCACTCAAAGTCAAATCTATAAATGAGCTTGCAGATAAATGTAAACAACTTAACACTCCTAAGGTTAACATTCAACATAATAGTGGGAGAAGCAAAGGAAAGAAGTCGTCAAGGGGTAAAATAAACACTCCAAATGATTAATATTGAAAATCATGGAACACAAGGGGTCTCAACTCGCCTCAGAAGAGGTGAGAAAGTTAAATTCTAATAATAAACGTTCTCTAATCTGTCTCCTTGAATCCAATGTTAGTGGAAACCACATGGCCAATGTGGTGAGCAGCTATTTTTGGAATGGGAACTATAGTCATAATGCCCCATTAATGGTGGAGTGGCTATAGTTCTAGTTGGTTAGGACTCCAGCATCTTCGATGTGGAGATTTTAAGGGGACACCCCCAAGATCTCTTTTGCAAAGTAAACTTTGTGGGCATTAATAAAAGCTTCTTGGTAACCTTTGTCTTTGATTATAATCTGGCCAATGATAGAGTCCCCCTTTGGAACTTCCTTAGACAAACCAACAGTTACAATAAAGAACAGAAATGGCCAATGATGCTAAAGTTGACTTTGCTCAGAGGAGTAGGAATTGAGTTTAGGCCATGGTTCAAAGTCAAGGTTGATACTGCGACGATACGGCCGAGTTGACTAGGTATCAATACCCACCAATCCGATTCTGAGTTACGAGTTGAGTTTTCAATTATTGGTGTGAATCGACCATGTATCAGTAATTTCTCGATTTTATCGGCTCATATCGGTAATATCGCAGTAGAAACGGCCCATATCGACGATATCAAAGTAGTATCGACCTACATTGGTGATATATCGACTGAGATGATATAAATTACTGAGCATCGATCTCTCTATCTCAAATTCTAACTTATTCAATTGAGCCTCGATTTTGCATCCATGTCATGATCGAAACAATCGCTTTCAATTCGGTACAGGGTATATGATGTTTTGCGATCGCAAATCGGGTTTTTTTATTGAATCTATCATTTCTTTTCTTCTAGTGTTACTAAAGGGGTTATCTCTCATTTAACCTTCTTTTTTGTATTTACTTAATTTTTATTCAAATGTATCATTATTCATCTATTCTTAATGTGTGTGATTAATTACATTATATATAGCATTAACTAGTAATAGGTACTATAATAACATTTACAAAGAGTGTATTACTAAATATATATTTATTTAAGCAATGGTACGCATACTAAATGATGATTCAGTATAAACAATTAGACAATGTTATGCATACTAAATGATGATTTTATACTTATCTAACTTAGCCATATTATTATTCTTATTTTTTTAAACTTTTTTGTATTTTTTTTCAAATTTTCTTGAGTTCTCTAAATAGTGTATAATTGTGTATCGCCCGAGACCGAGACCAAGACCGATACCGATACCGAGTCAAAAAGTGAGTGTCCGAGTCATAGACTGATACCACGACTTTGAACCATGGTTTTGGCAGAAAATCCCCATGGATATTATGGTTAGGAAGCTCACCCAAGCTCAGCTAAGTTCCCTGATAGTTAGGAAGATGTTAAGCAACAATGTTTTTCTTTTCGCTCAGATAAAGCTCCAAGCCCTGATGGATTAATGTTGGCTTATTTAAGAAGAATTGGAATGTAGTCAGTGAAGATGTGGTCAATGCTGTCAAACATTTCTTCTCGAGTGGTCATATTTATGATATCCATATGGATGACATGGTATCCATGGACTTTGGTTAACTTGGAATAAGAGAAATGATGGTGCTAATAATGTCTAAACCACTATTGATCGTGTTCTTCGTAACTCCCAATGGAGATCCATCTATCCTGACTCCTAAGTTATGGCATTCAAATTCTTTAACTTTTATATGGATTACAATGATTTTAGGACCATTCTTATTGATTCTTAAACTCAAGAAGCTATGGGCAATCCTATGTACAGACTCTCCTCCAAACTCAAAAGAATTAAACTAGTTCTCAATCAACTTAATAACAGAATATACGTAATACCAAAACCAAATGAGAAATAATAGGTAATCTGACATAGATTAAAGCTCATATATATAATATTGATTATATATATAATATTGATTAAACTAAACAGATGTTATACTTAGATATTTAGGTAATTACGAAATTGAAGTGAACATTTCTAATAAGCAAGAAAAATATAAGCTAAGGAATTATCTTATCTTTATCAAACTAGAGCTACGTCGGTCAAACAATTTATGGGAATCTTGCAATATTTGAATCAATTTCAACCGACAATATAAGGGGTGGAATTTGGTCCCTTAAGAAAAGAACCGGTCACTCAGATACCACCAAACACTCCAAATTAGCATTCATAAAAAGAAAGAGTTACAAAAATAGAAAAAAAAATATATATTTGTGTTGGATTTAATACTCTTCCTCTAAGCAAGAGTTATAAAAATATACAAAAATATCAGACTTTTGGGTTTTTACAATATAATTAAAACTAAAAAATGTCCAGATAATTAAAAATTGATCAAAATTGTCATCAATTTGACTTCTATGTATATTAGGGTTTTTACAATAAACATTTACCTCATTTTTTTCCTTATTCCCATAATAAAAAATACTAATAATTAATAAGTTAGATCAAAGATAAAAAGATCTGATACCATTCTTCATCAATAATCATCAACAAAAGCAATCGTGTACTCTATTCAATTACATTCTTTGTTGAATACAAATGTGATTAGAGCTACCTAATCTAGTAGAACTCTAGTACAGAGAATCGGTTAATATACATAATAATAGGATTAAAATTACCTTAACGAGCAGAACTCTAAGAACCCTAATATAAAGCAAAACTCTGATACAATTACCTCGGAGATGAGGTGGCGGAGCTGCTCTGACGACCTTTTGTGATGAGGGAAGAATATCAGGTATTGGCAGGGAGGACATGAGATAAAGATACGGGAGAAAAAAAATTGCGGGATGGGTATGTGGAGAAGTGGTAAGAAAATCGGGTGATATGGGGAGATGTGTTTTAGCGGTTTGGAAAATGTTATACAGATTGGGTACTGTTTTATTTGTTTGTATTATGCTGTGGGTTTCATCAGGAAATGTTGTAGGACCACCAGTGTACAATCAAATAAAGCACATTTGGTACTAAATTGGTACTTGGACCCGGTAAGAGTATCATTACTTTTCAGCGGTTTAGGTTGGTTTTAATAAAAAATGTTCTATAAACAACTAATTAAAATTTATTTAGATTGGCTAAGTTTAGAGTGATGTAAATTCATTTATAGAAATGTCTTAAATAGGTATTTTTCTTGTAGTGAGTCTTGCAAAATTGAAACAACTCATATTGCATAGTTCATATCTAATGCTCAAAATTGAGTGCTTCTTTCATATATTCTTTAGATCTACTAAGGAGGTGTAGGAAAAGTAGCTAATCATATTCTCAAGTTGAGCACGAGTCTTGATACCTACTATGGGATTACCAAGTATAGCAGAAGGGTCATGAATATTTTGAACCCAAGAGGGTGGATCCTCTAAATCAAGAGTGGGGTCCACTTGGGTAGTATAAGGAACAATGGGATCGTCATTGGGGGTGCATCATTCTGACACTTGGAGTTAGGGTCAATAGAGGTCAGCGTCCCGTCGTCTCTAATCGTGATGTTTATTGACTCCATAACCTTAAAGATTGTAGGTTTATTACCCTATAAGCCTTACTCGACGATGAATAACCTAAAAATATCCCATCATCGCTTCGGGAGTCAAACTTTTATAAGTGCTCTCTATCGCTCAAAATGTAGCAAAGATTCTAAAAGACACGAAAATACGATAGGTAAGGTTTCTTCCCTATTCATAACTCATATGGCATGTGTAACATGTGTGTACAAAGATATACCATATTCACCATATAACATGCGATAATAATCGCCTATGCCCAAACTTTTAAATGCAAACTCTTTTAAAATTCCGCTTGGATATTTAAAGACTTTGCCAAACTACCTCATTACTCTTTTCGGGTAAAGTTGTGAAGAACAATATTTATTCTTGCAAATTTCACCAACATTTCTACTCTTCTAAAGCTTAAGAACGGTCATAAAGGTGCAGTGGTGTGTAATGGGATAAGACAAATAAATAAAATGAGCAATTATAAAACTTGCTCTTATAACAAACAACGGAACCGAAGCTAAAAGGTCAAAATCCAACACAATAGTATCATATAAAAACATGTAAAGAAATTGAACAATTCCTGTCACATAAATTTTCAACCTATCACCTAATTTAATGACTTAATTGCCATAGTAAAAATTTATTAGAAACCAAGTATACCAGTTAGAGGAAGAAAAAACAAATCGAGGTATTAAACCACCTTTCTATGAAAAATATATGGTGTTGATACCAAATTTAATCTGCTGACGTGGACCAATAATAAGAAGACACGTGTAAACCTACATGGCACAATAACAACGAGGAAGTTTATTTCCCCCCGACCAATTCATGTTCGCTCCGAACAACAAGGACACCCCGAGGAACCACAACACTCCGAGGAACTCCAACGCTCCGAGGAACTCCTTAACGACAAGCAAATAAGGCGGTCCGAGCTGCATCTCGGCCACATCACTGATTGCCAGATAACGAACAGTCCAACTGGTTCATTAAATGATTATCCTTGACGCACAAGCTTAAGGGCATTAAATGTATTACCCTTTCATATGTATATCATTTAATGTATCGACCCTTTCATGTACAGCCTCAGGGCTATAAATACCTTGTATCATCCTCATTCAAGGGGACCGGAATTTCTTGAGAGAACTTGTAATCAAGAATTCCACAAACACTCAGCAATAACATAACAGTGGACGTAGGCTTTATTCCTAGCCGAACCACTTTAAAAATCTTTGTCTTATTTATTTATCTGTGATTGAAAAATTAGAGCGATCTAGTTTTTTACATCAACAGATTGGCGCCGTCTGTGGGAAAAGTTTATTTCCCCCCGACCAATTCATGTTCGCTCCGAACAACAAGGACACCCCGAGGAACCACAACACTCCGAGGAACTCCAACGCTCCGAGGAACTCCTTAACGACAAGCAAATAAGGCGGTCCGAGCTGCATCTCGGCCACAGCACTGATTGCCAGATAACGAACAGTCCAACTGGTTCATTAAATGATTATCCTTGACGCACAAGCTTAAGGGCATTAAATGTATTACCCTTTCATATGTATATCATTTAATGTATCGACCCTTTCATGTACAGCCTCAGGGCTATAAATACCTTGTATCATCCTCATTCAAGGGGACCGGAATTTCTTGAGAGAACTTGTAATCAAGAAATCCACAAACACTCAGCAATAACATAACAGTGGACGTAGGCTTTATTCCTAGCCGAACCACTTTAAAAATCTTTGTCTTATTTATTTATCTGTGATTGAAAAATTAGAGCGATCTAGTTTTTTACATCAACAGATTGGCGCCGTCTGTGGGAACGTGTTACAAGCGTTGTTCTCCACCAAAAGCTAAGTTTTTATTTTCTCTACGTATAATCAATTATACATACATCTTTTGATTCAATCATGATTTTTATGTTTATATACATAAATTAATTGTCCAATTTTTATCTGCAAAATGTTGCATATCATGATTTTTAAATCATAACTGTTAGATTAATTCTTATTTAGAAATCTGAAAAATAGTAGATTTCATAAATCATAACTCTTTGCTTGATTCTCAAGTTTCTATTTTATATCATGGAATAAATATTTTAAATGATTACATATGCCAATATACGCGACGATGATAAGATTTGATCATTTTCATTGTTGATTTTGAAATAAATTTTGTAAGCTATTTGATGTCTATTCAAATTCCTATCATATTTTTAATAAAAAAAATGGGAAAAGGTTAAAGACAATGAAAAGTCTTCTCATGGAAATCATGACCCATATATATTCTCTCTCTCTTCAAGTTTGAGTCTCTTTGCATTCATTTTTATGAATTATATACTTAATTTGGTTCATCTTCCATCTATGTCAATAAAGTCAAATTGATTGATTTTTTATATAAATTTGGTAATGACTTTAATCATTGACCATATTTTTATCTCTCCAAATTGGAAATAGGAAGGGATCAATATAAAAAAATAATTTTCTCTCACCTGAAAAATCATTACCCACCTCTTGTAAAAGATGATCAGTAAAACAATCATGACCATATCAAGACTTTGGGCACAAATTTGATATGTTGGCCCCTCGTTCATCACATCACAAGGTTTCTTTGTCGAAATCACATGATCTATTGGATTATATAGTTATTCGTTTAATTAACATTCTTAAGGCCTAAATTTTACATTGAATGTTATTTTTTTGATCTCAAGATTCGAGATATTCTAGTCATCCAACCATATATTTTATAATTTGAGATATCCTTAAATGTTGGTCGGCAACATCCATGTTGTTTGTCGGCAGGACCAGAATCTTGGGGTATTAAGAAATGCTAAGCACCCCTGATATTTTGAAATTAATATTTTTATTTCTCAAGCATATACATATCATATATTGATTGGATGAGTAAATCATTCTCATGACTAATCAATTCAGCCTACACATATGGTAGAGAAAATTATTTATTTTTACAGGCACAAGATTCAATGCCGACGAATGCTGAAGCACAAATTATTCTATATCAATTGGGATTCATATTTTATATTTATCTCAGCATGGAGCTCGAAAAATTTCTTCTCTCTATATATATTCGGCTCCGAGGAAAAGCTATAACATTTATTATATTTCACCCCCAACGGATAGTTGGTCGGGGGAAATTCTTATTTATATTCAGGCCCAGATATCTGCTCCAGCACAAATGATTCTATATATCCATTGGGATTCATATTCTATATTCATCTCAACATGGAGCACGGCGAGATACTTATTATCATATTCATCTCTGAGGAGAACTATAACATTTATTATATTTCACCCCCAACGGATAGTTGGTCGGGGTAATTCTTATTTATATGCAGGCCCAACAAAGTTCTAGGCCATATTCTTATGTTCTGGAAAATATTATTCTTATTCGGCATTCTGCAATTATGCCTCGACAAGATACTTATTCAGCTTTAAGGAGAATTACAACATTCATTCGGATAATTCTTATTTATATTCAGGCCTGACAACATTCTCGGCCATATTATTATGTTCTGAAAGATCTTATTCTTGTTCGGCATTATATGATTCTACCTCGACTGATCGGCGAGGCACTTTATTATTTTTAATTATTCTTTATATCTATTTGGATGCATATTCTATTCTCATTTCAGCATGGAGCTCGACAACATTTATTATATCTTATTCAGCTCCAAGGATGTCTCCAACATTTATTATATCTTATTCAGCTCCAAGGATGTCTCCAACATTTATTATATCTTATTCAGCTTCAAGGATGTCTCCAGCATTTATTATATCTTATTCCCAACAATCTGTTGGTCATCACCAAGGAGGTATCCTGCATTTATCTTATTCCCAACAATCTGTTGGAGGTATCCTGCATTTATCTTATTCCCAACGAATCTGCTGGATAGCGCCGAGGAGGTCTTCAGCATTTATATTATCTTATTCCCAACGAATCTGTTGGTCAGCGCCGAGGAGATCTTCAGCATTTATATTATCTTATTCCCAACGAATCTGTTGGTCAGCGCCGAGGAGATCTCTAGCATTTGTATTATCTTATTCCCAACAAATCTGTTGGTCAGCGCTGAGGAGGTCTCCAGTATTTATATTATCTTATTCCCAACAATCTGTTGGTCAGCTCCGAGGAAGTCTTCATCATTTATTATCAATTACCACCAATTCTGATCGGTAGATAAAATCCAACTCCGGTTGATAGACAAAATCCAACTCCGGTTGGTAGATAAAATCCAACTTCGGTTGGTAGAAAAAATCCAACTCCGGTTGGTAGACAAAATCCAACTTCGGTTGGTAGAAAAAATCCAACTCCGGTTGGTAGATAAAATCCAACTTCAGTTGGTAGAAAAAATCCAACTCCGGTTGGTAGACAAAATCCAACTTCGGTTGGTAGAAAAAATCCAACTCCGGTTGGTAGATAAAATCCAACTCCGGTTGGTATTGGTCGATAAATCTCATTCAAAGTTCACATTCCACAGTTGAGGGCTTATATTACAGATATATTTGTTCATTTGGTGGCACATTCTTATATCATCATGCAATCGAGCATCAAATTCAACCCCGACTAATCATCATTCAGGAGTTATTTTTCTCAGGAATTACTTTTGATATTGAAGTTCAGGAGGAATATTGAAGTTCAGGAGATATATTGAAGTTCAGGAGATATATTGAAGTTCAGGAGGAATATTGAAGTTCAGGAGGTATATTGAAGTTCAGGAGGAATATTGAAGTTCAGGAGGTATATTGAAATTCAAGAGGTGTATTCAGAAGTATCACGACATGATGAAAGAAAGCGACAAGTATTCCACCGAGGAACTCTGTCAGACCAGAAATTAAAAGACAAATTGCCTATATGGAGGCTATATGTAGATGGCTCATCTTGCACTACAGGCTGTGGGGCAGGGATCGTTTTGAACAGCCCAGACGAAGTCGACATGGAATACACCCTACGTTTCTAATTCAAAGCTTCTAATAATGAGGTTGAGTATGAGGCCATGATTGCAGGCCTTAATTTGTCAAATACTATGGAGGCACATCAGGTTATTGTCTTCAGTGATTCTCAATTGATCGTAAACCAAATGTTGGGAATATATGCAGCCAAAGGAGAATTGATGATCAAGTATCAAGCAAAGGTGATGGAATTATTGACAGAATTTGATGCTATTCAATTGGTGAGAATACCGAGGATGGAGAATGCTAGAGCAGATGCACCGGCCCGATTAGCGTCAGCTACTTGTACCGAGCTGCGAAGAACGATACCAATTGAAGTATTAGAAAGTCGGAGCATATATTGAGGAGGAACAATTACCGGAGGATAATCTCACTGCCTAGAAATGGAAGTTTAAAGCTGCTCGGTATGTATTAATTAATGGTATTTTGTATAGACGAAGAATTATGGCAGGTTTGCAAAGATGTGTACATTCCTCCGAGGTGAAAGAATTGATTAAAGAGATCCATGAAGGGTCCTGTGGAGCCCATGTAGCAGGTCGGACACTTTTGCAAAAGGTGATGACGCAGAGATACTACTGGCCGACGATGAGAGCTAACTATATAAGCCTATGCCAAGAAATGTGACAAGTGCCAACGCTTTTCCTCCATCCGAAGAATTCCACAAGCATTGTTGACACCCATAACTCCCTTTGGCCATTTGCCATATGGGGATTGATTTGGTTGGACCATTGCCGACGACTCGAGGAAGATTCAAATACCTCGTCATCACAGTAGATTATTTTACTAAGTGGATAGAAGCTGAGCCACTTATTGACATGACATACGAGAAGAAGAGTATCCAGCCCCGAGAAGAATCAAGCTATACAAGAGGAAATGAAGACCAAGCAAGAGAGATATCTAGATCTCCTCATCGGGCAGAAGAAAAACAATAAATGAAGAATGTGTGTTGATTTCACCGATATCAACAAGGCAGTGGATGCTACCTCGGGACACGAACTGCTCATGGATATTTACTCTGGCTACAACTAGATTAAAATGAAACCTGAAGACATAACAACGGCTGATGAACAAGGTTTTTGCCGAGAAAATCAGTTGCAGTATGGAAGTCTATGTTGATGACATGCAAGAAAGCTGCTGATCATTTGGTTGACTTGAGTCAAACTTTTGATCAACTGGATAATTATCAAATGAAACTCAACCCGACGAAGTGCACATTTGGAGTACGAGAAGGAATGTTCCTCGGGTACATCATCAACCAGCGAGACGTTGAAGCAAATCCAGACAAGATCAAAGCCCTGTTAGGGTTGCGATCCCCAAAAACGAAAGAAGAGGTGCAAAGATCAGATACCCAAAGCGAGAAAAATTGGCAGTGGCATTAATTAAAGCAAGTAGAAGAAGGAGGCTGTGTTTCCAGGCCCATACCATGCATGCCGACATGCCATTAATACAAGCTATAGCGGAGTTTACTGATCTTAATACTCCCGAGGAACAAAAGTTGCTTGCTGATCAACCTGTGGACGTTACAGGATGCAATGCAGAAATGGTTGGGAGGATTCCTAATACTCTCGAGGAACAAAAGTTGCTTGCTGATCAACCTGTGGATGTTACAGGATGCAATGCAGAAATGGTTGGGAGGATTCCTAATACTCCCGAGAAACAAACATTGCTCGCTGATCAACCTGTGGATGTTACAGGATCAACCAAGAAGACTGCTCTAAGGAGCCATGCTCTACGGAGCCATGCTCTACGGAGCCATGCTCTACGGAGCCATGCTCTACGGAGCCAAGCTCTACGGAGCAAAAGTGCTATAAGTAGCCAACCTCCTTTGGTTAGGAGGACAAGCTCTACGGAGCGCTCTACGGAGCAAAAGTGCTATAAGTAGCCAACCTCCTTTGGTTAGGAGGATAAGCTCTACGGAGCGCTCTACGGAGCAAAAGTGCTATAAGTAGCCAACCTCCTTTGGTTAGGAGGATAAGCTCTACGGAGCGCTCTACGGAGCAAAAGTGCTATAAGTAGCCAACCTCCTTTGGTTAGGAGGACATGCTCCAAGGAGCCAAAAAGTTCGAAAGAACCCTACTACTCCTTTGATTAGGAGGTGTATACCAGCATGATCAACTACGGTTGGTAAGATTTTATATACTCTCGCATTACAGCTTATGTTGGTCGGGAGGTAACATTATTACAAAAAGTTCTTTAAAGAACAAAATATTCCAAACTATACCAAGTATGGTTGGTCGGGGATAAAAACCCATCAACTGTAGTTGGTCGACAAACATTATTTATCCACCTTGGTTGGTTGGAAACACTTTGAATAAATTATACTCATTACTTTATTATTAAGTGATCGAGCAACATTACTAATACTTATAATTTTTTTGGTCGATGAACCATACAATATTGTTATGCAAGCACAAATAATAAAGTGTTTGATATTTACAAAACAATAGCAAATTCAAATTTGATATTAAATTGTGTACTAACTATTACATTGAGATTCCTACTCTATTGGTTTCTCTCCCTCTGATTTTGAAACAGGTTCCTCGCCAGCAGGAAGATCATCCAAAGCATAATGGGAATTTTATGAAGTTAAGATATTTCAGTATTCTGATGTTCATCACAGATGGTCTGTCCGAGCAGCTCTTGATCGTCCCCGAGCAGAGTCCACCACTAGCTCACATAATGCAGTAAGTCGGCTAACAAACCAATCAACATACTTGAAGATTATGATAAGCTACAAACGGCATCATATGTCGTCCAGGAGATAATGCCCTTTATGTCCAACAAATCAAGAAGGTAGATCAAGAATTTCACGAGCACCGAGCAACACTGCAGAATAAATACTCCATCCTTTCAAGTAAACCATCAAGCATGAAGCATTGGGGGCTTCTGTTGATACCAAATTTAATCTGCTGACGTGGACCAATAATAAGAAGACACGTGTAAACCTACATGGCACAATAACAACGAGGAAGTTTATTTCCCCCCGACCAATTCATGTTCGCTCCGAACAACAAGGACACCCCGAGGAACCACAACACTCCGAGGAACTCCAACGCTCCGAGGAACTCCTTAACGACAAGCAAATAAGGCGGTCCGAGCTGCATCTCGGCCACAGCACTGATTGCCAGATAACGAACAGTCCAACTGGTTCATTAAATGATTATCCTTGACGCACAAGCTTAAGGGCATTAAATGTATTACCCTTTCATATGTATATCATTTAATGTATCGACCCTTTCATGTACAGCCTCAGGGCTATAAATACCTTGTATCATCCTCATTCAAGGGGACCGGAATTTCTTGAGAGAACTTGTAATCAAGAATTCCACAAACACTCAGCAATAACATAACAGTGGACGTAGGCTTTATTCCTAGCCGAACCACTTTAAAAATCTTTGTCTTATTTATTTATCTGTGATTGAAAAATTAGAGCGATCTAGTTTTTTACATCAACATATGGAATATAATATATCATACCTAACTACCATAAAGAAGTAAAGTTAATATTTGAACTAAGTCTAACCTTATGATTGATAGCATCATCCCCAATCCATCCTACATATATATAAGAAGTAGATGTGGTTAGACTAAACTATAAGATAAATAAGCATAAAAATCCAAGAGGGTATAGAATTTCAAAGCCATTGTGATAATAAACAGTAAATTTAAGATCATTATGCTACGAAATAGTAAAGGTGCAGTGTCATCCAATCACCTCCATATGAAAGACTATAAAAAAGACTAACTACATAAAAAGTCAAAAGGGGAAGAAGCTCATATAATCCTATTTAATTACACTCCACATTATTTTTGTTTCATAGATAGGTGTTTTATCCACCATGCAAATTGCATTGAACTTGTGTTTTTTAATGATTATATGGAAATGAAGAGGTTGTTAAGAAAATGTAAAATGTAATTTTAAATTATCTTTGTGAATGTAACGTCTCGATTCGAATTTATGGGTTACCCTTGGTCAACCTGATCCGACCCGCATGTTAGGTGTGAAGTGCCGAGACAACCTAGTTAATGTTGTTAGTCTAGTTTTATTTAATTAACATTATCATGTTTAGCATGCGATTCCAATTTAAATTAAACTACATGAGGGACCCATGGGAAACGTCCCCGTGATCCAAGTATACAGAGCTTCTAACGTCAAATAAAAAGAACACTTACCTTAGTAACGCTTTCAAAATATGCAACAGCATAGAACCTGCCATAACAAAGAAGAGGGAATGAGTCAAATGCCTAGTGGAAAAATACAACAGTACAATATAGAATCGAACGACAGAAAAGAGACTCTAACACGTTTATCTACGTCCATATGAAATTTCCACACACACACACACACACACACACACACATATATATATATATATACACACTTTAATCAATGAAACCGTTTTTAATCCAAAATTGTTACTTATTCCGATTAATTCGTTGTAATCTTATAAAGATCCCCTTTTTACTTAACTTGGCATTTAATCCTTGATTTAACAAATCCGATTAAATACTTTAAGCAAATACTCTTTATTTAGGAAAAAAACACTTCTTTTACCGAAATTACCCCTTTACTCATACAAATTTTACCTTAATATTTTTCTTGAAAATCAGTTTTCAACACACCCAAGCATCGTGTTAGAAAATACTTTTTTTTATTGAAACTTTTCATATACACACTCTTGTGTTACTTATGGGTCACACCTCTTTAAGTTACTTAATTACCCGTTTAATCACTTGACTTTACCATTCCGTTTACTTCATAGACATTAGTCAATTTCTCACTTTACCTATCCATGTTATCCTTTAATCGAAACCCTTATCAATTTCACTCAACTTAGGTTATCCTTTCTTATATTTGCCACACAACCCATTTCTTAACATGTTACACTTTTTATTATCTTTTTCTCGGAATCTTTCAAATATCTTCATACTTTAACGGGCTTCGTACCGTCGACTATGATATCATATGCTATGGGCAGTGATTTGAGGTCTTTCACCTTAGGGCAACGGGCCCTTCTATATTATTCCCAGTGTCATACAAGTCTATATTAATATACTTTAACATTTATCAAATGTTAGCATTATTCCACTTTTACCGGCCAAAGCCAAAATTCGAGATCTCACCCCCACCTTGTATTACACTTTGAAAATCACCATTTCTTGTCATTTTCACACTTGCATTGTATTATCCCAAAAATAGTTTTTATTTAGGATCATTTTGTGTAACACCTTTTTCAACTTTTTTATTTCTTAAAAATATTCCACTTTACGTAAAATTACCACTTTACCCATTTGTCTCTAAACTTATCTTTTCATCCATTTTTATAAGTGTTATTTCCCAAAAATATTACACACACTAACTTCTTAAATATTTTTAACTCATTAATACTTATTTAACACTTTGGAGTAACATACTTCTCAAGTTTAAAATATTTTTATTTCATTACTTTCTTTATCAAAGAAATCGTTTGGCATTTTTAACTCTACTTTACAAGAAAAGCACAATTTTCCCTTATCATCACATATAGTCTTAAAAATATACACTTGTCACATTTTTCACACTTATTGACACGCTTTAAAGGCTAGAATTTTTATTTTCATTATTCCATATTAAAACTCATTAAAACCTTCACCAAACTTATTTATATAATTGTCATCAAAATACTACAATTTCTATATGGGAAGAGGGATTTTAAGTTCAAAAATCCAAGAAAATGAGTTTAATACCTTATTTATTCGAGAAATTTCATAATATTTACACAAATATGATATTCAAGACTAAAGACACATTTTGTTCTTCAAACTTGCACAAATGTCAACTTTTACCAAAAATGTCATTTTTACAAGAAAACTCCACGACTTTGTTCTTCAAATATCTCAATAAGATAAGAATTATTTTCAAAACATTTTATTCCATAAAATGTTTAACACCAAGTTTTTCGAAAATATATCATTTCACTCAACACTCTTGAAATGTTTTGTAAACCATTTTACACAAATTAAGAGAATTAACTTTCTTACAACATACATACATTCTACTCTAAAACTTTACATATAAGACGAAATACTAAGGAAAAACAGTTCTTAAACTAAGAGTAGAGTTTTCCCACCTCAAAAAAGCTGCAATAATGGTAGGATAAATTGTCTTAGAATATGGCAACCTCCCACCTCTTAAGGTGGCTTAAAGATGTTGCCTAGTTCCACTAAGCTTATATCCAAGAAAGCTCCGAGCAAAAACCCCTTCAAATCCCATTAATCTCTAACTTTTCTTCTATAAAATTCCCGAACAATAACTCCATGAATTTACATTTTGTCTAATAAATGGTGTAGGTGGATTTTATGGGCTTAAATATGGTGGAAAAAGTTAAAATGTGGTGGCTTAGTGTTGAAGGGTAATGATGCTAGGGTGATAGGAGGAGGAGGAGCTAGAGAAAGAGAGAGAGAAATCTGATTAAACGGCACCCAAATTGCCCTAACACTCCTTAAAAACTACAAAAACCCTTTAGGGTAAATCCCTAAAATGTCCAAAACCCCTTTTACGAGTTGATTTGCTACTGTGGGAGTATGACACGTGTCTTAATCCAATGGTTTAGGTTTTAACGGCACTTTCTAAACTGTAAAAATTGATTCTGGAACGTCTCGTTCGAACAAGAATGGATCTCATTCGAACGAAAATCATATTTAGTTTGAACCAGGCTGCATCTCGTTCGAACGAGAAAAACATCTCGTTCGAACGCATTTTGAATGTGGTTCTAACAAGGGTTCTCATAGAGAGGTGCCTCGTTCGATGGTCATTAGAAGACCGTTCGAATGAGATTTGAATCTCGTTCGAACGACTTCGAGTGTCATTTAAACAACCCTAAATTCTCTAAATATTGACTTTTAAGCCCATTCTTCTTCCAATTAATTGCACCAGGCCACTATATTACCCAAACTCGACCCATAATTCATCTCACAAGGTCCAAAGCCCAATTGGGTAACATAAAGTCATCGAGTCACACGGGTACGATCAAAATTGTGAGGGAGGGTATTACATTCTTCCCTCCTTAGGAAATTTTGTCCTTCAAATTTACAAGCCATTAATTCTTCAAGTTTTTAGAGTTTTATCAACTCTTACTCTAAGTCATAGGAATCCTTCAAGGTCAAATCATCAAAATCCTCAATCACTAGGATGTCATCGCAAACTATTCATAAGGTTCCATTGCTAAAGGGCTCAACATGCAACATGTTCTAATATTATCCAACAGGATAGCCATCAAAGTCATATAACTGTCCTCAAGTCTCCACTTATTCAATGGCTATGTTCAATAAAGTCCTAAGTATCCTTTACTAATACCCGAAATGTACCAGAGCCTCTATCGGGTAACACCCTCTAGTGATCAACGCTCGCCCAAGATAAAAATAACACACAACTATTACCTAGTCCATTATCATAAATTGCTTTGATTCTTAAGACTACCTATTATGGGTCCCCTCAAATTCTTGAGTCCTCCTGACCCCGTAATTTCACTTGAATTTGAAATGAAACTCAGATAGCTAGTTACTCACTCTGAGGGACAACCCACCAACCAAGTCACACAAATTGTGCACCCAACTAACATCTTCCCGAAAGATCCCTTTATGAACTCAAGATCACCTTAGGCATCTAACTATGGATCACTCACCCGAGTATTGTACCAATCCACTAATTATGGAAAAACGATACCACATGCTAAGTTTTCTAGAGTTCTAACACCTTTTGATATCCTCACTCATAATGCTTCTCTTTACGACTAAAGTTGTTGATCATCATATTGTCCAATCCATAAGATCGTTGATCCTAATGAAAGCGGACACTATGAGCAAACCATGTAGCACAATGCGCCGCCACACATATATAAAACTTGTGAAAATAAAGGGATATTTCAAACAAGAGTGCTCCCAGTTGTCGAGCTGTAATGACCACACTAGGTCCATTCGCACTCATACTAAGCCAAGTCGCGCTATGATCAAATCGTCAACATGGAAAAATATTAGACCACCGAAATTAGAAGGACACTATCCTCAACTATTGGAGCCGAAGGAACAGAGTCCCCGATTATCGAAACTAAAAGAACACAACAAATTAGAATGAACGAATAATCATTTCGAGGGAATCCCCTCGTCATGCAACTCCTATGATTTACGAAAGGTGAACCTACAGCGTACGCTCAAAT
Source organism: Sambucus nigra (assembly GCA_949130495.1). Taxonomy (NCBI): domain Eukaryota; kingdom Viridiplantae; phylum Streptophyta; class Magnoliopsida; order Dipsacales; family Adoxaceae; genus Sambucus; species Sambucus nigra. The sequence goes on along the minus strand of OX422220.1, from coordinate 446,792,515 downwards.
TCCATAACTCCTCCCAAGCATTCTCATTTAATCCTAGCATATCCATACACCCTGGCTTGGGTAACCAACCGTGATGAATAAGATCGCTAACCACTCATCTCCTCAAGAAGAAAGTAACATACGAACCTATTATTCCTTTTAAAGTCAAATGCTGGACAGCTTCCCCCTATCATCCTTGGCGAATGCGAGCCACTTCGGTCGATGCATGCCAACGTCTTTATCGATAGCGACCTTGTCTATCTCTCTAGTTAATGTGACATCGGGATTAACTTAACACACCCAGGTTACTATCTGTTTTATCGTACCATGATACCATCCTAATGTCTCCTTAGGCAATACCGAACTAGGTGAAACATTCACCTTATAATACCTTTAATAATACACGGTCGTCAGTGTGCCTATCTCTAACTGAATTTATGTGATGGCCACATCGATCGCCATTATCACTATAAGGATAGAAAGTGCTACAGAGTTCCACATTTCCTAATCCGTACCAGTCTGGCAAGATATGCCAAGAACTAATCATTGTCCTTCTAGAGCTATTTTAACTTACACTGTCAATAAATGTTGATATCTTAATCATGCTTTGATGTCCCTTTCGGGGTGCTATTTTCAAGTCTCCAACATGACATCACCAATCTAAGTCCCAAATGCATTTCCTAGTACCCCTAAAAATAAGTAATACACTTCCCATACTAGTCATCCTATGACAATCGAGCACCACGCCCAATTATGACACAAGCTTCCAATTTCCCTAAGAAGGTTACATCACCCATCTGTTCCAATTTAAATGACAGTACCAAGAACGTACACTATTCGACTCTATAAAATTTAACCAATAACTTGAAATCATCACATGACCCTCAATACGACCATCATTAGAACACTAGCACTCCATGGTATCAAATTTCACTGGTTTTCTAAGGATACCAAGCTCATCCCAATGTAAAAGTTATCAAAAACTTGACGAGATTTCATTACATATGATCCTCTTATCGTAAGTATGACCCACCAATTTCCCAATATATTACATCTTAGCCATTAGGTACTCATAAGGATGCTAGCCTACAAGTCTCCACATATAGTGTACTTTAACCATTGAAGCCTTCAAGGCGTCGCAACAAGTCGATTTCTATTCCTCAATGATGCCACACGCAATCAGTCCCAAGGACACTCTAAGGACTTCCTTAAATCATACCCACACTGAAATTGCCTCGCATTCTGTCATCACTTAGGCTACTAAAATGGGCCACAACATTTAGATAAGAATCTTATTTCCCTTTCGTTTGAAACTCTGGCATAGGTCTAACCTACGACTCTCTCCTCGAGATCCAATAAAGATCTGAAAAATCTCTTCCAAATGATTGATGCTATAAACCACATATTAAACCATAGACTGACATTACTAAGGATTCTGGTAGGATATATGAGACATACATAACCTGTAAGCCTCTGATTCCACACAATCGACATCACTAGGAATCCTATTCCTCAAAAGTTGCATTATATTCTCTGAAACCGTGTCATGGAAGACAATCTAGGGCTCACCCCTACATCGCTCCAACCTATCATTGTCACACTCGTAACATACTCGCCACTAATGGTCAGTAACTCTCATCATATCTTGCGAGATACAACTTTCAATCGATAATCACCAAGGCACTTATTTATAATGATAGTACCCTATGAACAACAGATGATTACACATCCTCAAGTGATGATCGACATGGGTTTACATACCCATCGAATTGTCAAATGCTTACGACATGACACTACCCCAAGGATCAAATTCATCTAATCACATCATCATTATTAACTACCCATAATTACCTAACCAAGGAACCTAATGCGTCATTATCACAAATTCAATATCACTAAGACATGATACTCTAGTCAACTATCCTCCATAGTTGGCTTTATACAATTCATGTCCCTAATTCAGTGGACAGTATTCACCTTTGTTAACACCTTACTAGGCCTTTCACATCATCAAGGGCTGCCACAAAATCACCTCACACTAAAAACTACGATGTGACCACTATTAGCTTGCACAGACACTAACAAATTACTAACATATCTAAATCAGAAGTGCAAAAGTTGTTAATGAAAATTAACTTGGACACATGCTACTTTGCCACACATTGTCCATCATGATAACCTCATTGACTCTATCGCAGAGAACATGAATTGAAATTGTCACCTGTTTAGCGTGATCGGCCTAAAACCAACACTGACGTCGAAAGATTCACTACCAACCTCACCACGTCACTCCCGAAAGGAACCTTGAACCTAGAGCTCTAATACCAATTATAACACCCCAGTCCAAATTTATGGGTTACTCGTGGTCAATCCAGTCCAACCCGAATGTTAAGTGTGAGGTGCGATGAGATAACTTAAATAATGTTGCTAGTCTGGTTTTATTTAATTAACATTTCACTTGTTTATCATGCAATTCCAATTAAATCAAACTACAAGAGGGATTCTCGGGAAGCGTCCCCGGAATCCAAGTATACAGAGTTGTTAACATAAAATAAAAAGAATACTCACCTGAGTAATGCTTTCAAAATACGGAACCACATACAACCTTTCGTAACAAAGAGGAGGGAATGAGTTGAATGTGTAATGGCAAAATACAATAATACAATATAGAATCGATCGATAAAAAAGAGACTCTAATATGTTTATCTACGTGCACATGCTATTTCCTCATATATATATATATATATACACACACTCACACACACACACACATTAATGCATGAAACCATTTTTATTTCAAAAACTTTACTTATTCTGATTAATTCGCCTTAATCTTATCATGATACCCTTTTTACTTGACTTTGCATTTGCTTCTCTATTTAACATATTCGGTTAAATACTTTAAGAAAATACCTTATATTTAAGGAAAAACACTTCTTTCACCGAAATTTTTCCTTACTCATACCAAATTTACCTTAGTAGTTTCCTTTAAATTCACCTTTCAACACACTAAAGCACCGTGTTATAAAAAACTTATTTTCCATTGAAACCTTTTACATACACACTCTTGTGTTACTTATGGGTTACACCTCTTTTGATTACTTGATCACATGTTTAATCACTTTACTTTACCATTCCATTTACTTCATGGACATTAGTAAATTTCTCACTTTACTTGTCCGTCCACGTTATTCATTAACCGAAACACTTATCAATTTCATTCAAGTTAGGTTGTCCTTTCTTATATTCGTCACACAACCCATTTCTTGACATGTTCCACTTTTCATTATCTTTTTCTCGGAATCTTTCAAATATCTATATGCTTTAATGGGCTCTACACCGTAAGTTATACTACCTTATGCTCTGGTCAGTATTTTTGGGTCTCCTAAGGCTCCAAGCCCTTCTTAATTATTCCTAGTGTCATCCGATCCATATTAATATGTTAACATTTATCAAATGTCCATGTTATTCCACTTTTACCGGCCGAAGCCAAAACTCGTGGACCTCACCCCACCTTGTGTTACACTTTGAAGATCACCATTTCTTATCCATTATACATTTGCGTTGATTTTATCCCAAAAACCGTTTTCATTTAGGACCATTTTGTGTAACACGTTTTTCAATATTTTTATTTCATAAAAATGTTCCACTTTAAGTAGAATTACCACTTTACTCATTTGTCTCCAAACTTGTTTTTTCCTCCATTTTTACAAGTGTTATTTTCTAAAAACATTATTGAGTTACACACACTAATTCTTAAATATTTTTAATTCATTAACATTTATTTAACACTTTGGAGCAACATACTTCTCAGTTGGAAATCTCTTTATTTCATTACTTTCTTTATCAAAGAAATTGTTTGGCAGTTTTAAGTTTACTTTACAAGGAAATCACAATTTTGCCTTATCATCACATATAGACTGAAAAACATATACTTATCACATTTTACATGCTTATTGACGCACTTTAAGGGATAAAATTTATATTTTACTTATTTTATGTTAAACCTCATTAAAACCTTCACTAAACTTGTGTATATACTTGTTAATAAAATACTACAAATTTCCATACACGCGAATGGGGGATTTTAAGTCCAAAAATCCAAGAAAATGAGTTTAACACCTTATTTATTCAAGAAATTTCATAATATTTGCAAAAAAAAAAATGATTTTCAAGACTAAAGATACATTTTGTTCTTCAAACTTGCACAAATGTTCACTTTCACCAAAAATGCCATTTTTATAAGAAAACTCCAAGACTCGATTCATCAAATATCTCAACAAGATAAGCATTATTTTTAAAACATTTTATTCCACAAAATGTTCAACACCAAGTTTTATTAAAATATATCATTTTATTCAACACTCTTGAAATCCTTTGTAAATCATTTTACACAGATCATGAGAATTAACTTTCCTACAACATACATGTATTCTACTCTTAAACTCTACATATTAGACCAAATACTAAGAAAATAGAGTTATTAAACTAAAAGTAGAGTTTTCCCACCTCAAAGAAGGCCCAACAATGGTAGGATTAAACGTCGAAGAACATGGTAACCTCACACCTCCTAAAATTGCCTTAAAGAGGTTGCCTATTTTCACTAAGGTTGTATTCATGAAAGCTCCAAGCAAGAACCCCTTCAAATCCCATTAATCATCTACTTTTCTTATTCAAAATTCCCCAACAATAACTCCATGAATTTACATTTTGTCTAATAAATGGTGTAGGTGGATTTATAGGCTTAAATATGGTGGAAAATGGTCCAAATGTGGTGGCTTAGGGTTGAGGGATGGTGGTGTTACGGTGGTAGGAGGAGGAGGAGCTCTTAAGAACTAAAGAGATAGAAAACAATCTAATTAAATAACACAGAAATGGCCCTAACACTCCTTAAATACTCTAAAACCCCTTTGGGGTAAAATCCCTAAAATGTCCATAACCCTATTCACGAGTTAATTTACTACTACAGGAGCATGTCACGTGTTATAACACAACGGTTTGGGTTTTGACAGCACTTTCCAAACTATAGAAATCGATTTTTGAACATCTCGTTTGAACGAAATCACATTTCTTGTGAACCACGTTGCATCTCGTTCGAACAAGAAAGACATATCATTCAAACGTACTTCAAACGAAGCTCTAACGAGGGGGTTCACTCCTATACAGTGGTTCCTTGTTCGATGATCGTTAAAAGATCGTTCGAACGAGATTTGAATCTCATTCGAATGACTTCAAGTGTCGTTCGAGTGACCCTGAATTCTACAATTATTGACTTTTAAGCCCATTATTCTTCCAATTGATTGCACCAAGGCCACTATATTATCCAAATTCGATCGATAATTCATCGCAGGAGGTCCAATGTCCAATTGGATCGCATAAAGTCGCTAAGTCACATGGGTACGATCAAAGTTGCGAGGGCGGGTATTATAGTGAACCCAATTTAGAATGGACTAGGACGTAACTATTTTGTCGTTAAAATAAAGAGACAATATGATGATGCAAAATTAAAGATTCCATTGTTAATAGTAGTACTTAATAAAATGATCTATTTTGTGTAAACCTACCTGTTTTGTAATAGTCTGAATAAAATTTCACTAACTTGCCTCCACCTCTATAGCTATGTTAATCTAAACAAAAAAACAATTCATTATAAAAAAATTGTAAACAACTTACCCCAATGTGAGAATTAACTTGTTCAATAATAGTGATTGAATAAAACAAACTAACATGAAATTAAATAAATATAAAATTAAGTGGGACATATTTTGTAATTTGTACACTAAACATGTGAATGGTAAAACATGAAGCGAAAAACTAATCATACAGAGAGAATTTCGCGTGATGAATGCATTATTTTGTATGAATTATGCCCAAATCTAGTCCTTGTTAAGCCCGTTATATCATAAATAATGAGTTTTTAGAGTCGTTTCCGTAAAATAATATAAAAAATCAAGTATGAATCAAATTTGAATTAAAAATACAATTTTAGTAATCCAAGAAGGTGAAATCATAATTTTCAAAACTTTATGAGCCTGAAAATAATTTTTAAGTGGTTATCTAGGCAAAATAAAGTTCTCTCTGAAATTTGGTTGAATTCCGAATTAAAACGAGCAATTTATGAATTTCGGGGGCTAAAATATAAAGAAGGGTAATTCTGTATTTTTTTAAATATTTATGACCCTAAATTTGAATTAATCATATTTATTTTTCATTTTTACAGGTATCCTGATAATTTGGAAAACAAAGGAGTCGATATGTAAAAATTGTCACGATACGTTGCGACACGACACGACACGGTTGACACAGTTGTACTAAATATTTTTTATAAAATCGCTCGAGTATCCGTTGAGACCATGCCATAGCTTTTTGAAAAGGTCTTAACAAGACTCACAACTTTTAAGTCGGATGAAAATGAGATTTTAAAGTTTTGGGGGTCAAAAATGCGATTAAAGCTGGTGTTGTGAATAGTGACCTGATTGGAGATAATTATATAAAAAAACAAAATGACAAGTTATAAATTTTATCATGGGAAATTTATCATGTTTGATTAATATTGTGCATAAAAAATGAGGTTTAATTTGAGTTATAAAATTGGGAATGACGAGTTTAAATTATTTCATAGTATTAGTTAAACGCGATAAATATATCCAATATGTTAATTTCTCACACACTAGTTTATATCTTCTGTACTCGAACTTTTTAACTGTGTTAGGTTAGTTTAATATTACATATCTTATCTGTACCCATTTTTTCTAATTGGACACTCGTAATTATTTTAATCGAAAAAAATGATAAATCTGTGTGGGTTCGACCCGTACTTACACTCGCTATTCTATAATAGCCCGTGCACTTGCAGTATTTTATAAATTGACAACAAATTTTTGGTGTCGTTGCTGGGGATTTGTTCAATTTAAAAAAAAAAGAGGTTGTGACTTTCGAACTATTCAAAAACAGGTTTTTTTTCAGTAGTAATTTCTAGAATAAAAAAACTAAAAAATAAATTGTTTCACAAGTGTGCTTGGTACTTTTTGTGTGTGTGTTAAGTACACCATTGGTTCGTATGTCATGTACTTTTATTACTTTTTTTTCATTTTTCTTTTTTCTTTTTTTGGTGTTGTTTTTTTTGGTGCTGGTTGTCAGTAGCTCATTCAAAAAAAATATAAAAAAAGGAAAAAAAAGGGAGAAAAAATGAAGAATAATTCGAAAAAAGTGTGCAACGGTGATCGAAAATAAAGAAAATTTGTGCAATCTTTCAACGAGCACAAGGAACTCTTGAGGACGACTGAAACGTAAGCAACATTTCCTTCTGATCGACATCAACTTAAACTTCGCCCCGGCGTAAACAAGTGACCGTAAAAAGTCCACGCCGTAGGTACATTTTTTTGTGCTCCAACGTGGTTTAATTTCGCATTTAATTTAGCACGTTGCGTAAATTGACTTAAGGGCAAAATCTGTATGAAATATAAGATAGGGATTTTATCACCCTTCCTTGGCCCGAAAATCCCTAATTAACCAAGCATTTGCATATCCCGGTCCATCACATTTAGTTTAAAATCAAGTAGACATTGACCATAGGATATCACATAGCTCGTACGAAACGCTTAACGAGGCAAGAATTAAAAGCTGCTCGAACGCGAACTTGTCAAATTGATTACATTTTACCTTGTCTAGGATTGGTGGTTTTTAATGAGTATTTGTACTGACCACCTACCTGGAGGAAAAAGCAGGTTTTGAGGTGATAACCGTAGTTGGTCGTCTTTTAAGTTCTCCCCTGTCAAAGAGTAGAAGTTGTCTAATTAGATAAATCACAATTTCTTTTTGTTAACACTACACCAAAATGGCCAAATTGTCACTTTTCAGCCGGCCACCCTTGTCAAGGTCATTGACCGTGACACAAATCTCGTGTTTTGTGTCACGGTCATTGACCTTGACACGACCGTGATAAATAATTGTCACGGTCATTGATCGTGACAATGTCGCGACAAATTTACTTGTCACGGTCGTGTCAAGGTCAATGACCGTGACACAAAACGCGAGATTTGTGTCACGGTCAATGACCTTGACACGACCGTGACAACTTTTGCAGTAAAAAAAATCCTAGGATTCTTTTTTCCCACACGAGTTTTGGTTTTCCCCTCTCTCTCTCTCTCTAAGCGATTTCTGCTCTCTCTCTCTCTCTAAGGTATATTTGTTTTTCCTCTCTTTCTCTTTCATTTCTATATGTATGTGTATGTGTATGTGTGTATATATATGTGTGTATATGTATATATGTATGTGTGTATATATGTGTGTGGTGGTGTGTGGTAGGGGAGGGGGGAAGGGGGCAATGGGGGTGGGGTGGTGCAGGTGTGGTGGGGGGAGGGGGTGGGGTATGTGTATATGTGTGTGTATGGTGGTGTGTGGTGGAGGAGGGGGGTAGTGGGGGTGGGGTGTGGTGGGGGGAGGGGGGGGGTGGTGGGGGTGGAATTTTCTAACTAAAAATATGATAATATTTTGTTATAATTTGTTAAAACTATGTAAACCTTAGTATGAATGCAAGGTTAATGATAGTTAGAATTGTGTAAATGTTAGAAAAGTTCTAGAATTCATATGTTAAATTTAATTATATAAATATTTAAATTGATAATAATTTTATTCATAAAATTAATTCAATTAGGTAAAACCCTAGATAATTTTTTAACAGAATTTGATAATATTATATAAAGTTTAGTAAATTCACAAAATGTTGTCAATTGTATGTTTTTAGGAATATCATTAGTTACTTTCGTGCCCAACTATGTAGAATCCATACACATGCATGTTGTTAGAAAGTCTTAAATTTAATTCTCACTTTAATTTGTAGAATCTCTGTACTTGGTTGGATTTATCCCTTTATGATAATGAAATTTATGCTCCAATTATAATTATCTCATGTCATAATTTTATTGATAAACAATAAATTAATAAAGTAATAGAAATATAAAAATACCCCAATTGATTTAGTAAGATTCGTTCTAGACTTCATTACAAATTATTCATGCCAAACCCGACTCTCTTATAAGATATGCATATTGTGATAAAATATAATGAGGATAAGAGACTTTTGAAATATAAAAGAATCTCAAAGAATAAATATAAAGATAAAGGATTAAAGAAGTAGATAATTGCAATGAATATACAGATAAGATGATGATAAAAGATCGTGCAATGAATAAGATGATAAAACACACGTTTTGTTTCACGGTCATTGACCTTGACACGACCGTGACAAAGAGTTGTCACGGTCATTGACCGTGACATGGTCATGACAAATGTAGTTGTCACGGTCGTGGTGGGGGTGGTGTGTGTGTGTGTGTGCGTAGGTGTGTGCGTGTGTGCGTGGCGGGGGGGGGGGGGGGGCAAGGGGTGGGGGGGGTGTGTGGAGGGGGAATTTTAACACTTGTATATCTTTAATTAAGAAATTGTATAGCTTTAATTGTAATTTTAATTGTATAGTTTTAGATGAAAGTAAATTAATAATTAGTGCCAATTTCATATGAAAGTAGGATTGTCCCTCTTTGTAAATTAGTAAATTAATAATTGTATACTTTAATTGTTAGTTTAATTGATGAAATGTTGGGTTGGTTAGTTTTAAAAGTGGCATGACGTGTGCGTGTGTGTGGTGGGGGTGGGGTAGGGGTGTGTGTATGTGTACTATTAACATTTTTTTTTATCTGTACTAATAACATTTTTTTACAGCAAAAATTTCTCCTTCAGATATTAAGGCGAAGATGATGATGTTGTTTATGATGATGTCGTCTGGGCTCGGTGGTAGCGGAGGCGACGAGGGCCCCTTCGCCCCTAGGCTCCCCAAATATGGAAAATTTGGGATTACCGTCGAGAACAAATCGGAGCTATTAGCGAGATCCCTCGAGCTGCTAAAGACGGTCATCGGCCCAGGGTTTATGAGTTGGAAGGAGGTGCCATATGAGCTCAAGTTAGCTGTTTGTGCAGCACTACAGGTAATATATTTATATTTATATCTATATGAATATTTCAATTTCAATTTCAATTTCGATTTCATATTTATATTTATATTTATTCGCAACTAACATTGTATTTGTTGGACAGGAACAATTCAACTTGGATCCAAAGCTACGCGATCCCGTGTTGGAGCAGATTAGGGAGCAACTCAAGTCGTGGAAAAAAAATATGTGGGCACGGTACTTTGGGAAAACACGAGCGTCGATTATCCAATGGCGTGAATCTGTCCCCCCCAAGGAGCCGATCTCATTGGCACAATGGCAGAAGTTCATTGACAATGAGATCGAGGATCGACAATTGGCATCTTGCCAATCGGGGAGGGAAAATCGGGCAAAAAAGACGGACGTGCACTACTCCGGCCGGACCTCTTACGCCGAGGTGGAGCATAGGATGCAGGTAAGATTTAATTTTTCTATAACTACAGAAATATATTATTCTTCATTATTTTACTTTGCGGGGCCGATACTAATTTTACTTTACTTTATTTTATTTCAGGGGGTAGGGAGTGGGCCAGGGGGTAAGCCACATAGGCTCGATACTTATGTGGCTCTTCGGACGAAGAAGGAGAAGGACAAGGAGGTGTCCCCGAGCGTCGCGGCCACGATTGTAAATAATCCAACAGTTTAATTTTTGTTAATTATGTTATAATTTTTTAGTTTACTTATTTTACTAATCATGTGCTTTTTGTCGTTTCAGGCAAAGCTTAAGGAAGTGCATGAGTCGCAGTCTGATGCCGACAAGGCATCTTTGTCCACAGATGCACTCGGCCAAGTGCTTGGCTCTGATCGCAAGGGGAGGACAAGGGGGTGAGCTCGCGGGTGGCCAAATCAAGGATCATCGGATTGGAGACGAGCGACACCGGGTTGGCTCGAACGGTGGATTCACACGATGCGAAGCTGTCCCGTTTGGAGGCGACGGTCCAAGATATGTACGCATTCATGACGCGTACATTGGGCGGAGACCGTAAAGGGAAAGGGAAAGGGAAGGAGAATGCGGTGGAGGAGGAGGAGGTGCGGGAGGACGAGGCGCAGGATGATGAGGATGTGGACCTCGCTGCTTCATCACCAACACGTTCGTACTTCGATGGTCCACTTCCCTATTTGGCGCCCTTCAACAGACCAATGTCGACACTTGGTTGGCCGAGCGTGTTCATATTGGACGTATTTGATGGCCAGTGGATAGGGCGGGGGTTGAGGGACCCGAATATCGTCGAGGGTGGAATAATTCATGGACGTGCGCTTCAAGAGATGGAGTCCAGGGTGCTCGTCACGCATGTCATACCCGGGAAGGAGAACTCCCTATTGTGGTTGCGTGAACAATGCGGCACGACGTATATTAGTGGGTGCGTCAATTCGTATGTCATGTGGCCTACTCACCTCCTCAGTTTTACCCAAGAAATGTAGTAACATTATTTTTAAGTTTGTCCATTTTAATTATATTTGGATTATATCGTCATGTATATTATTTCTATTTTGAATATTTGGATTATATCGTCATGAATATATATTTGCATTATCTTTAGTTTGTTTGGATATATGATGTTTGGAAAAGGTACAACGTTGCTATAACAGGTACAAATATACTGCTGGGCAGTGGCAGTGGCCATACTGCCGAGCAGATTTTTTTTAAATTCTGCACATAATTGTCACGGGCATTGACCGTGATAATTTTTTTTAAAAGGGACACGGCTTTGTCACGGTTTATAACCGTGACAAACGTGTCACGATCATTGACCGCGACACGACCGTGACACAAAACGCGAGTTTTGTGCCAAGGTGAATGACCGTGACACGACCGTGACAAAAAAAGTTGTCTCGCCTCGAAATGTCACGGTCATTGACCTTGACAAGTTGGATTTGTCAAGGTCAATGACCTTGACAATTCGGCAGATTTGGTGTAGTGTAATTTACGTGGTTGAGTGAATTATAATTGCTTTTGTATTATAAAATTCATGTGTTATAAATTACAATGGGTAATCCTCATATTGTTATCCCGTCATCTTTCTCATACTCCTCTGTTGATCCTGTTGATGTGTTTTTACAAAATACTGAAAATTTAGATGACTACGTATTGAATTTAAGTGAGATGGGTCAGTAATTATTTTTTTAAAAATTGACGAAGGTATGGATGAGAATCCAACCCCTTTAATTAATATTTTTCCACCTAAGTGTATCAATTGGGAAGAGGTAAACAAACGCTATAATGATGCTATTTCTAAAAATAATCATGAATTAAATGGGGATAATCAATTTTATGATGACAAAAAAATTGACAATCTTGACACATGTAATACTTGTGATGATTTGAATGTTGATTTTTGTCGAGATTTTTCTCCTAATTTAATTGAGCAAAATGATGATTCTTCTTATATGTGGAAAATTTTATTTGAAGATTCGTCATCCGATTTCGGTGATTCTTCAAGTATTTATGACGGTCCTCGTATTTTTGATGAATAAAGTGCATCGTCCCATGATACCTATTCTTCCCGAGTCTCACATTTAGGAGTGGAATATGCACCCCCAATGTTACGTGACTATTTTTTAAAAAGGGATAGTAAATATTTAAATTTTTACTGTAATTTATTACCCCCATGTGATGTATCGGTATATGATTTGTGCAATTCAAATTTATTTATTATTGATGATGTTGGTGCGCACCACTATGACCATGAATTTAATGTTGAAATTTGTGTTATGCGGTTATGCTCTGAAATTTATGATGTTTTGGCACTTATTGCTATAAAGTTTATTAATTTGAATGCCCGCAACTATTTCGATCATAAATTTATGGTGATGATGGTAATTGTCATGGATTTGTATATTATTAGTATAATTTTTTTCGTCTTTTTTGTTAATTTTTTGTTATTTGTTTTTGTTAAATACACTTGTTATCTTTGGATGTTTGTAGCAAAGTGAAGTTTACAGGTAGTATCGTCATTTTACTTCTTTACTTTATTTTCTTTGTCCATATTTTTATTTAAGCATACATTGAGGACAATGTAAAATTTAGGTTTGGGGGCAAGGATGGTATTTTTCAAAAAAAAATCAGAAAAGATTTTAAAAATTCAAAAAGATTTTCAATATAATCGAGTTTTGAAACGATATATTAATATAGAATTAATTCATGGATCTCTCAACTTATTAAATTTGTTACACATTAGCCAAATAATATGATCAAAAATGGATAAAAGGCGAAAGTTAATATGCTTAACGAATAAATGTGAAGAATTTAGACCGGTGAGATTTTTGTACCATACATCATTTCTGAGAAATTTAAAGCAATTTGAGTTAAAATAACTCAAACTTTCCTTCAGTGATAAAGTTGCTAATGATTTCAAATTCTTTATTTTGTTCGATTATTGAAAACAAAAAGTCAAAAATGTGAATCTTAAGCACTAAAAGTATTAGTAAGTCGTCTTGAGGCACAAATTTACTTAAGGGAACCTGAGAATTGAGATTAGGACATCGTTTGAAAGCCAAAAAATTTGAGATAAACTAATATTTTTACATTATTCCGCCGCAAGCCCATTTGAGCCAAAAAGAAAATATGTTTTTTTGTTGGAAATTCATTATCCTACCCAACTCCAACCGAAAGTTAAAGCCCATAAAAAGAAGCCATACCCATTTTTTGAGAATATTAGGATAAAATTAAGGTAGGAAAAAAACCAAAACGAAAGAAAAAAAAAAGACTGATGTGTGAAAAAAAATGAGGAAAAAAAAAGAAAAGAATGAAAAAAAAGGCGAAAAAAAAATGTGAGTTAAAAAAAAGGAAGAAGAAAAGAAAAATGGAGGTTGGAAGAAAAAATGCCTAAAAGTCAAAATACCCAAAAACTTCTATATTCTCAGAAGTTTTGAACTCCAAATCCGTTCTTTCTAGCCAAAACCCGACACTACAATGCAATCGAAAGAAAATTCTAATTGATCTCAAGTGAAATTAGTTAAAAGTGTGGAGACAAGATGAATAAGATCTATGGTGTGATTTAATATTTTCAAAAAGTAATTGATTTTTCATTCATGATATCATATTCATCCATTATAAAAAAATTATTTTTGATCATGTATATGTGAAATTTGTTCATTTAAATTTACTATTTTATTCACATACGCCGAGAGAAATTAATCCATTTCCAAGTGTTCGATTGCGAGTACATACCGTGATATTTTGAAATCAAAACTAACTTTCGGATAAGAAATATAACAATCAAATCTTTTGAAATAGACGGTTATATTGGCTATGCACACACACAAAATAAGTTGAGATTGAAAAGTGAAGTTCTAATATATTTATGAAGTTTGCATTCAAATTTGGTTATATTACTTTTGTGTCTTTTGTATTGAGCCAAGTTTTTGAATTTTGTGGGTCATTGCAAACCCTCACGAGACAAAAATCGTCCGCTAGGGTAACCTAGAGATTTAACGGCTTGTTGCACATGCTAAGTGCAATCGTGATTCCTAAGAAAGTAAGTTAGATTTCAAAATTTTGATTTTTCCTCGAGGACTAGGAAAGTCTAGGTTTGACGGTATTTGATGAATGCATTATTTTGTATGAATTATACCCAAACTTAGGCCTTGTTAAGTCTGTTATATCAATAATAATGAGTTTTAGAGTCGTTTTCGTAAAATAAATAAATATGCAAGTTTGAATAAAATTTGAATTAAAAATGCAATTTTATTAATTCGAGGAGGTGAAATCATAATTTTCAAAATTTATAAGTCTGAAAATAATTTTTAAGTGGTTATCAAGGCAAAACAAAGTTTTCTCTGAAATTTTGTTGAATTTCGAATTAAAACGAGCAATTTATGAATTTGGGGGCTAAAATGTAAAGAGGGGTAATTCTGTAATTTTTTTAAATATTTATGACCCTAATTTTGATTTAATTTTATTTATTTTGCATTTTTACAGGTACCCTAGGAATTTGGACAACAAATGAGTCGATATGCAAAAATTGTCAGGATACGTCATGACACGACACGGTTGACAAAAATGTACTAAATATTTTTTTTATAAAATCACTCGAGTGTCCGTTGAGGCTGTGTCATAGTTTTTCGAAAAGGTCTTGATAAGGCTCACAACTTTGAAATTCAGACGAAAATGAGATTTTGAATTTTTGGAGGTCAACAATACGATTAAAGCTGGTGTTGTGAATAGTGACTTGATTGGGGATAATTATTTTAAAAAAAAAGACGTCCCAATTAATTCCGACTCTTCCTAAGACTCCAAGAGATAATTATCAGTTCAAATACAACCAATCCAAGAGAGTTTTATTCTAACTCAAACACCTCGCACCTTGCGCTATAAAAATGACCCTTGGATTCATAATTTCATGGGTAATTTTGGAGATAGCCACTTTAGAATAATTTTTTAGTTTTATTTTGAGAGTTTTATTTATATTTGTGGGGCAAGAATTGTATCTTTGTGGAAGGAATTTTGTCAAGATTATTTGTGAGATACAACATTTGTAAGTTTATTTTATTAATGAAAATTAGTATTCATTCTTGCAATATTATTATGTCTTCAATTATGCTAGCTTAATCTTTACTAGGATTAGGTGAAATTTATCTTGTTTGATTAATATTGTGCGCGATTTAAATTCGTCTTTGTTCCCGATATGTGCTAAAGGTTTTAAAAAATTTCTATTCATTTAAAACGACACGAGAGTGTGTTTTAAACCTTCGAGTTTGTTTGAAAATAAAATCATATTTTTATTTTTAAGTGTGATTATTTTTTGATGGATTATGCTTGCACTCGATTGTTTTGACAGTCCATGCTTAAAGACTATACTTTGAAATTTAAAAGTGAACTTTTTCAGGGAATATGAATTTTAGCCCTCTAAATTTAGAGACATTAGATTTTATTTTGAAATTTAACCATGTTATTTTTTCGAATTAAATGAGACGAGAGTCGATTTAATTTGAGTTATAAATTGGGAATGATGAGTTTAAATTATTGCATAGTATTAGTTAAACGTAATAAATGGATCTAATGTCCTAGTTTCTCACACACTAATGTATATCTTTCGTAGTTGCACTTTTTAATTGTGTTAGTTTAGCTTAATATTACATATCTTCTCTACACCCATTTTGTCTCGTTGGACAGTCACAATTATTTTGATCGAAAAAATTGATAAATCTAGTTGGTTCGATCCGTACTTACATTCACTATTCTATAATAGCCCGTGCACTTGCGGTATTTTATAAATTGACAACAAGTTTTACAACTTTCAATTTTCATTATGTCCCAACAACCATCAAGCATTTTTCACATGGTTAGATATCATATGTTTCGACTAATTTCTAGTAACTTGAATCTAATTGCTAAATCTATATGATATAACATGTGTAAAATCCTCCCTTAAAGTTTGTTGAATTCACTATCATCATTTATAATACTATAAACATAATTACTTGACTAAATAATTAATTTTACTATGTTCATTAATGAATTCTTAGGCTATTGTTAATCATCATGACATTCTGAATGCATAGGCCTTAACGTCTTATATACATAGGCCTTATGTCCGTGCTGCAATAGTTTGAATCCAAAATAAATAAATATATTACTTATTGAAGAATAGACAGGAAGCTAACGGGAAGTATTATGAGTAATAAGTAAAACAATGAAATAAGGAAATGGTTTGGACTAAAGCGCAGAGCATTGAGCTCAAGTGGAATATCAAGGCATAACCCACGGAGGCCCAATTTTTGGCAGTCGAAGCAGGCCTAACATGCTGCCCAAATCAAATTTAATATTACATGGATAAATATGAGAATATATAACATGGATAATTGAACACTCGTTTGGTTACCTACATTCTCGTAGGAGATAAACAGGAATCATCAGCGAGCCAATGAAGTGTTAGGAGAGTTTTCATATAGCCCAACTACTTTTTATTACTATAAATACAACCCTCACCCCGGGCCAATGGGGAATGTAATTCTTAACCTCTGAAGAATTAATAAAAATAGAGAAACCCTCCGTGCACGTAGGCAGTAGCCGAACCACATAAATCTTGTGTGTTTTCATCATTTCTTACTCTCTTATTTCCTTTGCTCCTTTGAATCATTAATTGTGATTTCTTGTACTCGTAATTGGAGTAGTCTGTGGGTATGATTTTCTTTTCTAGAAAGTAACTTGGAATCAAAGAGTGAACATAATATCTCATCACCCACACTGCGCACCCCTGCTGATGACCTCTAGTTGATATGTCCCTTCTCAGAATCAGATCTGAGGTTCATCAAAAAATAAATCCCAAAATTCTCTCAGAGCAGCAGCCGTTTGAGAAGAGCAATGAGCATCCCAGATCAACACAAATCTCATGGATGGTCAACACTTATGAGGAATGATTCCATAAGCAAGAAAAGGCAACACACCTCAAAATGGAAGAGAATGCACGTCTCCAGCGGTGATTAGAGAAGATGGAGAAAGAGCTCCGTTAGGGGAACCACAATCATTGTGGTTGGACCTCTAGTTCTCAGGCGAGCAAAACTCGCAACCGAGGAACAATTACTGGCCATAAGAAAATTATTTAGAACACGGGAGTCATTTGACAAGACAAAACTGGGATGAAGAAAGTCACAAGAAAGCTATACGAAACTTGGTCCGAAGGGTAATGGATCAATACCCAGCTCATCGATGGGCTAGATCCATAAAAGAGCTGGCAAGAAAGATCTTTACTAAACAGATGCAGTCCCTATTTTTAAGGGAAATTGAGGAGAAGAGAGTATAAATAACTTCACATCCCTAAGATTCAAGAGATGTGATGGGAAGACCCACCCTATAGATCATGTTCACGAGTATAGGCAAGCAATGACTGTATGAAACCACAATGATGAGGTTGCCATATAGGTCGATCAAAATCTTCAAATCCTTTGCAGAACCATTCATAACTCATTTTATAACTCGTAGCTCGCAACCAAAGAGGATGGGCTCTCTCTTCACCATAAGAAAGAAGCCACAAGAGACATTATGGGAATATGCCAAATGCTATTGGGAAATATTCAACGAGGTGGAAGATTGCTCGAAGTAGGTGGGTGTAGCATCATTCAAGATTGTCTTACCCCTAACTCCATGTTACAATAATCTCTCACTAAGAAGGAAGTAAACACCATCAATGATCACATATCGTGTATTAAGAAGTATGCCAAAGTGGAAGACGTGGTCAACCTTAACCAAGGGGAAACTTGTGACAACCCGAATATAATTATGATAAATCATGTTTAAATCATGATTAGCTTATGTGATATGAATAATATGTTATTAGTATATATATAATATTAAGTAATTATGTTTAGTTTAATCCCACCTTCCTAAAGCTTGAAATATCGAATTAGTTACAAATGTGAAATTTTAAAGTTTCGGTAGGAATGTTCCTGTTGGAGGATAGTTTTGACCTTTATGACATAACAATGAACTTGAGGTATAAACTAGTTATTTGTAGATATATGAGTTAGGTTTATAACAAAATGAACGCTTCATCGAACGGACATCCGAGTGGGAAGATATTGTCTTTTTACGAACAGGGGGTAAAGTAGTCATTTAGCCTTAAATGATATTTTGTTTTATGTAATGCCACATGTTATATTTTGATTGGACCAAGAGGGGGTGGCCTTATTCCGACTTAAAACCCTTGAATTAAGCTCTTCCTTCAGCATATTTTAGCCGTGGAAGAGTTTTAACCTAAGGAAAGAGAGTTTTGAAGTTTAGGAAGAAAGTGTGAGGAGAAATTGAAGAAAAAATTCATAGAAAAATTACGTAAAAGCCCCTAAGGTATTTCCATCCATAAATCTTGTTTATTTTTTTGTATTACTTATTTAAATGATTGCAATAATAATTTGTTTACTGAAATTCCATGTCTTGATGTGTACTTATGGATAGATGCATGTTTAAGCAAACTTGAATGTGTAAACCCTTGAGATTGTTTTGTTTAGGAACCTTGTTTATTCAAACTTCCATATATTTCTCTATACTTAGTAGAATTGATTGATTCCAATTGGATATTAACATGGACTCACATGTGTATGAAATATCCGAAAATTATGTTAAAATACCAATAAATGAGTCTTTGGTGAGAGTTTGAAATTCGGGTATGAAATCAGCCCTAAGGGTGAAAGTATGCCCGCCATGTGTTCGATGTTTTGCTTGACATAGCAAATGAACTCTGGAAATTATGAAATTTTAATCTTCTATTTTTCAGTATGTTTACTGATGTTTGGTGAAATATCACATAAATTTATGATGTAGAAAAATTATGGAAATTCCTGGAAGTTGAATGAACGATGAAAGAGCCTATAGGGCAGATTTGATATGTGGTAAAGAAATGAGCATATCTTGCTCTAGGAGACTTAAAACGATGTATCGTCTTTTGTATTGTAATACTAATATGACAAGGATTGAATTTATATTTGGTCTATGATTTGACATGGATTGGGATGGAACTTCACTTGTGATAAATGATTTGAATGGAATGATGTGATGTGATGTGATGCTTATGGATTGAATTATGTTTAAACCATTCTTTGGATTATTGATATTCTTATGATGATACTAATATTGTAAGAATGATAGGAAGGGAAGAAGAGCTGATAGAAAAAATACTGGATAAAGGCAAGGGAAAAGCCAGTTAAACTATCAAGGTGAGTGTACTTATGATTTGTTTCATATATAAATATGAATATAGCTCTAAGAGCGGATTTGTTTGAATACTTCGATATTCAGGATTTGTTTGGATATTAAAGTATCCAGAATTTGTTTGGGTCTTATGATCCAGGATTGGTTTGAATACTTCGGTATTCAGGATTTGTTTGGATATTCAAATATCCAGGATTTGTTATTGCCAATGGGCGGAATTATTTGGGTCATATGATCCAGGATTTGTTATTGCCAATGGGCAGAATTATTTGGATCTTATGATCCAGGATTTGTTATTGTCAATGGGCAGAATTATTTGGATCTTATGATCCAGGATTTGTGATTGCCAATGGGCAGGATCGTTCGGATTTTATATCCACATATTCGATATAGAATTGTTATTTCATTGTAGGGAAGGAGTACCTCACTAAGCTTAATGCTTACAGTTTATACTTTAACAATTTCAGGTTCGTACGCTGCCAGCTAGGATACCATATGACCGATAACTTTGAGAGTTGCACCGTTGGAGAGAGCTGGGGTTTAAAAATAGGGATGTTATTGTTGTCACACTAAAGATTTTAATATACTCGCACATTGTATATATTGATTTAGTATGGATTGAGTTCATCATAGTTAATCAGAGTATTGAATGTCCGCTTAATTTTGACTCTGATATAAATTTTTTTGTATGGTATAAGAATAATATTATGTTCATTATGCACATTATGTAAGGAAAAATATTGATAAATGAAGTATATTTTCCAATGGGCTCAAGATTATGATCCAATTATTCCAATAACAAATGATAAGTATGGATATTGGGTTTGGGGTGTGACAATTAGTGGTATTAGAGCGTGGTTATTAATTCTGGACGTGTGTGACGATTAGATGGCAGTTATTGAGTTGATTTGATATTTATGAATTGTTTATGTACTAACCAATAGTTTAGTATTATAAACTGTTTATGTTGGTTGTTAGAACTTTGTTGTATTACAGATAATTACATATGGAACCTGGGGATGGACAACATAGATTAGAGGGAGTAGCTTCTCGTACAGACAATACTGAAGAAGAGCAGAGTGTTGCTGGAAGGGCCAGAAAGAATGAACAACCTACAGAGATTCTAATGATGGTGCAGGCAATGATGAGGATGGCAAAGCAACAAGAAAGAAATATGGCGCAAATGGCAGAACAACAGGCTAGATATCTAGAATCAAAGACTGTGGCCAGGATTGAGAAAGAGGCAAGGAAAGAAATGATTAATTCCATGCATGAGAAGTTTTTGAAGTTGAATCCTCCAGAATATTCAGGGTCAGTTGAACCTACAAAAGCTGAGATGTGGGTCAGAGATCTAGAAACTATATTTGCAGTTATGAAGGTTCCAGATAATCAGAAAGTGAATCTAGCTGTGTTTAAGATCAAAGGAGAGGCTAAATATTGGTGGGAAGCCAGCAACCATTTGGTGCCCAGGATGGAAGGTACTGATGTTATTACTTGGGCTGAATTTATTAAAGCTTTGTATGTTAAGTATTTCCCTCAGGTTTATAGGAGGGAGAAGCTGAGGGAGTTTATAAATTTGACCCAAGGGAAAATGTCTGTAAGGGAGTATGATGCTAAATTTACTCCTTTGTCTAGATTTGCTACTAAGTATGTGCAGGATGAAGGAGATAAATGTAGTAAGTTTCAAGATGGACTGATTTAGCCTATTCAAAATAGAGTGGCCACTTATGAGTTAGAAGATTATGCTTCTCTGGTAAACAAAGCCACGATAGCAAAAAGGCAAATGAACCAAGGGGTGGGGAGAAGAGAGAGTTTTAAGAAAAGTAGATTCGACGCATCTCACTCGAAGGGAGGTGAGGGTGGAAGTGTTGAGATGGAACCTCATAAATTTCAGAGAGGTGGTGGTGATAGTGGTAGAGTTCAGGGGAGATTTGGCAGATATACTAGGGGTGGAGAATCTTCTAGTCTGGGTTGGAGGTCAGGAAAAGGTGAGGCACCAGTGAGAGTTGTTGCGTGTTTCTTTTGTAAAGAGGAGGGGCATTATAAATCCGAGTGTCCTAAGCTTAAAGGAGTGGAATGCTACCATTGTCATTAAGTGGGGCATGTTAAAAAGAATTGTTCGCAGTTGGCAGAGACTCCAACAACACATAGTGAAGTAGCAAGCAAAATGTTATCTCGAGGCAGTGCAGTGAAAAGTATGAGCAGAGGACAAGCTAGTAGTTCCAGGCCAGGTGGACGAGTTTTTACAATGAAAGAAGCTCAGATTACCCCAGATGTGGTGACAGGTACACTTTCTGTTACTGATAGAAGTGCTTATGTTCTGATTGATCCTGGTTCCACACATTCTTTTATGTCATATGCATTTTCCATATATATGAATAGAGCATGCACTCATTTAGAGGTGGGGTTGGGTATTTCCATGCCTATGGGGGATATGATTGTAGTTGAATATGTTTTTCATGATTGTGTTTTGACTGTGGGGGTTAGAGATACAGTTATAGATCTACTTCCATTGGATATTTATGATTTTGATATAATTCTGGGAATGGATTGGTTATCTAAATATCATGCATCTATGGATTGTTTCTGTAAGGAAGTTATTTTTAATATGCCTGGTGAGCCTGAATTTAAATTTGTGGGGGGAAGGAAAATTGTTCCCAGTTGCCTCATTTCTGCTATTCAGATGAGGAAATTATTGAGTAAGGGTTGTGAGGGTTTTATTGTATATGTTCTTGACACTAGGAAGGGATATTTACAATTAGTCAATGTTCCTATTGTACGGAATTTTCCAGAAGTGTTTCCTAGTGAGTTATCAGGGTTACCTCTAGAAAGAGAAATTGAATTTAGTATTGAATTAGCACCGGGGGCAACCCCTATTTCTATGGCACCGTATAGAATGGCACCTGCTGAGTTGATAGAACTCAAAATTCAGTTGCAGGATTTGCTTGATAGGGGGTTCATACAACCTAGTGTATCTCCATGGGGGGCGCCAGTTTTATTTGTGAAAAAGAAAGATGGCATGATGCGTTTGTGTATTGATTATAGGCAACTGAATAAAGCTACAATTAAGAACAAATACCCTTTACCTCATATAGATGATTTGTTTGATCAGTTACAGGGTGCTAAAGTGTTTTCAAAAATAGACTTACGATCGGGTTATCATCAGTTGAGGGTTAAGGAGAGGGATATTTCTAAAACTTCTTTTCATACTCGGTATGGTCATTTTGAATTTCTGGTGATGCCTTTTGGGGTAACTAATGCTCCAGCTGTATTTATGGATCTTATAAACCGGGTACTGCATCCTTTTGTTGATTCATTTGTGATAGTTTTTATTGATGATATTCTAATTTATTCACGTGATATGGTTGAACATGAAAAGCATCTCAGAACTATTTTGAATGTGTTGAAAGATAAGCAATTGTATGCTAAGTTTAGCAAATGTGAATTTTGGCTATCAAAAGTTATATTTTTAGGCCATGTTATTTCTGGAGATAGTATATGTGTTGATCCCAAGAAGGTAGAAGCTATTGTAAAATGGGAGAGGCCCAATAATGTGACGGAGGTGAGAAGTTTTCTGGGTTTAGCTAGGTATTATAGAAGGTTTATTAAGGGATTTTCTTCAATTGCCTTACCGATGACTAAACTAACCCGAAAAGATGTTAAGTTTGAATGGAATTCTGATTGTGAAAATAGTTTTGATGAATTGAAAAAGAGGTTGGTAACTGCACTTGTTCTTACTATTCCACATGGTGGAGATGGTTTTGTTATTTATACTGATGCTTCACAGCAGGGGTTGGGTTGTGTTTTTATGCAGCATGATAAAGTTATTGCTTATGCTTCTAGGCAGTTGCGTATACATGAACATAATTATCCTACACATGATTTGGAACTTGTTGCTATTGTGTTTGCTTTGAAATTATGGCGTCATTATCTATATGGTGAGGTATGTGAAATTTTTACTGACCATTAAAGCCTTAAGTATTTATTTACTCAAAAGGAGTTGAATTTGAGGAAGAGGCGATGGATGGAGTTAATTAAAGACTATGATTGTACAATTCACTACCACCCAGGGAAGGCAAATGTAGTTGCAGATGCTCTGAGTAGAAAGGCTTCGGGAAGGTTATCTTATATTCGGTGTGCTAGAGTTTCCCAAATCATGGAGTTGAGAATAATCGGAGTAGAATTGAAGCTAGCCGATGGGGATAGGTTCTTTGCTCATGTAAGCGTGAGGCCATTGTTAGCTACCCGTATTCGTGATTTGCAAAGTCAAGATACTTTTCTTCAGAAGAAACGACAAGATGTCCGAGATGGTAAGTCTGAAGATTTTTGTATTGTGAATGATGGCACTTTATTGTATAAGCAGCGATTGTGCGTGCATAATGTGTGTGGATTGAAAGAGGAAATTTTATATGAGGCTCATAATTCCATTTATACTATGCATCCTGGTAGTACTAAACTGTATAGGGATTTAAAGGAGCATTATTGGTGGAATAATATGAAAAAGGAAATAGCTGATTTTGTTGCTAGGTGCCTTATATGTCAGCAAGTGAAAGTGGAGCATCAGAAGCCTACTGGTCTGCTTCAGCCATTGCCAATACCAGAATGGAAATGGGATCATGTAACGATGGATTTTGTGGTTGGGCTTCCTCGATCTCAGAAGGGGTCAGATTCGATTTGGGTAGTGGTGGATAGATTGACGAAGTTCGCTCATTTTTTAGCAGTTAAGACTACGTATACAGTTGACAGGTATGCTAGATTGTATGTTAATGAAATTATTCGATTGCATGGAGCACCGATATCTATTGTTTCAGATAGAGACCCTACTTTTACATCCAGATTTTGGGATAGCTTGCAGTGTGCTATGGGTACTAACTTGAAGTTTAGTACGGATTTTCATCCTCAGACAGATGGGCAGTCTGAAAAGACAATACAGATTTTGGAAGATATGCTTAGAGCTTGTGTGCTTGATTTCAAAGGTAATTGGGATGAATATTTGCCTTTATAGAATTTGCATATAACAATAGTTTTCAATCTACTATTGGTATGGCTCCATATGAAGCATTGTACGGTAGACGATGTCGTACATCGATATGTTGGGGTGAAGTTGGTGAAAGGAAGATAGAGGGTCCAGAATTGATTGAAGTCACCACTGAAAAAGTGAAGATTATTCAAGATAGAATGAGAACATCTCAAAGCAGACAAAAAAGTTATGCGGATAAACGACGAAAAGATTTGGAATTCCAGAAAGGGGATTATGTGTTTCTTCAGATATATCCATGGAAAGGAGTTATGAGGTTTGGAAAGAAAGGGAAATTAAGTCCACGCTACATTGGACCTTATGAAATCCTTGAGAAAGTCAGGATGGTTGCCTACAAGTTAGCATTACCACCAGAGTTATCTCGGTTACATGATATTTTCCATGTTTCTATGTTAAGAAAGTATGTAGCGGATCCTTCACATGTGTTGGTAGAACAGCATATTGAGTTAAAGGAAGACGTGAGTTATGTGGAAGAACCACTTGCTATCGTGGATAGGAAGGAACAAGTATTGAGATCAAAAGTAATCCCACTTGTGAAAGTTGTGTGGAGAAGGCATTCCATGGAAGAGGCTACATGGGAGAGAGAGGATACCATTAATATTAGTTATCCGTATTTCTTTGATTCGGATAACCAAGGTATGTCAATTTCGGGGATGAAATTTCCTAACGGGGGGAGAATTGTGACAACCCGAATATAATTATGATAAATCATGTTTAAATCATGATTATCTTATGTGATATGAATAATATGTTATTAGTATATATATAATATTAAGTAATTATGTTTAGTTTAATCCCACCTTCCTAAAGCTTGAAATATCGAATTAGTTACAAATGTGAAATTTTAAAGTTTCGGTAGGAATGTTCCTGTTGGAGGCTAGTTTTGACCTTTATAACATAACAATGAACTTGAGGTATAAACTAGTTATTTGTAGATATATGAGTTAGGTTTATAACAAAATAAACGCTTCATCGAACGGACATCTGAGTGGGAAGATATTGTCTTTTTACGAACAGGGGGTAAAGTAGTCATTTAGCCTTAAATGATATTTTGTTTTATGTAATGCCACATGTTATATTTTGATTGGACCAAGAGGGGGTGGCCTTATGCCGACTTAAAACCCTTGAATTAAGCTCTTCCTTCAGTATATTTCAGCCATGGAAGAGTTTTAACCTAAGGAAAGAGAGTTTTGAAGTTTAGGAAGAAAGTGTGAGGAGAAATTGAAGAAAAAATTCATAGAAAAATTACGTAAAAGCCCCTAAGGTATTTCCATCCATAAATCTTGTTTATTTTTTTGTATTACTTATTTAAATGATTGCAATAATAATTTGTTTACTGAAATTCCATGTCTTGATGTGTACTTATGGATAGATGCATGTTTAAGCAAACTTGAATGTGTAAACCCTTGAGATTGTTTTGTTTAGGAACCTTGTTTATTCAAACTTCCATATATTTCTCTATACTTACTGGAATTGATTTATTCCAATTGCAGATTAACATGGACTCACATGTGTATGAAATATCCGAAAATTATGTTAAAATACCAATAAATGAGTCTTTGGTGAGAGTTTGAAATTCGGGTATGAAATCAGCCCTAAGGGTGAAAGTATGTCCGCCATGTGTTCGATGTTTTGCTTGACATAGCAAATGAACTCTGAAAATTATGAAATTTTAATCTTGTATTTTTCAGTATGTTTACTGATGTTTGGTGAAATATCACATAAATTTATGATGTAGAAAAATTATGGAAATTCCTGGAAGTTGAATGAACGATGAAAGAGCCTATAGGGCAGATTTGATATGTGGTAAAGAAATGAGCATATCTTTCTCTAGGAGACTTAAAACGATGTATCGTCTTTTGTATTGGAATACTAATATACCAATGATTGAATTTACAAGAATAAATGAATTTATATTTGGTCTATGATTTGACATGGATTGGGATGGAACTTCAGTTGTGATAAATAATTTTAATGGAATGATGTGATGCTTATGGATTGAATTATGTTTAAATCATTCTTTGGATTATTGATATTCTTATGATGATACTAATATTGTAAGAATGATAGGAAAGGAAGAAGAGCTGATTGAACAAATACTGGATAAAGGCAAGGGAAAAGCCAGTTAAACTATCAAGGTGAGTGTACTTATGATTTGTTTCATATATAAATATGAATATAGCTCTAAGAGCGGATTTGTTTGAATATTTCGATATTTAGGATTTTTTTGGATATTAAAATATCCAGGATTTGTTTGGGTCTCATGATCCAGGATTGGTTTGAATGCTTCGGTATTCAGGATTTGTTTGGATATTCAAATATCCAGGATTTGTTATTGCCAATGGGCAGAATTATTTGGGTCTTATGATCCAGGATTTGTTATTGCCAATTGGAAGAATTATTTGGATTTTATGATCCAGGATTTGTGATTGCCAATGGGCAGGATCGTTCGGATTTTATATCCACATATTCGATATAGAATTGTTATTTCATTGTAGGGAAGGAGTACCTCACTAAGCTTAATGCTTACAGTTTATACTTTAACAATTTCAGGTTCGTACGCTGCCAGCTAGGATACCATATGACCGGTAACTTTGAGAGTTGCACCATTGGAGAGAGCTGGGGTTTAAAAATAGGGATGTTATTGTTGTCACACTAAAGATTTTAATATACTCGCACATTGTATATATTGATTTAGTATGGATTGAGTTCATCATAGTTAATCAGAGTATTGTATGTCCGCTTAATTTTGACTCTGATATAAAAAAATTTGTATGGTATAAGAATAATATTATGTTCATTATGCACATTATGTAAGGAAAAATATTGATAAATGAAGTATATTTTCCAATGGGATCAAGATTATGATCCAATTATTCCAATAACAAATGATAAGTATGGATATTGGGTTTGGGGTGTGACAAAACTTGTCGTGCAAAGGCAACCAAGGGAAACGATAAGGAAAATACTCCAAAGAATGGTAACAAAAAGTAGAACAAAAGAGCTAAAAATAGGAACAGGTCAGACTCATTTAAGGCATTCCAAGCCATTAACACAGTTTTTAACGAACCAATTTATAAAATCCTGGGAAAGATCAAGGACTAACAATTTTTCAAGTGGCCAAAAAAATGGGAGATAATTTGAGCAAGAGGAACAATGCACTCAGGTATGCCTACCACAAGGATAATGAACACAAGACAAAGAATTGCAAGGCCCTAAAATTCTATCCAGAAGAGTTAGCCCAGGCGGGGCATTCGAACAAGTATGTTGAAAACAAAGTTAATCAAGTCGCTACTAACGGTGACCTAAAAAGTACATAAGGTATTAGATGACGAAGTAGGGAACGAGATTGTCATTATTCACGGGACATCTAAACCCATGAATATCCAGGACAACGCAATTTGGATGGAACTCAAAAAGTTCACAGTAGTAATGGAGGCTTTCCAGATTGATCCCGCCAAAATCCAAGCTCACAAACACAGGCGACCAGAAGATATGGACTACAATAAGCATATAATGTTCATGGAAGATAATTTGATCGGGGTAAGGACCCCACACCATGATGCCCTAGTAATCACTCCCAAGATTGCAAATTAGGATGTGGATAATCTACTAGTGGATCAAGGTAGTTCTTTAAAATTAATGTGCTTAGAGCTTTTTCACAAGCTCAAACTGAAGATGACAGACTTGAAGAGAGCGACTGTCCCACTGGTCGGCTTTGTTGGAAAGATAACCATGCCGTTAGGATAGATTGTTCTGCCTATAAGGGCAGGTAACATATCTAAACTCGTTGAGTTTCTAGTGGTGTACATTAACTCACCCTACCATGCCATCCTCGCGAGAGGGTGGATACACGCCATGAGGGCAGTACCCTCAGCCTACCATCAAAAACTCAAATGTATCACAGAGTAGGGAATAATGGAGATCAGGGGCGATTAGGCCACTGCTCAAAAGTGATATATTGCTCCTATTAGACCTAAGCAAGAAAAGAAGAAAGAAAAGGAAGTCATCCCCAAAACATCTCAGGACGGAGCCATTCCATCCATATAATAACCAAAGTATAGCAGACCAGAGGTAGAAGAGATAAGAGTTAACCCCATTAACTGAGTAATGAAAAGACTAGAGGAAGTAGCTTTTGATAAGGGCCAACCAAAAATGAAATTCCTAATCGGCACAACACTGTTCAAATAAGAAAGAAAGGAAATAATCGCTTTTCTCCAACAAAACCTAGATGTATTCGCATGGGAACCGTATGACATGTCGGGGATCAATCCCAGAGTCAGTTGCCATCAACTTCACATTGACCCAGTATTTTCATCGATCACACAGAAGGCTCATCGTACTACCCTAGAAAAAACTAAGGTAGTAGAAATGGAGGTTGGAAAACATTTGGAGGGAAGGCCCATCAGAGAGGTTCAATTCCCAAAATTTCTCTCAAACTCGATGGTGATACGAAAGAGCATCGACAGCTGAAAAGTATGTATGGATTTCACTGACCTCAATAGGGCCTACTATAAAGATAGCTTATCTCTGCTAAAGAGAGATAAGTTGGTTAATGACATTGTAGTCCACGAGTGAATGAACTTTTTGGATGCCTACTCAAGGTACCACCACATTCCACTGTATAACCCTGAATAAGATAAGACTTCATTCATAACTCTTATGAGGTTGAACTATTACAAGGTCATGCCTTTTAGCCTAAAAAATAACGGGGATACGTACTAGAGGTTGGTCATAAAGATGTTCAAAAAATAGTTAGGAGAAACGATGGAAGGATACATTGACGATATGCTCATCAAGAACAGTTGCAAAGATGATCATCGTCATGACTTAGGGGAGACATTTGGAACACTCATGCATTACTGAATGAAGCTCAACGTAAGTAAATGCTCCTTTGGTGTCTAATTAAGAACGTTCATTGGCTATTTGGTCAAAAAAAGAGGAATTAAGGCAAACCATAACTAAATTATCACAATCAATAATGTTTACCTGTGACACCCCGCCTAATTAAATACCGGGTGATCAGTCCTTTATTAATTTAATCAGAATATACGGTTGGTTCAGATTATGCATCACTGTCGAAAACTTGTTTTAAAATACTAGCCACCTAATATTTAAAAAGGATTATGTCAAATTTTCATCTTAACCATTAATATAAAGCAAT
This sequence comes from Sambucus nigra, assembly GCA_949130495.1. Taxonomy (NCBI): domain Eukaryota; kingdom Viridiplantae; phylum Streptophyta; class Magnoliopsida; order Dipsacales; family Adoxaceae; genus Sambucus; species Sambucus nigra. Next base: position 446,762,705 of record OX422220.1, on the reverse strand, counting down.
TAAACTAAATAACCAGTCATTCACCATTCAATTTAATCTCATGCGAACTGAAATAACTGACATAAAATAAAAAAGATAGAGTAAACATATCCAATCCAAAATCCAATACAGTGATCCAACTAAATAAATTCAACAACTGGGAATAGAAATAAATTAAATCCCAAATCTCTGAATGAATAAATAAGAAGGGATGACATGTCCAACTGATGCAAATGACTCAAAAGTGCGGAATGATAGACTTAGAGATGTCTACATCCAAAGTCCTGTAGCCTCCACAACAGATACAGCTAGTCGAATGAATGGAACTCCTAAGCCTGGTGTCCCTGTGGCTGAGCACATAAAATAATTTGACAAGAAAAGAGATTTGCAGAAAATGGGTGAGAGCCCGAGATGAAAACAGTTTAAAAATTAGCAAGTGCTTAAAATGGGTGATTAACATATATATATTTATCATGTTAAATTATCGAACTCACCTGGGAATTCTCACCTCTCATCTAGTGTGCACGCCTAGCGAATATTCAAACCCCACTAGTCCTACTCCCATACTAACTAGTTCTTCCTATCTAACCTAATCATCGTCCAATGTCGTACCCGCTTATTTCCCTCGCAAAGTATACTACATATAATCAACCCCACTTTAGCATAAACTAGCCCTTTCAGTTTTAAATCGAATTAAGTGGCTGCTACTTAATTCATTTCGGATTTCATAATAGATTTTACCTACTAAATGCACACAGTAGATATCAAGACAAGTGTATACATATATTCACTCTAGCTCGTATATATATACAATACTGCACCTCGAGACACAGTTGCGGTGCCTGCATACTCTGCTATCATGTCCTGTTGCATCGCTCATTTGCATAAAGGACTAAGGTTCAGACTCTCGCGAACCATCAGAAATATAAAACATATACTGAAGGTGAACATAGTTCCAAGCCGATGGGCTACGCACATACCTACGCACCCATAAGACCGTCATCACTATTGTTCTCACAAATAGTTCGTACCTAGGTTCTATGCTCTAGTGATATCAATCAATATCCCACCTGAAGGCTCCACAAGGCATGATTGTCCACAACGCCCAACCTCCGCTCGATAGCAAGCAGCATAGGTATGTTATACACATAATAATTAAATTAATAAGTATGCACATAACTTATTATGTTCATTAGGTATTCACGCAACCTAAGTTCCAGGAATTATAAATAGTATTATCATTTCTACTATTCACTTTATCGCGACACTTCAACTTATCTCTCTAACATATACCTTTTCTCTAAGTCTCTATTACCCCGCTACATCCCCTTGATTAGTCGCTCTCTCAACTCATTACTAACTACGAATTTACGCCATTCGATAATAGCGTAGGTTAATTCTCTCACATGGACCAACCTAGAAGGGTTTCTAACTTGTTCGGGCTAAAAATAAGCATTCTGGAATCTCGTTAGAAGTTCCAGGATTCTTGTTCGAATGAGGTCGTTCGAACGAACTTCTCACTTCGAATGAACTCAAAATTTTCGTTAAAAGTCTCGTTGGAATTCTCATTCGAACGAGGTAGTTCGAATGACCTTGGCAGGTCTTCGAACGAGAATTCCGAGATCAGCCCTGTTCTTCCGAAATTCATTTTTCCCAATTATTTCCTCATCCAAACTTCCAACTCCCAATCAATGATTCTAAACCATTCCTACTCGTAATGGGGTACTTTCTAACACAATTTACATGACAAATCTTTACATAATCGTAGGAAATCTAAATTAATATCTTAAATCCCTAAAAGTCCATTAATTTAAACCCACTATGAATAATCATTCAAAACCCCTCAATCATTTCGTGATTTCCACATAAAATTTCCAGATTTATCATCCCTACCTTAGTGTTATTCATCTACATGCAAACCTATCTTCCAATTTCACAATTTAATGGTGATTCAATCTCATATTTATAGCATCAATGGTTATCTCATAATCTAGGTTAACATGAATCACATATGCTAAAAAACACAACAAGATAAACACTTGCCTTTTTGTGAACCTCTGAATTGATGAACGAAATTGGTATGGGGAAGATCCTCTCCTTAAGATTCACACATTGGTATGATTTTCCGGTGGAAAGCTTGAATCCTTAGCCCAAATCTCTATGTCTTCTTCTTCTTCTTCTTCTTCTTCTTCTTCTTCTTCTTCTTCTTCTTCTTCTTCTTCTTCTTCTTCCTCTTAGGCTCTCTCTCTCTCTCTCTCTCTCTCTCTCTCTCTCTCTCTCTCTCTCGTGGGTTAGAAATTGTAACATTGCCTAATGCCCACGTTCCTTTTTCTTTTTAATTCTTATTTTCATCCATTTAATTTCCCAAAAATATCAAAAGACTAAAATACCCCTCCGGGGTGTCGTTTTGGGATAAAATGCCCCGGACTCATTAATAAAACACCCGAGTAGTGTTTTCTGAATATTTCGATCCTGTCGGACACACCGACGCGCTCAAAATGGCTGTACAAGTTACCTAAATAGTAAATCATCTTTTTAGCTCAATAAAGTAATACTGACATGACTCACACGCGCGTCCCAACTAAGTGTATTGTAACTGCCATACATTTCATTCTCGGCCCAAAATAATATTCTCATATTCGTGTATTACTTTACTCGCTAAGTAATATTCCACGTAATTATTTCGATAAATACTAACTCTCGTCACGCTAGTGATTATTACAATTGAATCCGAATTAATTATAATTTAAATTTTTTCCCTTTAAATTAATTTAAATCCCATAATTAAAATAAAATTTCACAAAATTACGGGGTATTACATTACCCCCCAAGAACACTATGTGAGATTCAAAAGAAAATTGGGATACTAGCAGCCTTGAATCACTTCATCTCCAAGTCATTTGAGCAGTGTCGACTATTCTTTTAACTGCTGAAAAAGTGGAAAGGCCTCACCCGGAATGATGAATGCTCACAGGCCCTTGAAAAAATCAAATTCTACTTGAGCAGACCTCCTTTGTTGTTCATCCCAGACTAGGGAGACCCTCTCTACCTCTATCTTACAGTTTCAAGCCACGGATTTAGTTCAACCTTGGTTTATGAAAAGGAGGGATAATAGTATCCCATTTACTACGTCAACAAGACTCTCCTAGATTCAAACAGCGCTACACACCTTTGGAGAAATTGATGTACTCTAAGGTCATCACATCTCAAAAATTAAAACACCACTTTGAGGCCCATTTAATCATAATCATCACATCCTTACCCCTCAAGGTTATTCTTCAAAAATCCAACCTATCTGGACGCATATCCAAATAGTCAATCAAACTTGGGAGGCTCGATATACACTATCAATCGAGAACACCGATCAAGGGAAAGGTGTTGGCTGATTTTATAGCGGAATTTATGGGGGAAGAAACACCTAGTAACCAAAAGGTTACCGATCAAATGAGATATCATGAGATTGACCAATCTGAGAAGTGGATATTGTATATGGATGGCACCTCAAACTCTAAAGGGACTGGAGTACGTATACTCATCACGCCAGAGAATACTATGATCAAGTAAGGAATCAGGCCAGGTTTTGAAGCATCTAATAACGAAGTTTAGTACAGAGCCCTCATAGCCGAACTATGTAAGGCTCACTCATTGGGGGGAAATCACCTTGATGTATATTTCGATTCTAAGCTAGTGTCTAACTAAGATACTGGAGACTTTAATGCTAAGGATGAAAGGATAGCAGCAACCTACATGTGGATTATGATCTGATCTGAAAATTTAAGAAAGTCCATATTCAACAGTTCCCCTCAGAGCATAATAGCCACGTTAATGCCTTAGCTACCATAAGTTCAGTACTGGACTCCAATCACACTTCCTCGACAAACCTAGCATTATAAAGCATGTGGTCTCCGAGCAAGTTCTCACCGTAAAAAAAGGTCTAAACTGGATAGATCTGATAATTGCCTATCTACTGAATGATATCTTACTGACTGACAAAAAGCAAGCCCGTCAGTTCAGGGAAAATCTGTACATTTTTATCCGAGACTTGAAGTGTAAATTTATATAAGATCGTTCACAGACCCTTACCTCTAATATATGTACCCAAGAGACGTCGACTAGGTTCTTTACAAACTAGATGATGGGATTTTGGAAGCCATGCAAGAGGAAGGTTTCTTATTTTTTAAGCAATCAAAGAAGGGTATTGGTGTCCATGTATACAGAAAGATGCGACCGCTTATGTCCAGAAGTGTGAAAATGCTAAAACTTCCCCCCATGCTCCACCAATCATCCAACAACTTGAAGTCATTCTGTAGTCTATGGTCGTTTGCCCAGTAGGGGTTAAATATTTTCGAACCGTTCCCAATAGCACAAGGAAATCGCAATTATTTACTGGTTGGTATATATTAGTTCACAAAGTGGATTGAAGCAGAGCCACTGGCAAACATCAGAGATACTGATATGATCAGATTCATTTGGAGGGACAATATACCACGCTTTGGGGTACCTAGGACTATCATCAAGGATAATGGCACATAATTTAAAAGTGGACCTTTCCAAGGTATCTGCGACGACCATGGAATCAAACACCATTTCAGTTTTGTATCCTACCCCCAAAGCACTGGCCAAGTAGAGGCTTTTAACAAAACGATGCTTGATAGCTTGAAAAAGAGATTAGAGGGGGGATGAGCTTCCCCATATTCTATGGGCATATTGTACTACACCTAAGAGTCCCATTAGGAAAAGGCCGTTCGCTCTAACATATGGGATGGAAGTTATGATCCCCCTAAAAGATAGTCTGCCACCCATGAGGTCCACCATTATCGAGAAAGGTTTGAATCATGAAGCTATGAGCGCTGAAGTTAACCTGGAAGAAGAACAAAGGGAACAAACATGATAAAACTAGCCTCCTACCAATAACAGTTAGCGAAGAAATATAACAAAGGCGTCAATCTAAAAAAATTCCATGTCAGCGATTATGTCCTTAGAAAAGTCATCGGCAGCACTAAAAGACCTTCATACGGCAAGTTGGGACCTAACCGGGATGGACCTTTCAAGGTAAAATGAGACAATCTACAAGGAGCCTATCATTTGAAAACAATGGAGGGCAGGGATATGCCTAGATCTTGGAATGCAGCTAATCTCAAGAAGTTTTACTTTTTAATTCACACTTTCTTCAATTTAAGTTATATATGGAGTACTTAGTTTTTGCAAATTTTTATTTCAAAATTTATGATGCTCGCAGTTTGATCATAATTTTTAATAAAAGATCCAAAGTGGTTCAGTTAGTAGTTAAACCTTGTTCCAAAATAGAAGGCTTATATTTTAAATTAACGATCATAGTATCAATCAAAATTGCCTTAGCTTAATTACAATTGCCAGTTAGTTAACCACAATTAAACATAAGGTCTCCAGGTCTTCATCACGAAAAACACAAAGACCTCATGAGTTGCCTAGGTAAACAAAAGACCTTTGGGGTTCCCTAGGCACTGAATGAACCCGACTTTGATCGAATAAAATCATGAACGGGTGGATGGCCCTAAAACCAGGGGCACTTTGACAATAATATGTTCTAGGCTTAAGGTAGTTTAACGATACAAACTAAAAGACAAGGAAATACAAGTGATTTGGCATAAATATTTCATATTTATCCCCTTAATTTTTCGTATTTTTACGGTGTTGTAAAGTGCATTTAGACTGAATTTATCTCATATTTATACTACTAACCCCTTTCGGTGAGTATTTTGTGTTTTGTATAATTCTCTTATATTGTACAGGAAAATTGTACAAGAGGATGGAAGAGAAAAGACAAAACGGTGAAATAAATGCGAGAAAGAGAAGTCAAGGAAAATTTTGTAATTTTCCAGTCGAAACCAACAGGTGGATCCAACAAAAAAATTTAAGATTTAGAAATCATATTAATACTGGAAGAAACGAAACCTCAATTCGAGCTATAGTGAAGAAGTTATGATCATTTGAAGTTAAGAAGAAATTCAAGGGCAAAATTGTAATTAAGAAGAAATTGGAAAAGTTGATGAAAAAATTCCGACCAAACCAGTTTGGTCACCCAATGGGTTCGGTCCATGACAAGAATTTTAAATTTTCCCTAGATTTTAGCTAAAAGAGTTTGAGTGTACTTAGACTTCTTTAATTGACTTTTATCACTTGCAAACACCTATTAGGAGTCTTTTATCATTGTTATGATTCATTATAGGGAAACATATGATTAAGAACTTCTTGGAGCAACATTTACATACTTTCTCACCTCAATTTCCATAAAAGATCATAGCTTTTTTCGAATTTCTTCAACCTTGATTCTTATTGCATGCTTTACTTTCTTCATCATTGGTAACTTTAATCTCCATCACCTTTCTTATCATTTCTTCATCATGCCTGCTTGAAAATTCATCAATTCATGCGTAGAAATTAAGATCATGTTCGGCTAGATCTTTAGAGAGTTAGGGAATAGGAACCAAACCTAGGTGTTGGGTGTTAGATATAAAATTCAAAGTAATTGTGCACGTAACTATAAGGGTTTGACACTTTTATTAAGACTAATATAGTAGGTCTCTTAAATCCATTTGTCGTATGCAACCGAAGTGTTTGAGGATACGATATACGTATCAATAATCTTATCATTTGCGTTAACTTAGTTGTTGACTAAATATTATGCAGAGTAATATTCTCACATGTTTAGTCATTTGATTCAGTTAATGTTATTATTTTAATTAGTTATATAATTATAAAGAATTTTACATTTAACGAAAATACCTACGGTTCGGGGATTAGATCTCGACTCCATTTTTCCCAAACAGTTTTCAAAAATAAAAAATAAAAATTCTAGTTTCGTGCTTTCTTTCAAATTAAATTTCACTTGTTAGTTAAATTTTCTTAGTTAATTAGAAATTTTTCCAAAATCAATTCACCTTTTTCTTTTGTTTCGACAGCCGATACCTAGATTTTAGAAGCCTACCTCATTGTCATCAAAACTTTTATCGTCCTATTCCTTGAGGATTCGACCCCGAATTAACGGGTATTACTTGAGCGACCGACTTGCACTTGAGCCGTAAGTACACACATAGCTAGACATTTTTTGCCACGTCAAGTGTTTGGCACCGTTACCAGGGATTAGGTAGACACACTAGGTTAGGTAAAATTAATCTAAGAATTTGACTATAAGTCCTAAAAATCCAAAAAAATCATAACTCCCAAAAGTAAAAAAAATAAAAGATCCAAAATATCCAAAAAAATCATAGCAATAAAAATAAAAAAAATCCTCTTGAATCCTTAAATGTAAAATACTCAGCCCAATCCAAATCCCGACCATATTATTAAACTCCCTCTTTCTAGTACTAATACTCCAAACGCTCCAAATTTCTGGGTGCCACCTCCTACACCAAGTAGACACACCATGAGTCGAATGTGTAGGAACTCCGGTGAGGAAAGTGATGTTATTAGTGTGAGTGCGATGTCCAGTAATGCTAGTTTTAGAACAGGAGAGGGAGTGTGTGACAACCCGCCTAATTAAATATCGGGTGATCAGTCCTTCATTTAATTAAATTAGAATATCTGATTGGTTCATTCTCAGCATCACTGTCGGAAATAATTTCTTTATTAATCACATAATAGTTAATTAAGCTAAGTGTCAAAAACTTTTTCCATTTTTAATTTAATTAAAACCATTCCACGACACGGAATAATAATATGCAACAACACATCACAACTAAGTTAACTACAAGTAGAATAAATGTGATCGGAATAACTCTCCAGTGAAATTATAACCTTTACACTAAATAAAACTGATATCCACAATGCTTACGTATATATTTACAACCACTAGAATCCTTGGCAACATGCCCTAAATGAAGTAGACGCTACAGATGAGTGAATCAACATAAATAAAGCGTCTAAACAAAATCCGCATCTCTGCTAGTAGCTATAATCCATCAAAACATCCATAATATATGTTGGGCATCCCTTATGCTAGATACCTGATGTACAAGAAATAGTAGAGAAGAGAATATGCAAGGAAACGGGTCAGAGCCCGACAGTAAAAGATTTTACAAATATCAAGTGCTTAACAATTACAAATAAGCATTTATTATGTACATGTTAGTTTCTCGGGCTCTCTCTTGAGAATCCTCACCTCTCATCTATAGTGCACACCTATCGTATCTTATTATCTTCTTAGTTAAGTTTCTCTCCTAAATAGTTTCCACAACATAATTCCAACCCATATCATAAACGCGTATGTCCCATACCATATGTAATATAACTATTCATATTCATTTCTCTTTAATATGAACTAGTCTTGTTACAACCTTGGAATTAAGTGTTCGCTTACTTAATTCAATTCAGGTTTCATTATTTACTTCTATCTACAACATTACATAGTATATTAAATCACAGTTTATATTTTTAATCTACAATATCACACAGAAGATTACATCTCAATATCTACAATGTCACACAGTAGATTACATCACAGTTTATATATGTAATATCACACTAATTATATATATACTAATAGGGCACCTCCCCAGACACAGCTGCGGTGCATGCATACTCTGCTATCATGTCCTCATACATCACGTCACTGTATAGAGGACTATTGATTCGGCATCTCTCAAGAACCATATAACATAACACAAACTTATTGGAAGCGAGAATACTCCATAGCCAAATGGGTCACGTACATACCTACGTTCCCATTCAACCATCGAAACTATCAACATGCATCGATAGCATGTGTCCAATGTCCTATGCTCAGGGTACGAATCTAAAATCCCTACCAATTGGGTGCATAAGAATAAGACCGTCTATAATACGAAACCTCCACCCCGATAGCAAGCAGCGTAGGTGTGTCATACACATAAATAATAATATAGGTATTCATCACACCTATATAAATATAACATCAATAAGGTATCCACACAACCATATGATAATAACAGGCAATTATCTCACCTATATATATAATAACAATAAGTATTCATCATACATATATATAACCATAGGTCATACGCACAACCCATATAATAAATCCCATATGTAGGATAATTATATCCTGAATATTCTACGTAGTTTTCGATTATGACTTTAATCCTTAATATTTTATTTTCTCATCACTTAAGGGTATCATTTGTCCTCAAATAAATTTAGTAGGTAAACATCACTTCTTACTAATCCTTGTAATCATGACTTTTGAATCTCTACGAATTAAATTCACTTTAATTAGGGTTATTCTTCGAAAATTCCTATTCCCATTATAATCCTTTATTCCAACTTCTAGGATTAGTTCCATATACTTAAGGTTGTCCTGGTATTTAAATGATCACCTTATTATTGGTCCTAACCTTAAATCATCAAGCATACGGTTTAAAACCCAAATCTTATATTTCTCTACCGTAATTCATTTGATTAACATACGTAAATCTCCCCGTTTAAATCCCATATTAATAATACATTTATGGGTTTTATATATAACCTACTGCCCTTCCCTAAATCCCATTAGGTTCAAATAATCATCACAAAATATTCCTAAAAATCTAGGGATTAAATCAAGAATTAAAAAGAAATAACTTCATCTTTTCTGGGGAGGTCGATCGATCGATGGTCCTGGGTCGATCGATCGAGCACCCAGATATCAGCCCAGATTCTGCAATATATTTTCTACGGGTTTCATACTTTTTAATCATCAAAACCTTTATCAAATAATTCCAAACTCCCCAATATTCATTCCATATGATATACCAAGATATATAAATGATTTTTAATAATCAAACCACCTAAAATCATCAAGAAGGTTGGATTTAAAACATACTATTTCCAGAAAACTCATAATTTTATATTTATCCATGAACAAAATATAAACTCCAATTTTTCTTCACCAAATGATTCCCAATTTAATCTCGTGATATTCAGATCATATACCAATATATATGGATAAGTTCTAACGTATCCAAAATCATTTAAACATCATTAACATGAATCTATTTACTCAAATTCCATTCTATTCTCAAGGACTTCTAATTTTTTACCTAATCCTCAATAAGAGTGTAAATTCCAGATTTTTTCACAAGATAATATAAAATTCATGGAGTTTGTTCTATACTCAAAATATATCATTCTTAGATAATATCCATTTCAAAGATCCATTTAAAATTATCACAAGTTTATCTTTGGTCATGCAACTTTTCAGAATTTTCCCAACTATCCTAACATGGACAATATAAAAGCTAAGATTGAAATAATTAATCACTTGTCTTTAGATTGTAGGTCTGATCCGTTGGGGATGATACTCTACTAGTGGTCCTCTCTTTTTTCTGTCAACTTCCGGCAGTAGTGGTGGTGGTTCTTGGTGGTGCAAGGTGGCTGTCCTTTGGTTTCCTAGAAAAGTCTTTTCTTCTCCCATAAAAAGTCTCTCTATCTCCCCTAAACCTTTTCCTCTTATTTTTTATGAATGAACCTAAGCTCTCTAATCTCCTCACTAATATAATAAAACCTAATTTTCGTGTTTACTATTCACCTCTCTTGTAAAATGATCGAAATACCCCTCTGGGGTGTCCTTTCGGTTCTAAAGTGCCCAGAGACCCAAATCAAACACCCAAGTAAACTTTTTTGACTATTTGAACCCTTCCGGACACTTTGGCATAGTCAAAATGACCATTCGGATGACATAATAATTTTATTTCATTAAATAATAATCCCTACATAACTCAAATGTGCGTCCCGACTTAATTACCATAATTGTCGTACACATAATTCGCGACAAGTGTATAAAGTCATAATCAGTTGTAAATTCATAATCATATATATTACTTTAATCACTAAGTAATATTCAACATAAATCATATATTACCTTATTCTCGAGTAATATTTAAATTCGAATTAATTTCCAATTATATCTCAATTAATTCTAATTAATTCCATTTTAAAAGTCATTAAAAATACGGGGTATTACATACTTCTCCCCTTACAACGGAATTTCGTCCGGAAATTCGGAAAATAAAAAAATAGCAGGCAATAATAGTTCTGGATAAGTATTGCGTATCACATACTTGTGCTCCCAAGTAGACTACTCTGTACCGCCCATACAGTACACTATCGAATACTCCCAATAATTAACACCTCACTTATGATCATTTTAACCCTAGGTTACCCTGTCACGTAGGTTCTTGTCCAAGCCTTACATTTTAAATTTAACTACTTATACTTTATTCTTGATAATTCACTATCTAACCTTCTACTATATGCACTTAAATAGACTAATAGTTCTTTAGATAAATACCATCTCGTCTTGCGATTATCATACACAAGTAGGTTAATTGTGCAGTATATATTCTACACACAATATATACTATAAGTTTCAAATCATCTCTACCATTCGCAATAGGTCCTGGTTCCTCACTTTTATCCCACAAGTTGGAGAGACAATAAGACTTACCTTACCATACTTCAACTGGCACCATGCCCAACAGTAAACTTATAAGAGTTATAGTACACAAACTTCACTAGTGGAACGTACGTCTCTCGTCCTCTCTTAAGATTCAAGGTTACAAACATAATTTATTTTCCAACATCAGATTTGTCTTCTTAGTCTGCCCATTATTCCGCGGATGATAGATCATATCCAATCATAACTCGGTACCCACAACTTGTGAAAATTCTTTCAAAATCGGAAGACAAAATCTCATCCTAATTGGACACAATATTAAACGGTACCCTATGAAACCTCACTATCTCGATTATATTAAGATCAAAGGATATTGTCTCATAGTATGATCAACCCTAACTAGCATAACGTGATCTAATTCAGTCAACTGATCCAGTATCACCCATATAGGATCGTAACCATCTTCGCGATAAAATCCTTACAAGTATTCTCCCAATAATACTTAGAAAGCTCGAACGGTTGGAGAAACCTTTGCTAGTTTCGAAAGGTTCACCCTAATTCCAACAAACAGGTGGCCCGCTACAAGAGGAATCTAGCCAAACATCTATTAATTTAAATCCTATTACCATAGTCTTTTATAGACTGATACATTTGTTATTCTACCGACTATATCTCTAATCATCATAAATGATCGAACATTCAAGTCCCAATATCTAAAACTCTATATTTCTTTTCCTTATCCCATATCTATAATATGGGGAACAAAATCAGATTTAATTACCTAGGGTGCCCATACACCCTATATTTCTCGCATTGTTGCTCAAATATCAAATACTCTTCTTAAATCATTTTTTCGCTCACTTGGCACACATATATGGTAGGGGTCAATCACCCCACTAGTCATAACTTAATCACTCTATCAGTGGCATCATCATTTTATTCATTATGTTACTAGGACTAAGCGACAATTAAGTCATAACAGAATTATTAACTCTAAATCTATGTTTGTATATTTAAAAAATGACTAAGGTACGAACTTATGTACTATCGACCAAACTTCTCTCCCACTCTCGACGTTCGCTAGTTTCTTGTGTGGGATGTCTCGCAAAGCGAAATCCAAACAAGGAACCCCCTCGATACACTACTACTTAACATAGTCGGTCGTTGAGATCCGTAATGGCCCTCGGTCCATAATCTGTACCTTCCCATAATTTTTGTATGTTGACATAAAGGTATACTAGTCCAATCTTATATATTCCTAAAAATAACATAAAACATGTTGCTCTCACTATCCCAAATTCTCTGCGTTATATATAATGAGTTATTTCTCGTTGTTGGACAAAAGCATAATATATCCCGAGTCACATAACTAAAATAAATTTCTACTCACACATATAACTAGAAAAAAAGTTCACTAAGGTCTATGATATCATGAAATATAGGCCAAACCCTATTTCAGTTGGTGCCACACATAATTAATTTTACTCTCCCCGGAGTATCCAGCATGATAGTCTTATCACTCAATCTACTATCGTTAAAAAATTTGGTAATTTATCACTACAAATTACCATAATAAGTTCTATTATGCTAACTCAAAGCAATAGAAAAATTATAATAACAAAATATACTCTTAGGACCCACCCGGTTCACTCACGGGCGACACCAAAAAGTCACGCTATCAACGAGAAATACTTTTGTAACCAGACTGTTAAAATTGTCATTTTCACTAACCTCGACTCGCACGCAAATTTAGGATTTTCAATTTATATATGTCTATTATGACACACCATGTCACTATAATTAATCCTATATTCACAAGGATGAAATAAAACTTCACCAGTCTCTCCTGATCACATAGGGTCCTTACATGCACTTCTGATGGTCAAAACAACTCACGATCACTTACACCCATTATACATCTAGGATTTCATCCTATAGTTGTACCCACCCGTTGTGGACAAATTATTCACTCTTGTGGTTAACACACCCTTTATTGAAACGTTGGCCCAACATATCTAGGCCTCAATTATGGTCTTATCGACCTCCCCTTTTCTTTTTGGACATCGCCGACCTTGAAAATACGGTATGCTACAATTACCGAGTACTCCACTGGTCCTATTTAATCCTACCACTCTTGGGTCGTAAATTTCTCGGGCCTAATTCTCTTGACCCAATTACTCCCCTAGAAGTCTCACTCCTCCAGTTGTTATGCCTAATTGGTATGGTTTACTATTCCTCAAAATTTATCGGTCTCACTACTCAATGTGGAAACATTTAACACTTAGTAGTCTCTCTCTATACACATAGGAAATTTCCCTTACTATTTCCTCGTTACTGACCATTTAAACATCATTCTCTTGGATCTATCAATCATAACTCCCAATTGTTATTCTCGTTATTCTTTTGGCTTTACAGGTCCTATGGGATACTTGTCGACTACACTAATCTTGGTTGATTTCATCGCCACTAAGTAGGGGTTTAATCATGTCACTTTAAATGGGACCCTTACTAGGTACACCTTCCGGTGATGTTTCCTTAACAATATTTAATTCAATCTTGCCCTTCGGCTAGGTTTCCTACCCTTTCTAGATCCCTTTCATTTGTAAGCATCATCAAATTTCTTGGCGACGTTAATCCTAGTCGTCTTCGTCAGATTTCCACTCACACTAGAGTATTTCACTCACGAGTCCTTTCATATAATGAACTCTGTTTATCTACTAAGCACCCCATTCATCCTAGGGTAAGGAGTTTGTTAAACAAGTTACTTCTCTCTTTCTAACCCATAAGACATAAATTTTGAAATTTCTTTCATATCCTGATTAAAACATCAAATGAACGATTTCACTATCGAACCATACCTAAAATTCTTATTATAGATTCACACAAGTTCTCTATATGTGATGTCTAACTCTCATCACTCAATTTTGTTCTTCTTAGCTAAATTTTACTAGAAATTTTTTCACATCCTGGGTGTTACTACACTTCACCCTTCACAATTTGTCTTTGATTTTCTTTTTTCACAAGAGTCCTTTCGGCTCCCTCACCTTTCACATATAGTGATGGGTGAGTTAAGACAGCACAACCATCAACTATGATGGTGCTTGGGAAACTACATCTCCCAAGTGACTTCCTAAATGTTCTCCGCCCAAACAATAATTATGATGGTTTCTATCTCTAACACCATTTTCTAAAAAACTCTATATCTTTGGTTGAGTCCTCCTCCTGCTGTCCTTCTAACGGACCTTGCTAGTCATCCAAATGTGTTTAGCGCACGATGCCTGACCAAACTTGTATAAGCATTACATCGCACATACTTCATGGCAGGAGAACGTAAGTCGAAATACGCAGAAAAATTCAACATCCTAATAATAGGGCTCTACATCAAAGAATGCTACGCTGAAACGTAGTAAGCCGCACAGATTCTAAAGACACTAGAACCTGATGCTCTGATACCACCTGTGATAACCCTCCTCATTAAATATCGAGTGATCAGTCCTTCATTTAATTAAATCAGAATATCCAGTTGGTTCATTCTCAGCATCATTATCGGAAACAATTTCTTTATTAATCACCTAAAAGTTAATTAAGTTAAGCGTCAAAAAAATTTCCATTTTTAATTTAATTAAAACCATTCCATGACATGGAATAATAATATGCAACAACACATCACAACTAAGTTAACTACAAGTAGAATAAATGTGACTGGAATAACTCTCCAGTGAAATTATAATCTTTACACTAAATAAAATTGATATCCACAATACTTACATAAATAATTACAACCTCTAGAATCCTGGGCGATATGCCCTATATGAAGTAGACGCTACAGATGAGTGAATCAACAGAAAGATAACGTCTACACAAAATCTGCATCTCTGTTAGTAGCTATAATCCATCAAAACATCCATAATCTATGTTGGGCATCCCTTCTGCTGGATACCTGATGTACAAGATATAGCAGATAAAAGAATATGCAAGAAAATGGGTCAGAGCCCCATTGTAAAAGATTTTAAAAATAGCAAGTGCTTGACAATTATAAATAAACATTTATTATGTACATGTTAGTTTCTCGGGCTCTCTCTTGAGAATTCTCACCTCTCATCTAGAGTGCACACCTATTGTATCTTATTATCTTCTTAGTTAAGGTTCCCTCCTAACTAGTTTCCACAATAAAATTCTAACCCATATAATAAACCCGTATGTCCCATACCATACGTATTATAATTATTCTTATCCATTTCTCTTTAATATGAACTAGTCTTGTTACAACCTTGAAATTAAGTGTTCACTTACTTAATTCAATTCAGGTTTCATTATTTACTTCTATCTACAACATTACATAGTAGATTAAATAACAGTTTATATTTTTAATCTATAATATCACACAGAAGATTACATCTCAATATCTACTATGTCACACAGTAGATTACATCACAGTTTATATATATAATATAACACAAATTATATATATACTAATACGGCACCTCCCCAGTCACAGCTCCGGTGCATGCATACTCTGCTATCATGTCCTGATACATCATGTCACTGTATAGAGGACTATTGATTCGACGTCTCTCACGAATCATATAACATAACACAAATGTATTGGAGGTGAGCATACTCCCCAGCCAAATGGGTCACACACATACATACGTTCCCATTCAACCGTCGAAACTATCAACATACACCAATAGCATGTGTCCAAGGTCCTATGCTCAGGCTAGGAATCTAAAATCCCTTCCAATTGGGCGCACAAGGATAAGACAGTCCACAACGCGAAACCTCCACCCCGATAGCAAGCAGCGTCGGTATATCATACACACAAATAATAATATAGGTATTCATCACACCTATATAAATATAACATCAATAAGGTATTCACACAACCATATGATAATAACAGGCAATCATCTCACCTATATATATAATAACAATAGGTATTCTATAACCATAGGGCATACGCACAACCCATATAATAAATCCCATACGTAGTATAATTATATCGTGAATATTCTACGTAGTTTTCAACTATGACTTTAATCCTTAATATTTTATTTTTGAGATTTTCTCATCTCTCTAAGGTTATCATTTATCCTCAAATAAATTCAGTAGGTAAACATCACTTCCTACTAATCCATGTCATCGCGACTTTCGAATCTCTACGAATTAAATTCATTTTAATTAGGGTTATTCTTCGAAAATTCCTATTCCCATTATAATCCTTTACTCCAACCTCTAGGATTAGTTCCATATACCTAAGGTTGTCCCGGTATTTAAATGATCACCTTATTACTGGTCTTAACCTTAAATCATCAAGTATACGATTTAAAACCCAAATCTTATATTTCGCTACCGCAATTCATTCGATTAACATACGTAAATCTCCCCATTTAAATCCCATATTAATAATTCATTTATAGGTCTTATATATAACCTAGTTACCTTCCCTAAGTCCCATTAGGTTCTGTGGCCATCCCCGATCCCCACCGCGAAGGGAAAAGGATCCTTCGGGTCCCGCGCGTTCCCTCTCGGGAGAGCGCTTCGGCCGTCGTCGATTTGTGAGGTGTGAAAATGTAGAGAGATTCAGAGTCGCCAGTCTATTTTACTCAAAACAGACAAAAGAAAAAGGGGAAGCCACCCCGAAGGATAGCATTCAAAGACATACTGGTGCGTGCAAAACCAAAATGATTCGAGAAGGGTTCGGAGGCTTAGTTACGAAATGGGAAGGTGTTAGGCACCCATTCCGTCCTTTCGGTCTCTCATGAATATTTGCTATATTCCTTTATATTTCCCCCCGTGATATTTGTGCATGTGTATATATAGAATAGAGTAAGGAATCCTCGACTTGTATCATGGAAAAGATAAAGCGAGTCATCCGTAGGAATGTGCGATTAATGTAGAAAATAGGATTTTCGATTACCTTTGCGTTGATCGTTATTAGGGAACGATAACGCATGTGGAATAATACGCCACTAAGAACGAATTTATAGAATATAATAGAAAATGAGATAGAGAGAAGATAGAAAATAAGAGAAAAAGTGAGAAAAGGATTCGAGTCTCGGGTTTTACCCCGAGACGCCTACGTAGCCTATAAAGGCATCAAAGTCCACGTAGTTCGCATACAAAATGAGGGGTGGGGTTTATCCCATAAATCCAAATGGAGAAATCTCTTATTTGTAAGTGTTTATGTGTGTGTGTGTGTGTGTGTAGAAAAAGTGTTTTAGTTATGAGAAGAGTGTGAAAAAAGTGTGAGAATCCCTATTTGAAATTTATGAGCAAACCCTCTTTTTCTTGTATTTTGGGTTTTATTTATATGAAAATAGGAGATGTGCAATAATACTAGATAAAAAGTATGTTAGGATATGTGAAATAAGATAATAAAAGTGCTTAAGTAATAAAATAATTTATTGCAAATTTAAGAAGATTTGAAGAGAAAGGTGAGAAAGATGGACCTTCTTGGGGACTTTGAGATTGATCTTGAATGTTGAAAAGAAGACCTTGCACTTGGATGATGATGGAGAGTGGTTAATTCATCAAGTTTGATGAAAGGGATAATGAAAAGTGGAAGTAAAAAAGGGATTTGGAAGTTAAAATCACGTTGCCTTCGAGAGAGGTTTTTGGGTTTTCTGAAAGTGATTTGGTTCTGATCTGAGCTCCTCTTGCAAATAAGGCCAAGGCCTCCTTTTATAGGCCCAGGAGCCTACCAATCGGCATTACCATGGCACTAACTATCGGCAGGTGCCGATAGGCAGGGTCTGGGACCTGCCATTTGGCAGTGTGCGTCAGGCATTTTCAAAAAATTAGTCGCCGATGGAAAACCGTTGGTCAAAATCGCTCACGGGGCATACCTTGGAAAGGTATTTTAGAGACCTTCGAAAGTCCTTTAGATCGCTGCCGAGTTCGGGAGTTGAATTTGGGTCAAATATGGCTCGGAAGCATTTGTCAATCCGCTGGACGGGGAATCGTTCGGACGCAAATGGATCGTTCGTCCGCTTGGTAAGTCCGAATCGTATATGGGGCAGACCGTTAGAAATTTTAAGAGATGTACTTAGACATTCCAAAGAGTTTGACCCGGTTCGGGGAGTTGACTTTGGTCAATCGGGCCCGAGAAGCATTCGGTGACCTCTCGGAATCAAACGGATCGTTCGTCCGCATGGAAAGTCAGAATCGCGCACGGGATGGACCGTTGGAAAGGGTTTTCAGTGCCCTTCAAAGATTCATTCAGCCTCGGTCGAGCTGAAGAGTTGACTTAGGTCAAACAGAGCCTGAGAGCGCCCGGTGGCCTCTAGGTCGAGTTTCGGACGCAAATGGATCGTTTGTCCGTATGGTAAGTCAAAATCACGCACGGACGGACCGTTGGAAAGGGTATTCAGTGCCCTTCAAAGATTCATTAACTCTCAGTTGAGACGAAGAGTTTGACTTTTGGTCAAACCGAGTTGGGGAGTGCCCGATGGCTTCCAGGTCAGTGCTCGGGACATGACCTGGGTTTGCGGTGATGAGTGGAGGTACTAAGGACCTAAGGAGAGTCAGGGGGAACAGAATGAGGTGTATACAGAGCCCCTCGATGGGTGAGTTTGGAACAAATGATAGCCGTCGATTAGACACCGCATGATGCTTCTGAGAGATTATGACCAATTTAGAGGATTGAGGCCGATTCTGAGGACCTAAGGAAGCGAGGATGTCTGATTCAGAGGGTCGAGGTCGATTCTGAGGACCTAAGGAGCATGCTTGTAATGACCAAATCAGAGGGTTGAGGTCAATTCTGAGGACCTAAGGAAGAGAGGGTGATCATTTAAGAGGGTCGAGGTCTATTCTGAGGACCTAAGGAGACGAGGATGACTAATTCAGAGGGTCGAGGTCAGTTCTAAGGACCTAAGAGTGGTGACGATCGAGGACCGAGGTCAATTCTAACCTAACTCAGGTGACGATCCAAGACTGGGGTCAATTCTGACCCAAGAGTGGTGACGATCGAGGATCGTGGTCAATTCTGACCTAACTCAGGTGACGATCCAAGACCAGGGTCAATTCTGACCCAAGAGTGGTGACGACTGAGGATCGAGGTCAATTCTGACCTAACTCAGGTGACGATCCAAGACCGGGGTTAATTCTGACCCAAGAGTGGTGACGACCGAGGACCGAGGTCAATTTTGACCTAATTCAGGTGATGATTCAAGACCGGGATCAATTCTGACCCAATAGTGGTGACGACCGAGGATCGAGGTCAATTATGACCTAACTCAGGTGACGATCCAAGACCGGGGTTAATTCTGACCCAAGAGTGGTGACGATCGAGGTTCGAGGTCAATTCTGACCTAACTCAGGTGACGATCCAAGACCGGGGTCAATTCTGACCCAAGAGTGGTGAGGACCGAGGACCGAGGTCAATTCTGACCTAACTCAGGTGATGATCCAAGACCGGGGTCAATTCTGACCCAAGAGTGGTAAGGACCGAGGACCGAGGTCAATTTTGACCTAACTCAGGTGACGATCCAAGATCGTGACGATCGAGGACCGAGATCAATTCTGACCTAACTCAGGTGACGATCTAAAATTGGGGTCAATTTTGACCCAAGAGTGGTGACGACCGAGGACCGAGGTCAATTCTGACCTAACTCGACTGACGATCCAAGACCGGTGTCAATTCTGACCCAAGAGTGGTGACGACCGAGGACCGAGGTCAATTCTGACCTAACTCAGGTGACGATCCAAGACCAGGGTTAATTCTGACCCAAGAGTGGTGACGACCGAGGATCAAGATCAATTCTGACCTAACTCAGGTGACGATCTAGGACCAGAGTCAATTCTGACCCAAGAGTGATTGCATTTCCTTAGAAAAAGAAAAGAGTTTCACTGGGGGTACGAATTGGATTTGAGGTTTCCCTGGGGAACGATGAATGAGCTGGGGAAGATTTGGATCGTCCTTTGGGAGAGATCGCCTGGGGTGAGTGATTCTTCTGAATTCCGCTGGGAAAAATACCATGCGATATTCTTTCACACTGGGTAGCCGATGGCTGGGGAGGCTTTGTGTCTTTGATTTGAGCGGAGGAGCTGATTACTGGGGAGATAATCGGTTTGAGGTTGTAAACTCTGTTGACGAGGCGATTAAGTGGTCCGGACGCAATGCTCGAGAGGTCATTCGCTTGGATTTTGAGGGTTCCGTTGGGGAAAAAGAGGTTTCTCCTGAAGGAGTGCAAAATTTTCTTGATGAAAACGTTCTAAATCCTTCTTGGGATTTTTAGGACTTTTTTGAGGATTTTTTCTGGTTTTTTGGCATTTTCCAGGAATTTTTGTACAGAAATTTAAGGGGGGTGCCGGCCGGCATAGACTGAGGGTGCCATTCGGTAGTGGCACGGACTTATGGACTGCCTCAGAAAGGTGAGGAGTCAGTTCCGATCGATATGGAAGGGGGAGGTGCCGATCGACATGGCGCTTGGCATCCTATATAAAGGGGGCGAATCCCTTTCATTTTTCACAGCTTCTTGCCTTTTCTCTTTCTGCGATTTCTCTCTGCGAATTGTTCTAACGTTTCGATCTTCAAGAAATGGCTGCCTTTGTGAGCACCGCTGTCCACCGGGAGTGGTTGACCGTTGATGACTGGGCGAATGTGGATTGGAGGGACAGGGTGCCCCTTGCTTTGGGGAACGATAATGCTTTCGATGCATTCGAGCCGATTGCGGATGAGTGGACCTTGCTGCGGGAGCCATCGCGTCATCGCTCTTCAAGAGTGATTCCCGGCGGTTATGTAAGTAACCCGACCTTTGGCATTCCTTTCTTTTTAGGTGATTTTTCTTTCTTTCTTGACCTTTGATGAGATTTTTCCTTTTGCCAGTCTGATATTTCCTTGAGGAACATACGTGCTCGCGGGACGACGGGGCTTAAGGATGTTTAGGAGCATCTTCCACCCGTGGTGTGCTGGATGGTATCATCAGCGGGTTTTGGGAGGTTGGCGGCTGCGCTAGATGAGACGCCTCATTCGACAGCGGTCCTGTGCGCTTTGGGGGAGAGGTGGTGGGACACTACCCACACTTTCTATTTTGGCTTTGGGGAGATGACGGTGACTCCCATAGATGTGCAGTAACTTTTGGGGCTGGATTGTGACGAGGAGCAGAAAGAGGCGGATCACTCATTGCGGGTGAGGCCGGAGGCGGTGCAGGCGGCATTTGGTGATGTGAGGAGGATAGTTTCAGGAGACTCTATCCGGCTGTCCCTGCTGAAGGATGTTTTGCTGAGCAGGGTGATTGATGTGAAGGACGGGCTGCAAGTGAGGCAGATGGCCTGGTTATTCATCTTGTTGGTGCTAGGAGGTTTCATGGTGGCGTCGAGCGGCGACGTCGTCCATTTGTGGTTTCTGTCGTACTTGAGGATGTTTTCGAACATCCCTTTCTATGATTGGGGGAGTCTGACCTTGGTGACCCTTCACTCTTCTTTGGATGCATTCAGCCGGTGCTGCCGGCAAACTTTTACTGGAGCCACGTATCTCCTTGAGGTATTCTTTACTTTGTGCATTTTCATTTCATGCATTCGCATTTTCCTTTCAAGCCTTCGCATTTTCCTTATGCATCTATTTTTGCTTGTGAATTCAGACGTGGTTCTATGAGGTGATTGGGTGCAACACCCCGCTGATTGCTCTGAAGGATGACACTGTTGGGGACTTCTGTCGATTATATCAATGGCGTAAAGCCAATCGGCAATCGAAGGGATCTCTTTCCCTAGAGGCGGTGCGTCAGGTCTCGAATGACCTGACCAGTGGTCGGGTAAGGTCCTTTCCTTTTTAGTCTTGGTTTTTGCACCTTTGTATTGACTCATGCCTGCTTGGGGATTTCCAGGTGACCTTTTATCCTTGGGGGACAACGATTCAGGATACGGGGATGACTGGGGTGAACGCGCAGATGAGGCGTTTATTGGCGCATAAGTTTGGCCATTCTTGGTATCTCGGGGAGAGGGTGGTTCGCCAAATTGCTGAGGACGAGGTGGTGGTACCACCCGCGCAGGCCCCTACGTCTATGAGGCGGGAGCGAAAGCTATTGGAGGATGAGAGGATCGCGGCGATGATCGGTGAGTCCTACTCATTATACACTGATATGGCTGCATCGTATGACTTTATGGACTTTGTGACGAGCTGGTTGATGGCGCCTAGCATACACGATGCCTTGCCTTTCCCTCCTGCGGGTTCGAGTCAGGCGGTGGGGTCTTCCCACAGTGGGGGTAGTCCATCGGCACCTGCGGCGGCGGCGGCGACCTCAAAGGTCCCTTTTGTTCGGCTTCACAATCCTTCGTACAACATCCGGCAGGCTGATGGAGGGATAGTGCCGATGCTGCACCGTCCTCTTGCGATGGATCCGAAGGAGCTGGTTTTGACAGAGGAGGTCCCTCGTCCTGCGGTAAACCTTTTGGTCCTTTTCCTCCTTTTGATTTCTTGTGCTTGATCCCTAATTCTGCCTTTTCCTTGCAGCAAGTCCGGGTGTCGACCACTTGGCTCAGGGACATTAGAGATTGGATATCATCGGCGACTGCCCACATTCGGGATGATGTCCCTGTTCCTTCTTGCTTGGTGCCGTCAGCCTCGTCCGGGGAAGACTCTAGCTCGGGTAGTGGGGGCGCATCGTCTCGTCGTAGGAGAAAGAGAGCGCGTCGCAGGGGTGGAAGCTCTTGAGAGAGAGAGAGAGAGAGAGAGAGAGAGAGAGAGAGAGAGAGAGAGTGGGTAAGGCTGAGTCCCGTTATTTTTGGCTTTTCTTTCTATTTCCTACAAAATGATGTAACACAAAAAACAGATATATGCAATGCAATGTAATTTTTTTGATTATCTTTTATTTTAATGTTGAATGAATGCATGCACACGCGCTTTTTAATTTGCTACTGAGACCGTAAAACAGGAGTATATTTGGAATTTTTCGAAGGAAAGTTTTAATTAAAAGGGGAAATTATATAGGGAGGAAAAGGATTTTTGAAATTCTGTCGAGAATATCAATTTATTTTTATTTGAGTTTCCTGATTTGATAAAAGAGGACAAAAGGAAAATTTCCAAAAATAAGGGGTTGTCGATCGACAAGCACCCTGACCTGCCTATCGGCAGTTCAGTCCAGTCCTATCAATTGAAAGCTTTGATTGGTACCCTCTTCAGCCTTTAGTACCTTGTGGGGTAGGATTCCTTCCAATTTCTCCAGGGATTATGTCTTTTGTGAGAGTTCTCAAGTATGAAAAGGGGGGAAGGGTGGAGTATTTTCATCACACCCTTGCATCCTCACCTGCCTATCCATTATCTTTTAGTCTTGCAAGATGGCTCTCCCTGGTAGCGTTTGAGTTTGCCAATTACCTCGAAGCCTTGGAAGCTGTGTGTTCTTATAATGTCGACTATGATGCCTTAAACATGCGTCGAGTCTCCTTACGGCACAATCGACCTTTTGAGTGGAATATGCTGATAGCGGCGGTACACTTCTGGTACCCCGAAGACCATGTATTTCGTTTTGGGTTGGAAGAAGTTTGTCCTACCTACGAGGAATTTTCTGACATACTGGGTGTGAATCCCAGTATTGCCGCGACTTTACCCGAATTTTCCCACTCTCCTAGGGATTTGTTGGACGGGCTTCTTCATATCTCGCCTTCGTTGGCTAGATCGTTAATTGCTGGAGGAATGATCTCCCTCCCGGCGGTGTTGTAGTCCATGGATTTACGAGAAGTAGGTGATGCTGGCTATGCTGGAGCCGTTGTTCTGGGCCTGCTTTCAAAATTGTTGTTGGTGACTGGGGGGGGGTGCAAGTGGACCCACAACTGGAAGCCATTACTTCATGGATGTCATACCGTCGCAATCCTACGGCGGTGATATTGGCGGAGACTCTGAATGGCCTGGATGCCTGGAGAGAAGGTCGTTCTGACTTTTTGAGGGGTAGCCCTGTGATGTTGTTCATGTGGTTGTCTGAAAGATTCCGTTTGGCGATTCCTCCAGAGTATCTCTTGTCGGTTGTACCCAACTTCTTTTCGGTCTACTTCATCCGCGTTGGCCTGCATATTGAGAATTGGGAGAATTGGTTTGTGGAGCATGAGGCTCGTGGGCTGTATTGGTCAGTGCCTTTGGTGGGGATAGTTGCAGCCAGTTTTGAAGCTAGGAGAGTATTCATATGTGCGGCTAGTTGGTCTCACACAGACCTCTTTTTATTTCCCTTGGCAGCTTTTGCGCCAATTTGGCTGGGCGCAGGTTGTGCCCCCTCGAACCTCAAATTTCTTTCCAGTAGAAGATTTGACTGAGCGGTTGCGTCTGTTGCTTGGATCTCTGTGGGAAAATCGGTGTCCGTCGACCCGTCCCTCTCAGTCTGTCGGGAAGGTTTGCCATGTCCCCAAAGATTATATGAAGTTGTTGTGGAGGAAAGTAGTCAGCAATATGTTGGCAGTAGAGACTGGTCAAAGGTGGTTTATTTTATCTGACTCCATGGAAGGGGGTGTTGTGGCTTTTCGAAGATGGTTAAGGCTCATCGATCCATGGAATGTTTGCGACACTCTATTCAGGCAGGGGAAACTTGGGGTCCTCAGGATATAGATGATGAGTGTGAAGGCTCTTCTGGTAGCTATGGGTAGGACTCCTGGGGAGTTTATTTGTGTAACAGATGTGGGGGATTTTATCTGGCTTTTTTTGGTAATAGGTTAAAGGGAGTTATCCGTTCCTTTTTCTTATATAATCTGTACTGTAGTTTTTTATTAATGAAATAAACAAGTTTCTGATCATCCAGCTGTGCCTTTCGATGAATTTTGTGTTTTGAATTATCTATACCGATCGCTAAGGCATACATAATCCTTTTGTTCAAGTAGATATTTAGAATGAACTGTCGTTCTCGGAGATAAGAAAAGAATATATTTTTGTGAAAAAGAAGGGGCCATGCTCATGTGGGATGTATGATCTGCTTACGTACCTCTGGGGTTTTTTGAATTTTTTTTTGTTTAAAAATGGTTTTTTGTAGAGGATCAGGCCCACGTAGTTCTGGGTAGAGGGAAATGAAGAGTTTTTTATTTATTTTAGAATAGAAGGGGGATGAGAAGATTCGTAGCGCGCCGAGATTTCGGACTAGGGGTAGAATTTCTTGAGATGGTCCAGATTGACTGGACGAGCCATCTCTTCCCCATCCAGGTCAGTGAGTATAGCGTCACCGCCGGATAAGATTTTCTTCACAATGTAGGGGCCGCTCCAATTGGGCTTGAATTTTCCTCTGGGATCCCAGATGGGTTCTATTATCTCCTTGAGGGATAAATCCCCTTCTCGGACACCGCGATCCTTGACTCTCTTGTTGAATGAGCGTGCTATTCGACGATGGTATCCCTATATGTGATAAAGGGCTTTTAATCTTCTTTCATCTAGGAGGGCTAGCTCATCAAGACGACTTTGGCACCAATCTTCTTCACTAACCCTGCTTTCGAGCATGACGTGTAGCGAGGGTATTTCCAGCTCCACAGGTAGGTCTGCTTCCATGCCGTAGACCAGGGAGTAAGGGGTAGCCCCAGTAGAGGTTCAGATTGAGGTTCGATAGACCCAGAGGGCATACGGGATCCGGTCGGCCCAATCCCTACAACTTTCGGTCATCTTACTGATGATGGCTTTGAGGTTTTTGTTGGCGGCTTCAACTACACCATTGGTCTGAGGTCGGTAGGGAGAAGATTTGTGTCTCTGAATCCCATACTCGTTGAGTACTTCTATGACTTCTGCCTCGAAGTGCAAACTGTTATCTGATACTAGCTCGTGCGGGACCCCATATCGGCAGATAATATTTTTCTTGATGAATTTGGCCACCTTCTTAGCATTTAATACTGCGTATGACTCAGCTTCGACCCATTTGGTGAAGTAATCACTGGCAACTAGGATGAACTCATGCCCATTTGACGCCTTTGGCGTAACCTTCCCTATGATGTCGATACCCCAGGTAGAGAATGGCCAGGGAGAAGTTATGTTGTATAATTCCCGCGGAGGTAGATGTTGGAGATTGGAGAACTTTTGGCATTTAGGGCATCTCTGAACATAGGCGGTGCAATCCTGGGCCATGGTGGTCCAGTAGTAGCCCTGTCAGATGATCTTCTTGGCAAGCATGTGACCGTTCATGTGGGTCCTGCATTCCCCGTTGTGGATTTTCTGCATTATCTTTTCAATGTCATCCCCTGTGATACAGTGCAAATGAGTGCCATTGAAATTCCTCTTAAGTAGTGCTTTATGACAGATGATGTACTGGGTGGCCAACCTTCGGAGGGTAACTCGGTCATTCTTGTTGGAACCCTCGGGATACCTACCGTACCTGAAGAGGCACCAAATATCATAGTACCAGTAGTTGACTAGCTCAGGATCTTCTGTGGTGACGAGCTCAATATGGTAGCAATGGGTTAGTTTGTCTTGCTTTTGAACTAGGAAGGGGGTCATTGTTATTCCCTCGGGCATGTCGACCATGGAGGCCAAGGTAGCTAGAGCATCGACTAGGTTATTCTTTGCTCGGGGTAGGTAATGGAAGGTGATTTCTCGGAATTGGGAGGCTAACTCTTCTAATTGGGCATGAAAGGGTTGGCGCTTTTCGTCCTTGACTTTCCACTTTCTGATCACTTGACCGATGATGAGGGCAGAATCCCCATATACATCAAGGTATTGAATACTTTTCTTGAGAGCGACCTTGAGTCCCACTGTGCATGCTTCATATTTCGTCATGTTATTGGTGCAGGGGAAATTCAACTTGATGGCGATGGGAGTATGAGAGTCATCTGGGGCAACCAGGAGTATCCCAATGCCATATCCCTTTTTATTGGCAGCGCCGTCAAAGAACATTTGCCATCGGAGGTTATCTTGGGCAGTGTAAAGGATATTCTCATCTAGGAATTCGGAGATCCAGACATTAGCTTCTTCTACGGGATAATCCGCGAGGTAGTCAGAAATGGCCCTTCCTTTAACGGCTTTCTGTGTGACGTACACGATATCGAACTCGGTTAGGAACATCAACCGTTGGGCCATTCGGCTGGATAAGGCGGGTTTCTCAAGCAGGTATTTGATGGGATCCATTTGGGATACAAGTTTGATAGGGAAGGCGAGCATGTAGTGTCGCAACTTTTGGATGACCCAGATAAGTGCGACACATGCCTTTTCTAAAGCAGTGTAGTTGACCTCGTACCCGGCCAATTTATGACTGGCATAATAGATGGCTCTTTTTTTGCGGGAGTCTTCAAGGTATTGGGCTAGCAAAGCCCCAGCTGTAGTGTCAGTTATGGTTAGGTATAGGAGCAAAGGGAGACCAGGCTATGGTGGCATGAGAACTGGAGGTTGGGTCAGATATTGTTTGATTCGTTCAAAAGCTTCTTGGCAAGCCTCGTTCCAAACCTTGGTTGAATCCTTTTGGAGGAGCATGAAGATATGTTCGCAGGTGGAGGTTAACTGGCTGATGAATCGGCTGATGTATTGTAATTTCCCAAGGAAACCTCGGACTTCCTTCTCTGTTCGGGGAGGTGGCATCTCAAGTATGGCTTTCAGCTTGTCGGGATCTGCTTCTATCCCCTTCTCACTGACCATGAATCCTAAGAGTTTTCCCTTTGTAACGCCGAAGACGCATTTTTGTGGATTGAGTCTCATCTGATATTGCCGCAGTCGTCCGAAGAACTTTCGGAGAGCATGAGCATGACATTCTCTAGTTTTGGACTTGATAATCATATCATCCACATAAACCTCGACCCTTTTGTGAATTAGATCGTGCAGGATGGTTGTATCAGCCCTCTGGTAGGTAGCCCCAGCATTTTTGAGACCGAATGGCATAACGGTATAGCAAAAGGTCCCCCATGGGGTGATGAATGCAGTTTTCTCTTGGTGGTCAGGGTGCATCTTGATTTGGTTGTATCTGGCAAACCCTTCGACGAATGACTTGAGAGCATAACTGGCTGTGTTGTCCACGATCATGTCGATATTGGGTAGCGGATAATCATCCTTCGGAGAGTCTTTGTTTAAATCTCGGTAATCCACACACATTCGAACCTTTCCTCCTGATTTCGGTACAGGTACAATATTGGCTAGCCATGTGGGATATTCAATCACTCGAATGAAACCCACGTTCAACTGTTTGAACACCTCCTCCTTGACTTTGAGCGACCATTCGGTGCGGAGTTTTCTCAATTTTTGTTTAACTGGCTTGTAATCTGGGAGAGTGGGGATCTCATGCTGAGATATTTCAGGATTAATACCGGACATATCGTCGTAGGACCATGCGAAGACATCTATGAACTCCTTTAGCAATTCTTTGAGTTGTGTGCGCTCATGCTCGTCAAGGGTGGCCCCTATCCTAATCTCGCGTAGTTGGCTACTAGAATCGAGATTAATAACAACAGTCTCTTCTTTATTAACTTGAACGCGTTTATTTTATTTGTTATTAACCTTATTTAAATCAGTTAAGAATTATTCATTTGTAAAATCATCGTCATCAAAAGTTTGATTAGAATCTAAACAATTAATGTAAGGCACAACAAGATACTCAAAATCTTCGTTTATTTCATTGATAGGAAAAACAGCATTAAGAACCTCGTCAAAAGAGGTCTCGATTACATTTGAGCAAGGATAGATAACAGTAGAAGAAACAGGGTAAACATTGGGGTTAGGGGAGATTGCAAAAGGTAGAACAGGCGCAACATGCTAGTTGAGGATAGATGTATCAATAGCTTTAATCAGACGGGATGGGTCCATTGATGTAGTGCCTGAATGAACCATACAGAGTGCCATCCCCAGTATCTGTAAGTTGAAGGATTCTTCGGAATCACTTTCCTCAATTTTTTCGATATTTTTTATGAGTGGTTGTACGCGGTGTGGGAATTTTTCAGCCCATGGGTAGCTATCTTGGAAAAATATCTCCATTCCAGGCTTCATCTTCTTGTCTGTGTGGTCGTACCATGGTTCTGAAAAGTCGCAAAAGGGGAAATCCTCGCCCTCTTTGATAAATCGTCTATTTAAGGAGTCTCCTGAGATAGTTCGGACGCAGTGTAACCCTCTCTTTGATCGAGTCTGGCGGATCATTCTGAGCTCTTGTTCTGATGGTTGATACCCCAAGCCGAAAGGAGGGAAAGCTTTCTTCAGTTCGATAGACTCGAGTATCCCTTGCTGTCTTTGCCCTAGCCCTAGTTCGGGCATAAAGTGCATATTTCTGAACATCTGAATCACATTGACGTTGCCATGAGGGTCGTATTCTGGACAAACCCTTTCTTTGAAACCGTCCCCTACCGGGAGTAGGAGTGGCTCAACTCGGAATCCTGATAGGAGCATATCATTTGACCCATGCTGTATCTCAAGAATTGGACTATTGGTGCTTGCACCCTCGGTATTATCGTCATCACCCAAAATGGTGATGACTCACCCATCGGCAAAGAACTTTAATTTTTGATGGAGTGAGGAAGACACACCCTTTATACTATAAAGCCAGGGTCGTTCGAGCAACAGGTTAAAATAGGTCGGGATATCGATGACTTAGAATTCAACGACAGGGTTTATAGGGCCATCCCCTATTACACATTTTATGGATCCCATCACCTCCCGACGGGTATTATTGTAGGCACGCACGGTAGCGGAGGTTGGAGCGAGGTCACTTTCTTTGAGCCCCAAGCATCTAAAGGTTCTGAGTGTGCAGACATTCAAAGCGGATCCATTATCAACGAGAGAGAGCGGTACAACCTTCCCCATAACTTCGACGAAGATGTTGAGTGCATGATTGTGGTTTAGCCCAATTTTGGGGATTTTTTCTTCAGAAAAGGACAGCATTTGGGTGGAGGTCAAGGATCCGACCAAATTTACCGCTTCTTCCGGTGTGGTAGACGGAGGAACTGTGGGTCCTGTGAGCAACTTGATTAAAGCATTTCTGTGCATCTGGGAAGACATGAATAGCCCCCATAGAGTGATGTTAGCTTGAGTTTTCTTCAGTTGATCGACGATCTTGCTCTCCTTGATGGCCATTTCTGGCATAGGAAGGTCTTTAACGCCCTTCCCTTTGTCATTTATTGGTAGTAAGCTTTGGATCTGGTAGTGCCTCCCTGATCTGGTCATGTGATTTACTGAAGAAGAGAAAAACATGAATCCCGTTTCTTCATCGATCTCAGGTTGCTCCGCCACCCTATTTATTTCTCCGAGGAGTTCTTCAAATGATATCATCCCACATAAGTCGGCTATTGGGCCAGTTCTTCCTGAAGCTTGCTCTTTATTTGAATATTTGATTTCTTCCCCCCATCCGGTGGAAACAATTCTATTTTCCCCTGTGAAGTCAATGCATTCCACAACTTCAACGACTTTCTCATATAGGTCTTCCCATTTCGTGGGGATGTGTAAGGGTGAAAGGACTAGGTGCCCTTATAGATTCAAAGCACCAAATAACTCGGTGATAATGCAAATGTTGTTGGTTTGCCTGAATGCTTCCGCCATGATCTGGACAACATCATCTAAGTTGACTTCATCAGTTGGTATCACCCAACTATCTGATTCTCGGGCCCATTTTCGCGCTTCCAAAAATAGCGCACTGAACTTCTGGCAATCGATAATCATCTGTGAGGGCAATTTCAGCCCGAACTCTAGGAGTTGATTTAATACCTCTGACAATTCTATATTTCCACTTTCAGAACGGCTCCGGACAGTGATGCACGCTCTGGTAAGGAGTGACAGTGCCTGATCAGCGAGGCTAGTAGTGTTTAGGAGGAAATATGGGCAAATTTGAAGAGGTTTAGGAGAGTACATGGGTGTGATTTGAGTTGAAGGATCGAAATCTGGGTTTTCTTCCAAGAAGATGGCATTGGTGTGATTTGGGAGTGGATTGTGAGTAGTGTTTGGCTTAGGATTAGTTGGTGGGGTGATGGTACCCCGGTCAATGAGATCTTGGATTATGTTCCGAAGGTGAAAGCATTGGTTGGTGGTATGGTCAGCTGTTTGGTGAAAGGCGCAATGAGCATCGGTCTTGAAATTTCTAGGAAGTGGATTGGGTAATGGACGGGGATCCAAGGGTTTTATAAGGTTTCAGCTTAATAGGGCTTGGTAGACTTTGGAGAGGGAAGCATGAAGCTCAGTGTATTCCCTTCGGACGGGGGCAAGACGACTTTCTGGTGCCCATGATGTGGTTAGTTGAGAGATGTTATTGATGGTTGAGACTGTAGAATTGGCAGGCTCGTCATACTTTCTAGGGGTGAACTGTCCGGACACCTTCTTCGGTTCAACTTCTGTTTTGGCGAGACCTTCCTCGATTCTACTCCTGCTTCTCTGAGAGCTCGAAAGTGGGGGTAATACTGTCCTCCCATGGTTGCTCGACCATGGGGTAAGAAATTCTTCTTCACTATGTTGACTTGTTCTTCCTCAGATGGACGATTGGTCATGGTAGCTTCTTTTTCCCTCCATCAGGCTATGAAGTTACTGACTGATTCTCCAGAGTTTTGTTTGAGCAGCTCTAAATCACGACGGGTGACCTCGAGCTCTTTGTTATATTTGTACTGCGACATGAATTCTCGGGCTACATCCTCCCAGTTACGGATTCTGGATTCCTCGAGAGATAAAAACCATCGGAGGGCGCTATCCTTCAAAGTTTGTTGAAACAGTTGGGCCATTACTTCTCTAGAAGCCCCTAGGAGAGTCATGGAACGGTGATAACTACGAAGATGGACAATCGGGGGTCCTCTCCCCCCGAACTTCTCGATATTTGGCATCTTGAACTTCTCGGGTAACCTCGCTTTAGGATAAGGAGACATGTGGGTATAGTCCATGTAATTCCCAGAGATCCTGACCTGATCAAACTTCTTGGTGAGCATCTTAAGATCCTCTTTGAATTTATTCAACTCCTCCTCCTTTGGATCAACGACCACAAGCTGGGCAATGTTTGGCATTGAAAGTTGGGCAGGCGGAGGCCCATTGGCAGGAGGGGCATGTGGAGCGTGCTGATATTCTTTCGGGACCCAGATAGGCTCGAGTGGACCCATAGCACGAGGGAACAGGGCCTCGGGCTCTTGAAGAATAGGAACTTGGTTTCGTTGCATTTCTCGGACCTCAGCTTGGAGGTTGTCAATCTTGGCCACGAGCTGAGCTAGGACTGTCGGCAGATCCGGTTGTATAACTGGTGCTTGATTAGCACTCTCCATGGAAAGTAGATGGGTTTCGGACTCGGAAGGAGTAGTAGAGGAACGGATGGAACTCCGGGGTGATTGGACTGAAGATCGAAGCCAATAAGGAGCCAGGCCAAGGGCGTGCGATCGACCTGAGAAGGCGTAGGATGAGATTTATTTTTGAGAAAAAAGGGAAGAAACTATTTTTGGATTTTTGATAAAAAAGGGAGAAATGTTTTTGGATTTTTGATAAAGAAGGGAGAAATGTTTTTGGATTTTTGATAAAAAGGGAGAAATGTTTATGTTTTTGGATTTTTGATAAAGAAGGGAGAAATGTTTTTGGAGACGGAACTCAGCATGATTATTATGATTATTATGTTCTCACTTGTATTTAATTGTCCTAAATGCAATGCCAGACGGGACCCGAGCCTGGAAAAGTGGGGGTCTTAATATATGCAAAGCTACATTTGGACTTGTAACCAGGCTCGTGGACAGGGTCCTGTTTTAAAAAATGCGCAAAAATTGGGCGGCAGACCGACCCGGAATTTTGACAGAGTTTCGGGTCGAAATCGGCAATCTAAAATGTGTGTCCTAGGTTTGACACCTATATGCGGGTATGCAATTGGTTGGGTGAATCGACATGGATTCCCCTCTTTGGCGTGACTTCCACGATATACGTCTTGCTCTTGCGGTCAATCGGTACATGTGGACAAGCTATTTGATATACCTGAGTGTACGTGAATTGCCTCACCATATACCTCGTGGGGACGGTACGTGTGAGAGCATATTCGATATACTCGGCGTACGTGAATGAATTCCCTGCGATATACCTCCCGTCATGACTTCGGTCAAGCGGTACGATGCGGGGGAATCGTTCAATATACGTCGAAGGTACTTGGCCATTGGAAGGTGAGAGTCATATCGCTTAGGCTAGCTGCGACCTGCCGGACCAGCGCCCATCACGAAGTGACCCTCCAGTTACTGGGTAAAATTTGGTAAATAGCAATGCTCTTTGGTGATATCGTGTGAATCATGCATGATTCTCGTATTAGTATCTTATGAAGAGGATGCCTTTCTTGATTATGCCAAACAGGGAACAAAGTACAAGTACCTTAAAAGGTATACCAAGTATGGATGGGTGATGCGTGCAACATGGGGATATACATTTGATCCTAGGTGCACGTGGTGTGAAGTGTACATGGAGAATTTTCTACAAGTGTGTGAATATAAGCATAAGCATGGGATACACATGTGAGAAAGGGGGATAGGCAGATATGGGGGGAAACAAAAACAAATATATCATCCATGTAAATAGAGTCAAGCCCTCAAAATATATAGAATCCCCAGCAGAGTCGCCACTGTGGCCATCCCCGTCGCGGAGGGAAAAGGATCCTTCGGGTCCCGCGCGTTCCCTCTCGGGAGAGCGCTTCGGCCGGCGTCGATTTGTGAGGTTTGAAAATGTAGAGAGATTCAGAGTCGCCAGTCTATTTTACTCAAAACACACAAAAGAAAAAGGGGAAGCCACCCCGAAGGATAGCATCCAAAGACATACTGGTGCGTGCGAAACCAAAATGATTCGAGAAGGGTTCGGAGGCTTAGTTACGAAATGGGAAGGTGTTAGGCACCCATTCCGCCCTTTCGGTCTCTCGTGAATATTTTCTATTTTCCTTTATATTCTCCCCCCCCCCCCCCCCCCCCGATATGTGTGCATGTGTATATATAGAATGGAGGTAGGAATCCTCGACTTGTATCATGGAAAAGATAAAGCGAGTCATCCGTAGGAATGTGAGATTAATGTAGAAAATAGGATTTGCGTGATTACCCTTGCGTTGATCGTTATTAGGGAACGATAACGCATGTGGAATAATACGCCACTAAGAACGAATTTATAGAATATAATAGAAAATGAGATAGAGAGAAGATAGAAAATAAGAGAAAAAGTGAGAAAAGGACTCGAGTCTCGGGTTTTACCCCGAGACTCCTATGTAGCCTATAAAGGCATCAAAGTCCACGTAGTTCGCATACAAAATGAAGGGTGGGGTTTATCCCATAAATCCAAATGGAGAAATCTCTTATTTGTAAGTGTGTGTGTGTGTAGAAAAAGTGTTTTAGTTGTGAGAAAAGTGTGAAAAAAGTGTGAGAATCCCTATTTGGAATTTATGAGCAAACCCTATTTTTCTTGTTTTTTGGGTTTTATTTATATGAAAATAGGAGATGTGCAGTAATACTAGATAAAAAGTATGTTAGGATATGTGAAATAAGATAATAAAATTGCTTAAGTAATAAAACAAGTTATTGCAAAGTTAAGAAGATTTGAAGAGAAAGGTGAGAAAGATGGACCTTCTTGGAGACTTTGAGCTTGATCTTGAATGTTGAAAAGCAACCCTTGCACTTGGATGATGATGGAGAGTGGTTAATTCATCAAGTTTGATGAAAGGAATAATGAAAAGTGGAAGTAAAAAAGGGATTTGGAAGTTGAAATCACGCTGCCTTCAAGAGAGGTTTCTGGGGTTTTCTGAAAGTGATTTGCTTCTGATATGAGCTCCTCTTGCAAATGAGGCCAAGGCCTCCTTTTATAGGCCTAGGGGCCTGCCGATCGGCATTTCCATGGCACTACCTATCGGCAGGTGCCGATAGCCAGGGTCTGGGACCTGCCATTTGGTAGTGCGTTTCAGGCTTTTTCGGAAAATTGGCCGCATAAGGCAAACCGTTGGTCAGAATTGTGCACGAGGTATACCATTGGAAAGGTATTTTAGATACCTTTGAAAGTCCTTTGGACCGCTCCCGAGTTTGGTAGTTGACTTTGGGTCAAATGTGACTCGGAAGCGTTTGTCAGTCCGATGGACGGGGAATCGTTCGGACGCAAATGGATCGTTCGAATCGCACATGGGGTGGACCGTTAGAAAGGTTAGGAGATGTAATTTGACATTCTGGTTCGGGAGTTGACTTTGGTCAACCGGGCCCGAGAAGCATTCGGTGACCTCTCGGAGTCAAACAGATCGTTCGTCCTCATGGAAGGTCGGAATCGCGCACGGGACGGACCGTTGGAAAGGGTTTTCAGTGCCCTTCGAAGATTCATTCAGCCTCGGTCAAGCTGAAGAGTTGACTTAGGTCAAACAGAGCCCGAGAGCGCCTGGTGGCCTCTAGGTCGAGTTTCGGACGCAAACGGATCGTTCGCCCGCATGGTAAGTCAGAATCGCGCACGGGACGAACTGTTGGAAAGGGTATTCAGTGCCCTTCTAAGATTCATTGAGTCTCAGTCGAGATGAAGAATTTGACTTTTGGTCAAACCGAGCCGGGGAGTGCCCGATGGCTTCCAGGTCGTGCTCGGGACATGACCTGGGTTTGCGGTGATGAGGTGAGGTACTAGGGACCTAAGGAGAGTCAGGGGGGAACAAAATGAGGTGTCTACAGGTTCAAATAATAATCACAAAAGATTCTTAAAAATCTTGGGATGAAATCAAGAATTAAAAAGAAACAACTTCATCTTTTCTGGGGAGGTCGATCGATCGATGGTCTTGGGTCGATCTATCGATCACCCAGATATCAGCCCAGATTCTGCATTATTTTTTCTACGGGTTTTATACTTTTTAATTTTCAAAACATTTATCAAATAATTCCAAATTCCCTAATATTCATTTCATATGATATACCAAGATATATAAATGATTTCAAATATTCAAACCACCTAAAATCATCAAGAAGGTTGGATTTAAAACACATTGTTTCCAGAAAACTCATAATTTTATATTTATCCATGAACAACATATAAACTCTAATTTTTCTTCACCAAATGATTCCCAATTTAATCTCGTGATATTCAGATCATATACCATTATATATGGATAAGTTTTAACGTATCCAAAATCATTTAAACATCATTAACATGAATCTATTTACTCAAATTCCATTTTATTCTCATGAACTTCTAATTTTTGACTTAATCCTCAATAAGTGTGTAAAACCCAGATTTCTTCACAAGATAATATAAAATTCATGGAGTTTATTCTATACTCAGAAGAGATCATTCGTCAATAATATCCATTTCAAAGATCCATTTAAAATTATTACAAGTTTATCTTTGTTCATGCAACTTTTCAAAATTTTCCCAACTATCCTAGCATGGACAATATAAAAGCTAAGATTGCAATAATTAATCACTTGCCTTTAGATTGTAGGTCTAATCCGTTGGGGATGATACTTTACTAGTGGTCCTCTCTTTTTTTCCGGCCAACTTTCGGCAGTGGTGGTGATGGCTCTTGGTGGTTGTCCTTTGGTTTCCTAGAAAAGTCTTTTCTTTTCCCATAGAAAGTCTCTCTATCTCCCCTAAACCTTTTCCTCTTATTTTTGGTGAATGAACCTAAGCTCTCTAATCTCCTCCCTAATATAATAAAACCCAATTTCCGTGTTTACTATTCACCTCTCTTATAAAATGACCGAAATACACCTCCGGGGTGTCCTTTCAGTTCTAAAGTGCCCCGAGACCCAAATCAAACACCAAAGTAGACTTTTTTAACTATTTGAACCCTTCCGGACACTTTGGCACAGTCAAAATGACCATTCAGGTGACATAATAATAATTTACTTTTATTATTATTTAAATAATAATCCCTACACGACTTAAATGCGCGTCCCGACTTAATTACCATAATTGTCGTACACATAATTCGCGACAAGTTTATAAAGTCATAATCATATATATTACTTTAATCACTAAGTAATATTCAACATAAATCGTATATTACCTTAGTCTCGAGTAATATTTAAATTCGAATTAATTTCCAATTATATCTCAATTAATCCTAATTAATTCCATTTTAAAAGTTATTAAAAATACGGGGTATTACTGAGTGATGCCGTACCACCCCATAAGAGACCTCTTATACCCCGAGGGAATCGTCACACTGGGATGCATTATATTTTCGTATAAATGCGAGGCAATTCGACTTTAGTAATGAGATGATTCAGGTTCTCCAATAATTTCATGGTATGGAGTCGGAGAAGCCTTATCTCCACATTAGAGAATTTGAGGAGGTGTGAGAGACGTTTAGAGATCAAGCTTGCACCTAAGACGTGGTACGCCTCAAGCTTTTCCCTTTTTTACTTAAGGACGAGGCCAAGACTTGACTTTGGTCACTAGCACTGAAATCGATAGCTACGTGGAGAGATAAAATTTACCATAAGTTCTTTCCTGCACATAAGACCAACTCTATTCAGGCTCAAATCCAGCCTTTTAAGAAAAACGATAACGAGGCTTTCTATAGATGTGGGAGAGGTTCAACTAGTTAGTCAATATGTGCCCACATTATGGCTTTGAGAAGTGGAAACTCATCTCTTACTTTCATCATGGTCATAGCCTAAGCTCCAATAAACTCATTGATACTATGTGCTAAGGAGAGTTCTTAGGGTCAAATGCGGATGATGCAGAGGCCCACTTTAAGTGTGTCATCAAAACTACTTAATTGTGGGACACATCAGATCCGAATGCCCAACCCAAAGCTAGAATCATATCCACAGCTCCTTCATCTTCCGAACTCTATCAATTGGACAAGGAATCCGAGTTTATGCGCCAAATTAACCAATTAGCCACGCAGTTATAGGATGTGGTTGAAGCTAGGGGGAACGATGTATACGACTCAACTCGAGCAATTGAGGAGGAGATTTGAGCTATTTATGAGGTAGGACATTTAACGAAGAAATGTTCGATGATACCCGTCTACAAAGTTATACTCCATGAACAAGTTGAGGCGGTGGGAGCTTATAAGGGTAATTTTAACGCTCCTTACGGGAATTCTTTCAATCCCTTATGAAAAAACTATCCCAATTTTAGTTATGGGAAACCGAATGCGATTATGAACCCAAATTCACATGTTGCCTAACAACCACCACCACTCCCACCTTACCAACAAGTGCCACCCATGCAAGGGCCTCCTCCCGCGGCTTATGTGATCCCACTTCTTGCCCAATTTATGCAAACTCAGTAAGGAATAAAAGCCCAAAATGCTCAAAATTTTGCCGACTTAAAGGCATCACTATCTAAATTGCAATCCTCTTTAAGTGTCTAAGAGAAGGGGAAGTTTCTCGCCTAGGACTAACGATCCCCCCAAGGTCAAAGCTATGTGAGCTCTACTCCTCTAAGGGTAAAATTAATGAATATTTTGTTACTAATTTATGAATGAGAAAACAAACGAGCTCGACAAGGATGGTCATAAACAAAAATTATATATTTGTATTTTTCAATTATAATCCTAAAAACCCAATTTTACCAAAATTTAGATTTGCATAAGCTAAATGATCCAATGACAGAAATTAAACTAAACACGCAACCAAACACAACAAATAAGAAAAAATCCCTTTTCAGGGCAAAACCTATATTTAAGCTTTTTAGAAAGTTTCACAAGACTATCGAATTATAGAATACTTGATATCACCCAAACGTATAATGTGAAGTGTCTTAAAAACTTTTAAAGAAAATGCCTCAGTCCAGAGTCATCCACAGGTGGCGGTCCACCCTAGGCATCTACCGATTCAGCCTTCAGCCTTCTCCTGTCGTGATTTATCAGGTCACAAGGTTCAGCCGTAGATAATCCACTCCACAAGGTGTATGCAAAGATACAAAACTTTCTAGGGTTTTAAAAATATTTACAAAACTATTTGGGGATGTAAAGTGTGATTCAAAAAGTGTTTTGGTAACACAAAAAGTGAAAACTTTTGCAACAGATATGCAGGAAAACGTTTTGGCAAAATTCTTACAAAATTTGGAGTCAAAACAGGTATTTAAAGACATAACACAAATTTCGAGGCGGCGAATTCGTTCGAATGAAATTGGAGCTCGTTTGAATGGGAATAACAACTCTTTAGAATGAAAGCTAAGTTCATTCGAACGAGAACAAGCTTCTAATGAACTTCAAACGGATTCAAATAGTACGTCCTCGTTGGATGCTCGTTCAATGTAAAGATTAAAAGACCCTTCTAACGAGAATGTAAATTCGTTTGAATGAGAAATGAATATCGTTTAAACTAGGTTTAAAATAAAATTTTATTTTAAAAACTTTAAAAATACCGGCCTCATTTTTCAATAAAAAATAAATATCCCAAATAACTTTATAAATAATTTCAAACTCCTAAAAGTCTTTATACCTTCTTGAGATGTAGAGGAGTCTTAAACTTGGAGATATTGGTGTTCGGTTCGACGTGTCAGTGCGAGTCAGTTTATAACGGGATACGCTAAATATGTCAAAGTGCAAATAAAATAACTAAAAAGTCTTAAGCTGAAATATTTGCGCTTATAAATCTCCCCCTTTGGATATTCTGGTATAAAACTAACCGAAAACCAAATTAAAAAAATATACCCCTCTACGACAAATATCCTGATACTCTTCCCAAACCCTAGAAATGGACTGGCGTAAGGAAACATTGTCTTCAATCTTCACTTGTTCTTCTCTGGGATAAATTTGTCTTTATGCGGTGTAATATGTTCGTCCTTTAGATACTTACACACATGAAACAATAAAAATACCTCGTGCTGCATCGAGTTTAAAATAGAAAATAAAACTTATAAAACAATAAATCAAACTCGCCCATAAATCAAACTCATCAAATCTCCCTCATAATCTGTTCTCCCTTTTTTGTTCGAAATAGACAAATGACTAGAAACTAAACATGAATTATAAAGCATCACATAGAAAAAGTAAGATATCATCACATAGATATGTAAAGAACGCACGTGTAATGATAATCTCAAAGGAAAAGCCAACTATTTTGAAAATTTTCAAAATTTTCTCAAGTATAATTAGTACAAATACAACACAATAACTCAAGCATAAATAATCCAAATGATCAAGAGTATGATAAATATGGACTAAATGTAAACCGTAATGAGTCAAAACACGATACCATATATAATATATGCAAAATATACCAAATAAAATCGGCACACATATAGAGGTATAAAGGACCACATAACTCGACACAAAAGACATAAGCTTTACACGCGAGCATATAATCGATGTGTTTAAACATGTGGGATGTAATGAATGGCCGTGAACTATATACAAATAAATTATGACTCAAACACTCAAATATATTCAAGAAGTTCTAATTGACGGTAAAACTTTGCCAAACTAATCTTTTGCCTCAAGTGACAAATAAATTGAACTTAATGAACAAACAAGCACAATGCACACAAGTCTAGAATATTGATAATTCTGCAAATCAATAGCGTCCTGACAAAATAAACATAATTAGAACTCATTGTGCAAACCTGTTGATCTTCAACTAAACTTCCTCAAAAGATAAACA
Organism: Sambucus nigra; assembly: GCA_949130495.1. Lineage (NCBI taxonomy): Eukaryota > Viridiplantae > Streptophyta > Magnoliopsida > Dipsacales > Adoxaceae > Sambucus > Sambucus nigra. Next base: position 446,721,979 of record OX422220.1, on the reverse strand, counting down.
ATTATATATTCTATTCTTTTCCTTTCATGATTCTTTTGAAGTTATTTCTTTTGAATGATCAAATATTAAACTAAGTTGGCCCTTTTTTGGAAATATTTCTATTTTTATTGCCTTTAATATTTTATTGGGCTCTTGCCAACGAAGGATTTTACGCAAAGGAGATTTGCTCCTTTTTCAGCCCTTTTCCGTGCTCACTTATATTTTTTTAATACTGAACAAACATTCTCATGGGTAACAGTTTTTACATGCACAAATCCCCCTTAGTAACAAAAACATGTAGATGAAAAAATTAATGGGAGGATATCTCATAAAGCCCAAATATGCATGTGAAGTTAAAATCCAAAAAGTTTATGCATGTGTGTGCGGAGGCATATACAAAGTCGAATCCATAAAGCAAATCAAGTTCGAAACAACTCCATGATAAGATGGTTAATAACACTCTAAGTATCTACAATAGTAACCAAATGTCCTAGCCATATGAAAAGTGCAGAGTGAATTATATTCAAATACACTAATATGCCCTAATAAATATGTGAAACAAAAATACACAAAAATAAAAAATCATTTTGTATTTTTCAAAAAAATTATCAAAATAAAATCTTTTTATATTTTTTCAATATGACTTAATAAAGTAAAAATATATTACAAAAGATACACACATCATAACACTAGCATACATATATCATAAAGCACAATTAGAGTATAACAAACAAAATTACGTAAGCAATCACCCATAAGATATAGCATGTGAAGCATCATGTGCAAGCATGCGAGAATCAACTAGTCTAGTATCTAGCTCCTCCAAAATGGATTTCCTAACCCCAAATAGATTTATACTTAACAGGTAGGTTTTGGGTAACTAAAGGGATAATAGACTTCAACTTCCAATTACCTCTTCCAAGATCATAACAAAAATGCCTAAGGTGACATTTCCTACCACAATGCGAACATGTGTAAACGTGAGGAATGTTACCTATGGGTTGACCTTTTCTAACGTCCTTGGACGTGGTTGACCCTCTAAAACAAACAATGGTCTTGGCTTTAGAGACTGAATCATTGAAAATATGGGAGCCAATACCATCATTACCAAAACTACTCGAGTCTTTTAAATCATCTTTTAACTTCAAAATTTTAGACTCAAGCAAAGAATTAGACTTTTCCAATTTTAGGGACTCCTTCTTCATATATTAAATTATTCCTATAAAGTTATCTCTCTCCCCCTTAATGCTAGTGAACTTATCCCTAAGAGTCTTATCGCATGCCCTCAAATCTAAAATTAATTTATCACTATCCTCATTGACATAAAAACTCACCCTGGAAATTTTAGAGTCTCTATCATCACTCTCTTTCTTGGACAATTCTAAATTCTTAAAATCACGGCCATGTCTACAAGTTTCTCACGAAAGAAATCTCTTTGAGTTTGAACACTTTGCAAAAGTTACAAAATAACTTTAAAATGAGAATTTTCTTTTTAAATAATTTTAATTCTTTTAGCAAACTTCAAATTCAAATGAGATAAATTTTCACTATGGCTATCCATCGAGAAAAAAGTCAAACCTAAGAGATAAGGATAAAAAACCACCCTAAACACCACTATACAAGGATCTACTTGATAACTTAGTGCACCCGGCTCTTATACCACTTGTAAGGGTAAAAATAATGAACGCTCTGATACCAATTTGTGAATACGAAAACAAGCATGCTTGGCAAGGATTATCACAAACAAAAATTCTATTTTTTGTATTTTTCAATTTAAATCCCAAAAATCCAATTTTACCAAATTTTAATTCCTGATTTATTTAGATTTACATAAGCTAAATGATCCAATCATAGAAATTAAACTAAACATGCAACCAAACACAACAAATAAGAAAAAATCCCTTTTAGGGCAAAACTAATATTTCAGCACTTTAGAAAGTTTTACAAGACTATCGACTTACAAACTACTTGATACCACCCATAAGTATAATGCGCAGTGTCTTCAAAACATTTAAAGAAAATGCCTCAGTCCACAGTCATCCACATGTGGTGGTCCACCGTCGGTATCCACCAATTCAGCCTTCAACCTTCTTCATCCTTCTTCTGGCGTGATCTCTCGGGTCACAAGGTTCAGCCATTGAGAATCCACTCTACAAGATGTATGCAAATATACAAAACTTTTTAAGATTTCAAAAAGTTTCACAAACTATTTGAGGATGTAAAGTGTGAATCAACAAGTGTTTTGGTAACACAAAAAGTGAAAACTTTTGCAACAGATATGTAGGAAATATTTTAGCAAAAGTCTTACAAAATTTGGAGTCAAAACAGGTATTTATAGTGTGTATGTCTTCCAAGCTAATTTTGTATTCTTGTACTTTCTTTTTCTAAAATGACAAAATTTGGAATAGTGTGTATGTCTACCACAATATGTGCATAAAGAGTTAGGATGACTAGATGAGGCTCCATTTTTAAATACACTAGAATAACTCTTTTTCTCATTTTGTTCATCATATCCTATACCATTATTATTAAAACGAATTCTTTGATTTTCTATAATTTTATAAAAATATTCATTTCCTTTAGTAAAGGTATCTAAAGATTTCTTTAAATAATCGATCTCTCCTTTTAAACCATTATCTTCAATTTCAAGAGGGTGAGTAACATTTACAGATTTATCCTTTTTAAAAGTTTTAATCTCATTTTTCAATGATTCATTTTCTAATTTCAAATCATCAAAATCATTTGACATAGAATCATAGATAGTTGAAAGTAATGAATGAGACTTCTTAAGATCAATATATTTCTTTTTAAGTTCTTCAAAACTTTCACATAATTCATCAAAAACATTTTGTAATACCTCATAATCATCAACTTCATCATTATCACTATCACTAGAGTTAGGATTAGAGAGTACCTCCTCATTATCATTTGCCATGAGACAAGTAACATTTGTCTCCTCACTGCTTGATTCATCAATATTATCATATAAGCAAGGATTGAATTCTTCCTTTAAAATAAAGCTTGAAATGCAAGGTTGAGTATGTGTCCATTTTCTTCTCACATAATGAAACAATGAACAACACAAGACATCAAACATTTTAGCATACAAATAATAAAAATGTAGAGTGCAGCATTTAGAATAAATACAGAAGAGTTTGTCATGATCTTTAACTCTAAGATTGTTAGATCTAAAAAGTAAGAAGAGCACTAGCTCTGATACCAATTGTTGCCCAGATTATACTCAAGAGGGGGGGGGGGGGGTGAATTGAGTTTTTACAAACTTTAAAGTCAAATTAATATTTTAGAAAAATAGTAAATTTAAATCACTTAAACAAATTTCAGATTAATAAATCTATAAAGAATAAATCCAACAATATAAAAAAAAATGCAACTAACTAATTTAAACAACTAGAGATGCAGATTTTAACACTCTAGAAATATTAAATTAATTTTCGTATGTAATTTAAAGTGATACTCTGAAATTAATTATTTAACTCAAAAATAATTATTTTACCCTTAAAATTAATTTAGTCAAATATCGAAATTAATTTATTTGCAAGATAGTGTGCTGAAAATATTAACTCAAGAAAGCATGTGCAAATAAATAAATAAGAGTGCAGAAAATAAATGACACCGAAATTTAACGTGGTTCGGCCAAATCCCGGCCTACGTCCACGCGCCTAGAGCCCCTGTCTCCTTTGCGCTTTACTAAACCTGATCCACTTGCGGGTAGGATCAAACCACCGCGTACAACTGTTTGCAAGCTAACTCCGAGCTTCAAACCCCGTGGCCCACTTGCGGGTAGGAACCAATCACCGGTACAAACCGAAGCTTCAACAAAGCTTCACAACAAATCTGAATTTTTGTGGTACAAGGTAAAATACTGAAACTCCTTAAAATACAATTTGTAATCTGAGTTTCTGAAACTTCAATAAATGATGTTGAAGTAGGCACAAGTCTTCTTCTTCAATGATTGAGCAGATGATAAAATTAATTGCTCTCTTGAATGTGTAGCTGAGTAGTAAATTAAAATGCTCTCAATAATATTTGAAGTCTGTCTCATATTCTCATTCAAGTCTGTCTCTCTTCAATGCAGCTCTTCAAAGCTTTAAATGTGCCTTCCAAAAACTAGCTGTTAGACACATGCATTTTGAGCATTTAATGCTCCAGATTTTCTGAGATGGTGTAGCTTCAAAATGATCTTCAAGTCTGATATGCAGATATTCATTTTTTGTTTATCTGCTCCAATAAAATATAGCTGTTATAGCACAGAAGTGGTAATCTGAAAATATGGAATCTGAAAGGTACATCACTCAGTGTCCTCATTTGTGTATATTTGGATCTGCAAAAATATTAGTCCACATGCAAATAGAAATATCTAATGTGTAAAGAATATATAGATTAAAGTACATTTTTCTGTCAAGATAATAAATGGCACAGAGTAAGTACATGTACAACCTAGTCACAGGATTGCAGGAATATATATGTACATATATATATATGAAAGGTGTACATATATATATTGTAAAAAAAATTATTTCCTCCACTGATATAAAAAATAAATTTCTGACTGATAGAAATATTTCGAACTGATACCGAACAGATATAAACAAATATCGAATAAAATATTTCTGAACAGATACATACGTTAAAAATAATTCGGACTTGAAATATATATAAAACAGATTTCTGGAAAAAAAAATTGGACTGAAATATGTATATAAAAAATTTCGTACAGATACATATATATATATATATATATATATATCAGATTTCTGAACAGAAAAAAAAAAATAGCTGTTAACAGATGACACCCTTAATCCAACGGACAAAGCAAATCAGTCATCCATTGAAGATTTCAAGGACTGAAACTTTCCACTGCCGAAAGCTGTTGAAGTAATGGCTGGATTTTCTAACAAGTCAAGTCGTGCTTTTATTAAGAGAGAGAAAAGTGATTTTTTCAAAATCTGGTGGAAGCCCTACCTTGGTAATGACACTAGCCTTTGAAAGCTAAAAAGCTTTAAGGCCAAGTCTTATGGCAGTCACCCCAAACAAAAAACGCCAGCTAATGAATATATAAAAATATTATGTTTGAAGAAACAAAACTTCTTTATGAAAGTTCTCGGCACAGCCAACAGAGTTTTTTTTTTAATTAAAAACTGAACGGCGTCATTTATAAAAAATAGCTTTGGTTTAGAACGAAACCGTGATCAGCTCTGATAATAAAAAAAAGAGGCGACAACTTGGTAAAGGCCTAAGGCCATAGGCGGTCAAGTCCAAAAGCAGATTTCGTATATATAAAAAATTTCGGACAAAGCAAAACAGATATACACGTAAAAAGAATTCGGAACAGATATTTTCGTAAAAGAAATTGAACAGATATTTTAAAAAATTATTTTGGATCGGACAGACATTTATAAAGAGGATTTCGGACGGACAAGAAAAATATTTCGAACAGAAATTTATAAAAAGAATTTTCATTAAAAAAAAAGGATACCGACGTCGTTAAAATGAAAATACAAAAACCATTTCTGTTTTTAAGAAATACTCAAACCGTCACAGTGTACCGTACCAACTGCGTTCCATATGCAATATCAGCTAGAAAATAATCTACTGAATCGTCATTTGGATTCTTAAATCACGAATAGTGATCAGGTATTGTCAAATCCATGTACTTTCAAAGTAAATCCATGGAGACAACAAACACTAGCCGAAAGTTCCTATAGCAGGTAAAATCACTAAAGTCTATACTCCTAAGATAATAGGAAGAGAAATAGTCCAGTACTCATTAAATGAGTATATCCGAAAATTTACCAAGGTAGAAGGGATGAAACCTAAGGCTACAGAAATGGCATTTGTTAAATCGTGTACAACCAAAGATATAATGCCAAAAAAAATGGAACCAAATGATTTTAACAAAAAGAATTTTACGATAACAGATTTAATTTTATTAAAATATGAACCAACTTATTTTTTAAATAACAAATTCATTTTTAATCAAAACTATTTTTGTTAAAAATAAATTTTCAGTAAAAATAATCCAATTCCATTTAAAAAAAAATTAGACTCACAATTAATTAGCAACAACTTAAAAATCATGGATCAATAAATACATGAGTATCTAATGTGTGAAGTGCAAATGTGCAACCATACGAAAGTACCTGTACTCGGATATGTCATTGAGTAGAGTCGAGGCATGTTGAGTCGTGAAAATAAAACATCAGAATAAATATGTAATCAAGGCACTATGACATAAATGCAAATATTATATAATATAATAAATATATGTATATAATGGTATATGAACAAGATTATATTATAAATATTATATAATAATAAATATCTACAGAATAACTTAATAAAAATATATTTGGAATCATCAAAATCAATATATTAAGTTAAACTAAAATGTACATTAATTAAACTAATTTAATTAAATAGGGACAAATAACATTTTCGTTAACAAAAGAGTTGTTGACTTGTCACCTCCTCTGCAATACGTGCAAAAGGCAAGGAGGTTTCACCCGGCATGCAAGAGGCTAAAGATGCCCCTTTAGATGAGAGTGAAAAAAAGACACAGTTAGGCCTGAAGTGATAGTGAAACCCTTATATCCGCACCATACCCTCAACAGTTGGTCCTTCCTCTTAAAGGGGCAGCCCGTGATGACATTTTAAAGGTGTTTAAGCAAGTGAAGTTAAACCTACCTTTTCTTGAGTAGAAAAAGAAAATTTTCGTGTACGCTAAGTTCTTAAAGGACTTGCTCACGGTGAAACGAAAGTTAAAGGTGAAGAAAAAGGGTTTTATTGCATAAAATGTGAGTTCAGTATTATTGAACGACCTCCCACCAAAATATAAAGATCCGAGTGCCCCTATCATTTTATGAATTATTGGAGAAAATAAAATTGAGAAGTACTTATTAGATTTAGGGGAGAGTGTTAACATTCCACCATATTCCATCTATAAAAAGCTTGATTTGGGAGATCATAAGCACACCAAAATTACTCTCCAACTTTCGGATCGTTCCGTGAAGGTACATCTGGGGTAGTTGAGGATGTGATCATCCAAGTCGACACTTTATACTTCCTGGTAGATTTTCTCATTTGGAACACGGAGCCCTCCTCTCCATTGAGTCATTATGTTCTCGTTATTCCTGTCCGCCCTTTCTTAGCCACCGCTAAAGTGTTGATTAACACGCGTAATGGGCAAATAAAACTCATGTTCGGGAATATGACACTCGAAATGAATATCTTCAACATCACCAAGCAAATGGGTGATAATGATGATTTACACGACACGGATCGTAATGAGGAGGTAGTACACGAACAATTTGAGGGTAATAATTTTAAGGATTCACATGAGGCGTGTTTAGTGACGGCTATCTAGAGCGAGAGAAAGTATTTGTAGATTGATCGAGAGATGCGTATGATGAGAAACACAACCGATCTACGTGCTTGGCCACCTAATTTATCTTTAGATATGAGCCTGAAAAATTTTGAGAAAGAATTTGGGCCGGTGGATGAGAACCTCACTGTTGAAGTCCAATCGTAATTGAACTCATTTTGTCACTTAGACGAGAGCGACCGAAAAGATTGGATAGATCAATTCCTTCTTTGTGAACGTCTACTCATGACACTTGAGTTCTCGAATGAGATTAGGGAGAGTATCGTCTGATTTAGAGCCCGATCCATGCATTCTCGAGTTTGAGAGCAATCTTAGCTTAGCATGTCATTCGAAATTCCAGTATGATAATCACTTTAAGTCTAACCATATATGTTATAAGGTGATTGGATACCTCGATAATTACACTCACCTCATTCATTACATATCTCTAGGTGTACATTTTTTCCAATTGAGTCGATTCCCAATTATTCGAACTTTCGATTTATGATTTAGGGGAGGTGGAAATGATTTTATTAGACCCGTATAAGGGGATGGGTAAGTTTTAGGAGAGAGGTCATCGCACTCCCAACGCGTATGGGGTGAGTTTTTGTTGTATTTTTTAGTCATGTGAGTGTGTAGAGTGTTTAGGAGTGCATTGAATGCAAATTATGTTTGAATTTATTATTGTTCCTTTGCATTTTAAATTTTGTTTCTTTTCTATTTCGCACTCATTCTTGTCTTATTTAGATTTTAGTCCTTTTGATTGAGAACATTGCAAAAGTATAAGTTGGGGGGGGGGGGGGGGGAGAGGGTACACGTGCGTATTTTAAACTTCACAAATTTTAAAATGCCAAAAAAAATTTGAAAAAGTTATAATTCCAAAAAAATGAAAAATGTCAAAAACTTCAAAAATATTTTTTTTTCAAAATAAATAACAATTGGAATTTAAAATCTTCAAAAATATCACTAAATTTTTGTTTGAAGTCCCAATTTATAAAAACTCAAATGCACGAAGTCGAAATTGACCCAAACCGAAAATTGAGAAAAAATTTACGACATTACGAATAAGTGTGGAGATTTTTATCCCGGTGAGATTTTTAAGCCTATCAGTTTTTCGAGTAATTAAATCAATCCGAGTTAAAACTAACTCAAAAGTTCTTTTCAGTGATAAAAAATCGTTGAGGATCTCAAAATCTTTGTTTGATTGGTTACGAAAAATGAGTGAAATATTATTTTGAAAACGCGTTAAAAATATCTTAAAAATAAATTCATCTCGAGATGCATTTGGTAACTTGATTAGTAATTCGGATACATAAAGTAATGCCATCGTTTGTTTACCTAAAAATTTTAGCCATAAAAAGTCATGAAAAATATCATTTTGCAAACCACTTTGGGTCTAAAAATTGATATACCTTTTCGTTTGTTAACCCGAAAAACTCAATTAGCCCGAAGTTGTGAAAATAAAAAAATTCATCAATCAAGTCCAAACGGTACATAAAAAGGGGAAGAAAGATAAAGAAAAATATTTAAACAAAAAAAGAGAGGAAAAAATAGGGAAAAAATGAGAAAAAATGAAAAATAAAAGAAAAGAAGATAAAAGAAGAAAATGAGCCAAAAGCCCGAAAAAGTACCAACGGACATCGCAAGAAAAATTTTCAACTTCGAAACTTCTCAAACATTCCCATTATTACCCAAAACACCTTAACCCGAAAAGGTCCTAATCGAGTTCGAATAACAAAGTCAATTATCGCGTGGAGAGCTAAAAATATAAAAAAGATAATAAAGAGACAAAACAGTGCGAACAAAGAATGATATTTTTCTGTTTTTCAATGACTGTATTCCGTTCATGAGATCTTTTCACCTTAAATTTCGTCTTTCAAATTGTGAGCGTGAACTTGTGTTCAATTACATTTACTCTTAATATCACGCACACCGAGAGAAAATAGCCACAATTCGAGTGATTCGTTTGTGAGGACATTCCGTGAGAAATTGAATCAAAGCAAATTTTCGACAAGTAACATAATGATCGATCGATGGCAGTTAGCGGTTTGATTTTCGACTTCGCAGACACATACTATGAATTGAGATTTATTGAATAAAAATTTGATGCGATTATTTTTCTGGAATTTAAATTGTACGATTTTTAATTATTTTGATATTTTCTTTTAGTCGTGTACAAACGAATTTTGTAGATAAATTCACTACAACCCCTCACGAGACACCACTCATCCTACTATGGTAACTTGGGGGTTTAACGACTTGTTGTATATGCTAAATGCAATATCTTGCCCGCGAAAGAGGTATCTTATCCCATTAGTTATTTAGAAATTTATTTAGACTCATACTCTCATTCTTTTACATTGCTCTGGACTAGAAACATTCTAAGTTGGAGGGATTTGATTAGGTATAAATATTTCATATTTATCCCTTTAATTTTGATATTTATACAGTCCTGTACAGTGCATTTGGCTTGGATTTATCTCATATTTATGCTACTAACCCTTTTTGAAAAGTGTTTCGTATTTTGTGTATTTCTCTAATATTTTATGGGAAAATTGTGCAATAGGATGAAAGAGAAAAGCTGAAACAGTGAAAGAATCGCGAAAAAAAAGTCAAGGAAAATTTTGTAATTTTATAATTAGAACCCGGAGGAGGAGCCAACTGAAAAGTCTAAGATCTCGAAATCATGATAATGCTAGAAAAAACGAGACCACAGTCCGAGCTACGGTGAAGAAGTTATGACCATTTGAAGTTAAGATGAAATTTAGGGGTAAAACTGTAATTAAAAAGAAATTAAAAAATCTAAGGTAGAGATTCTAACCAAACTTGTTCGGTCACCTAATGGGTTTGACCAATGGGTTCGATCTAAGACGGGAATTTTATATTTTCCTTAGATTTTAGCTACAAGAATTTGAGTGTATTTAAACTTCTTTAAAAACTTTTATTACTTGTAAGCACCTATTATGAGTATTTTATCATTGTTATCATTCATTGTAAGGCACCATATGATTAAGAACTTCTTGGAGCAACATTTACATACCTTTGCACCTCAATATCAATAGAAGATCATAGTTTTTCCAGAATTTCTTCAAGCTTGATTCTTATTGCGTGCTTTACATTATTCATCATTGGTAACTATAATCTCCACCATCTTTCTTATTATTTATTCATCATGTCTACATGCAAATTCATCAATTCATGAGTAGAAATTAAGATCACGTCCGACTGGATTTTTAGAGAGCTGGGGAACATGAACCCAACCTGGGCGTTAGATGTTAGGTATAAAATTAAAAATAAATGTATACGTAATTATTAGAGTTTGATACTTTTATTGGGACTAATATAGTAGGTCTCTTAACTCCATTTGTCGTAGGCAATCGGAATGTTTGAGGATACGATATACGTATCAATAATCTTATCATTTGCATTAATTTAGTTATTAGCTAAATATTGTGCGGAGTAATATTCTCACATATTTAGTGCTTCGATTCAATTAATGTTCTTCTTTAAATTAATTATATAATTATCAAGAATGTTATATTTAACGAAAATACCTACGGTTCGAGGGATTGGATCCCAACTCCACTTTTCCCAAATAATTTTTAAAAATAAAATTCTAGTTTCTTTCTTTCTTTCAAATTAAATTGTACTTTCTAGTTAAGTTTTCTTAGTTAATTAGAAATTTTTCCAAAATCAATTCACCTTTTCTTTTCTTTCGAGAGTCGATAGCTAGATTTTAGAAGCCTACCTCATTGTCGTCAAAACGTTTATCATTTTATTCCCTGAGGATTCGACCTCGACTTACCGGGTATTATTTGAGCGATCGACTTGCACTTGAGCCATTGGTACACACGTAGTATACACATTCGGCATCGTGCCAATAATAAAATACATGCTCGATACAATGGAATGGGAAAATGCGAAAGGAAGATATTAAACAAACAACTTGTTACAAAAAGTTACAAGAATATCATTTACAATAACAAAAGTACAAAAAGAGACAATAGTTATGATAGACTGGCGAGAACAATAGCAATATCTCGTCTTCGGCTATCATCGGGATTTGGTCGGAACTCATCGTCACTCTGATGAGAAAATAAATAGTTATTGGCCAACTGAAGAGGATTAACATCTAAAGAAACCCAACTTTCTTCGTTGGTAAATGGTGGGTGCCGATAATTCGAACAATCAACTTGGTACATATACCAAAGCTGAAGTCCTTAGGAACCTTCCCCACCCCTAAGGCGTTCAACTAACTATGCTTATAAGCTATTTTCTTTGCTTCATCCAACCTGACAGGGCCATCTTCCCACCCTTCCTCATAGCAAGTAGGTCATGCTGCTTGAGGACCCATCCTTAAAAGATAGTGCGGTTTGACGATATTGCGACTAAGGCCCATCACCATAACATGAGCTCTTCGGGAGCCATCCTCTGCCTCAGCAGGTTTCTTCTTAAGGGAGTCATTTTAAGCCTGGAGTAGGGCCCCAACACCCTTTTCCCCTGCAAGTTACGCTTTTAAGGAAGTCACTTCTTCTTTCATGGAGTAGGGCCCCAACTATGCCTCAGCAAGTTTCTTTTTTTACATCATCTTTTAACTTGGCTACGAGGGTAGACTGGTCTTTGTAGGCATCAACCATATTTTTCAGGGCCTTACAAAGAGAAATAAATGCACGGTGGTCTTGAGCACTTACATCCCAACCAAGGATGACGTCATGGTTGCCGATAAAAGAAGGAATATCTTTCGCAATATTTATGTATTACAGAAGGTAAGAGCAAAGAGGGAATATTCAGCAATAATTCAACATATAATTGAAATTTACAAAAGTCTTTCATTAATAATTAAAATGGGCAAAGCCCTTATAAATAGAGACCAAAGGAAAAATACAAGAGCATATAAGTTAATCGTTCCTAACTAAGTTTTCTTGTTCTTGACCTGCTCTTGAGTCTCTGGGGCCTTACCTTTGGCAGCTGTAGGAGAATTCTGGTCGACTAGAGCATCTGTGGTAGTCTTCTCATTAGCTTTTGGCGGAGAACTAAGGTTATACTTGCCAAAAAACTCAGAGTTAACAGGGACATTCTCCCTTACCAAGGCAGCATCCTAATCCTTTTTGAAGTTGGACTTCTTGATGTAGGCCATCTGGTGCTTGGTATCCTCGAAGGCTTCAGTATAGCCCTTATCATAGTTGGCCTCCTTGGTCATAGAGAGAGCTTCATAGTCCTTCTTTAACCGATCGCATTCAGCCTCCAGCTGGTCATTAATGACCTTTATTTGGTCATGATCATTCTTCAGCATGCTCATGGCATCACTGGTGGACTTTCTCTCATCATCATATGCCCTATTGGCAGTAGTAATGGCCTTATTAGACTTGTCCAAGGTTATCGTTAGATCATAATTTATCTTGGATTGATCCAAGTGACTCTCCAAAATAACGATGAAGTCCATTACAAACTGTAAACAAATAAATAAAAAGTATGTCAAAATACAGAATGAAGAATCCAACAACTTTAAGCAGAACAAAAAGAGATTTGGCTTACTAAATACAAAGCTTAAGTGATATGAGTTCAGAGTTGGTCGAAGGATAGTTGTCCGACCTACTCATGGTTAAACACGAGCACACACCCCTTCAATAAATCGGAGGCCAATAAGGGGTTCTTGGATACATACATCACCTATTGAGTTCTCCCAGAGGTGGTGGTATCACCCTTATTTGAGGGCTACATATGCATGGAGGAAGGGGTTGTGTCCTTTTTGCCCTTCTCTCGAACTGATAAGTCCAATTTGATAGAAAATGGGGCCTCTTATTCAGTCCTCTTTGAGGACTTAGCCTTAGGGTAGGAGGAATTGACATAGTTTTCTTCAATCAGTAAAATTCTTTTTCTGGGAGCCATTGAGCCTTTTTCCTCGATAAGAATGGACTCAATGTTCAATGGTCCAAAGGAGGATAGGATAGAAGCTACCTCGCTTGTTGAAGTGTAAGATTATGAATTGTATCTACTGCATGAACTGTCCAACTGCCAACAGAATTCTTATACTCAAGAAGAAAAAGAGGCATAACGAAGATAGTCACCACCTTGAACCAGGGGTTCTTTCATTTTTCAGACCTTCAACAGCTCCTCCCTATTAATATGGGTAAGATAAGGGTCTTTTTTCTTTGATCAAACTTCTTAGAAAAAATAAGAAATTTGATCAACAACCACACAATCAAGAGAAAATTTAAAAAGCATAAAAGTAAAGCATGAACCTATATCACACCCACATTCTTAGCACAAGAACCCTTGGTACTGCTCACCTTCAGAGAGAAGGGGATGTTACTAATTTCGAGCAATAAAATCTTGATCCCAATACCCTTTGTTGGAATCAGGAAGGTTAACTACTAAAACCTTATCAGCCTTCGGGACCAAGAATAACAAAATCTAATTTCAGGGATCCCTATGTTGGTCATAGACATTTCATTTATTTTGTGAACTCCATTTATAATTCTCCATGTATTTAGAGCACATTGGGTGGGAACGACATCAAAAAACTCACAAAATTTTAGAAAAGTTAGTTTGTGGGAATTATTATTCCCCTCTGAGCTACTGAAAGGGTGTGGATTCAATGGCCACCATTAACATCTATACAATTTCTGGATATGGGGCACATTCGATCGTAATCTAAGAGGTAATTGAATAGGGTTTCCTAAACTCCTCCAAGTTTTTCTCATTGACAGTGTAAACCACTTTCAAATAAGAAAAGAACGAAAGAAGGCTACACACCAAATATAAACATAAGGAATTATGGAGATGGAAAATGCAAGTGGAGACAAAGAAGACTTACAGAATAAACTAAGAAAACAGGAGCTTCGAAAAGTCTTTTTTAGCAAGAAAAGGGCAAAATGACGGTACAGAGTTTGAAACTAGTGAGAATTGAGTTCCAAGAGTTCAATCATAAGGAATAACACTCGAGGTCAAATTTGGTGGTTCATTTTTCTACATGGACCAGTGTACCCTTAACGTTTTAAAATAATTACGAATATGTCTGAGCACACATCTCAGGCTTTGGGCTCAACTTGGGCCAACAAAGGGTGTAAAATTATTCAGCCCATCTCTGACAAATAATTTCAAGGGTAAATGTGGGTACAAAATAATGAAGGCCCAATTTTTGGCAGTCCAAACAGGCCCTGCATGCTGCCCAAGTCGAATTCAAAATTGCATGAATAAATACGAGAATATATCACGTGGATAATGAAAGACTCATTTGGTTACCTACATTCACGGAGGAAATAAACACAAATCACCAGTGGACCAATGAAGAGTTAAGTGAGATTTCATATAGCTCAACTACTTTTATTATTATAAATATAACCCTCACCCTGGGACAATGGGGCATGTAATTCTTATTCTCTGAAGAATTAATAAAAACTGAGAAATCCTCCGTGGACGTAGGCAGTAGACAAACCATATAAATCTTATGTACAGTGATAATTTCTTACTCTTTTGTTTTTTTTTTCTCTTTATAACCATTAATTGTGATTTCTTATAGTCACACAATCCAATACCATATTTACATCCTCTAGTGTCTTATGAAACAGAGGAAATAAAAATATTTCTAATTAGTTATGGCAACTTTTAGAAAAAAACTAAGCCAAAATAACTAATTCAAATGAATATTAACTCTCAAACAAATTGTTTTAGTTTATTAAGAACTTCAAATACAACTAAACTTATGAACCATAATGAAGAATATAATTTCATACCTAGGGGATCTAAAAATGGTAGTACAAAAACTAAGTTTATGTGAACTCTTTCAATAACCCTTCACACTCAAAACCACTGGGAAGCAGGATTCTTGGTTCCCCTTTTAGAGTTCAAATGCAAACAATGATTTCAAATATTGATTTGAAAATCACATATCTAAAAGTAGACAGAGAGGGTGAGAGAGAAGGAAAAATATAGCAATTTACACAGTTACATAGCTGTAAATCTTGGTCTTGAAATCCAAGAGGGAAGGAAAATGAAATACTTTGAAGAATAAGACTAACAGATCACATATTGGGCACACCGAAGTCATAAATGCATGTTATTCTTCTTGATTTCCTGAGACTTTGTTCTTCCTTCTTCGAGGATATGCTATTACGGCTGCTGCTTAGATGAGGTGCATATATAATTAAACAACAACAGGCGTGGAAGTGGTTGAACCGACCCTCCCACTAAATATAGCATTAACTCATAAAACAATTAGAAGTTGAAGCATACCTATGTTATAGATTTTCCATAAAAAAATCGTTTTCTCTTCCAAAAGTAAGTTACATCCTAATTGACATAATGGAAAAATATACATTTTATTCCTCATATTCATTCACAATTCTCAGAAAAGTCACACAATATATATACCCTTATGTTTATTCCCAAAATGTTTTTGTCGAAAATACTTTTGTATCTGATATATATCTGGATGAATATAAATATGAATCATCATCAGAAATGTTTCAAATTTATACCATTTAGGACACATATTCAAACGTACACCATTTAATATGAGAGGAATCAAACTTAAGTGATAAATGAATAATACGATATTCAAAAATAACAAATCATATTCTATCATGTAAAAGCAAAACATACTACATAATAAATATAAAATGAAAGAAAAGATAAGTACCTACGAAATCACGAAAGACATTAAAAATCAACGATGAGATTTAAAGAGCTAACCCAACCAGAACCTGATCATATTTTTTAAGAAGCAATTATATTGAGTCAGTGGTTCATATATATTACCTGATTGCAAAATGTTGGACATAATAAAAGTCCAACCTTTTGCAATCAAAATTAAACTAGATAAGGTTACAATATATAAAAGTCCAACATTAAAGGAAACAAAAATAATAAAACTTATTCAAGATCACTGTCTTTGTTCCTTGACACAAAAGGAGGTCCCATTGACTGCAATAATTTTAAGGGACTCTAAAACAAAAATAATAATTTTAAGGGGTGCTAAAACATTTAAAAAGAGGTAATTGAGGAGGGTTTGAGGGAGATGTACATTCTAGAAGAGAGAGTGAGAGAGAGATGCATGAGGGTCATAAAAGGAGAAAGGTGACCTAGCCATAGCTTAATTGGTGTTCAACATTAACCGTTATTTTTCCTTTTATAATATTAGTATAAATTTAAACAAATATGCCTAACTTATGTTAGATTAGACACAAACCGAATAAAAAGTTGTACACGTATAGTCGTTGTAGGCACGCAGACATGGTAGTAAGTTCGTACTATGTTCAAACTTTGGAACAATACATTACAAGACAACCAAAAGCCATTGACTTAATAAAAAACTCCACAATTTCCACAAAAATTCCATCATTCTTGTTCTTGTTTCCATCCCCCTTCCATCCCATGTGAATATACATTACATAAATATTCAAGCCTATAGGCTATACATATAAGTTCCAACGCCTCTCTCTCTCTACAAAATATGAAGAACAGAAACGGTGGCAAAATATCCGCCAAATGGATTCCAATTTTCTCCCTCTCATTTTTCTTCATCGGAATGCTATTCACAAACAGGTCCATAAACATTTCCCCAATTTCATTTATTTTCTAACATTGCATATCGATAATAATTGTAGTTTGGATCTGGTGTGTATTAGATTTTGGTCTCAGCCTGAATCGGACGGTCAGATTTTATCTCGTCATCGCCGTGAGCAAGAGTTACAGGTTATCACCGACAACTGTGCCACAGATAAGAAGGTCGGAAATTATGTGTTTTGTCAGTTTTAATATTTGTATTGAAATGTATTTGAATAGTTTGAGCTTATTTGTGAGATTTAAAACTAACCGTAAAAATAAGACCAAGTTTGAGTTTAATGAATTTATCTCGTTATCCTTTTTAATTGTCATATCATGTAGTAGTATTAGTGTTGGAAAATTCTATTTGTAAAGAGGATTCGTAGACACGTCTGTATTGGTCCGTGTCTTGAGTGGACCCAAGACACGGACCAATATGAACACGACATGTCAGTCTCAGCTGATTTTATACAAATCCTATGTACGTGAAGAACTACTCATTAGTGTTAGTTGGAAAAATGATTTCAAGGAAAAGTGAATGGGAAATTAAGTATATCCATATTTTCTTGTGTTTGGTTAGTAGGAAAATGAAGGGACAATTATAAAAGAAAATTATATGCATACACGCATATATAGTTATAATCTTATAATAAACAAAAGTCTAATATGTTTTATATGTAAAGTACCAAAAAATATAATATATATGATAAATATTCGCATAATTTTAAATTTACTAAACATGAAATAAAAATTGGGAACATTTAATTCGTGAAAATATCGTTTAATAGTGTGTTAATATGAATAATTATGGGTGAATATTTAGTAGTAATAACAACTATAATAATAATAATAATAAAACCAATAATGATATTTACATTGTAATATTAATATATCATGTCTCCTTGACCGTTCTTAACAATATTTATGTTATGAAAGAGTGCGAAAAGAAAAAAAAAACAATATTTTTTCCTTATTTTATATGATCAAAAAGAAACTTTGGGATTGCCGAATCACTTACAAAAAAATAATAAATATAGAAAGCTACGGAGCCACCAAGCGACCTTTACTTATTCTTATATCCAAGCGATCTTTTCGTAGGCGTTTGCCCTCGATCCAATCGGGGGTCGAATTGATTATAGAAACATGAGTATAATTAGTCGATTTATTAGTGAACAAGGGAAAATATTATCTCGAGTGAATAGGTTGAACTTGAAACAACAACAATTAATTACTATTGCTATAAATCTTTCCTGCAAAAGGTCATTGGTATTGGTAGGATATGTTTTGTTTGAAAAAAAATCGTGCACAAAATTTTGTGAGGACATATTTCCCACAACTTTCTAGCTAACCAAACGCAACAAAACTGTAGAAAAATTATTTTTCTTCGCTTCTACCCTTTCTGGACAAACAAACGCGGCTTAAATGTTTATGTCCATGTGTGTATAATGCGCACACATGTATGAATACTGAATGCTGATTCTTGTGGTGTATCAGAAACCAGGACAAGATAGTGATGTGATGCAAGAGGTTCATAAAACTCATCAAGCAATACAGTGAGTTCTTAGTCCTCGTTTAGTAATTTTTCCCTACATTGGCGTAAACTAAGATTTTTTTTACAATGTATGTGATGCATAATTTCATAAATCGACCGTCGAACTTGCTGCTTATATTATGCACACAAAATAACTCAAATATCATGTTAATAGGATATTGATAAGTATGCTCACATTTTCTAAATTTCATTAACTATACGTAATTATGGTTTAAAATATACCATCATGATGACGGATTTCTTATTCTCCAATGGATTTGATTTTTTGACATACCCAATGAATATGAAATTATTATTAAATTCAATGGTTAATTATTAAATTGCATCACATAAAAAGGAATTGAAGGGTGTAAACTTTTCTTAGGTTACACCGGTGTAAGTAGAACCCTCCTCGTTTATTTATGTGTTACTCTGTATTACTCTGGCAGAAATTGAAGTTTGTATGATTATATGGAGATTTGATTAATTTATTGCATTTTTTGGAGTCATCATATAGTAACTTTGCTAGATTTCGTTGTCATGTTTATATATAGAGAGAATATATCCTCTTTTGGTAAACACGGGACTCTTTACACAGTGGTGTTATTAGATGTTTGTTGGTATTCCATTTGTTGAAATTACGTAATATTTTGAAAAGTGGATAATTAAGAGTAATTATTAATGAAGAAAATAAACAGAATGATAGAGGCATTACACGTGAGGCCATCTTACATGTTAAGGACTCATAGTGGACATTTCACGCGGATTGAGTGATAAAGATTTTGCGTATCCTTCTCATTGAGCAAGCTTGACTAAAACACAAGCAAGACTTCACCATTTTACACGTGAATTTCGGAGAATGAATCAATGATATGCATAATTTGAGTCGTTTTCCCATATATTTGAGTGAGTCCCTTTACTAGGAAGTGGATGTCCGCTCTAGAGAGTTTCCGTATATATATTTGTATATATGGGTGCAGTTATTGAAGTAAGTATTCATGATATGGAGGGTGAAAAAATTGAAGTTCATAATGATGATATTAATTATGTGATTAATTTTTTTTTGGCATTTTTGGGAGGCCTGCCAGATCACTGGACAAGTCGATTTCAATGCTCCAGATGGAGTTGGCTGCATCTAGGAGTACTCAGGAGATTGGGAAGTCTGGTGGAATCTCTGCCATATCTGCTTCTGCTCACGAGGGCCCATCAAGGAAGAAGGCATTCATAGTTATTGGAATCAATACTGCTTTTAGTAGTAGGAAGAGGCGCGATTCGGTTAGACAGACCTGGATGCCTCAAGGTAATAGTTTAATAATTTTTTAATTTCAGTATAGATGTTAATGATTTGGCACTCTTTGATTCATAAATGTAATCACTGGTTGTTGGATTTGATTAGGGGAGAAACTTCTCAAATTGGAGCAAGAGAAGGGAATTATCATCCGGTTTATGATTGGCCATAGGTAAAGTTGTAAATCACTCGATTATTTTTTCACGCACTGCATTGTTTACTAAAGTATTTGAAATTCTTTAACCAGCAAACCTCATTAAGTTTTTGGAACTTGGATTTATTGTTTTTATATTTATTAAAGTCTCTTGAAGATTGATTAAAAAAAAAGGTCTCTTGAGGAAGTATAAGATCTTGACAATTTGCATCCTTGTAGGACAATAGATATTGTCAGGCAATCCTTTGAGGTGCAAGTAAAATGCATTTTATTTTGAATATCTTGAGAAATTTGTTTGTTATCTAAATCGACAAGTTTGAATTTACTTATTGTATTATGTTTTAAATTTGGCATGGCAAGAAATATTATCATTTTAGCACCAGTAGTATTAATGAATATGAGGTCCCTCTGACCTTCTGGTTAGGAATCAAATGTCGCTTTCTGCTATGTTGTACGTTTTAGAGGGAAAAAACAGATGGTCAGAAGAAATTTGAAAAGGGAAAGGGTTTTTTGAGGAATACAAGCTGTATTAACAGGCAGCTGGTCGTGACGGAATCAATATGAGCACTTTTAGAACAATATTTGAAACTCAATTGGCGAGACATTGATTGGGATGGTTCATTCATGTCCGCAGCAGTTTGGAAACTTATCACAAGAAGCCAAATAATGAGTGAGTTGCTTAAAGTGGGAACGGTTGAAAAGAGAGTAGCCAAGTGTTGTTCCTATGGACAATGAAATGCACCCAAGTATAGAAGTTATGCGCTAAGAAGTACAGAAGTTTAGCATATCGCAGTAACTAAATTTATGTATATGCATTTTGCTTTTGGATAAAAGGGAATGATATTAGTTGAAACCATATCTTGCCAGTATTTTTATTTGTCTTCAACTCTTACCATTTTCTTAACTTCTTCCTTCACACATTTATATTTGTCAACATTTTTAGCCCCGTAGTATTGGATGAGATTACTAAGGACAAACAAGTAGATGTCCCATGGTGTATGTTGTTTGCGGATGATATAGTTTTAGTAGACACTTTAAAGGGGGCCTTAGCGATGAGAGTAGATACTTGGAGAAATGCCTTACAGTCTAAGGGACTCAAAATTAGTAGAAATAAACACTGAATATAAAAAAAAAGGTCGCACCCATTGCACAAGGCCCTCGGTTAAGTGCAGGTCTTGGAGATGTGGGTGTCGGCTAGTCTTACCCCCATATGTTTTATATATGGAGAGGCTGCTCCCATGTCTCGAACTCGAGACCAATCGTAACTTGGACGAGGGCACTTGCCATTGTTCCAAGGTACGACCTCTAAATAAAACTGAATATATGGAATGTAAATTTAATAATGAGTCGTCTGATAGCATAATGTTAAAGATCGAAGAAAAAATGTTAAACCAAACTAATAATTTTCGTTATTTAGGTTCAGTGATACAGGGTAATGGGGATATTCATGAGGATATTACGAGTACAATAACAACTGGATGGATGAAATGGAGACAAGCGAGTGGGGTGTTATGTGATAAGATAACAAATAAATTAAAAGGAAAAATTTATAGAATGGTTATTAGGCCAGCGACCCTATATGGAGCGGAGTGTTGGGCTTTAAAGAAAAAATATGAGCAAAATATCTATGTTAGTGTGATGAGGATGATTCGATGGATGATATGAATTACTAGAAATGACAAGATTAACAACCAGTATGTGAGAGATATAATATGTTGAGAGTAGCTCTCATTAGTGATAAATTAGAATAAAGTAAACTTAGATGGTACAGACATGCGTTCCGTAGACCAATAGATGTATCTATAACACGAGGAAGGCTATTGGAAATAGAGGGTAAAATACAAAGGGACCGTCCTAAGCTATCTTGGGAATAAATTATTAGGAGAGATCTCAACGAATTAAATTTGAACGATAATATTGCGTATAATAGATTAGAATGGAAAAGGAGAATCTATGTGGCCGACCCCATGTGATGGAATTAAGACAAGGATGATGATGATGATGTTTTAAAACGCTCCCTTTTTATTTTTACGACATTTTATACTCTTCGTTAATTCTGCAAGCATATCTTTCAATATTCTCCAAATGCATGCGACCATCTTATCCACATTATGTTAGTTTCATCTTCAGCATTTCATGCCTCTTCTTATAATATTTTATTTTTAAGGTCTACCACCTAGTTCGTATATTAGTCTTTAGTTTTTTGCGCTTACGTTACAAAATTTGAGATAGACTCTCCACCATCATTCTTGTCTCCAAAATTGTACCCTTCTTGAAACATCACAAATCTTCCTTTAAATTAATAATTAAAATCTTCAATATATATTTTCTCATCTATTCACAATATTGATTATATTTTCACTAAATACTAGTTTTTACTCCAACTCCCTTCCGACATATTTGGCTAAATAATATGATTTAAACCCTGTATTCTCTATTTCTCTAGCTTTCTCAACAACCCATTTAGTTTTCAGTTAACATGATATGTTAGTTTTCCTTTTATCATGATATCCACTAACTTTATCATTTTCCTGGCAAAATTTCTATATCCCAAGTCATTATCCTTAGTCTTTGACTAGTTTTTTTACCCCCACACGTACAGATTGGTGCAGGAACCCTTACACATTTTTCATCGCATCCAGGCATCAATGCAACTCCACCTATTTTTTGAGACATACGGTGGCAGGTGCAACACCCATTGACGATTTTAGAACAAATGATGGTAGGTGAACACATTGTTTAGGGGGAATGCTTTTATATTAGTGCAGATATTTATCACACTCATGTTCATACGAATTTGACGCGTTGGCTGTTAGCTACCTAGTGCAACCCTCTTCCTTTATCCAAGTTTGGGACTGACAATGTATTGAGAACATATAAGACATTGAGCACGACACGGATGGTGTTATCTCCATTTTTAAATTACTTATTAAGGGAACCTCGTCGAGTATCAACCGTTGCGTATAAGAACACAACACAATTTTGGTCTCAACGCAACACAACCAAGACGTGCTAAACTAGAGTCCTAAGAGAGTTGAAATATTAAGAGATAATAAGTCAATGAATGAAAATAAATATCCTAAATATAATTAAGGAGATAACAAAAAGAAGTTATACCCAAAACTAACTCAATCCCCTCTTTGCTTTTCGCTTTCCTCATCTTTCTCTCTCTCTCACCCACCCACCCACCCACCCACCCACCCACCCACCCACTCTTCTCACTTATCACTAAACTTAAGAACTCTAGAAGATAATGAAATCGAACAGTTTGTTTCCTTGCTCAAAGATTATTTTTGTGATGTATTGGCTTACTAATAGAATGGTCAAGATTATTTTTGTGATGTATTATTACCTAATAGAATGGTCAAGAAGTACAAGGTGAAAAAATAGAAGAGAAGTCACAGAAAGAGTCTAATAACTAAAGTCTAAAACAGGTGGGCTTGATAATAAAATACATAGCACTGATCTAATATCCAACACTCCCCCTCAAGCTGGAGCGAAGATATCCACCAAGCCCAGCTTGCCAATAGATTAGTGAAGCAAAGAGGGTCCCAACTGTCTTGGTGAGACAATCTGCAGTCTGAGCTGATGAAGGGATGAATTAGGGACGAATGATGCTCGTAGAAACTTTCTCACGAAGAAAGTGAATATCCACCTCAATGTGTTTGGTTCTCTCATGAAGAATCGAATCGGATGACAACATCATAGTTGATTTGTTATCACATAACAAATCAGAAGGACCATCCTCAGTAAAACTTAGCTCATCCAAAATCAATCGACGCCACAAGATCTCACATGTACCATGGGCCATAACACGGTACTCCGCCTCTGCTGAAGAACGAGAAACAATCGTTTGCTTCTTACTTATCCATGATATGAGATGAGAATCATAGAAAGTACAGAAGCTAGAAGTAGAACGCCTATCAGTCCTGCATCCCGCATAATTAGCATCAGTGAAGTAAGAGAGACCCCTTTGGTCTCTTGAAGCATAGAAGAGACCAAGACCCGGTGAAGACTTGAGATACCTCAAGATATGATGAACAACATCAAGATGGGCGGTGTGAGGAGCATGCATGTACTGACTAACAGTACTCACAGCCAAGGCCAAATCAGGACGGGTGTTGGTCAGGTAGATGAGACAACCAACCAAACGCTGATACCTAGACGGCTCAGAAAGTAAATCTCCAGACTCATCAGTCAACTTCACATTCGGATTCGTAGGAGTAGAAGCTGGACGACAACCAATCTTCCCTATATCCTATAACAGATCAAGAGCATACTTCCTTTGTGACAAGGAAATCTCACGACGAGATCTTGCCACCTCGTTCCCCAAAAAACACCGATGAGTACCTAAGTCCCTTAGAATAAAAAACTGCTCCAATGTCCCTCTTTACCAGGACAATCCACGCTGATCACCGGTAATAATGATATCGTCAACGTAGACCAAAAGGATAATGCACCGGTGGTCGGACTGACGTCGAATGAAGCAAGTATGGCCGGACTGGCATCTGGAGATTCCCATAGAGGTAATCACCCCACTGAATCGGCTAAACCAAGCTCGGGGAGACTGCTTCAACTTGTATAAAGATTTGCGAAGGCGACAAACCTTGCCTATATACTCCCCCTCGGCCCGAAAACCGAGAGGAGGAGCCATATAGATAGTCTCAGTAAGATCCCCATGAAGAAAGACATTCTTAAATATTCAATTGATGCAACGGTCAAGAGTGAGATGCGACAAGAGATATAAGGAGACGAACATAAGTCATCTTAGCAACCGGGGCAAAGGTAGCACCAAAGTCTTTACCCCGAATCTGAGTAAAGCCACGTGCCACAAGATGAGCCTTATATCGCTCTACGGAGCCATCAGTCAAATATTTAACACTAAACACCCATTTGCAACCAACGAATTTCACCCTTGGAGGAAGAGCCACTAACTCCCAAGTACCATTATTTTCCAAGGCATCCATCTCAGTTTTCATGGCAGTTACCCATTTTGGATTCTGGAGAGCCTTATGCAAAGACTGGGAAATAGAAATAGAATCAAGATAATCTAAAAAGGCACGATAGGACTCTGAAAGACCTGCATAGGAAAGATGCTCGAGAATAGAATGGTTAGTGCTACAAGAGTTAGTATAATGAGCAGGAAGGCAACGATCACGAGTGGGATAATGGGACTGAAAACCAGAAATAGGTGGGGGAGGGGGGACTGAACAACAAAAATAGGTGCAGTGGGGGGGAGGGGAGTCCGTAGTAGAAGGAGGCAGGGGTAGCCGAGGGCGACGTGCATATAGACCTGCAAAGGGGGTTTCTCAGTAAGAGAGGGAGAAACATCCAATAAAGGGATAGGACGGTCCACCGGAGAAACTTCCTCAAGAGGAGAAGGGGGTGGGGGTGGCGAAGTAGCAGACCTACCATAAAATGGAGTATCCTCATGGAAGGTACCATCACGAGAGTGATACATACGTAGAGAGAGAGGATTATAACATATATAAGCTTTAGATATAGTAGGATAACCCACAAAAATACATTTCATGGCCTTATCATCAAGTTTGTGATGTGAGGGGCGATCCTGAATATAGCACACCCACCCCAAAATCCGGGGTAATATAGGAAAAAAAGGGGGGATAGATAGAGTGAAGATGTGTTTTGCCATTGAAAACTTTACTTGGAGTGCAGTCAATAATAAATGTGGCAGTGAGAAGAACAAGGTGTCAATAAGATTTAGGAACATGCATACCCCGTAAAAGGCACCGAACCATTCCCATTAAGTGAAGGTTCTTACGTTCCGCCACCTTGTTTTGTTCCGGAGTGTAGGGGCAAGTAAGTTAGTGTAAAATTCCCTTTTGGTCAAGTTGTGAATGAAAAGCATCAGAAATATACTCACCCCCATTATTAGATCGAATGTTACGAACAATGGTGTTAAATTGTGTTTAATCATTTGGAGGAATTGGACAAATAAAGGTAACACCTCAGATTTATGTTTGAGTAAATATACCCACGTACATCTAGAGAAATTATCAATAAAAGTGGCATAGTACCTATGACCCGATAAAGCAGTAACAAGGGGGGTCCCAAACCTCAGAGTGAATAAGATCAAATATACTAGGTGCACGACTCATATGGGAAATATAACGAGTACGAATATGTTTAGACAACTCATCGATCTCACAGGTAAACCTCATGTCTTTACAAGTCTTTTAGACAAAGAGGGAAAAAGTAAACATAAGTACTGAAAATTGACATGTCCTAAACGGGCATGCCACAGATACAAAGTTTGTAAGGAAGCATAAAAAACAATGGACTCAGTAGAAGCAGAGGCATTGAGTCCAGAAACAGAAGTAGTAGGGGTAGGGGTGGGAGGATCCCCAAAGTGATATAGGTCATCGCGCTCATATCCCCTACCAAAAATCCTCTGCGAACTCAGATCTTGCAAATAGCAATGCGAGGATTAAAATATGACAGCATAGTTGAGATCTTTACAGAGTTGACGAACAAAGATGAGATTAAGAGAGAGTTCGGGAACATGCAACACAAAAGATAAAGTGAGAGAGGGTGAGAGACGGATATTTCTCTTGCTACAAATACGAGCAAGTGAACCATTTGCAAGACACACACACACAAGGGTAGTAGGGGTTGTGATAGCTCACTAGTCATATGATGAGACGCTCCTGAATTCAAAACACAAGTAGGCTTAACAGACTTAACATTGAAAGAAGATGAGGTATGAGGTACCTGAAGCAATAGTGGCACTGGAAATAGAGTGCCCAAGAGAGCTCAGCGGTGCCTGGAGGAGATCAATCCGAGCCTGAAGATGATTATCATCTGTGGGAGCACTAGGAGGAGAAGCAGAAACATCGGCAATGGCAGCAGTCCTGGGGATAGGGTACTGCATCGGCAATGGGAAGACGAAGACAATTGTGGAGATGCATTGTTGATGCGGACTTTTGGATAATTTGTAATGAAAGAAATTCAAGAATTTTTTACAGCAAGACTGTATATTCGGAAGCTATTTGGGACAAGACTAAAACTTACATCTCATTTGTTTGGAGAACTTCCTATTTTCTCTTTATTTTTTGAACTGGAATGATCGTTTTTGTTGGCAATATTTTAATAGGGCCCTTTTTTGGGCTGCTTTGTATTGCTTTTGGGGACATCTTATCTTATCCCCAATCTCTGTTACTTCTTTAGTCATGGATGAAAGTTTTGTTTCCTATCAATAAAAAGAGGGTGTAAGAGATTTTGTGCGTTAGTGTTATAACTATATTCTGAGGGTTTTGCTGCTTGATTAAAGGATCCCTGTGTCCGGAATTATTTTTTTTCGTCTTTCTTCTGGGGAGGGGTGGTGGGCATGCTTATTCATAATGTCTCTAAAAAGTCTATTGGTACTTCTGAAGGTTTGCGGCTTGTTTAGAGGATCCCTGCGCTGGAATTTGTGATGCTTTTTTTTTTTTTTTTTGGCAGGGAGGGGTGTATATTTAAAATCTCTCTCTCTCTCTCTCTCTCTCTCTCCTATTCATTTCGCAGTTGATTGAAAAAATAAACGCATTATTATTTACGGGGTAGTCCTAGAAAAAAATAATGAGAATGACAAGTCTTGAGATTATGTCTGTCTATTATGCTACAATTTAGATGTCATATATTGCTCTAATTTTATGGATGTCATTAACGACGCTTTATGAATTGGAACTGACCTATACGGTATTTATGTTGATTGATTCAGCGCTACATCTAACAGCATATTAGATCGAGCTATTGATTCTGAAGATTCGCAGCACAAGGACTTCCTCAGGCTGGTAAGAGGCTCACATTTTCTTGCTGCTTTTATGTATAAAAAAGGGTTTTTGGTCGTAGGTACCCTGATAATTGACATAATTAGATTGGGGTGCCTTTTTCGAAGTTTTTAAATACGTGGTTACCTTTTTCGTCACTGAATGGTTGAAATTTTTCCACTGACGGTAACATTTAGAGACACAAATGTATCGAAGTCTAAAAAAATTAAATGCACCTTATTGTAAATGATGAGAATTAGGGTTTATTTTAATATTTTCTTGCATTTTCTTATAATTTTCCTTTATTTTTAGTGTCTAATTAGTTTCCAAGTATGTTTGGGACTAATATGTCATTTTTAGATATTAGTTACCTTTTTTAGTCTTTTTGGGTATTAGCTTGATTAGCACGCTAACCCTTCCTATAAATAGGCCCCTTGACCCTCATTTGTACTCAACCTTAAATATTGAGAATAGAGAAGAGAGAGAAAGAAACCCATTTCATTTCTTTAGTTGTTGTTGTTGTTGTTGTGTAGATAACTTCTTTTTACGCTTCCGCACCAAAATTCACATCAAATTGGTATCAGAGCGAGGATTGTTCTTGGATCAACCATGATTATAAAAGATTGGGGCTCAAGTTGGCGTCACCCGAGTGATTTTAAGACAAGCCCAAACCCTACATCGATCACACCTACCATCACCGCCTCTGGCAGCTTCTTTTCACCGGAGAAGACACCCTGGAAACAAGAGAATCTGCCGTCAGAAAGCAGCGTTCGATCATCGCCTCTCAGCACAGCCGGAGGTCCGGCCCGACGTTCTTTTTCTGAAATTCTACCAATCTTCCCGGAATCTCCCACCGATCTGCCCAGCATCATACAAAGCAATTCCAACACAAGATTTCAGCCTGAATTTCAAGAAACCCTCCGGAATTTCAAGAATCCACCCGATCAAACCAAAAACTACCGGAAATTCAAGAAAGCCTTAATGTCAACCAAGATTCATGGCCTACTACTTCCACCCAATCCAATATCATTTCTAATGTAAACCCTAACCAATTTCAACGGCAAAAAAAATTAATTCAAAACCTTATTTACCCCATTTTCAAGAATCTCTAAAGCCCACCCCACTCCATTTCAAAACCCTAACCCTAATAAACATTGTTATTCAACCCCGACAACCTACCACCACATCACAAACCCTAATCAAACTTTCCCACCACTCGGACCTCTTCAACACACTAATCCCCAACCAATTTCTGAAAATTACAATTTAACCCTTGAATTTTCCAACCATTACAAATCTGCCCCAAATCCATCAAGGTCCTACCGTGGTGACAATTATTGTGCAACACAAATAAATAAGAAGAAAGCTTTCACCAAGTGAGAACAAGGAATATAAAATGACAATCACACAACAAAGGATGTACGTGGTTCAGCAAAGATGTGCCTACGTCCATGGTGGTGCAGTCGATATTATTTCTATATACTCCGGAGAGTAATTACAGAGAATACAACTTGTCCTTTTGCCCCGGACCTAGGGTTTAATATATATATGCACATGTGGGTAAGTGGAGGTGATGGGTTCCTCCACGTTTTCCATCTCCCCTATAACTTTCCTTCATGGGGACGTGGAGGGAGACCGGATCAATATAAGAGAAGAGGGGCCTGGTCTTTGGGCCGCCAGGACTGGGCTACTCGTCCAGGCCTATAGTTCTAATTTCGGGTACCCACACCTACGATTTCATCCCTCCCCCACCTGAAGAAATACCTTTCTTCCAAATTATCGTGGGATGGAACCAAATATGGGCTCGATATGAATGCATGTGCCGATTTCGACAGGGTAAGTTGTGCCATCATCAAGAACCTCCAAAGTGTTCAAACTTCTTGGGTCGAGACGGATTCATATCTATCCAAAAAGCTTCACACATTAGTGTATAGTGCTTATTCCATCGGGGAGTATGAGATGTACCGTCAACACCTAAATAGGTGTCGAGCCGAGTATCTTGAGATGGAGATGGCACGTGAACAATGGGTACGTGCATGAGCGAGGTATTTGGTCCCATATTTGGAGTACTTGTCCACCGGTGCCCCTCCTACTACATCCGATGTCATTCCCGCGCACACCGCTGGTACTATCTCTTCGATTATGGTTCATGAGGATGTCTCCGAGGTTGTTGAGACCCAGATGATGCTTGTTAGTGACTTCGAGTTCCTTCCTTGTGACTTTTTTTCCATATTCGAGGAGGATGGATGGCTCACTCGTACTCGATATTGGGATTTGGAGGCATTTGAGATTATGGACTTCATTCATATCTTTGGGGTAGAAGATGATGGGTACTTTTTATGTGATTTTTTTGATTTATTTGTTGAAGACGGTTGAGAGACTCGCACGCACTATCGCGAGGTGGAATTATTTGCTTTGACGGATATCTTTCCCCTTTTTGGTCACGATGATGAGCTGTGATGATGGTTCGGTGGTTGTTTCGTATGAGGCGTATATGTTGCTTGAGGAGATCATGATTGGTGTGGGATTTGTGGATCCTTTTTGGGTTCCTTATGAGGAATGCTTCACACCTCTTTTATATGATTTGATGCTTAGGAGGCTCATCACTGGCAATTTGGATGAAATTTGGCATCAATGGCCTTTTTCGCATTGATCTTGTGTTGGCTCTTCATGTGGATGGATTAGAGGCCGACTTCCTATTCCTCGGCCATGGCGTAAATTTGTGGTTTCTCTTCAAGACTGTTGTGCGAGTCGATATGTGGGACGCTTTAAAGGACGATTCCCCTTTCAAGTAGGGGAACCCCCGGATGTTGCCCTCACACACATTTTTGTCGCTTGGAACGAGTTCTCTCAAGTAGGGGAGAATGATGAGAATTAGGGTTTATTTTAATATTTTCTTGCATTTTCTTGTAATTTTCCTTTATTTTTAGTGTCTAATTAGTTTCCAAGTATGTTTGGGACCAATATGTCATTTTTAGATTTTAGTGACCCTTTTTAGTCTTTTTGGGTATTAGCTTGATTAGCAAACTAACTCTTCCTATAAATAGGCCCCCTGACCCTCATTTGTACTCAACCTTGAATATTGAGAATAGAGAAGAGATAGAGAAAGAAACCCATTTCATTTATTTAGTTGTTGTTGTTGTGTAGTGTAGATGTTGTGTAGTTAGTTGCTGTGTAGATAACTTCTTTTTACGCTTCCGCACCCAAATTCACATCAGTAAATGCAACAATTAGCGATGTACAAAGTCAAAATTGCCCATCTCAACAGATATCGTACCTATTTTTGAATAATCTTGTAGGAGCATGTTGAAGGGTATCATGAATTGTCTGCAAAAACAAAAATTTTCTTTTCGACTGCTGTAGCAAAGTGGGATGCTGATTTCTATGTCAAGGTTGATGATGATGTCCATGTCAATTTGGGTATACACTACCTTCTGAGCCCATTTCTTTCTGGTTAAATCGAATACAGTCACATTTTACCTCTCATGTTTGTTACATATATGTTCTGCTTCTGTAGGTGTGCTAGCTGCAACTCTAGCCCGTCATCGATCAAAGCCTAGAATATACATTGGGTGTATGAAATCTGGACCTGTTCTTGCTCAGAAGTAATCGTATAGCTTAGATAGTGATGATTATTTGCCTTTCAATTTGAATTTTTCCCTCCTGTAGTGTTCTTGTATTTTTGTTTTGATATTAAATTAATTTCCTCTCTAGGAATGTTAAATACCATGAACCAGAGTATTGGAAATTTGGAGAGGATGGGAACAAATATTTTCGGCATGCAACTGGGCAAATTTATGCTATCTCAAGGGATTTGGCTACATACATCTCTATAAACCAGTAAGGATTGTTTTTCATTGGTAAAGTCTTATTTGCGTTGGCATGAGTTACCATATTCTTTAATGCTCAGGATTTTTGGATCTCGGGACAATTACGAAGCATTAAAAATATCAAATAGAAGTTGAAACAAATTTCAAATAAGCCTGAAAGTCGAGAAAAACATGGCTGATATGGCTGAAAGAGTTTTTCTTTTTTTTTTTTGGTATGTGTGTTTTTATAACGTGACTGGAAGGCTATTCTATATGGAAATTAGAACTTTTCTGCATCTTTAGACATTTTCATTTGCTGGACACTAGTAAAACTCTGAGGGGTGCTAATTTTGATTGCAGACCCATATTGCACAAATATGCCAATGAAGATGTGTCCCTGGGTTCATGGTTTATTGGCCTTGAAGTTGAGCATATCGATGATCGCAATATGTGTTGTGGGACTCCACCAGGTACTGTTTTCTTTTGACACACATATATGTTGTAAATTAAGGGAAAAAAACACTTATTTTATTACATGATGATAGGCACCATGACTAGGTATTTTAACTCATGAAAGAATTTTTTTAGCATATAAGGAAATCTTAACAGAGTGTAGTTACGCCTTGAGTCCTAAACAATAAAAATGCAGGGAAGTGAAAATTATCTCATTTAAAGTTTTAGTTAGAATGAATAGAAGATTTTTTGCAAAAGTGGGATTCCACACCCGTTGGACTCCCAAAAAGTAAATCATTGTTTTGTAAGGGGAGTTTTGTCTTTAGTCCCCAAAGTCTGGACCAAAACTGACCCGTCGTTTGAATGACATTCCTTGGTGCTTGGGAGTCGGTCGACCGATGTGGCACGTCGGTCGGTCAACTTTTGGCAACTCTTTTTTCGGCACTTTCGTGGACATCGGGGCATTGTGAATGCATTTTCCGTATCAGTTCTGAGTCGACTATTGGACGCCCGGGGAAGGCCCCTGAGGGAGCCTTTCCCAGTTTGTCCCCCTGCCGGCACGCACCGACCTGCTCTCGCCGCTCGAGCAGTCCACCGACCGGTTCGGGAATAAAACTTTCATCTATTGGGCTTTGGCCCTGTTCTGTTCTTATAAAATATTTCAAAAGCAATTACAAAGGAGAGATTACAAGACTGTATACATTGCTCAAGGGTCTTGGTGCCAGAAGTACCTTAAATGGGTCAAATACCAAAATAACCCTAAAAGCTACTCTAGAATATTCATAACCTAGTAAATATCTACTTATACTTTCATGATTTAACTAAATACAAAGTAAATAAAATTTGTAATTAAATCTTGTTTTTCAATGCTTGCCTTGGAAGCCGCTCGAGCAGTCCACCGACAGGTTCGGGAATAAAACTTTCATCTAATGGGCTTTGGCCCTGTTCTGTTCTTATAAAATATTTCAAAAGCAATTACAAAGGAGAGATTACAAGACTGTATACATTGCTCAAGGGACTTGGTGCCTGAAGTACCTTAAATGGGTCAAATACCAAAATAACCCTAAAAGCTACTCTAGAATATTCATAACCTAGTAAATATTTATTTATACTTGCATGATTTAACTAAATACAAAGTAAATAAAATTTGTAATTAAATCTTGTTTTTCAATGCAACCAAAGCCACGCGCGACTCGGCATGAGCTTTGGAGGGAAATTTTAGTTGCCCATGTCACACAAACAAGTATTTTGAAAACCCATAAAACTCTCGAAATCCTTATTGAACTCGCAGTTGGACCTAGCCTCACACATGCTCTTATCTTCATTCATGGCACAACCGACCAATACATGATACCCAAACCAATCCCAAATCCATAAACCCACACCCAACCAGTCATTTAAGGCCTTTTGGTGCGCTGAGTAGCACATTAACTATTCCCTCCAAACACTAGTCATCGCGTGACGTTTTCTGCCGTGGTTACTGCAACAACAACTACCACATCAGAAGCAAAGAGCATATAAATACGCATTCCATTATTATCTGACCCCACGTTGCCTTAAATTATTGCAATTTTGTTTTCTAGCAAAAAATAATACAAAAGTACCTCTAAAGTCTATTCTATAATACAACTCAATTTATTCTTGCACAATAAAATCAAATGAAGTAAAAGTTACTATTAAACCCTGTTCTTATTTATTGACTCATACACATGACTCTCATCCATCGTATACACTAGGTTTATATGTAGTCAAACTAGATCCCACTATTATATATATATAATAATAATACCTCGAGTATGGATATTTTTGTCATTCGTTATGTTCTGTAACTGTGAAAACATGATGAAAGATGAGGGCCAAAGTCCAATAACTATATAACTATAACTATATATATATATATATATATATATATATATATATATATTTGTGTGTGTGTGTGTTGGGGGGTGGGGGGGTTATAAAATCAAATTTGAACTAAAATTGGGGGCTAAAACCCTTTTCGCCCCTCTTTCCTTAATGATTTATCGGGTTACTCTTCATTGAGATGTTGCATATTTGTTTTATTAAAAAGGGAGCATGTAAATTTGGGTAAAAGGATTAGTCAATGAACAATTTATTTTGGCATTATATTCCATTTAATATGGATATGGGTAGTTTAGGAAACATATAGTAATTGTTTTGTAAATGTGATGTTCTTCAAACCATAAGTGGAACTTAAGACAACAGAACCCGTTATCCTCTCTCCTCTTCATCTTGGCCACTGATGTGTTGAGTCGTATAATAGAAAGAGATAGAACTCTAGGTGTAGTAGATGGTTTTAGTAGAGGTATGGACACTTTGGAGGTCTCCCACCTCCAATTTGTGGACGATTCGATATTCTTTTCATCTTGGACAATAAGTTCAGGAATTTAGTTTCTTTGATCCTTTTGTTCGGTTAAGTATTGGGGCTTAAAGTCGATCTAAATAAAACCGAAGTAGCCAGTATTAGTTTGGAAGCACCGGAGATTGAGAACTTGGCTAGTATAGCAAGTTGTGGGATTGAGTCTTTGCCCTTGACTTATTTGGGTCTTCCATTGGCTGGGAATCCAAATTCATTGGATTTTTGGTCTCGGGGTTTTCGATAAAACCAACAAGAGATTGGATGGTTTGGAGAAAGGGATGCTTGTCAAGAGGGGGGTAGACTCTCTCCCAATTTACTGTATGATTTATGTCTATATTTAGGCTTCTGGTAAAAGTGGCTAAAATAATTGGGGAAAAATCAAATACATCTTTTGGGAAAGGTGGGGGAGACGGGAAAACTAATCAATTAAATGAATGGAATGTTGTGAAAAGACCAAGAAAAGAAGGGGGGTTGGGTATTGGTAACTTGAGAGCAAAAAATAAAGCGTTGGTTGCAAAATGGTTGTGGAGATTTCCAAGAGAAAATGAATCACTTTGGTGCTCTATAATTAGATACAAATATGGGTTGGGTAGTAATGGGTGGGTCTCCAAAGGGTTGATAGAGTTTCTTTTGGGAGCCCTTAGAAACTTATTGCCCACGGTAACGATTCATTTCTTGAGGGAGTGTCATTGAAAGTTGGGAATGGTACTTCCATTTGTTTTTTGGATGGTGTTTAAAGGGGGAGTCCTCTTTCGAAACCCTCTTTCCTTGGATTTACGATATCTCATTGAATAAGAATCATACCATAGGTTCTCTCGCGTCTTTGGATTATAAATTTTCTAGCCTCTTCGAACATGTTGTTTAAAGGAAATTCAAATGACTTTGAGACGGCCAAATTCATATCTTTAGCGGGAATTATTGAGGATATTGATCTTCATGAAGGGGTTGGAGAAGAGAGGAAGTGGATTCTAATAAGACAATCAAGGCTTCTCTTGCAAATCTTTTTTATAATTATCTTTGTGATGAGGCATCTCATCCTTTGTTTGCACCTTCTAATTTGATTTGGACGGCTGGGGTCCCGTTCAAGTCAGGGTATTTTCTTGGTTGGTGGCACAGGAACTTTTTCTAATCTAACTAAAGGTGGGATGATGCAATATTGTAGTTTGAAGAATTTTTTTTGTTAGTTTCTTCTCGTTTTAGGGCTGCTTGTGACTGTTATTCTATCGGTTTTCTGTTTTTCATTGCTTATGTTCAGTTTTAGCTGGTATGTGGACTGATGGTCTGCAGTGTTGTAACGATTATCGATATTTGTCATCAATAAAATTTGTTTCTGATAAAAAAAAACATAAATGGAACCTCCTTAAGCTTTCTTGAAATTTAATCATCATAACCAAACGCAAAATATTTTGTTTCCAGGGAATCACTTCGTTTTTTACTATCACTTCTATACATTTCTTTTGTTGGGGTGGCAATAAATCAAGTCAAGTTCCGTAACACTAACACCTGTTTGTAAACGTCGTATTTGAATTGACACGCTTAACACGGCAACCACAAAGGTACACTCGTCACTCCCCTATAATATAGATAATTTTTAGTAAAATTATGTTAAAAATATCCCAATTTTATAAAATTCATATATTGCAATATAAATAAAGAGAAAAATCACATATTTTATCCGTACAACCAATTGAAAAGGTTATAACAGTTAGACACTAACCCGATCTGTTTATTGTTTGTTAACGGATCCTGTCATATTCAGATTAGTGTCAAGAAAGAGCAAACCCAAACCGGGTAATTTTGTGTCAGGTTTGAGTAGTATAAAATATTGCCACCCCTTTTCACAATCAAGCATTCTGTTGTCATTTAGCAATCCTAAACATTACTTTGTGTCTTACCAATTATTATCGCTTTGTGCTTGATGTGCTACTACGTGTTTATACTCGTTATTTTTTCCAGTGGACTTTCACTTAATTTTAATTTATATCACCGCACCTTTGCAGATTGTGAGTGGAAGGCACAAGCAGGAAATGTATGTGTGGCATCCTTTGATTGGAGTTGTAGTGGAATTTGCAAATCTGTGGACAATATGAAATTTGTTCATGAAAGGTGTGGTGAAGGGGATGAGGCTCTGTGGACTGCTCTATTCTAAGTTCATTCCAATAGAAGGATGATATTTGGCCATTTTCTGATACCATTCTTCCAAGATAGTTTTGAGAGCTGGGAGAGAGGGAGAGATTTACACACATTGTTACAAGCTGCCATTACAATGCTTCTTTGTAGGTAACCATGAAGTCCAGAAGCAAGATTTTTGTCCCATAAGTTATATATTCCAATTTTTTTGTCAGGCAGATGGGTTATATATAGGTTTGCAATATTTTGAGAGAATTGTGTGCTTGTGGCAATATTTGCACTTATTTATCTTTCTTCTTTTTCGGGATAGGGGTGAATAGTTGGTACTTACTCACTTATTTTTGCAAAAGGGTTAAATGCAACTTTGGTGGTGTTTGTAACTGATGTGCATATACTAGGCTTGATTTTCACTCCCATTACTAGTTTGGAAGTTGGTGTTTCATAATTTTTTTTCCAGTTAAAATAATACAATCTAAGTGAATTTTCACTTTAATAAGAAAGCAAGTTCTTCTTTGGCCCTAGAGGGTGGCGAGTCATTGGTTCAAAACACAAGTTCAACTTATAAATTGGAGAGATTGTGCTCGTGATGGTGTGAGTCTTAAGTCTATATTCTCATTATGTTCAAGCTTTTTGCTGCGAATGTTTTATTCTATTATGTTCTCCCGATGTCTACACTTCAAATATGTTCTCTCTTCATTTCCGGTGCGATGGCATGCGGTTTGTTTAAGGGACCCTAGACAAGATTTTACATTCGGGCCTGTATATACTTACATACTATTAGCCAGTACAATTGTAGCTCCATATCAGTTAGTTACACCAGTTGTTACTAACAACTGTTTTAGTTAAACTGTTGCTGTATCAGATAAGTGAGTTTGGAATTGTTAATCTTCTTGTCCTATACATAGATGTATCTCTTTGTATTTGTAATAAGAATAAGTAATACAATACAATTTTCTTTCATGGTAGTAGATAGGGGTGTGCAATGTTCGGGTTGGTTCGGTTCCACTACAGAACCAGAACCAGAACCAGAACCGAAATGTATATAGAACCGAACCGAACCGAACCGAACTGATGGTTCTCGATTTGGTTTTTGTCGGTTTTCGATTCCTGTTCATATGTGATTGAAGGATGAAATTAAATAGACTAAAATACACGAAATTAAATAGAACTTCACAACATTCTGGAAATAAGACAGCAAATTAAAAGAAAATTGATACTTATAACAGCAGTAACAACAAAAATATTTATGTCACAGCAATAAATTAGACCACTGTAAATAAAACAAATCATATGATTTGGAAAACTCACAAGACAGATATATTCTTTAAAATTATTAACAACATTTAACATCAACCACTTTAAAAATAAAAGAACTCTATTTGTGGTCATAAAAAATCAGGTTTGAGGTCATAACAATTAAAACCAAGGGACCTATTTAAAAACTTATGAAATCAATATTGCTGTTAAAAATTCTGAAGCCAAAGTATAACTCTGTTTGAGGTCATAAAAAATCAGGTCTGAGCTTCATTCATTCTTAAATTATTGCTATTAAATACTATTTATATTATAACAGAAATCAATATTATTGCTGTTAAATAACATCAAAACATCAAACATCAAAACATGGAGAAATAAAAAATATAAAAGACTAAAAAATCCTTCGGTTCAAATTTTGGTTCTAATTATTGGTTCCAGGTTCGGTTCAATTTGGTTTATATACCAACCCGATAACCGAACTGACTGCATTGATTTTTTTAAGAACCAGAACCAACCCATAAATAAAAAAAACCTAACCCAATCCGAACCATAGATGTCGGTTTGGTTCAGTTCTTTGAGTTGATGGTTTCGATTCACAACCCTAGTAACAAAGCAGAGACAACTTCAAGAAAACTTTTCCTCCTACAAATTCTCCGCTCGCTCCAAAACATAAAACTTCCTCTACTAAGCCTAATTCAATAAACTTTTAACAATTCTTGGATCCTTATCAACACCACGAAATACAAAAAACCTCCCACTAAAAAACACAAAAGCTTCCTCAAAATACCTCGCAAACAATCTTTCCACATAACTTCTCCTCCAATGTCTCATGCCATCTCATATGACATACAAGTTAAACTAGTGAATTGAAGGATAAGATAATTGAGGAAGAGAGAGAGAGAGAGAGAGAGAGAGAAGCAATTTGTATTAATGTTCCAGATGATGATTACAATCGGGGTAATCCCCTTTTATGCAACACTAATTGCTAACAGAATTAACTATTAAGCCAATTGTCCAATTGTAGCTAAGGCTTTAACTAACTCGTAACGGACACATACTTCCAAACGATTACAACAAACTAACAGATAAAACGACTAATCTGGCAATAGTCCCTCCTCCCAAATATCCTTGTCCTCGAGAATTAAAACCAGGAAATTGGTCCTTGATGCGAGAACAGTCCTACCACGTTGCATCTGTGGTTGAAAAGTTGAATAACTGAATTAACCATTGGACCATAGGGCGATTTTCTTGCTTGACAACTTTGTGATCCAGTACAACAATGGGCTCGATTAAAAATTGTTCGTCAGAGTTTTTCGTGGTAAATCAGTTACAGGTGCTTTCCTTTCACCCACTTTTTTCTTTAACATTGAGACATAGAAGATTGGGTGTATATATGCAGAGTTAGCCAAAGCTAATTTGTAGGCTACTATGCCTACTTTGGTGATAATTTCATAAGGGCCATAAAATTGGGGGCTAGCTTGTTGTGTCTTCTCATGGGCCATTATAATTTGACGATATAGTTGTAATTTCAAATACACCCTTTCTCTTACTTGAAAACTTCTTTTTAACCTCCTTTTATCAACATATCGCTTCATTTTGGCTCGAGTTTGGGCTAGTCTTTCTCATTAAATCTGTAAATTTGCTCCTGTCAGCTAGAAAGACTGTTAGGTCAGGTTCACGGCTAATAGGCTGTTGTGGAATAGATAGGTTAGGTGGTGGATACCCATAAAG
The DNA here is from genome assembly GCA_949130495.1 of Sambucus nigra. Classification (NCBI taxonomy): domain Eukaryota; kingdom Viridiplantae; phylum Streptophyta; class Magnoliopsida; order Dipsacales; family Adoxaceae; genus Sambucus; species Sambucus nigra. The sequence continues at coordinate 446,682,571 of OX422220.1, read as the reverse complement.
GGCTTGGAAATGTGAAGTATCAATTGAGGTATGATGGGAAGAATAGATAGGTTAGGTAGTAAATACCCATAGGTGATGGATACCCATAGGTAGGCCGTGAAACTTGTGGATTTCGTCAAAAAATATTTGGGCAATTTGTTGAGCTGTATACCAGTGTGACAAGGGTAAGAAGCGACCAAACTTAGTTTGTTCACCACAACTAAGATTGAGTTATAGTCTTCTGACATAGGTAATCTATCTATAAAGTCCAAGGGCAAAGGTTGGAGCAGGCCTGGGTAGGCCGCATTTTCACCTTTATTTCGTTGGCATGTGTCACACTTGGAGACAAATTTAGTTACACGGAGAAATAATTTTCCATCCTCTTGATGGTTGCCTTGATGCCTGCGTGTTCACCCACATTGGATCCATGTAATTCCTGCAGATTTTTCTTTCTTAACTCACCCCGTTGACCAATTAGTAGCTTGCCCTTGAACCTGAGTAACCCTTTGTTACTGGAATAACCTTCTACTGCTGCTTGGTTGCTAATGAGCTGAGCCATAAGATGTTGTGCTATTTCATCCCCATTCAAACTTTCTTCCACCTATAGTAATCGGGATGATTCCACTTGAGAGATAGCATTGCAGCTCACTTGGTCTTCTTGCATTCTTGACAAAGCATCTACTGCTTTGTTTTCAACCCCCTTTTTATATTGAATTTCATAATCAAAACCCAACAAGTTTGTAAGCCACTTTTGTTGTAACATACTTGACACCCTTTGCTCTAGGAGATACTTCAAGCTTTGGCGGTCAGCCTAATCACAAAGTGATGCTCTGGGAGATAACATCTCAATTTATCCATTGCAAACACAACAACCCATAGTTACTTCTCATAGATAACCCTTTCTTTATAGGTGGTAGAGCTTTACTAAGATAAGCCAGTGGGTTGTCTTGTTGCATTAGCACTACTTATATACCTTCATCACTAGCATCTATCTTTAAAATAAAAGGTAGGGAAAAATTATGGAGGGCTGGTACATGATTCGAATTCATGTATGTCTTTAGGGCTTGTAATGCTTCCACTGCCTCCGAGGACCATTTAAATTGATCTTTTTTAAGCACCATGGTTATTGATATGTTGATAGCATCATAACCTTTTAAAATAATTCGATAGTATCCAGTGAGGCCCAAAAAACCTCTTACAAATTTAATAGATTTAGGTAGTGGCCACTTTGTCATTGTTTCATTTTTTTCCATGTCCGCTGACACCCCATCTCCAGATATGATATGCCCCAAATATTCCAATTGGTTTTTATTAAAGGAGCATTTAGACCTTTTTGCATACAATTGGTTACGACTTAGCAACTCTAGAGTGGGCCTCAAATGATGTATATGATCAGACAAGTTAGAGTTGTACACTAAAATGTCATCAACAAACACCAAAATAATTTTTCTTAAGTATTGTTTAAAAACAAATGTTAGCGTCTAAAATTGGTTTCAAGATTTCATCTTAGCTACTTAAGATCCAATCCGAGATAACAAACAATAAATAGCTCTCAAGAATGAGCCTATGTCCACATGGTAGCTTTTAAAAATAGGTTTCAGTTTGACCAGAAGTCTAAGAATAATACAAATCACTCAATATATGTTCACTGTATGTTTGAACAACTAAGAGTGTGTAAGTATTTTCCTGCCGGTTTAGATCTAAATGGGGGATCTCTCCTTTTATAGTGACTGAAAATGATAATGTCTGTCAGAACCCAAGTATGGGTTGGGTAAGAGCATCTTCTGAATGAAGCACAACCTAGATATGTAATAGTTTAATATTTTTCCCATGAAGGAATGTTTCTGCACATCCCGGTTGTCGATCGTTTCACTCACGTGTGTAATACCTCGTACTTTTATGATTAATTAATTTCGTGTGCATTTAATTTATTTGGGGAAAATTAAATTGGATTTTAGTAAATATTATTTAGCGAGTTAAGGATTAATACTTATTATTATTATTGTTGTTGTTGTTGTTGTTTACTTCGTGTGATAAGTAAATAGATATGTGATTTATTATATGTCGCGTATGAGTGAAAGCGTCGGTTTATTGTTATATGTCAATAGAGTGTTACATCGGTGGATCGATATAATTTATGGGCGACGCGTACAGTATGCGCGTGTCGGGTCTGGTTAATATGTTAAATTTTTTATAGTTGGGCGACTCAGATAACCTTTTTGAGTGCACCGACGATCCGAAAAGGGTCGAAATAGTCCAAAATAGGTACTCAGGTGTTACGATTGGGTTTCGGAAGATTTTTAGATATAACAGGACCCGTATAAGGGTAAGGCGTCTTTTTACACTTGGGGTTAAGTGAACAAATATTATTAGGGTTATTAAGGGAGTTTTTAAGAGGTTGGAAAGGTGGATGGCAACCCACCTTGATATAATGCACAAGAGAGATTGAGAGAGGGTCCAAGACAAGAGAAATGGCTTGGAGAAGAGGAAAAAAAGCTTCTCCGGATACAACTAGTCATTAAACACGTAATGTAGGAGGGTAGTGTGACTGGGGTCCGGTAAGATACTGAAACGGGTGAGGCGTGACCCACTTCAATGAACTCCGCCTTCAAGAACTTCTAGAGTAATATTTGGTGAAACCTTCTCCTTTTGGTAAAAATGGAACCAAAGTAAGAACTACTCCCTGCAAGAAGATGAATTTCACAACAATAATAGTAACTTTTCTCAAGAGGATCTCCTAGAATGATGGTTGTCAGTGTGGAAGAGAAGAAACAAGCACTCAACACTTAGAGAGAGAGCATGGAGAGAATACTAGGAGGTCTGTTGTGATTTTAACGGAGTAACGGTATGACTTGATTTCTGATTGTGACTTGACCTTGCCCAGGGGTCCTATTTATACTTGGACACTAAGGCTAAGTTGGCACTTTTGGGCGCCAAAACTGAGGGGGTTGGTGAGGGACAAAGTCTGCAATGTACCATTTGTCCTTACCGGTGTGCAGTCGCCTGTCCCCTCTGACAGGTGCCACCTGGTGCAAACCAAAATCAAAAAGCAAATATGTCTGCGTTTGTAGACAAAATATCTGATTTGATAAATATCTTTTGAAACGGTAACTTGCAGTACAAACTTTGTAAACTTGAGGAGGGTCTCAAGGACCACCTTCTCCAAAATCTTTTATAAACTTAAGAAGGGTCTCAAGGACCACCTCCTCAAAAATCATTTTATAAACTGTTCATTTCTTGTGAACAACCTCTTGGTTGCTCACTTCAGTTATGACTGGGTGTGATTGTGCAAGGACTGTGTGACTCCTAGGGTCTTTGTACTAATATTCTCTCAATCTTAAAGTTATAAGTGGTCGAGCTTGTTCAACAAACATTGTTCCTCAGCCGCCAAGCCAAAACTCTCAAGAGATCCCAACTTGTCTTTTTGAGCTCTGCTTGTTGAACCAGGCTACCTGTACAAGAAAGTATATCAATACTTTAATCTATATTTGAGTAACAAATCTTGGGGATGAGGTCACTCTAGGTGGACCTCCTCTCCCACTAGTTCTTTTAAGTAAATGATTTGGATTTCTGGGGGAGAGGAGCTCCTCATGGTGGGACTCCTTGCCCAAACTTTGTTTATGCAATCTTTGAGAATTTGGGGATGAGGAGCCCCTTGTGGAGGGTCTCCTCGCCCAAATTCCATTTCTGTGTTCTTTGAGCATTTTGGGACGAGGATCTCCTCATGGTGGGCCTCCTTGCCTAAATTTCCTTTCTGAGATTACTAAGACTTTTGGGACGAGGAGCCCTTCATGGTGGGCATCCTCGCCCAAACTTTACTTCTGTGATTTCTGGGCCTTTGGGGACAAGGAGCCATTCATGGTTGACCTCCTCGTCGAAATTCTACTTCTGTGATTCCTGAGCTTTAGGAACGAGGATCTCCTTATGTGGGCCTCCTCGTCCAGCTGAGGCACTTCTCTGTGGTGGTGGTGGTGGGGTAGGGGGCTCGTGGTGAGGCACCCCTCGCCATATGGTCCTCCTCGCCCAATTGTTTGGGCATTTGAGTGTGCACCCCTCTACATTAGTTCCCTTGTACAAAAAATTGTGTGTTGGGTATACCAAAGGTTTTTGTACGCACTGATTCACTATTTCTTGTAATACGAACAGTAGCTCAATCTCATGATGATACTGTCGCATTTATTAGGCGTGTCACATCAGCCTATATTTATGGTCTCGAGGTGATACATGTCAGATGGGGAACACGCATCTCATCATTAGGAAAATGATCTACTCCCTTTTTGATTGACAGTGTGCGTGTGTCTTAATAGGGTATAAAAGCCCTTTTTAAACTTTGATTTATTTTTCACCTTAGTATTTGCTTTCAAACCTGAGTTCTTTAGAGAGAGAGAGAGAAAAGAAGTTTAGAGAGTTTCCATAGCCACCGTTATCTCTTCCCTCTTTTACCACTGCAAATGGCCTCTTCCTCCTCTCAAAACCTTGCTTCCACTATCGCCACTGCCACTAGCGAGGGGCTAGTGGGTGTGGTGCCCATCTACATCACCATCTCGACGGTTTTGGCCAATGGAGCCATCACTATTACTTATGTCATTTTTTTGGATTCTGCTTCTTGTACTTTGGGCGGTTCGTCTGTTGGTGTGCCCACGAGGGAGGACTCCTCGTCCGTTGGGATGCCCACAAGGGGAGCATCCTCGCCTGTTGCCTACTTGAAATCCCAAAAGGGATAGTTGGTTGCTCGCCAACAAAGATATTTTGGCCTTTATCGTCTGGCGCCTTATTTTGGCAAGGAGGACACCTTCATGACCTCCGTCACAAATTTCGAGCAGGAGTTTATAGCGAAGATAAACGAGCAACCCCAAGTGGGTCTAGGTGAGTTTTCTGAATTTCCTATTGTGTTGCCTGATTCAATCCTTAGGGTGTGAGTGGACAAGGGTGATTTTCCCCATTCCAACATTGAGGTCAAGGCGAATGGGGTCTTTGGGTAGATCATGTCTTATCCACCCCCTCGCACAAAGCTATCATCGAGGGGCTTGGTCTTCTGACCACCGTCAGCAGCCTCAAGTCCTGCTCCATTGTCAAGCAATCCCCTGCCTTTATTTTGCCAACCTCTCACTAGAGTAGAGATTCACACACTTTCATTACTGGTTGGGGTGAATTTACTGTTACTTTAGAGGATATCTACGAGCTGCTTGCCTTTCCTTACTTGGGGAGCCATGTTCTCACTGATAGATTTGAGGATGAAATCGAGGAGAAGATGGTGGGAGAGCTCCACTCAGCTTTAAGTGAGTGCTCAAAATATGTTGCTATAAATTTGACTGGGACCACCAAACATTCTTTCATCAAGTGGCAAAGATATTGGTTCAGGGATTTCGAGCAGCTACCCAAGGGTGAAAGTTCGAGCAGTTCGAGGAGTCAAGAGGGCCCAAAAATTAACTCCCACTCACACTTGGTAGCATTCTTTGTTACTTTTCTGAGTAGGTTCCTTCTTCCTGGGAGGGAGATGATTCTCATCGTGAGCTTATTTTCAAGCTTTTTGTGAGGCTTGCTCGAGGGAGGGCAGTCCCCCTCGCAGCTCTAACATTGGGATCTATAAACACTTGGTTAGACAAGGCTCATGTGGATGTTGAGCGTTCTTGTGGGCGTTATGATGCCATCAAGTTTGCCAACACTTTCATCATCATGTCCTTTTTATTCGAGATATTTCCTAACTTTGCCCAAGAGGCTAGGGCTTGTCATAACAGGGTTGCTCGTGCTGCAAGATGGCACAACAGACTCATAAGACTTCTCTAGGGTCTTTAATATACAACATTGATGAGTTTTCCTTCAGGCCTTACTGCGAGACCGTTGGTGGTATTTTTACTTGGAACTCCTTCTCTGCTACTGGGGACACCTTCTACTTCCCTGCTGATGCTGAGTCTATTCCTACCTGCCCCCACATCTCCGTGACTGTTATGCTTCTACCATGCACCTTGCCTTCTCCGACTGACCTGGGCCAAAGTGTGGAGTTCTACCATTTTGAGAGAGTGAGGAGGCAGTTTGGCTATGATCAGGGAGTTCACACTCCTGTTTATCCTTCGAGCACTTCCCCCTCCGAGCTATACCTTGAGGCCTTTGCCAATTTCACATTTGAGGGGGGTGATCAACAGAGTAAGCCATCTGGGCAATTTGTTTGTACCCTCTCGAGATGCTTGCCTTCTTTTACTCGTTCGTGGTTTACCATTTAGCAAAGGCAGGTCCTCCTGATTCAAAATTGTGTGAGGGATGTTCCTCATGAAACCATTTCCACAAAAAATCCCATCAATGACAGGTATTTGGGCAAGAGGACACATAAGTCATTGTGGCATCGGAGCATTGTCCCTAAGGCTCCTCTCGAGAAGCTCACTCCAATCTTGGTAAGGTCCCTGCTTGATGAGTCTATTTATTCTAAACAACTTGAGCCTCAACCTGTTAAGCTCAAGTCAAAAGGTAAGGCAAGAGCTCCTTCTGATTCAAAGAGGAAGCGTCTTGATGTGGATGTTTCCAACTTTATACCAGTTATTACTGGTCAATGACCATGACAAGTCCATGACAAGACCTTGGGGTGGAGGAGATATACAGGACTGTGCGAGAGAAGGGCTATGAAGCCCTAATGTTATCCGCTGAAGAGTCTGCTGTTACTTCTATTCCCATTAGTGAAGGAACTACACCTTACTCCTTTTTACTTGGTGAAACTGACTTTCGCAGGGTTTCACTTGCTGGTTCCCCTTCTCTATCTTTTGAAGAGGAACTAGTCGATTATAGAAGCACTCCCTCCTATGATGATGACAATTCTTCTTTAAATGAGATGAGTGTCACTGATCTTTATGATGATCAACACCCTGATACTTCTTCTTTGTTACCAGATTTGGGGGAGTTTTCTAGCAAAGGTGTCATGATAGATTCTGGGTCTGCCAGCAACCCCACTATTGGGCATCTACAATATGGGCAGACTCCCCGCTCCACCGCTGTAAGTCTCTTGTCTTAACCTCTTTTGTATTGTTTATTGTCCATTTACACATGCATAGTTCAGATGTAAATTGTCTTTATCTTTGTGGCATTTGCAGGGTGTCTACATTGCGGTGAGTGATCCTTCGCCTCTGCCTCGTGCTCAGGGGCCCTTTCCACTACACCACAAACAACAATCTGGCACAGTTCAAAATCGTGCCAGATTTCGCTACTCCAAAAACAACAATTTGGCACGGTTTAAAACTGTGCCATATCAAATCTGGCACGGTTTTGAACTGTGCCAGGATCAAGTGTTCCAAAATGGCCAGTTTTTTTTAGCACAACTCAAAAGTGTGCCAAATTTGACCAAACATGAACACTTTTGGCACACATTAAAACTATGCCAGAATTTGATATTTCTGGCACACTTGTCACACTTTATAACTGTACCAGATCGAGTACATTTTGATTCTCTTTTGTCACAGTTAAATTGTACCCAATTTTTTGGATAAAAAAAATTAATTATTTGAAAACAAGAAAATTCACAAATTGCGAATCTCAAAAGTTGTTAATAAACTAATGTATATACAAACTTCAAAATATTACAAGTAATAATAGTTCACAGGCCAAAAAAATTGGGCAGAGTTTCCTCTATTTTCTGGACATTCTAAAATCTGCTAATATAATACCTGCGTAATGTAAAGCTCGCACGGCCATAAAATATAACAATAAAATTACAAAAGCTCGCACGACCATAAAAGCTAACAATAAAGCTACAAAAGCCTGCACGCCCATAACATAAAAAAATATAATCCTGAATATTAATGACATTAAGTAAATAATCCCCTTGTTGTAGACCATTGACTTCATGTGTTCCTCGCGGATAAAAGCTAACGATAAAATGTTATCCTGTAAAAAAATAAGATACAAAAGGAGACAGTATTAGTAACCGAGTAATTTTAAAAAACAAATCTTATTCAAAGTTGAAAATTTGCATACACTAATTAAAATTATTATTGTATTCACAAATCGAAATTCTTGTGACTACGCGATCAGTTCCTACAAGTGACATTGGTCCGGTGCGAGGTGTTCATGCCTCTTACGGGGCCGTTTGGGTTTTCACCCTCAAACGGTTTGTTTTTAAGCCTAACCTAAATATTTTCAAATTTTTGTCATATGCTAAAAATGGGAGACCCGTGACTATGCGGTCAGTTCCTTCAAGTTACATTAGTCCTGCGCGAGGTGTTCGTGCCTCTTACGGGGTCGTTTGGCTGCTGGTTTGGGTTTTCACCCTCAAATGACTTGTTTTTAAGCTTAATCTAGATATTTTTAAATTATCGTCATATTCTCAAACTGAGAGACCCGTGACTACGCGGTTAGTTCCTATAAGTTACATTGATCCCATGCGAGGTGTTCGTGCCTCTTACGGAGCCGTTTGGGGGTTGGTTTGGTTTTTCACCCTCAAACGGCTTCTTTTTAAGCCTAATATAGATAGTTTCAAATTATCGTCATATTCTCAAACTGGGAGACCTGTGACTACTCGATCAGTTTCTACAAGTTATATTAGTCCCGTGCGAGGTGTTCGTGCCTCTTACGGGACTGTTTGGGGTCTGATTTGGGTTTTCACCATCAAACAGCTTGTTTTTAAGCCTAAGCTAGATATTTTCAAATTATCATCATATTCTCAAGCGGGGAGACCCGCGACTACGCGGTCAGTTCCTACAAGTTGCATTGGTCCCCTGCGAGGTGTTCGTGCCTCTTACGGGGCCGTTTGTGAGCTGGTTTGAGTTTTCACCCTCAAATGGATTATTTTTAAGCCTAATCTAGATATTTTCAAATTATCGTCATATTCTCAAACCGGGAGATTCGTGACTACGCGGTCAGTTCCTACAAGTTACATTGGTCCCGTGTGAGGTGTTCGTGCCTCTTACGGGGCCGTTTGGGGGTTGGTTTGTGTTTTCACCATCAAACAGCTTGTTTTTAAGCCTAAGCTAGATATTTTCAAATTATCGTCATATTCTCAAGCGGGGATACCTGCGACTACGCAGTCAGTTCCTACAAGTTACATTGGTCCCCTGCGAGGTGTTCGTGCCTCTTACGGGGCCGTTTGGGGGCTGGTTTGAGTTCACCCTCAAACGCCTTGTTTTTAAACCTAATCTCGATATTTTTAAATTATCGTCATATTCTCAAATCGGGAGAACCGTGACTACGCGGACAGTTCCTACAAGTTACATTGGTTCCGTGTGAGGTGTTCGTGCCTCTTACGGGGCCGTTTGGGGGCTGGTTTGAGTTTTCACCCTCAAACGGCTTGTTTTCAGGCCTAATCTATACATTTCAAATTATCGTCATATTCTCAAACCAGGAGACCCGTGACTACGCGGTCAGTTCCTACAAGTTACATGGGTCCCGTGTGAGGTGTTCGTGCCTTTTACGGGGCCGTTTGGGAGCTGGTTTGGGTTTTCATGCTTTAACGGCTTGTTTTTAAGCCTAATATAGATATTTTCAAATTATCGTCATATTCTCAAATCGGGAGACTCACGACTACGAAGTCAATTCCTATAAGTTACATTGGTCTCGTGCGAGGAGTTCGTGCCTCTTACGGGGCTGGTTTGGATTTCCACCCTCAAACGGCTTATTTTTAAGCCTAATCTAGATATTTTCAAATTATCGTTATATTCTCAAATCGGGAGACACGCGACTACGCGGTCAGTTCCTACAAGTTACATTGGTCTCGTGCGAGATGTTCGTGCCTCTTACGGGGCCTTTGGGAGATGATTGGGTTTCCACTCTCAAACGGATTGTTTTTAATCCTAATCTAGATATTTTCAAATTATCATAATATTCTCAAACCGGGAGACCCTCGACTACGCGGTCAGTTCCTACAAGTTACTATGGTCCCGTTCGAGGTGTTTGTGCCTCTTACGGGGCCGTTTGGGGCCTGATTTGGGTTTTCACTCTCAAACGGCTTGTTTTTAAGCCTAATCTAGATATTTTCAAATTATTATCATATTCTTAAACCGGGAGACGCGCAACTACGCGGTCAGTTCCTACAAGTTACATTGGTCCTGTGCGAGGTGTTCGTGCCTCTTACGGAGCCGTTTGGGGGCTAGTTTGGGTTGTCACCCTCAAACGGCTTGTTTTTAAACCTAATCTGGATATTTTCAAATTATCGTCATATTCTCAAACCGGAGACTCGCGGCTACGCAGTCAGTTCCTACAAGTTATATTGATCCCGTGCGAGGTGTTCGTGCCTTTTACGAGGGCCGTTTGGGAGCTGGTTTGGGTTTCCACCCTCAAACGACTTGTTTTTAAGCCTAATCTAGATATTTTCAAATTATCATCATATTATCAAATCAGGAGACTTGCGACTACGCGGTCAGTTCCTGCAAGTTACATTGGTCTCGTGCGAGGTGTTCGTGCCTCTTAGGGGGCCGTTTGGGGGCTCACCCTCAAACGGCTTGTTTTTAAGCCTAATATAGATATTTTCAAATTATCGTCATATTCTCAAACTGGGAGACCCGTGACTACACGGTCAGTTCCTACAAGTTACATTTGTCTCGTGCGAGGTGTTCGTGCCTCTTACGGGGCAGTTTGGGGGCTAGTTTGGATTTTCACCCTCAAACGGCTTGTTTTTATGCCTATTCTAGATATTTTCAAATTATTGTCATATTCTCAAACCGAGAGACCACGGTGGTCAGTTTCGACAAGTTATATTGGTCCCGTGCGAGGTGTTCGTGCCTCTTACGGGGCCGTTTGGGGGTTGGTTTAGGTTTTCACCCTCAAACGACTTGTTTTTAAGCCTAATCTAGACATTTCTAAATTATCGTCATATTCTCAAACCGGGAGACCCGCGAATATGCAGTCAGTTCCTACAAGTTACATTGGTCCCATGAGAGGTGTCCATGCCTCTTACGTGACCATTTTAGGGATGGATTGGGTTTCCCCCCTTTAACGGCTAGTTTTTAATCGTATTATTTAGCTGAAAGTTTTTCATTATCAAACAGTTTCATTACAAAAGTGATGTGAAATCCAAGGCCTGTATATTAAGTGGATCTATATATATGTCTGATGTAACAAACACCAAAAGGAGAAGGGAGATGATAGAAAAGAAGAGAAAGGAAAATATGTGTTTATGTGACTACTTGTCAAGTAGGAAAATTTCATTGCAGTGACTATGAATATGAACCTTCTCTTCTCTTGCATTTGAAGGTGATTTTGGTTTTTCCTCTCTAGAAATCCATTTATTTTCTTCATAAGTAGTAAATTAGAATTAATTAGTAGAAACAATACAGTGCTCTTAAGCTTAAAACCAAGGAAGTTATTTAAGGCTAAATAATGTTATTAAAAAAGGCATTTCAATCAATAAACTCATACTTTGCTCGAATGAAATGATCAATACCAACTCTGTCATAGTCATGAGTTAGCTCAACTTCCTAGTAGTTATTTGATTACTCATTTCCCATTGTTGAAAGCAAACACCAATCAAACAAACTTTTAACCAACAAGTTCTTCGCTTATAAAACCATGCCTAACATGAATTGCTGAAAGCAAAGAAACTAAAGTGTGATGCTCACATTGAATAAATGCAACCTCACCTGGAATCCAAGTTTCTAGCGTAGTAGATCTAACCTACAACAATAACAACACAAAGTAACAAAGTTACACTAAATATTTTACTCAAATCTAATGAAAATAAATTAAAATCCACCGATAAGGTTACGTGCTTGCTACTACGTGAGATTCTCTCTCTCACAGAACTAATGGTTTTCTTTTTATGGTTGTAGCCATCAACTTTCTTCCTATGGTTGGTCCCCTTTTACTTTTACTTGTGACATGATCAATTCAAACGAAGATGGAAAGCATTAGATAATAAGAAGATTGAAAATAAGGTAATAATTTAATAATGTGACATGAGTTCTCATTTCCTTACTTTTGTATTTAAGAAAATATTGGCATTAGTTTTGTAGATACCTAGACTGTGTATAACACAACCTGTGATTTATATAGAGTATAGAGATTTATACAAACATAAACGGTGTATAACACATGTATAAAAAACTACAATCATGCCCAAATTTATTTTTGTTCATGCTAGACAGTTGGGCATTAAGTAGTTATTATAACTTGAGCGAAACAGAGTGTGAGACTAATCCTCAACTATGTCTATTCAATAAGTTTTTTGTATCATCTAGAATGTATAAACTTATTTATACAAAATGAAAAAGTTAGAAACTTAGCATTCAGTTATCTACAAAACTTTAATCCTTTAAAACTGTGAAACAAAGTTCCAATGAAAAGGAAGAAGGTCACGCATACTTATCCTTCCCACCACATCGAAAAGAAACGTCATCTTTCAAACCAACTAATATCAATAACTTAATTTAGTTAATATATTAACTAATCAACACTGAAAACACACAAATCATCACAATTCAAAAAATTACGGATTCAGATCAAGTATTTATATATATATATACACACACACACACACACACACACACACACACACACAAACACACACAAACTTACAAAATTAGACAAAACCCACAACTAATCAACACTAAAAACACACAAATCACCACAATTCAACAAAATCCAAGTTTCAGCTCAATTTCACAATATGAACCTACATACACACATGCATGCATACATATATACATATGTAGAGAGAGAAAATAAGACCTTCCAACTAGTAGGTGCCGCTAGTTCCAAAGAGGCAACATCTTCCATCGAGCTCGTCATTTCACTTACTCAATTTCAAAATTCTAGAAGTCACAAACATATACATACATACATACATACATACATACATACATACATACATACATACATATAAATATGGGGGAGCAAGACCTTCAAAGTGAGAGAGGGTGGTAGAGTGGAAGAGGAGAGACTCCCCTAAAACGACGACGTTTAACCGAGGAATTTTTCTATTATAGAGGAGGCTAAAACTAACATTAAGGCAACTCCCAAACACCACACTTTTTATGAAAAAGAAAATTTTGATCCCTACCAATGTGAAAGGCCATTTCATTATATTAATAAATTATCCCCACCTCAGGGATCATCAGTTGTGGTTAACTGGATCCACACATAATCTCACACAAAAGAAACTAAAAAAGACACACACGAGAAATTTACAGAACCTTCCCGAGCAGTTAAATTTATCGAAATTACCATTACCAAGACATACATGTTAGGGGTAAGAGGTAAACTCAAGTAAACTTGTAACGAAATGTTGACGAATAATGACCAAAGCAACAGAAAATCACAAACGACCAACCACTAGAAACGGTGGTGGCTAAAATGCTTACCCAAACTCGAGTTATCCCAAGCTCCGAGAACTGCGCGTAACACTTCCCCAAGTACATCTCACCCCAAGCCGCGGTTCCACACTTGCTTCTCAGCTGCCCAGTCGCCTCCGATAAACAATCCTGACACTCGCTCACTCAAATCTTCCAACCCGCTATTGGATTGATGGTGTGCATTTTGGTCGAGAGAAAGGGGGGGGGGGGGGGGATTGAAGATGAGAGAGGAGAGAGAAGAGGGAAACTAAACATAGAAAAAAAATGTTAGTGTAATTATTTTTTTAGGGTATTTTATATGTTAGTCAAGTGTACTCAATTTTGGCACACTTTAAAACAGTGCCAAATTTTGGCACTGTTTTAAAGTGTGCCAGATTGTCATTAAACCGTGCCAGAATTTGACACAGTATTAAATTGTGCCAGATTTTTAATATCAGGGTGTGCCAAATTGTTATTTTTGGTGTAATATTCCTAGAGCGAGGAGCTCCATGAGCGAGGAGCTCCATGTTAGTGTCATCCTTTGGCCTATCTAGAGAGGTTTGTCACTTTCCCTTGTTTAGTCATTATTCTCCTTCCTTTTAGTTGTACTCATACAGTCTATGCTCTCATCTAACTTTTGTAGCTATCTACTCTATTCCCGACGACAACAAGGACTTCTTTTGTGTCCTCCGCTTCGGTCCAGGTAATATTAGCTCTCCCGATTCTTTTGTTTTTACTTGTCATATTTTCAGGCATATTTTTCTGCAATCTTTTTCTTTTGTATACACAAGTGACTATTTCTCTTAGCCGCCTTTCTTCACCTCCCCCTCCTCTATGGTGAGAGGTTCTTTTGTCGGGCTGTTTGAGGTACTTTGAGTTTGTCACCTTCATTGTCTTTCTCTATTATGTTATATTTTCTACATCTATGCTTCTATTGTCTTTGTCTGTCTTTATTGCAGGGATTATCTTTCGGTGGCCCTTCCTCTGTTGGGGGAACAACACGGCTCATTGGAGGCACTGCTCCAAGTCTATCACCTTCTGGGAGGATTCCCATCTTTCGGGTCTTCGTGCCTATTTACAATAGGCCTCCATTCAACCTATATCTTCTCGGCCAATTTTTACTATTCTACTGAGCCTGTTACACAGGCTAGCTCTACCCCTCAGGTATCATTTACTTCTGTTAGGATCCATCTATTTCTTTATCTATTGTTGGGTTCATTGATAACGTTGCAATGATTAGGCCACTACGTCTGCTGCGACTATCCCGCTGGTCATCTTCCTTTCTTATTCCATAGAAGGAATTCAGGTACGCCTACTTTAGTTCCCTCTTCAGTAGACCCTACTACTACTGGGGAAGCTCTTGTAGCTGTTGTCTCTGTGGGAGGCATTATTATAGCATCTCTCCTGGTAATTATTCTAACTTATCTGTGCTTTTCTTATACATATTTTTCCTTTATTACTATGAACAACTTATAATCATTCATATTTTTCTTCCATTTGCAGGGTGGTGTCAGTAAGACCTCCTCATCCGTGGCGCCCGTGTGGAGGACCACATAGATAGCTTCTGAGGCACCACCTATGAGTCTCCCCTTATCCTCCTCCGTAGGGGAAGCTGCCTTAGCCATCCTGGCTGAAGTCCCCTTATCTGAGGGGCCTGTTCCTATTTTTGTAGGAGCATCATCAGTGGTATGTTAGTCTTTACACATCTTCTTGCTAGATTAATCGCATATCTCCACATTGTGTATTTTCTTCAAACATATCTGTAGATGTGGTCTCTTTACTTGCGGGACCTATATTTGAACTCTCAGGTTAGTACTCCTCCAGTTTTTGTGTCTGAGGAGATTCTGGCCAGTGTCGCGGAGGTGACTGCTCCGGTATGTATAATGTCACACATTATTTTTTTCATCGACTCGCTTTATCTATATATGGGTCTATTGACACCCTTTAGCTTTGTCATTTCGCAAGTTAGTATCACTCCTACCCTGCTGCTGTGGGGTGTCTTGGGGGTGTCTCAGTGGGGAGCTCCCAGGTAAACACTTGGTCTACCTGAATCTTTTGAGCTTACGTTTTCTATGTAAGTACTTGATGACACTAACATGTTTCCCTTTTTTTAGGTTAGCGCCGCGATTGTTCCCTTAATTGTGGAACAATTAGGGGGAGTTGCTGCGAGTGAGGTATTATACTGTCATACATAACTCTCTTATTTATTCCCCCTTTTCTTCTTGCTTTTACTATGTAAGTGGGCTTACCTTCACGTTCCCGTTTCCTTGTTTTCAGGTTAGTGACGCGGCCTTCCCTTGCTCTGCAGGACCTACAGTGAGTGTTGTACTGCGCACTCCCCAGGTATTAAATTGTCATACCTGGGTTGTTTCTGTCTGTTAAAGTTAGTACTTTCTCTTATTTTTTTTCTTAGCAAAAGAAATGCCAACTTTTGCCTATTTTCTGTTAGGTTGGTGCTCAGGGTCACATGGTGCCATACTGACCCCCCAGGCTATGGCGTAAGATTTTCATAATTTTAATTTGAGCATGGGTATTCCCCAACCTGCTTCTTCCCGTCTTTATGACTTATCTATTTTTTACTTCTCTTTCTGCAGGATCCGATTGGTGAGCCTGTTGAGAGGACTGGTGAGGCCGACCAGAGTTCTGAGGCCACAGGTGACGCCGGTTCCGATGAGGATTCCTATATTCTCCTTTTGAAACTTGAGTCTCATAATATAGGCTATGATGATATTGAGGTGGAGGCTCCTGGAGCTTTTATGAGAGTGTCGTGGCGCTCAGATCTTCCCTCTAGGTTCCGCGCACATGAGCGAGAGGTGTTGGATATGCTTTTGGAGCACCACCCCTAGACTTTTACTTCTCAGAGTGTCCTCAACATTGACAACCTTACAGTCTTCAATTTGAAGGCCCTGACCAGTCGTCTTCATGATTTCTTATCTACCTCTCCTGCTGATATGACCACTCAGAGCGCTGCATTATTCCTCCAAGCTCTTCACGATCTTCAGCGCTGCTATCACTTCCAGTTGGACTGGCCTGACGCTTCAATTTGTCATTTTCTTGGTGTCACATTTAGGAAGATGATGAAGCTTCATACTTCTAGGCATGCTAGGGTGCAGCAGCGTCAGGCAGAGGCAGCTTGGATCCAGGCTCAGATTTTGCCCCTCCAGGTCAAGATGGCCAAGCTAGAGGCTGGTAATGCTGAGGATGAGACCTGGGTGGCTAGGTTAGAGGAGAAACATGTTGAGGAGGCTGGTCCTTCATACACAGACCTGCGCTCCCGATAGGATTTATTTTTTATTTTGTCTAGCAGGTAGATAGTCTTGTTATGCAGACTTCCCTTTGTACACTTTTCATATGTAAAGAACTGTTGTCATGGTTAATGAAAATGACTCTATTGATTTCTATCATGCTGTTTATTCTCTACTTCTGTCTGGACTTTGATATCTACCTACTATGGCCTGCTCTAATTTTCTGTAGCTACTTGATCTGTTTGAACTGCCCCGTGTGCCGTAGGGTACTTGTGTATTATCCGAGCATGTTGGTATTTTAGAGTTGCCCCCTCTAACTATGGTGTACTTGCATATTTTCTGAGCAAGTTAATATTTTAGAGCTGCCCCTTCTAACTATGGGGTACTTGCATATTATTTGAGCAAGGTAATATTTTTTAGAGATGTCCCCTCTAATTATGGAGTACTTGCATATTATCTGAGTAAGTTAATACTTTTTAAGAGTTGCCCCCTCTAATTGTGGGGTACTTGGATATTATTTGAGCAAGTTAATATTTTTAGAGTTTCCCCCTCTAACTGTGGGGGCATTTTATTATGCACATTTATTTCTTAGGAAATAACTGGGAGAAAAGGGTTAGCTCTTCTCCTTTCCTCAAACTTTGAATATATTTAAAAAAAATTACTATTTTTTATAGAAATATTGCCCCCGGTCTACGGGGTCTTTATTTCAAACAATTTGTTAGGAACCCTTTTTTCCTCTTTCTTAAAAATTTAGAGCAGGGGGTGTAGGCCTCCTTTCTCCACAATTTCTATGAACTCTGGTCAAGTAAATCTTTTCTTTGAGAATGAAGATTATAACTTGTTTCTAGGTAATCTTATTGTCAAAAAAATATTTATTATATATTTTATTATTATTATTACTTGGAGGATGTCCTCCTACTGACCTGGTGACAAGGCTAAAACCATTTGTCTATTATGTCTGGAGAGACTTTGCTCAATGTACTTTTCTCTCACAATGGATGTGCCCCCAAAGTGTAATGAACAAAGTTCTCTTTATCCTGAACCCTCTTCTAGGCTAGTAGAGGGTGTTTATAAAGAAAAATATTCTCATGGATCTACCTTATGCAGTAGGTAAGTAAACAAAATAAGAATCATCATGCAATGATAAAAAAAGAGTTGTTATTCATTTCTTTCCATTTTGTGTACTTCTTACAAGGTTGTGTTGCTTTATCATTTTTACAAAAAAAAGAAGTTTTCTGGTGTTAGAGCAAGCTGCGCAATTTTTTTGACAGAAATGAATTTTCACAAAACTAGGCATAATGCCTCTTTACCCATCTGTAGTTGATCGACTGGATACAGCCACTCTTCGGCTCCGAAATCTGGAAATAACCGACTTTCCTACCCCTCTTACCACAAAGGGCCCTTCCCATTTGGGTTTGAACTTTGATGCCAACATGCTGCGGAGGTGGTGAGTGGATGCTCGCAGGACCAAGTCTCCCACCTGGAACTCCCTGGGCTTGACTACGTTTTATAGGCTCTGGACAACTGTTGGGTGTAAAATTTAAAGTTCTCTTTCGCTTTATCTCTATGCTCGTCTAGTGCCTCTCGCTACACATGTCATGGATTAGGTATGAGTTTGTTGCTTAGAGAAACTCTGGATGAGGGTATTTCCGACTCCACCGGTAGGACAATTTCGGTCCCATATACTAGCAAGAATGGGGTAAACCCAATTGGCTTTCTCTTTGAAGTGCGATAAGCCCATAGTACCATGGGCAGCTTCTCATCCCATGCCCCCGACATGTCCAACATCTTCTCTAAGATATTGATTAGGGTCTTATTGGTGGCCTACACTTGGCCATTTCCCTAAGGGTAGGAGATGGTTGAGCTGTTGTGCACAATCTTGTACTTACCTGTGAGAAGGGCCATCTCTTTACATAATTATCTGTTAGAATCACCTTAGATATACCAAACCTGCATATAATATACTCCTTCATAAATTGGGTTACCACTTTGGCAGTCACCCTTGTTATAGGAATGGCCTCTGCCCATTTGGTGAACAATTCCGTAGCCACAATAATAAAAGCTTTTCCATGAGATGATGGGCTGATTTTTCCAACCAGGTTAAATGCCCATGGGTGGAAAGGCTAGGGAGATGCTAGGCTTTGTAAGGTGACTGAAGGGGCGTGTACCATATTGTTGTTCACTTGACATGCTTTGCATTTCTTCACATAACCAATCGAGTCAACCTCGATGGTTGGCCAATAGTACCCGAGCGTCATCAGTTGATCATACAATTTGGCACCTCCCATGTGAGAGGTCTCATGATCTTCCTTCAACACTCTCCCTACATCTTCTTTGGCTATGCATTTTAGTGCCTTCTCATTCTAGACTTTCCTATATATCTCTCCTTCTACTAAGTATAAAGGGGCCACTCTCTTTTGGAGATAAATTTCATCTTCTCTCTCCGTCGGTAACTCACCATCTTTTAAATAAGCTATGTATGGTTGCCTTTAATCTTCAAAGGCCTCCACAAAATTAGCTTCCGTTGGCTGGTCAAAATGGGTTTGGCACTTTAAATAGCCTTGTTGCAGAGGAGCATCCTCTGCGCTCATGGTGGGCCAATAGTAACCCCCGCTGCAACCGACAATAAAGAGGTATATCAGTGGCCCCGCAATGGTTTTCATGCATCTCTGCCAACTTCTCTGTAGCTTCTTTTTCTCCAACACATCTTGCTAAGAAACCTTCAGGCTCTTGAAGTAAAGTGTTCCCTATAGCAGGTGGTAGTTATCCAATTCTAACATCTTCATTGTCCCCTCTCTTGTTTCAAGTTGTTTCACAACCAGGCACCTCCAATCTTTCGGCTCATTGATTGTGAACAAGAATTTTACTGTGGTAGGCACTGTTCTCCACCGTACTATGATTGTTGCTTTTGTCTCATCCATGTCTAACTTTTGGATTATTATAACTAGTGCATCAGGGTGCCTATTCATTGTTCGTGTATGTTGCTCAACGGTTACTTCCAAGTACTGTCCCAACAACCTCAGGATGATGCATATGTTGGGTTCCAAGTTAGTATGTTTGAGGGCGAACTCCCCATTAACATGTTTCACCACTAGGTTAGATTCCACTCGTATGCACAATACCCCGATGCCTCTTCAAAGCATTCCCAAAATGAGAGCCTCATACTCAACCTCGTTGTTTGAGCATTTGATGTCTAACTTGAAGGAGAGGGTGATCTTCTCCTTACTATTTGAGAGTATAATGCCCGCATCTCCTGTTCCTTGAGCATTAGAGCCATAAAACTCCATTTCCCACTTTTCCATCTCTTCTTCCATGCATGCTTGGAAATTCTCCCCAGGTAACTCTTCACTAGGGGGATCGAAATTCTCACTTGGGAAATGGGCCAACTGATCTTCTACCGCTTGACTTTTGATGGCTTTGGGCACTATGCACTTTAGATCATACTCCGATAAAATAAAGAACCATATCGTTGCTCGTACTACAAGGACCGTCCGTGCCGGGGGTACTTGATAGGGTCATACTTAGTGACTGTATGGATTGTGAAGGCTAGCATGTAGTGTCTCAACTTTTGAGCCACGAACACTAGGGAAAGGCAGTGTCTCTCCACATTGGTATATCTGGATTCTGTACCTGAGATCACCCTTGACAAGTAATACACCGAATTCTCTACCCCTTCCTTCTCTTGAGCCAACAGTGCTCCTATCGACCTTTCTGTTGAAGTGAGGTAGAGCATAAGTGGTGCCCTAGCTTCCAACGGATTCATCGTGGATGGAGAGGGTAAAATTTCTTTAATCTTCTTAAAGGCTTTCTTTTGCTCATCTCCCCAGATCCACTTGGATTTATCTTTTAACATTGGTGTGAATGGGTGGGTCAACTCCGCTAGGGCATGTATTAACCATTATAAGTCGGACACATTCTCTAAGAAGCTCTTAAGCTGCCTTTGAATCTTTGTAGGTGGCATCATTATGATGGATTTCTTCTTTTCTACATCAACTTTCACCCCCTGCCTATTCATAACAAACCCTAAAAACTTCCCTGTAGTGACCCCGAAGGCACACTTTGAGGGTTTCATTCCCATCTTATGCCTACGACATCTCTTAAACACTCTATGGAGGTCTTGTATCTGCTTGCTTTCTCTTTTGGACTTTACTACCAGATCGCTACATAGAATTCCAGTATATGATGAAACAGATCTTGGAAGATTGCCATTATGGTCCTCTAATACGTGGCGCCAGTGTTCTTCAATCCAAATGGCATGACTGTATAATGGAAGTTTCCCAATGGTGTGCAAAAAGCAGTCCTCTCCGTGTCCACCGAGTCCATCTTAATCTGATTATAGTCGGCGTACCCATCCATAAAACTATACATCTCATGGCCTGCGGTAGCGTTAACTAAGCTGTCTATTCTGGGTAAGGGAGACTCATCCTTGGGACATGCCCGATTTAAGTCACGAAAATCCACACAAATCCGGATTTGTCTCTTGTCCTTCTTCACCACATGTACAATGCTGGAGAGCCACACATGATGCTGAATAGGCTTGATGAAACCCGCCGCCAATAATTTCTCTACTTCTGCTTTTATCTTTAGGTCGAGGTTAACTTTGTACGTACGTGTTGCTTGCCTAACTAGAAAAGCATTGGGAGGAACATTTAATCTGTGTGATCTCACTTCTGGATCTATCCCTGATATCTTGGTATATTTCCAGGCACTCGGTTAACTCTTTGAGCAGGTCGATCTCTCTCTTCTACTTTGGGTTCAGGATCTTGGAAATTATAATGGGTCGACTTTCACCCCCTTCTACTCCTAGGTTGATTTCCTCTAACTCTTGAAACTACGCCCTAGGTCCATTTTGCATGCACTCTAGAGCCTCTTTTGGTTCTTCTATATGTTCAATGATGTGGGATTCGTCCACCACAAAGCATTCTAGTGCCAAGTCGGTGCTATCATCCCAGAACGTCGATCGCGCAGATCGTTATAAATGGTGTATGACTTTCCCATCAGGTAGGACCACCTTCTTGTAAGTTCGAGGACGTTTGGACACCTCCTCCACCTTTCTCTTGCCTTTTGCTATGTGGGTGATCACCCTCTCCCCCAAACGACGGTGAACATATTTATTTGGCTGGGCACCTCCTCCAACCACTTTCCTCTCCTCTAACTTTCTTACGGAATTCTTTTTTCTTCATCCAGTTTTGTGTAAAATGCCGCATCCTCTTAATGGGTCTCCTCAACAGAAAAGGGCTTATGTGTTGCTTCGATTATGATCTTTGTTCCTCAGATGTTAGCTTTTGCACATTAGTGGTAGAAGGAGGGTACTATGCCATGTGTAACCATCCATACCCTTCCAATGAGAAACTGGTAGCTGGTATTGGCATTGATGACGTGAAACTTGTTGTGGGAAGTGAAATTCCCCCACTTGATTTCCACGTTCACATATCCGAGGGATTGCATGCCGGTGCTGTGTAATCCTAAAATCACTAGCGACACAAGCACTATCTTATCTTGATCAATCCCCGTTTCATACAACATACTAATTGGCATAATATTAATAAACGCCCCTCCATCTATCAATTCTCCTCGGAAGAAAATTTCATTGCTCATAGCTGTCACATACAATGGGCGGTTGTGAAAGTAAGACACCTGCCTGTTTGCCTAAAAAAGACCACTTCAGAAGTGTATCTTTTGATCAACCTCCCAATTGGTCTCTGATAATTTAGTGAGGGGTATCCACGTTGTACTGCTTCCAAAACCTTTCTTGTTATGACTACTCTGGTGTTATACTTTACTCCTATTTGGTTAAAGAACCACTTGAACTTAGGACTCGTCACTATAGCTTCACATTCTGAGTTTAAGTCCACTTCATATGTCTGGGCATTACAAACATACTCTGTCTCAGATTTCCCCCCTCATTTAGAGCAAGGATGACATCTACTTTACCTTCTAGGAGGTTCACTTGCTCAACTTCCTCACCTCCACCCTCTTCTTGGTGAGGAGTGAAGAACCACTTCTCGCGCCTCCTCTCTTGCTGGTCTCTCTGTTTACTATTCAGCGCTAGCCTTTCTATCTCTTCGCATATTTTCTCACTACCTTCCCACTCTATCAGATCTTAAGCTGCATCATACGCTACTACCATATTGGCAGTGGCATAATGATGAGCTGGAAGTGGGTTCTCATTAGCAGCCACATGAGGTATCTGCAAAGTACCACTGGCCACCTGCTCGCCAATGATCCTCTTTAATTAGTAACAGTCTTTGGTGGAGTGATGCACCTTCTGGTGTAACTAACAATACTTAGGAATAGCTTTATCAACTGCTGTTGGGATTTCTCCATTCAAGTGAGGGGCACCTGCTACCCCTTCTCGTACTAATGTCCGATAACAATCCATAACTTTTGCTACGCTATAAGGTAGCGGTGGTAGGGCATCCTCTCCGAACTTTATCTTGTTATCTCAGGTGTTGTTCTTAGATCTGGGTCCTCCCTTCTTGCCCTTTGGACTTCTACCCACATAATTGACTGCTTACCTCCTTGAGACTTGAAACCTTCCAGAAGTCAGTGGCACTTGTGTCCTCCAACTTGAGGACCTAGGCTTGGTTAGCATGGCTATATTGGTGGCAGCCCTAGTAAAATCTCTAAAGGGTCCATCTCTGGTCTCATTAATAAAATGGAGCTTGCATTCCTCCAAGATCCCCTCGACACATATTTGAAGAAACCATGCCTTTGCTACCTCCTCGTGGAAATCTAGTGCCCTCTCGCGAAATCGCTTAATATATTGCATTAACTCCTCACCAGGCTTTTGCAGCTCGTGTTCCAGGTGTCTCAATGTGAACTCATCCTCTGTTACAAATAACTTTTGGAGGAATGGACTATGCATTTCTTCTCACGTGGGGATGCTGTTGGGTGCTAAGTGGAAATACCACGTGTAGGCCTTCCCTGTAAGGGTTTTGGAGAACTCTCTCAACCTCAAATTTTTGTCATTCTCATGAACTTCTAAGTACTCAACGGACCTCTTCACGTTCTCTCTTGGATTTTCCCCTTTTGCTATTGAACTTGATAAATTTTGGTGGAATATACCTGTGACACCCTGACTAATTAAATACCGGGTAGCTACTCCTTTATTTAAATTAATGCAAAATGTCAAGTTGGTTCAGTTCGTAGCATCACTGTCATAAACATTTAATTAATTATTAATCACTTAATGTTTAAAATAGTGAAGTGCCAAATCTTAATTTTTAATTTAATCATCAATAAAATAATTTAAATCATCATCCAACCATCACATGAACAATTTCATAAGGTAAACAAATGAGTGAAATAACTGACATCTGGAGTAAACACTCCAATAATAGCAACAATGTAAATAACCAAGCACAATATTCTGAATAAATAAAATCCCAAGACTGAAATAAAATAAAAGTCTAAAACTGTTGTCACTGAATAGAATGGGCAACATGACCTAACTAGAATAAATAACTCCCAAAAGAAGCAAGGATAGATGTGTAGGCGTCTAGTAATGAGATCCTGTAACTTCCACATCAGTCACAACACGTCAATGGAATGGAACTCCTAAGCTTGGCCTCCCTGTGGCTGGGCACCTAAAAGGTTTATACAAAAAAAATATTTGAAAGCAAACGGGTCAGAGCCCGAGATGAATGTATTTTAAAAGCATCAAGTTTTTAAATTAAAATATTAAACAACACATATCTTAAACACGTGAGTCACGTGCCCTCACTTGAGATCCTCACCCCTCAACTATTGTGCATGCCTAACGCATCTTTTAAATTCCACCTAGTTATACCACTAACTAACTAGACTATTCTACCCCCATCCAGACGGTTCTTACTTTAGATGCCACCCATTTTATTTAAATAAAAAATATATATAACTCACACATTTAATACTCAGATTTCTGAACTCACTTTTTAGTTAAGTCTATATTATTCTTAACTCAATTAAATCTCATAGTTATTCGCATCTATTAAGTAGCAGTGAATAATTCACAAGTACATATATAAGTCACTCTCATTACATATATACATATATGACACCCCTAGGCTAAGTTGCAGTGCACGCATACTCTGCTATCAAATCCCGGTACATCACGTACATGTGACACCCCGCCTAATTAATTACCGGGTGATCAGTCCTTAATTAATTAATTTCAAAATATCAAGTTGGTTCAGATAATGCATCACCATTGAAAACTCAAATTTTAATTTAATAAAAACTAACCACCTAATATTTAAAAAGGTTGGTGTCAAAATTTTATCTTGTTATTAACCATCATCATAAAAGAGTAATATCTAAACATCACCATACATCACAATAGTAAAATAAAGAACTGGGATAAACACATCCAATCAAAATCCCATACAAGAATCTAATAACATGACATCAAAGTTTAATGATAGAATAAAACAACTCGAAATCTCTGAATGTAAAATAGGAGGGACGACATGTCCAACTGAAATAAATGACTGATAGGTAAGGAGCAATAGACTCAGAAGCGTCTACTAGCAATATCCCGTAGCTTCCACAGCAGCTACGGCTCGGCAAATGAAGGGAATCTCCCAAGTCTAGTGTCCCTGTGGCTGAGCACCTAAAATAATAAAACGAGAAAAGAGATTTACAGAAAAATGGGTCAGAGCCCGAGTATAAAATAATTTAAATATAGCAAGTGCTTAAATTGATTTAATGAGCACATATATCATCCATGTTAACTTAACGTACTCGCTTGAGATGCTCACCTCTCATCTAATGTGCACACCTAGCGAGTCTAACTACCCATACTAGTCTCACCACTCTACCTGACTATATGTAGGATAACCACTATGCCGGATACAATATCTAAATAACCCGAAACTAATATATTACTATTATTTAGGAATAAGTTTACGAATTTTGTAACTCATTCTCATAGCATTCTTTATTCCCAACTAGTGACCCAATAAGTATATACTTTAATAAAGTAGCCAAAAAGAAAACACAAAATAGTAACTCAGTATACTTATATAAAATCTCACTATGTATACATACAAATATATCTATACAACACCCATGGTTAAGAAACCCCTGGAGCTAGGCATACTCGGCTATCTAGTTCCATTGCAACGCTCACGCATAAATGACAAAAAGTTCAATCTCTCAAGAACCAAATAAAACATATACACATATTGTAGGCGAACATAGTCCCAAGTCGATGGGCTACGCACATACCTACGCACCCATACGACCATTAACACTATCGTTCTCATAGGTAGACCATACCTAGGTTCCATGCTCTAGTTGGACGACTCGAAATCCCACGAAGGCACACAAGATATGGTTGTCCACAACGTGTTAACCCCCGTTCGATAGCCAGTAGTTAGGTATGATATACACATGATATTCCAAGTAATAAGCACGCACATAACTTATATACATTAATAGGTAATCACATAACCCAAATACTATAATTCGTACGTAATATTAACGCCATTACTTTCCACAATATTCGTATATATGTAGCCTCTCTAGGACTTACATTCTCTCCTAGGTTTTCACATAAATTCGATAACCCGAGGACCATTACACCCTTAATTCCCTAACACTTTGGAATTTAAGCCACCCGTTACTCACGTAGGTTAATAGACTCACTTGGATAACCCTAGGATGGTTTTTAACTCGAACGGATCCTAAGAATTCAATCTGGAATCTCGTTAGAAGTTCCAGGATTCTCGTTCGAACAAAGTTCCCACTTCGAACAAACTCAGCAACTCGTTAGAAGGGTCTTTGGAAATCTCGTTAGAAGGTTCGTTCGAACGAGGTCGTTCGAACGACCTGGGCAGGTCTTCGAAAGAGAATTTCGGATAGACCCAGTTCTTCTAAATTTTGATTTTTCTCACATTTTAATCTTAAAAAATATGCAAATACTATACCTAATCCAAATCAAATGTTCCTACACTAATCCCAATCACCCTAAGATACTGTTTAATAAGAATTAAAGGTCAAATCCTTAAATAATCAGTTGGAATTCAACAATCTCTTTCATTTCCAATAAGTCTCTTAAATATGAACCCAAAATTATTATTGTCCAAAACTCTTATTATAATTTGTGATTATAACATAAAATTCCCAGATTTTAATAGTCCAGCCAAGGGTAAAACCTCTACATGCATACCCATCTCCAATTCATAAGGTTTCTTCACAATTTAGTCTAATTCAACCTAAGTTTTCATTGCACTAAGTTTATATCATCAAACCTAAATTAACAAGAACAATATATGCTAAAAGAGGAGCAAGATAAACACTTCCCTCAGATTGAACTTCTGATTGTTGGGCTGAAATTGGTATGGGAACGATTCTCTTGACACGATCTACGCGTCGGTGTAATTTTTGGTGTGAAAGCTCGAGTTCTTGGGTTAGGGCTCCAATGGAGTCTTCTTCTTCCTTGGTTCTCTCTCTCTTTTTATCTCTTTCTCACGTAAGTTGAAATTGACATACCACTACCCTCAATGCTTTTAATTAAACCCAATTTTCGTCCATTTAATTACCCAAAAATCACAAAAGATCAAAATACCCCTCCGGGGTGTCGTTTTGGGCTAAAATGACCCGGACTCCAAATAAAAGATCCGAGTAGTGTTTTCTGACTATTTCGACTCTTCCGGACACTGTGACGCACTCAAAATAGTCATTCGAGTTATATAAAAATAATTTACCTTTTTAACCCCCAAATACATACCAGTGACGCGACTTATACGTGTGTCCCAAATAATTATAACATAACAACCATGCATCTCATCTCTACCATAATATTACTTCGATAACTACCAACTCTCGTTACGCTAGTAATTATTATCATTAAATCGGATTAATTACAAATTAAATTTTCTCAATTTTCTCCCTTTAAATTAACTAATCCCCATTTTCCATAATTTCATAATAAAATAAATATGCGTAAAAATACGGGGTATTACATATTTCCCCCCTAATAACATAATTTCGTCCCAAAATTCAAAAATGAAAATATACCTGGCAAGAATAACTCTGGATCACGTTCACGCATGTCATCCTCGCACTCCCAGGTTGATTCCTAAACATTATGGTGTCGCCACTGAACACGGACTAGTGCTATTATCTTCGACCTCAACTTCCTCTCGCTACGGTGTAGGATAACTATCGGCCCGTCCTCGTATGAGCTATCAGGCTTTAAGTCAATCTATTACAACGTAATGTGATAATGGGCCAAATCATCTCGAATAAATCTCCTTAGCGAAGAGATATGGAACACATCATGGACCCTATGCAAGTGCTTCGGTAACCCAAGTCTATAAGCAAATGGCCCAATCCTCTCGATAATGGGGAATGGCCCTACATACCTAGGCGCCAACTTTTCCTTCTTCCCAAAACACATAACTCCCTTTATAGGAGACACCCGAAGTAACACTTGATCCCCAATGTTTAACTCTCGAAAATACCGTTTGGCATCAGCGTAGCTCTTCTGTCGATCCTGAGCAATTCGAATACGGCTCCGTATCAACTCTATCCTTGTCGAGGTGTCCTGAATCACCTCCAGACCAAGTAGCTTGTTGTCCCCCACCTCTAATCAACATGCCGGGGAACGGAAAGGTCTGTCGTATAGTGCCTCGAATGGAGCCATACCGATAGTAAACTGGTAGGAGTTGTTATAGGAAAACTCCACCAACGGGAGGTACTGCTCCCAGCCTCCGCGAAAATCAATGATGCACATACGCAACATGTCCTCTAACATCTGATTGGTTTGCTTGGTTTGACCATCCATTTGTGGGTGATATGCCGTGCTCAGTCGCTACTCCGTACCCATCGCCTCTTGAAAAATTTCCCAAAATCGAGACACAAACACCTTATATCTGTCAGACACGATATTAAGAGGCACTCCGTGGAGTCTGACTATCTCTGCTATGAATATCTGGGCGTACTGTCCCATGATGTAGTCTGTCCTGGCTTGCATAAAGTGGGCTACATTGGTCAGCCGATCCACTATCACCCATATCGAATCGTGACCCCTCTGCGATGTCGGTAATCCTGTGATGAAGTCTATGGAAATGCTCTCCCATTTCTAAATAGGAACCTCTAATGGCTGTAGAAGTCCCGCTGGTCTCTGATGGTCCACTTTACCAACTGACAAGTGGCACATTTCAAGATGAACTCGGCGATATCCTTCTTCATCCCACTCCACCAGTACTGCCTACGCGTATCCTGGTACATCTGATCCCCATCGGGATGTACCGCAAATCGTTAATTGTGCGACTCTATCATCACCTCGTGTCGCAAGTCTTCATCCTCAAGAACAACCAATCTTTCATTGAAACGTAGACCCCCGTTTGAACCCATGGTATATATAAGACTCGGCGCCCTCTGCTAGAAGCTGCACTATCTGACTTTGGCAGAATGGATCAGCTGCCCGAGCCTGTACTACTCTCGTAATAATCTGGGGCGTAACCGTCTTCACCGACATGAACGATCGAGCCACCGCATCTTAATGCCCTAACTCCTTCCATTTTGCTTTCCACACTTCGGCCACGTCCCCTACCGGCCTACGGCTTGACGCATCTGTTACCACGTTAGCCTTTCCCGGGTGGTATTGGATATCAAAATGATAATCCTTCACAAACTCAAGCCACCAGCGCTGATGCATATTTAGCTCTTTCTATGTGAAGAGATATTGTAATGACTTGTGATTTGTGAACAAGCAAAATTTCTCCCCCAGGAGGTAATGTCTCCAAATTCGAAGTGCAAACCCCACCGCTGCTAACTCTAAATCTTGGGTGGGGTAATTCCTCTCGTGAGGCTTAAGCTTACGGGAAGCATAAGATATAGCCCGATCCTCCTGCTGAAGTATAGCTCCGAGTCGTAATAAAGACGCATCAATGTAGACTAGATACTCCACTCCCGACCTGGGTAATGCTAACACTGGTTCTGAGGCTAACTTATCTTTCAACAAATAAAAGGCTAACTTACAGGCGTTACTCCTGATAAACGGCACCCCTTTGCGAGTCAGGTGTGTCAACGGACCCGCTATCTTCGAAAACCCTCGAATGAACCTCCTGTAGTATCCGACTAAGCTCAAGAAAATGCGTATCTCGGTCGGTGTAGTGGGCTGTCCCCACTCCCTCACCGCTGACACATTCCCCGGATCCACTGATATTCCTTTGTCAGAGATGATATGCCCCAAAAACTGGACCTGATTCAGCCAAAACCACTTTTTTCTTATTCTGAGTACAACTCATGCTGACGCAGTGTCTGCAAAACTTGCCTCAAGTGCTCGGCATGCTCTTTCTCGGTCTGCGAGTAAACTAGAATGTCATCTATGAAGACGATGACGAACTGGTCCAGGAACTCTCTGAACACCCTTTTCATCAAGTCCATAAACACAGTTGGGGCGTTAGTTAGCCCTAAAGGCATTCTCCCTGATACGCAACTGATGGTATCCCGATCTCAAGTCGATCTTCGAGAAGAAGGATGCTCCTCTGAACTGGTCGAATAAGTCATCGATTCGAGGAAACATATATTTGTTTCATATCGTGACTTTGTTTAAATCCCGATAATCAACACATAATCTCAATGATCCATCCCTCTTCTTAACAAACAGTACATGGCCACCCCACGACGAAGTACTCCTGCGGATGAATCCCTACCCCAACAATTGCTCAATCTGGTCATGTACCTCCCTCATTTCTGTTGGAGCCATATGAAAAGGTGTGCGGGCTATTGGTCGAGTGCCCGACGCTAAATCAATGACAAAGTCTATCTCTCTACTTGGTGGTAACCCCGGAATCTCTTAAAACACATCGGCAAACTCTCAAACAATAGGAATCGAATCCAGTGGTACCACCACCCCCGTAGAGGTCTCATCCTCTATATAGTATAAATGAGTAGACGATCGTCCCTCAGAGCGAGGCATCTCCACTAGGAACATCTCCTGACCGGGTATGGAAAAAACTATTCTCTTACTAAAACAATCAATCACGACCCTATACTTGATAAGCCAATCAATACCTACAATCGCGTCATACTCGGACATATCCAATACGAGCATGTTTGCGGGTAAGATAAACCTCCCAATCTCTATACCCACTACCCAAAAAATAAGAGAAATAACGGAACCTCTACTTAACGGTGAATCCACATAAGTGACCGTAATCTTTACTGTATCAAATAATCCCGTAGTACGTGTAAACCCCGTGGCAATAAAACAGTGTGTGGACCGCGTGTCAAATAAAATGCATCCCAAAGTACCCTAGATAGAAAACACACCCTCAATCGCGGGTGGGTCCTGCGGGACTGCGGCCTGGTGAAGATTGTATACTCGTCTTTACTGAAGTTGTCCCTAATGAACCGGGATGGCTGGGATAGGTGGCAGTGCTGGTATCTGTGGGGGTACTAGGAGAGCTGCGAGAAATAACGGTCTCTGGGGATCCTGTTGAGCGCCCTACTGTTGCTGGCCTATACCTTTCTGAGGGCAATCCTAAGGTTTGTGGCCAGTGTTGCCACAAGTGAAACATCTCCCTGGGAAGGGTCCTCCCCTCTGTCCCTGCTCTCCCCTCCCTTGATGGCCGTTACCACCCCTCCCATGGTCATTCTGTCCCTGTTGAACCTCCTGCTAGCACGACTGGCCCTGCTGGATGTGTTGACCCTGTTGGCCATTTCGAAAGCCTCCCTACCCATGTCTAAAACCTCCTGATCTGAAACTCTTAGGATCCCTCTGCTGGGAACCCTGGTCACTATGCCTATGCTAATCCTGAACTACTTGTGCCTCACTGGCACTATTTCCTCCTGTCGACTCTCCTACTTGCTTAACTTCTGTCAGATGAAAACGGTGGTCCTGGAAGTGGAGTAGTGTTGCATTAACCACGTCCAAATAGGTGGCCAAAGAAAGATTACCTATCAAGTGATGGTGGATCCCCCATGTCAACCCATCCGTAAAATGTTGAATCTTCTTCTCCTCAGTCGAGATTTCATCTGGTACAATGTTCAGAAGGTTGATAAACTCTGCCTCATATTTCGCCACGATCTTTCCCTCCTATTTCAAGTTTACCGATTTTTGTCTCATCTCTGTCTGGATGATCGAGGGGAAATATTTGCGATCGAACCGCACCCAAAAGTCTTTAATAGTGAGTGTGTCTATCTCCTCAGCGGTGGTAATAGACTCCCACCACTGAAGTGCTGATCCCACTAACTTGAACGTGGCCAGTATCTGATTTTGCACCTCCGTGCACTCATGCATCCTCAAGTGCCTCTGGATATCCTTCTTCCATTGGCTCGCTACCACCATATCATAGCTCCCTGTAAACTCCCGAGGATGCGCTTTTTAGAAGGCATCCCTAACACATTCCCAAGCATATGGGAAAGCCTGGGCCTGAATTGGAGCCACCACCTGTCCCTGAGGTGGTTCCTGTTGCTAAACTGCCAATGCGGCATTCACCGCCTGAGGTACAATGGCGGCAACTTCAGCGGCAATCATTATACCCTGAGATGGTGTAAGCTGAAGCTCGGGTTGGGCGTCCCTGGGAACTCTCTGTGCACGTCTAGGAGGCATTTGAAAGGAGAGAAAAGTTTCATAAGTATACAGTTATTATCTCAAAGTAGCTGAAGAACGTAAAATGCATAAGGAGTACAACAATCCTAAATATAGGGCTCTATATCAAAGGGCGCTATGCAGAAACATAACAAGCCATACAGATTCTAAGGACACTAGAACCTGATGCTCTAATACCACCTGTGACACCTCGCCTAATTAATTACCCGATGATTAGTCCTTAATTAATTAATTTCAGAATATCAAGTTGGTTTAGATAATGCATCACTGTCGAAAACTCAAATTTTAATTTAATAAAAACTAACCACCCAATATTTAAAAAGGTTGATGTCAAAATTTTATCTTGTTATGAACCATCATCATAAAAGAGTAATATCTAAACATCACCATACATCACAATAGTATAAGGTAATAACTAACTGAAGTAAAATAAAGAATTGGGATAAAGACATCAAGTCAAAATCCCATACAATAATCCAATAACATGCCATCAGAGTTTAATGATAGAATAAATCAACTCGAAATCTCTGAATGTAAAATAGGAGGGACGCCATGTCCAACTGAAATAAATGACTGATAGGTAAGAAGCAATAGACTCAGAAGCGTCTACTAGCAATATCCCGTAGCTTCCACATCAGATATAGCTCGGAAAATGAATTGAATCTCCTAAGTCTGGTGTCCTTGTGGCCGAGCACCTAAAATAATAAAATAAGAAAAGAGATTTACAGAAAATCGGGTTAGAGCCCGAGTAAAAAATAGTTCAAATATAGCAAGTGCTTAAATTGATTTACTTAGCACATATATCATCCATGTTAACTTAGCGTACTCACTTGAGATGCTCACCTCTCATCTAATGTGCATACCTAGCGAGTCTAACTACCCATACTAGTCTCGCCACTCTACCTGACTATATCTAGGATAACCACTATGCCGGATACAATATCTAAATAACCCGAAACCAATATATTACTATTATTTAGGAATAGGTTTAAGGATTTTGTAACTCATTCTCATAGCATTCTTTATTCCCAACTGGTGACCCAATAAGTATATACTTTAATAAAGTAGCAAACAAGAAAACACAGAATAGGAACTCAGTATACATATATAAAATCTCACTATGTATACATACAAATATATCTATACAACACCCATGGTTAAGAAACCCCTGGTGCTAGGCATACTCGTCTATCTAGTCCCATTGCAACGCTCACGCATAAAGGACAACAGGTTCAATCTCTCAAGAACCAAATAAAACATATACACATATTGGAGGCGAACATAGTCCCAAGCCGATGGGCTACGCACATACCTATGAACCCATATGATCGTCAACACTATCGTTCTCACAAATAGCCCGTACCTAGGTTCCATGCTCTAGTGGTACGACGCACACAAGATATGGTCATCCACAACGCGTTAACCCCCATTCGATAGCCAGTAGCTAGGTATGTCATACACATGATATTCCAAGTAATAAGCATGCACACAACTTATATACATTAATAAGTAATCACATAACCCAAATACTATAATCCGTAGGTAATATTAACGCCATTACTCTCCACGATATCCGTACACACACACACACACACACATATATATATATATATATATATATATATATATATAGCCTCTCTAGGACTTACATTCTCTCCTAGGTTTTCGCACAAATTCGATACCCCGAGGACCATTACACCCTTAATTCCCTAAGACTTTGGAATTTAAGCCACCCGTTACTCACGTAGGTTAATACACTCGCTTGGATAACCCTAGGATGGTTTTTAACTCGACCGGACCCTAAAAACTCAATATGGAATCTCGTGAGAAGTTTCAAGATTATCATTCGAACGAGGTCGTTCGAACGAAGTTCCCACTTCGAACGAACTCAACAACTCATTATAAGGGTCATTGGAAATCTCGTTAGAAGATTCGTTCGAACAAGATCGTTCGAACGGCCTAGGCAGGTCTTCGAACGAGAATTTCGGACAAACCCAGTTCTTCTTAATTTTGATTTTTCTCACATTTAAATCTTTAAAAATATGCAAATACTATACCCAATCCAAATCAAATGTTCCTACACTAATCCCAATCACCCTAAGATACTGTTGAATACGAATTAAAGATGAAATCCTTATATAATCAATTGGAATTCAATAATCTCTTTAATTTCCAATAAGTCTCTTAAATATGAACCCAGAATTTTAATTGTCCAAAACTCTTATTATAATTCGTGATTACAATATAAAATTCCCAGATTTTAATAGTCCAACCAAGGGAAAAACCTCTACATGCATACCCATCTCCAATTCATAAGGTTTCTTCACAATTTAGTCTAATTAAACCTAAGTTTTCATTGCACCAAGTTTATTTCATCAAATCTAAATTAACAGGAACAATATACTAAAAGAGGAGCAAGATAAACACTTGCCTCAGAATGAACTTCTGATTCTTGGGCTGAAATTGGTATGGGAACGATCCTCTTGAGACGATCTATGCGCCAGTGTACTTTTGGTGTGAAAGCTCGATTTCTTGGCTTAGGGCTCCAATGCAGTCTTCTTCTTCCTTGGTTCTCTCTCTATTTTTCTCTCTTTCTCACGTAAGTTGAAACTAACAGACCACTAACCCTCAATGCTTTTAATTAAACCCAATTTTCGTCCATTTAATTACCCAAAAATCCCAAAAGATCAAAATACCCCTCCAGGGTGTCGTTTTGGGCTAAAATGTCTCGGGCTCCAAATAAAATACCCGAGTAATGTTTTTTTTACTATTTCAAGTCTTACGGACACTTCAACGCACAAAAAAATAGTCATTCGAGTATATAAAAATAATTTACCTTTTAAATCCCCAAATACATACTGGTGACGTGACTCATACGTGCGTACCATATAATTATAACATGATAGCCGTGTATCTCGTCCCGGACATAATATTACTTCGATCACTACTAAATCTAAGTAATATAAATCGGATTAATTACAAGTTAAATTTTCTCAAATTTCTCCATTTGAATTAATTAATCCCCATTTTCCATTATTTCATAATAAAAAATATATGCGTAATATGTGTAAAAATACGGGGTATTACAGTACATAAGCATCACGTGTTCCGAATCGCTCAGGAACCGTTTCAATATAAATCACACATAGTGGAGGCGATCATAGTTCACATACCCATGGGTCACGCACATTTCTACGCTCCCATGGTCAGCGGACTTATCAACTCACAAATAAGTCATATACAGTTCTATGTCCTTAAGGTACCAGTCTGAATCCCCCCGAAGGCACACAAAGATAAGACGGTCCTTTCCCGAAAATCAACCTCCCATGATAGCAAGTATGGTAGGTATGTCATACACATAATCATCCATATGCTAAGTATTCACACAACTCAGGTAATAATCATTTTACTTTAGGTATATTCCATCCCTTATATCATAAGTCTCACACTTATAGTAATAGCATGCCATTAATTCTACACAATAGGTTTAGTGCCTTAATTCTCGATGTATAATTTCGAGTACACACCCTATCCCAAAAAGATCACTAAGTCCCCCGCTAGTCTCTAAGGTTATCTCAATATTCAAAGTTTCCCCTTTTTAGTCTTTAACCTCAAATTATAATTATAGCAACATATATTCAGGTTCTCACAAATCCTAATCCTATCCCACTAGTCGGATATTCGTAAGTTTACCACTTAACCTCAATTAAATCTAATAATTTTTCGGGCTTCAAATACCATCATACTGGTCTTCCCTAAGTATCCATATGTTCAAACAATCATCACTAAAGAGTTATAAAGGTTGGAAGTTACTTAATTATTTAAAGGAAAATATTTCACTTTTTCCAGAAGGGTCGATCGATCGATAAAATGGGTCGATCGATCAAAAAGTCGATTGATCGACATTCTTGGGTTGATCGATCGATCAAGTAGTTATCTTCCCAGATGTCCTTTTAACAGTTACAGGTTCTTCAAACTTTACACACCAATTCCTTCACTACAACGTCCCAAAATTCCAAACAAGTATTCTAATCATCATGTTAACATATATGCATAATCTTTAACGTATTAGAATCATTAAATCATCATGGATCATCATTTTCTTGGATTAAATCGCCAAATTTTCATAAAAACTCTATTTCCTCTATTTTCATCAAGATCTTCATGTAACTCAACATAATTTTGTAATTTTCTATGCATGGATCATGATTTCGTAACTAGTATATGTCCAGAAGTTTGTTTACATGAAACCTACCCATATTTAACCCTTAATTCTCCAGATGCATAATTATTTCATTTATTTAGGATAAATCCTCAAACCTAAACTATCATGTAAAATATATGCCTTGAATCTTTGCAAGATAAATCACTTGACTCTGATTAGAAGTTTCTGATCCTTTGATGATGATATTGGTTGATCCTCCCTCTCTTTTCGGTCACAAATTCAGCGATGGCGGTGGTGTATAGTTGTTATTTAGCCTTGGAACTCTCTTAAAATCGTTCCTTCCTTCTCACATTGTTCTCTCTTGTGTTTAACAGTTAATGGCCCTAATGACCTTAAGGGTTTTTTGATAAACAAAACCTAATTTTCGTAGGTTATTATTCACCAAAAATAGAAAATAATAATATATCCTCCTGGGTTACCTGTTTTGTCTAGAACTACCCCGGAATCCAAACTAAACTCCCGGCTAGTGTTTTCTGACTATCTCGATCCTTCTGGATACGTTGGCGCACTCAAAATGACCATACATATGATATACAAATAATTTACTTTTAAGTCCATTAAATTGGTTCCTGGCATGACTGACACGCGTGTCCCATAATTATTTCTGAAATTGTCGTATTTATAACTTGCAACAATATTAATAAATTTAGTAAGCATATATTACCATATTCACTCGGTAACAATCAACATTATTATCATAATCAAATACTAACTCTTGTTTCGCTTGTATTTAAATCCCGATTAATTTCCAATTAATTATCCCATTTAATTTAATTAATCTCAATAAATAAAATCAATAAAAATATGGGGTATTACATACTTCCCCCTAATAACAGAATTTCGTCCCGAAATTCAAAAATAAAATATACCTAGCAAGAATAATTCTAGATAACGCTCTCGCATATCATCCTCGCGTTCCTAGGTAGACTCCTCGGCATTATGATAACACCACTGAACACGTAGTAACGGTACTATCTTCGACCTCAATTTCCTTTCACTACTGTCTAGGATAGCAACCGACCCCTCCTCATAGGAACTATCAGGCTATAGATCAATCTCATCCAAAGCAATGTGAGTATGGGCCAAATCATCTCGAAGATATCTCCTCAGTGAGGAAATATGGAACACGTCATGAATCCTAAGCAAGTGTTCTCGTAACCCAAGTCTATACGCAACTAGCCCAAATTGCTCGATGATAGGGAATGTCTGCAAATATCTAAGCGCCAACTTCCCCTTCTTCCCAAAACGCATAATCCCCTTCATAGAAGACACTCGGAGCAGCACTTGGTCCCCCATATTGAACTCTCGAAAGTACCTCTTGGCATCGACGTAACTCTTATGTCGGTCTTGAGCAACCCGATTATGGCTTCGTATCATCTCTATTCTCACCGAAGTATCCTATATCACCTCCGGTCCAAGTAGTTGTCTCCCACCTCTAGCCAACATGCTGGGGAATGACAATGTCTGCCGTACAATGCCTCGGATGGAGCCATACCAATAGTAAACTGGTAGGAGTTATTATAGGAAAACTCCACCAGTGGAGGATACTGATCCCAACCTCCGCTAAATTCGAGGATACACATACGCAACATGTCTTCTAACATCTGATTCGTCCACTCGGCCTTCCCTGTCTGCGGGTGATAGGCTGTACTCAATCTCAATTCCATACCCATAGCTTCCTAGAAACTCTCCCAAAATCTTGACACAAATATCTTGTTCCTGTCGGACATGATATTGAGAGGCACCCCGTGGAGTCTCACTATCTCAGCTATGAAGATCTGGGCGTATTGTCCTGTAGTGTAGTCTGTCCGGGATGGCAGAAAGTTAGCAACCTTAGTCAACCGATCCACAATCACCCATATGAAATCGTGACCCTTCTGCGATGTAGGTAATCCCGTGATGAATTCCATGGAAATTTTCTCCATTTTCATATAGGAACCTTTAATGGCTGTAGAAGTCCCGTCGGTCTCTGATGGTCCATCTTTACTAGCTGACAAGTGGCACATTTTGACACGAACTCGGCAATATCCCTCTTCATCCCGTTCCACCAGTAATGTCGCCTCATATCCTGGTACATCTTATCCCCATAGGGATGTACCGCGAATCGGGAACCGTGCGACTCTGTCATCACCTCATGTCGCAAATTTTTCCCCTCCGGGACAACCAACCTTCCATTAAATAGTAAGCCCCCATCTGAAGCAATAGTATAAGACTCGCCCCCCTCTGTTATAAGCTATACTATCTGACTCTGACAGAACGAGTTCGCTGCCTGAGCCTATACTACTCTCATAATGATATGGGGCGTAACTGTCATCACAGACATGAATGATCGGGACATAGCGTCCTAGTGCCTAAACTCCTTCCACTTCGCCTTCCACACCTCGTCCACCTCACCTACTGGCCTAAGGCTCAACGCATCTGCTACCACGTTAGCCTTCCCTGGGTGGTATTAAATATCGAACTGATAATCTTTCACAAACTCGAGCCACCGATGTTGACGCATATCCGGCTCCTTCTGTGTGAGGAGGTACTGTAATGACTTGTGGTCTGTGAGTAAACGGAATTTGTCCCCCAGAAGATAATGTCTCCAGATCCGAAGTGCAATTACTAATGTCGCTAACTCCAAGTCGCGGTTGGGGTAATTCCTCTCGTGAGGCTTAAGATTTCGGGAAGCATAAGCTATAGCCTGACTCTCCTATTACAGAACACCCTCAAGTCCTAGTAAGGACACATCAATGTAGAATAAATACTCCACTCCCGTCCTGGGTAATGCTAATACTGGTGTTGAGGTCTACTTGTCTTTCAATTCGTCAAAACTGATAGGCATCACTCTAGATAAATGGCACTCCCTTGCGAGTTAGATGCGTCAATGGACCCACTATCTTTGAGAGCCCCCGAATAAACCTCCTGTAGTATCCTTCTAGGCCCAAGAAACTACGTATCTGTATCGGTGTCGTGGGCTGTCCCCACTCCCTCACCACTGATACCTTCCCTGGATCAATAGATATCCCCCTGTCAGAAATGATGTGCCCTAAAAACTGAACCTCCTTCAGCCAAAACTTGCATTTCTCATATTTTGCATACAACTTGTGCTGTTGTAGTGTCTGCAAAACCTGTCTGAAGTGCTCAGCATTCTCCTCCTCGATCTGGGAGTAAACTAGAATGTCATTAATGAAAATAATAACGAACTGGTCCAGGAAGTCTCTGAACACCCTATTCATTAAGTCCATAAACTCGGCTGGGGCATTGGTTAGGCCAAAAGGCAGAACCCTGAACTCGTAGGAACCATATCTCATCAAGAAGGCAGTCTTTGAGACATCCTTCTCCCTGATACACAACTGATGGTATCCCGATCTCAAGTCAATCTTTGAGAACAAGGCAACTCCTCTCAATTGGTCGAATAAGTCATCGATTCGGGGCAACATATATTTATTTCGCATCGTGACTTTATTCAACTCCCGTTAATCGGCACACAACCTCAAAGATCCATCCCTCTTATTAACAAATAGAACAGGAGCACCCCACGGAGAAGTACTCCTACGGATAAACCCTTGACCCAACATCTGCTCTATCTAATCCCTAGCTCCCTCATCTTCGCTGGAGCCATACAGTAAGGTCTGCAGGTTATTGGTCGAGTGCCTGGTGCCGAATCTATAAAAAAAAGTCTATTTCTTTACTAGGAGGTAATCTTGAACACATCAACGAACTCCCTACCAACTGGAATCGAATCAAGTGGTATCACCGCCTCCTTAGAGATCTCTTCCTATATGTAGTACAAGTGAGCGGACGATCCTCCCTCAGGATGAGATATCGCCACTAGGAACATCTCCTGGTCGGGTATGGAAAAAATAATACTCCTACTAAAATAATCGATTATGGATCTATAAGTAACCAGCCAATCCATACCGATAATCGCATCATACTCGGACATATCTAATACGAGCATGTCAGCAAGTAAAGTAAATCTCCCAATCTCTATACCTACGCGTCTACATATAAAGGAAATCACAAAACCTCTACTCAATGGAAAATCTAGACAAGTGACAGTGCCCTCCGCGGTATCTAATAATCCCATAGCGCATGCAAATCTCGTGGTAATAAAACAGTGTGTGGCTCCCGTGTCGAATAAAATGCGCCCTATAGTCCCCTGAATAGAAAACATACCCTCAATCGCGAGTGGATCATGCAGGACTACGGCCTGCTGAAGCTGGTAAACTCGATCGTACTGAAGTTGTCCCTTCTGAACTGGGACTGCTGGAATAAGTGGAAGTGTTGGCATCTATGGTGGTGCTAGAAGGCATCTATGGTGGTGCTAGAAGGGTGGCGAGAAACATCGGTCTCTGGGGGTCCTGTCGAACACCCTGCTGCCACTGCTGCGGGCCCTGCCCCTCTCAGGAAACTCTTGGCATTTGTGACCATGCTTGACACATATGAAACATTTCCCTATAAAGTTTCCTCCTCTCTGACCCTGCTTCCCATGGCCCTGAAGGCCGTTACCACCCCTACCCTGGCTATGCTGAAACTGCTGCTGGCCTTGATGGTCATGCTGCCTCTGATGGCCATGCCTAAAACCTCCCTGGCCATGTCTGAAACCTCCTAATCTAAATCTCTTAGAATCCCCCTACTAAGAACTCTGATCACCCTGCCTGTGCTGACCAAGAGCTGACTGTGCCCCGCTGGCACCATTACCCCATGTCCTGCCCTGCTGGCTGGACTCTCATACTCGCTTACCCTCTAACGAATGAAAGCGGTAGTCCTGGAAATTAAGTAAGGCTACGTTAACCACATTTAAATTGGTGGCCAACGAGAGATTCCCTAGCAGGTGCTGACTAATCCTCCACGTCAACCCATCCATGAACTTCTGGATCTTCTTCTCTTCAGTAGGGATCTCATCGGGAACTATGTTCAGAAGATTGGTGAATTCGGCCTCGTACTCTGCCACTGTCCTCCCTTCCTTCTTAAGGTTCATAAATTTCCACCTCATCTCTGTCTGAACTGCTGAGGGGAAATATTTACGATCGAACCGCACCCAGAACTCCTGAATATAAAGAACATCTCTCTCCTCGACGGTGGTAATGGACTCCCACCACTGCAAT
This sequence comes from Sambucus nigra, assembly GCA_949130495.1. Lineage (NCBI taxonomy): Eukaryota > Viridiplantae > Streptophyta > Magnoliopsida > Dipsacales > Adoxaceae > Sambucus > Sambucus nigra. The sequence goes on along the minus strand of OX422220.1, from coordinate 446,641,232 downwards.
GCTGCACCTATCAGCTTAAACGTTGCTAGTATATTCCTCTGCACATCTGTACACTCATATGTCCTCAAATGTCTTTGGATGTCCTTCTTCCACTGGCTCGACACAACAACATCGGAGCTCCCTGCAAACTGCGGAGGGTGCGCCTTCTAAAAGGCATCCCTGACACGTTTCCAAGCAGACGGGAATGCATGAGCCTAAACCAAGGCTACTATAGGAACCTGAGGTGGTGGCTTCTGCACAACTGCTAGTGCTGCATTTACCGCCTATGCTACAATGGCGGCAACTTCGGTAGCATTCATAGAACCCTGAACTGGTGCAGGCTGAGGTTCAGGCTGGGCACCCCTGGGAACTCGTTGTGCACATCGAGGAGGCATATGAAATGAGAGAGAAGTCTTGTAAGTCCACAGTTAATATCTCAAAATAGATGAAGAACGTATGATACATAAAAGCGTACAACAATCTAAAAATATAGGGCTCTATATCAAAGGACGCTACGCGGAAATGTAACAAGACGTACAAATCCTAAGGAGTCTAGAACTTGATGCTCTGATACCACCTGTGACACCCCAACTAATTAAATACCGGGTAGCTACTCCTTTATTTAAATTAATGCAAAATGTGAAGTTGGTTCAGCTCGTAGCATCACTGTCGAAAATATTTAATTAATTACTAATCACCTATTATTTAAAATAGTGAAGTGCCAAATTTTAATGTTTAATTTAATCATCAACAAAATAATTTAAATCATCAACCAACCATCACATGAACAATCTCATAAGGTAATCAACTGAGTGAAATAACTGATGTCTGGAGTAAACACTCCAATAATAGCAGCAATGTAAATAACCAAGTACAATAGTCTGAATAAATAAAATCCCAATATTGAAATAAAATGAAAGTATAAAAGTGATGTCACTGAATAGAATGGGAAATATGCCCTAACTGGAATAAATGACTCCCAAAAGAAGCAAGGATGGATGTGGAGGCGTCTAGTAACGAGATCCTGTAACTTTCGCAGCAGCTACAACACGTCAATGGAGTGGAACTCCTAAGCTTGACATCCCTGTGGCTGGGCACCTAAAATGTTTTTACAAAAGAAAAGATTTGAAAGCAAACGGATCAGAGCCCGAGGTGAAAATATTTTAAAAGCAACAAGTGTTTAAATTACAATATTAAACAACACATATCTTAAACATGTTAGTCACATTCCCTCACTTGAGATCCTTACCCCCTCAACTATTGTGCACGCCTAACGCATCTTTTAAATTCCACCTAGTTATACCACTAACTGACTAGACTATTCTACCCCCATCCAGATGGTTCTTACTTTAGATGCCACCCATTTTATTTAAATAAAATATATATAGAACTCACACATTTAATACTTAGATTTCTCACTTATTGGTTAAGTCTACATTATTCTTAACTCAATTAAATCCCATAGTTATTCGCATTTATTAAGTAGCAGTTAATCATTCACAAGTAAATATATAAGTCACTCTCATTACATATATACATATATGGCACCCCTAGGCTAAGCTATGGTGCACGCATACTCTGCTATTGAATCCCGGTACATCACGTACATAAGGATCACGTGTTTCAAATTGCGCAGGAACTGTTTCAATACAAATCACACATAGTGGAGGTGAACATAGTTAAGATATCCATGGGCACGCACATACCTACACTCCCATGGTTAGCTGACTTATCAATGTCCTTAAGGTACCGGTCTAAATCCCCCCGAAGTCACATATAGATAAGATGGTCCTTTCCTGAAAATCAACCTCCCGTGATAGCAAGTATGGTAGGTATGTCATACACATAATCATCCATATACTAAGTATTCACACAACTTAGGTAATCATCATTGTAGTATAGGTATATTCCAACCCTTATATCACAAGTCTCACACGTATATTAATATCATCCCATGAATTCTACACAATAGGTTTAGTGCGTTAATTCTCGACGTATAATTCCGAGTACATACCCTATCCCAAAAAGGTCACTAAGTCCCCCGCTAGTCTCTAAGGTTATCTCAATATTTAAATTTTCCCCTTTTTAGTCTTTAACCTCAATTATAATTGGAGCAACATATATTCAGGTTCTCACAAATCCTAATCGTATTCCACTAGTCGGATATTCGTAAGTTTACCACTTAACCTCAATTAAATCTAATCATTTTCGGGCTTCAAATACCATCCTACTAGTCTTCCCTAAGTATCCATATGTTCAAAAAATCATCACTAAAGAGTTTTAAAGGTTGGAAGTTACTTAATTATTTAAAGGTAAATATTCCACGTTTTCTAAAGGGGACGATCGATCGATGAAATGGGTCGATCGATCGAACAGTCGATTGATCGACATTCTTGGGTCGATCAATCGATCAAGAAGTTATTTGCCCAGATTTCCTTTTAATAGTTACGGGTTCTTCAAACTTTACACCCCAAATACTCCACTACAACGTCCCAAACTCCCAAACAAGTATTCTAATCATCATATTAACATATTTGCATAATCTATAACGTATTAGAATCATTAAATCATCATCGATCATCAGTTTCTTCGAATAAATCATCAAATTTTCATAAAGGCTCTATTTCCTCTATTTCCATCATGATCTTCATATAACTGAACATAATTTTGTAATTTTCTATGCATGGATCATGATTTCGTAACTAGTATATGTCATGAAGTTTGTCTACATGAAACCTACCCATATTTAACCTTTAATTCTCCAGATTCACAATTATTTCATTTATTTAGGATAAATCCACAAACCCAAACTATCATGTTAAATATATGCCTTGAATCTTTGCAAGATAAATCACTTGCCTCTGATTAGATGTTTCTGATCCTTTGATGACAATATTGGTTGATCCTCCCTCTCTTTTCGGTCATAAATCCGGTGATGGCGGTGGTGTATAATGGTTATTTGGCTATGGAACTCTCTTGAAACCCTTCCTTCCTTCTTCCGTTGTTCTCTCTTGTGTTTAACAGTTAATGGCCCTAATGACCTTAAGGGTTTAGTGATAAACAAAACCTAATTTTCGTAGGTTACTATTCACCAAAAATAGAAAAGACTAATATACCCTCCCGGTTTACCTGTTTGGTCTAGAACTACCCCGGAATCCAAACTAAACTCCCGGCTAGTGTTTTCTGACTATCTTGACCCTTCCATACATGTTTTTGCACTCAAAATGACCATACGGATGATATAAAAATAATTTACTTCTAAGTCCATTAAATTGGTTCCTGACACGACTGACACGCGTGTCCCAGCTTTATTTTCGAAATTATCGTATTTATAACTTGCGACAATATTAATAAATTTAATAATCATATATTACCATATTCACTCGATAACATTCAACATTATTATCGTAATCAAATACTAACTCTCGTCTCTCTAGTATTTAAATCCGAAATTAATTATCCCATTTAATTTAATTAATCTCAATAAATAAAATCAATAAAAATACGGGGTATTACAATACCCTTCTGGGTACGACTTCTAATTCACAGCCCGCGGGTAAGGGTCTAGCAGCTCCTCGTATTGATGAGGTGCTTCTTTATGAGAGGAGGATATCAGCTTCCTCACCTCCTCCATAATAACAGCTTTGGAAGGGTATTGCTTCAAACTCATGCCCTTTGCTGCTAGTGAACTTGATGGTACCACAACTTGCTCTAACACCACCTTTCGCAGAGGATCCGCTTCAGTCGGAATCACTGATGGGGTGGCTACCCCTCCAGAGGGGGTAGTTGCTGGTGTTACACAACATTGACCAAAACTTACCAGGTTTACATTGTTTTGTTTCAAAAACTCAAAAAACATGACCATAAGGCTCATACCTATCATCGGACTGTCGGTGAGCTGGTCTGCCCTCCCTAAGGAGAAGATGTCTTAACTTCGGTCACCACTACATCCTCTTGAGTGGTCTGATCACTTTAAGTTCCATTTCGAGGTGGATTGGCTTTAAAAACTAGCTGCTTAGAAATGCTGAAACCTTCTTTGTCCATGAAAGTGAGGATACCTCCCTAGCGGAGTTGCCAAATGTAGGAGGGTATGTGACTGGGGTCTGGTAAGATACTGAAACAGGTGAGGCATGAACCATTTCAATGAACTCTGTCTTCAAGGTTTTTTAAGAACTTCTAGTAGCACCTGGTAAAACCTTCTCCTTTTGGTAAAACTGGAACCAAAATAAGAACTACTCCTTGCAAGAAGATGAACTTCACAATAATAATAGTAACTTTTTTCAAGAGGGTCTCTTGAGAATGATGGCTATTAGTGTAGGAGTGAAGAAATAAACACTTAATACTTAGAGAGAGAGAGAGAGCAGGGAGTGAATACTAGGAGGTCTGGTGTGATTTGATAGAGTATCAGTATGACTTGAGTTCTGATTGTGACTTGATCTTGCCCAGGGGTCCTATTTATACTTGGGCACTAGGGTTGAATTGACACTTTTGGGTGCCAAAACTGAGGGGATTCATGAGGGACAAAGTCTGCAATGTTCCATTTGTCCCTACATGTGTGCAGTCGGGTGTCCCCTCTGATAGGTTCCACATGGTGAAAACAAAAGTCTAAAAGAAAATATGTCTGCGCTTGTAGACAAAATATCTGATTTAGTAAATATCTTTCGAAATGGTAACTTGTTATACAAACTTTGTAAGCTTGAGGAGGGTATCAAGGACCACCTCCTCTAAAATCTTTCATAAACTTAAGAAGGTCTCTAGGACTACCTCCTCAAAAATCTTTTATAAACTTGAGGATAGGTCTCTGTAACACCCCGCTTATTAAAATAACGTGTGGCCAGTCCTCTACTAAAATAAAATAATAATCTCACATGGCTCATTCTTAGCATCACTGTCACACGGACAAAAAATATAACTAACCACCCATAAATAATAATACAGCGGTTACCAAAAGTTTCTAGTATATAAATATTACAATAATCCATTGACAGCAATTACAAACATGAACATATATACATGTAACAAAATTGCACAATGAAAATAACCGAATAAGTTGTCGGTTAACAGACCCATATAATAAAACAAATGTCTAAAATATAAAGCATATACATCAGTATAACACTTGGCAACACACACCGGAATTTCACTATTGGTCCTTAATTAGATTAATAAAAATGAGATGCGACTACATTATAAATCCCGCAACATTCAACATATGCTGCAACTCCATAGACTCTGGAATGGAAGCTCATCCTTGGTGTTATTGTGGTGGGACACCTAAAAGATATAACAAAGTAAAAGAAAAGGAAAAGATATATACGAGTCAGCGCCCGGTTAAGAATATTTTAGTAAGTGAATTAAAATGCATAATAATTATGAATGCAGAATTCCATAATTAAGTTGGTGTCGCCCTCTCTTGAGACTCATACTCACCCCTCAACTACAACGCGTATCTAAACCTGTGCATTTTAAATCTTAGTTAAGTTACCCGACTCATCTATGGATAACCCAACCTCATGCTTACGCGTTAACCCAACCTCGCGTATCTAATTCATATCAACATAACTGCTTTTAATATCATTATCAATGATCATATATCAATTCATTACAAATAACTTTCATTAGTTATAAGCATATTGATTCACACATTAATCACTAAAGCATGTATAATATTACTCTTATTATTGTACATGATTTATCATTTCACATCAAGTACACATACATATCACTCATTATATGTATACTAACCATCCCTCAGAGCATTAGCTCACTGGATGCAGTCTTTAAGTGCTACCATCTTCCAGGATATACGCACACCATCCTGGGTACTAACCTTCGGACTCTGACACCGACTTGGTAAAGCAAAGCACAAACGTATGGGAAGCGACCATAGTTCCTCACCTGAAATTGAGACGAATCATACCCAAGATGTCTCACTCATGATAAAAGCCACACTGCATAAATACTAGACGCTATGACCTGGGGACTATACTCTCCCTACATTCACTAACTAGGGAATTCACCCACATCACACAACTTCCCATGATAGTACTAGAGGGGTATGTTCCACATAAGATATATATATATATATACACACACACACACACACACACACACACACACGTCACATATATATACTTTCTCATATCCGAAAGTATATGTTAATAAACCTGGCTACCCGTGTATATTACTCATTACACTAGCCGATACTTCCTCACATATATTCTCAATCCGCTTTATTTCTCAATCACTCACTTAAGCTTTAATAATCAATCGCACATTTGATTAATTCACAAGTTTAATATAACTCAGAACACACAACTTCTCTCAACTAGCCCGTATCCAATATCTTAACTAAATTCCTCCTCCTAGGAAAATTTGTGATAGAACCGAAGTATTAATCTCCCAAACTCCATAATCATCCGGATGTCTCACTACCATAGTATAGTATTATTAACCCGTTTTTTACATCATAAACATTAGTATCACTACATATTAGAGGGTTATCATTCACTAAGCCCAAATGGAAATGAGTTAAAAATCTATGACATGCGAACCGAACCGATGGTTTTAAGAAATGAACCGGTCCGCTGCACTGAAGAGAGCGAACCGAACCGATGAATTCCAAAAACAAATCGGTTCGCTGCTTCATAAACGCACCAATTCGAGGACTATAAATCGAACCATTCCGTCCTGTTCAGTTTTTATTCCTTACAAGATTTACCCAAATCTCTAAAAGCCATTTCTAACCTAACTCCACCAATAATTTCACCATCCAAATCATATATCAAACATCAAATTCAAGAGTTTATCAACAAAAACAAGATTTGACCATATCTAACATCAATTTCAAGGGTTTATTAATAAAATCAAGATTTAACCCTTAATACCCAAACCACAACAACCCACCAATTAATTATACAATAATTCACACATAAGAATCATTTTGCAAGGTTAATCACTTAACTTAAAGTTGTAGAGTCCGAATCCTCTTCCTAGTTGCGTCTTTGGCTGGAAATACCAAGATTTATCTTCTCTCTCTCTCTCTCTCTCTCTCTCTCTCTCTCTCTCTCCCTCTCTCTGTATTAGGTTTCTCTCAAGTGGGTTTTCTCACAAATGAGATTGGATAACTCTCTCTTAAGCCTATTAACCCATGTATCTATTTATCCCAACTTTAAATGATAATACACACGTAAAATGATTCGTATAGCCCTATCCGAGCCCAACTAGCCAAAAAGACCGCAGAACCTAAATACAATACCCGGGCACTCACTTTGACTATCTCGACTTATCCCGGATCAATCGTGCACCCCAAATTGACATCCGAGATTCCGATAATAAAATTCCTATCCCAAGCTCATATAACTCACACATATATGCCCCGATTGAGAAATAACCAATTCCCGCTGCTTCTACTCACATATGACAAAATAGCATACCATATGATTCTATTTACTCTATCACACTAGTAAATATACAATTCACATAAGTATTAACTCTTCTAAACAAATTAATATTTATCTTAAATTCCCATTTTAGTTTTCAATTATATTAAATCACACCCACACAAAGTAATTTAATACTGAAAATAAATGCTGAAAAGTAAGGGGTGTTGTAGTCTCAAGCACCACCTCCTCATAAATCATTTTATAAACTGTTCATTTCTTGTTAGCAACATCTTGGTTTCTCACTTTAGTTATGACTGGGTGTGATTGTGCAAGGACTGGGTGACTCCTAGGGTCAATCTACTAGTACTCTCTCTATCTTAAAGTTCTAAATGGTTGAGCTTGCTCAACAAACCGTGTTACTCAACCTCCAAGTCAAAACTCCCAAGAGATCCCATCTTGCCTTTTTGAGCCCTGTTTGCTCAATCAGGCTACCTGCACGAGAAAGTAACATATCAATACTTTAATATATATTTGAGTAACAAATATTGGGGAGGAGATCAATCTAGGTGGATCTCCTCGCCCACTAGTTCTTTTAAGTAAATCATTTGGATTTCTGGGGCCGAGGAGCTCCTCATAGTGGGACTCCTCGTCCAAACTTTGTTTTTGTCATCTTTGAGCATTTGGGAACGAGGAGCCCCTTGTGGAGGGCCTCCTCTCCCAAATTCCATTTCTGTGTTCTTTGAGCATTTTGGGACGAGGAGTCCCTTATGGTGGGCCTCCTAGCCCAAATTTCCTTTATGATATTTATGAGTTTTTTAGGATGAGGAAACCCTCATGGTGGGCCTCCTCGCCCAAATTATACTTCTTTGATTCCTGAGCTTTAGGAACGAGGAGCTCCTTGTGGTGGGCCTCCTCATCCAACTGAGTATTCTTCTGTCTTAGCCAAGGCACTTCTCTGAGGGGGGATTGCTCGTGGTGAGCCCCCCTCGCCATACGGGCCTGCTCTCCTAATTGTTTGGGCAATTGAGTGTGCACCCCTCTACAAGTAGAGAACGTCAGATCTTAATCCAGTAAGGAAAGTAGTTACTTGCTTTATGTCACAAACTCTGCGTAGTTAATTACTTTCATGATTAGAGATATAAATTTTAGATTTTAATTTTTGAAGATTGAAACTTTAGTTGATTAATGTAGAGATTTAAATAATAACGGATCACTGATTTTAAATTGATCATTAATTGAGGTTAATCACACTTGAATTTTGAAATTAATTTTGAGATTTAAATGATGAGCATGTAGAACTTGAATAGGAAGATTGAATTTTTGAAAAGCAAATTGGGGAAAATTCTGAGTTGAATTAGATTGATATTTGGTTTGTAATCCAAGGTGTTTGATATAGGATTAATGTTTATATTTATGGTCAAATGCTTCTGGAATATTTATATAATTATATATGAGGTCTATTTAAGGTTTGGGGTGGCTTAGGACCTCCATTGGAGGGTTTGGATGAGAAAAATCTGAGGAAGCGTTTCGGTCTGCCAGTGCACTAATTCGATTTGCTAGCCTACCCAATTTTTTTTTTGCATTATTTTGACCCTTTAGAGCTTGGGGAATGACTGTAGTGGATTTCGGGATACTGTGGGATTACTATGGAAGGTTTTCTAGAGTTGGGTACTTATGATAGGCCAACGGATAAATGGGTTTGATTTAGGAGAACTGGAAATTCAAGTTAATGTCTATGTAACTATTAAATCGGAAAGTTGGTTGAACTTCGGGATTGGGTGAACTACGCTCTGCGGGATATGTGTACAAGTTTAGTGCTTAATATATTTACATATTAGAGTGACGTGTGTGTGTGTGTGTGTATATATATATATGTGTGTGTGTGTGTGTGTGTGTGTGATACTTGTTTATATTGAACGTACCTACTCAGTAGTGCTATCGTAGGAGGTTGAGCATAGTGGCCAGCCCACCCTGGCATTGACCAACTGGTGTTGGATTGATTTCCCAGATTATAGTACTATTATATGGCCACTATCCCAGTGCGAGGAAAAGTGTTGGTTTGGAGATCGGCAGGGTGCAATGTGGTATGGTTGCTACCCCCCTGACATATGTTTATGGCTACCTCCGTTATTTGTGTTTATGTTTAGGTTCAGTGGTTGTATTTCGACCCGGTGGCTTAGTGTGATGCATGATGCCTGGATCCTGATAGCACTCAAGGGATGCATCAGCGAGGTCTCAACTCTAAGGATGCGATTATACATATATAGAATGTGATGTATATGTATGTGTACGAGATGTGATATGCATATCTAATTATAGCACGGGCGTAGCTATGTCATTATATTTTATGGTTGTCTACTTATAGCACGAGTGTAGTTATGTTATATTTACGACGTGAATAATTATCAATAGCAAGTGTGTCGCTATGATCTTTTTTGTGAACGTATACCTAGTGAAGGTAGTTATACTTAGCTAATAGGGAGTATTAGAGGGGTTTGGGATTGGATAGAAGTTATGTGTCCTAGATAGACCGGGTAGTTTAATTAGGATAATAAAATGAACACGTTAGGTGCGCACTATAGTTGAAAGGTGAGGCTTTATTCTCTTGTGAGTGCGACTGTTTACTTATGAAAGTAATACACTACTCTTTTAATAGATTTAAAATAATTATCTACTTGCAAAATATTTTCTAATTTTTGACCTTTCACCCGCGGACAATTGTTTTTCCTTATTTTTCTTTTTATACCTCAGGTGTGCAGCAGCAGCAATCGACACCGCAGGGATAGATCCATTCTTACCATTTCAGTAGCTGTGTATCCTACGTGATTGTTTAGAGGCCTCAGATTATTCTATCTATATAGGATTATTTCATTTAAGTTTTAGTTTTGGGCATGTGATTACCCATAGATTCATAGGGCTTTATATTATTGTCTGATAGATGTTATTATCTGGTGACCGATGGTTTAGTCGGCTCACTCTTATTATTTACTTATGCATGGTGACTTATTCATTTATTTTGATTGTATGGTTTATTCGTATTATTTATATTATTATGTTGCAACAGTGATGCTGAGAATGAGACCATACTGAAATTCATTTTTTATTTTAGTAGAGGATTAACCACCCGATATTAAAATAGGTGGATTGTCACAACGTGATACTCACCACCCTTTAACGACGTTATCACGGTTGTATTTGATATTTAGCCTTGTTGGCGTCGATTTTATTCCCCCATATGGAAAGGAGATCGACCTCATTGCTGAGCCGAGGTCATTCCTTGGTATATGTTCAACCGGGGATGATCTCTTTTACTTGGTTCTCTTCGGGTCATGATATTCTCTACAAATATGGTATAAAAAAATCCCCTAAGAGTTTTCTCATGACTACAAAGAAGTGGGTGAAGTTTATACAAATGGTTTTAGGTTAGTAACTCTTGGGACATAGATGGACTGTTATTCTACTCACCCGTCCAAGCAGAATGACTTGTAAGTTTCCTTGATGAAATTTCAAACTTACTTAAGTATGCCACGTGTTAGCAATCCGATGGGTCTTTGAAGGGCGCATTTAACACACATTTTCCCCATATAAAAGCGGAGTGAACCATCCTTTGGTCTTTAAAAATTCCGTATTCAAGTTTTCTAGAGAGAGGGAGATCGACCATTAGCCAAATATTTTGGAGATTTTTTCAACTCAGCTTCTAGCTCATTTCTAACACCAGGTATCTTTGCGCTTTCTTTCTTTATCCTTTTACTATTCTTTCCTTGTTGGTTTGTGAGGGATATTCTCATAGGGGTTTCCATTTCTAGGGTTTAGTGAGGGTTGTTTTGGGTGTAAGCATGTTATGTATGAATGGGTCTTCGATAATTTGGAAACACATCACTATCGTGAATAAGATTTCCCCCAGAGCTTTTATAGAGAGGTTTGCCATCCCACTCCATGCCCTTAAACCGGAGGACGCTCCAGCGAACCCAAATTTTATCCTAAACTTTAATTGTTCTTCTGCGTTAGCCCCCAAATGTTGAGTATAACACGTCTTAATATCATACCTCGAAGAATGTTGATAGAATACACAATAGAGTAGGGTAAAATTATGCTGAAACCAGCAACGCAACTTAGTTTGATCATCTAAACTCTGAAGAGAGGGGTTGGATGGCTAACCATTTATCTTCCGCCTCGCCTATTGATGTTCCTTTAACTGTCGAGGTAGTAAACCTCAGAGAGATTCATACGACCTCTTATGATCCTTCTACCTTTGATGCCAGATGTTACCGAAGTGGTATCCGAGCTGAGGATTTGGCTGACCTTAGAATTTTATATTCCATACCAGAGGATGTGACTATTAAGATTCCTCACCCAGAGGAGAGGGCATATGATAGGAAAAATGCCAATAAGGTTTGATTTCCCTTTTGGGCATTCTAAGTGGGAGTTCGTCTTTCCTTCATACCCTAATAAGATCCATGTTAAAGGGGTATGGAGTGGCCCTTACCCAACTTCCTCTAAATGATTATAAAATCTATAGTAGGATCCATGATCTACTGATACAAATATGGGGGGTTTGACATTTATGGGGACATATTTAGGTTTGTGTATGAGTTAAAGGATAACCACAAAACCCCTAGGCATTATTATTTTTTTCCTATAAAGTCCAATACAAAAATATTCCAAGTCACCCAAAATATCAATCAAAACTTGAAAAAAAAGTTTTTATATATCTCTGATGCAAGGGAGTTCTTTTCCAATGACCCATAAAGAGGGATTAACATTTCAAGGGACTGGTGCTCCCCGTATTTGATTGATAAGAACATTGGACAGAAGGATGGTAAAGCCGATTAGGAAAGTTTATACCTTGAACCTTAAGTATTTTGAGGATGTATACTCCCCCAAGAAGTTTGGGGCCATGACGGACTACCTGAGCATCAGTATTATTGATCTTATAATGATGATGAAAGTTTTGAGGAAGACGAGAAAAATAGGGTGGAGGTCGACCAGGTTAAAGGAAATTATTAAAAGGATGATCAAGAGGTCGAAGAAGGTGAGAAATTTCTATAAGCCTTAGGTCATCCTTATTTTGTTATGTGCTTCTATACTTTATATTAAACTGATTATTAACTATTTTTATCCATTTTTTATGCAACTTTGTCTACAAATTCTAGCTCCTTTGTCAGGGCTCCAACTAATGTTTCTCAGGATAAATTGAAGGAAATTCACGTTGAATAACTTAAAGAGCTTGCCCAGTGGGAAGATTAAAAAAGGCCAAGGAGGAGGCTCGTACCAAACAGAGAAATGATAACAGAAGTCTGCTTACAAATGTTGAGGTAAAAAAATTAAATGGTGAAGAAGATAAAAAGAAAAGAGTTACCGATAAAGGTAAAGATAGGGTAACTGAGGAGAGATAATCCAGTAAAAAATGCCTTTGGATATTCCGTCTATCAAGGATCCTAAATTACCTAAGTTTAACGCCAAAGAAATGATTTCCATTGACGTCCGACTTGCCCAAACTCTGTATAAGGGGAAACTCTTCATCTCCCTTTGTCCATGTTGAGACCTATGAGCTTGAAACTCTAATCACCAAGGAAAAACTCCTCGCTAAACAAAATTCTATTCTTATGAATTCTTTTAACACATATGAAGTCTTAAGCTATGTGGGCTATACCCTTAGCTTTCAGTTCATGCGGACTTTAGATGTGGATAATCTGTGGAATTTTCTTATCACGAGGCATTTGACATAAGTTTAATTACATTATCTTCCATTATTCTCTTCCAAGCCTATCTATTATCCTTGAGCCAAATTGCTTCATCTCTTCTTATACATGGTAATATGGTCGTCACTACTCCGAGGAAGAAAGCTTTGTCAACCATGAACTCTTGTGATGAGCTGAAGAATGCCAAGGAGGGGCTTGAAAATAAACCCAAAGTTCTTGAGGCCGGACTATTCTAAGGCTCATACCAAGCTTCAAGAGGTTAATGACCAGATGGTGACCAAAGTTGAAGACCTTAGTAAAACTGAGGATGATATCAAGCTTTTGCAAAAGTATCTCAAGACTCTCAAAGACAAACTTAATGATTTGATAGTTTAACTTGCTGTTGCCTTGGTTAGTGCTTCCATGGATGGAGAAGAGGCTATCACCGTCTTCAATTCTTCTGAAGAATACAACATTGACACCACTACGACCTTCCTCAATGGCTATGACGAAATTAAAAAGAGGTTAGCTAAACACTACACTGATATTGATGAGGCTTTTATGTCTTCGGAGGGATATGATGATGAGGCCAATACCATGGATGAAGAAGAGGAGGTAACCAAAAGAGCTGAAGTAGGGTCATCATCTTAGGGTAAGCTCCAAGTTATTGAGGGGAAACAATTCATGGCCAAGGATGGACATGTTGAAGTTGAGATGATATTTGCTGTTGAGAACAATGAGTTGGCTCCCAAGGATGCTGATGCTTAACTTTATTACTATTTATATTTTATTGTAATTTTTTTTTATAAACAATGCCCTTATACCTATATGTGATCTATTTGTGGAATGGGAAAAATCTATGCTCTTTTGAGATTTCTTTGTTTGCAAAATTTTATCACTTTCAATGAAAACAGTTTATATTATTCACCATGTACTCTATTTTATTTTCCAAGTATTTTGGCTCATGGATTTGCATGATTGGATTTAGTCAAATTTTCAGTCTAATCCATGTTTCATTTGGGCATTATCAGTATTTTTTAGTCTTTTATCTGGGTTGTCGGATCTTGTCATCACAGACTAGGCTTACTAGCTCTCTAGGGATGAACTATTTAGTTGTGTAATTAGGAAATGTATGTTTGTAAGTTTTTAGAACTGTAGAACATCCTCTTCTAACGATTTTGTGCAATTAAATACATGATTTATTTAATTGGTTTGGCTTGAGCCGACCTAACTTAAGATTTTTATGTAGTCAAAGACATGATTTGGTCAATGGGGTTAGCTTGAGCTGACCTGACCTAAGATTTTTGTAGAGTCAAAGACATGCTTTGGTTAATTGGGTTGGATTGAGCTGACCTAAGCTTTTTCTGAAATCAAAATGTCTCTGGTTGAAGCCTTTTGCCCATCTCTTTGAATGAACTTTAAATGAAGCCGAAAATAATTTGATAATCACAAAACTAAAATTGGGTTAATATGTATTCTTAGTTATAGACTTCTGTTTTGCACAAGCTTTCACACTACATCCATCCTTCTTAATGACTTAGAAGAACTTTGTTTAGTGATAATACCTCTTGAGATGATCATAATTTTAAGGATTCTTATACAACTCTCCTTCTAGAGTTTCAATCCAATAAGTACCTGGTTGTATGACTTCAGTAACGCGGTACCTATAACTTGTTGGATTTCTACATGACCTTTTTAAGGACATATTCACCTTCCTTGAGGGTACTTGGTTTGACTCTCTTGTTATAAAATTGATGTGCGTTGTTGATAGGCTGCTACCCTGAGCGTTGCTGCTTAGATCCAACCCTCTTGCAAAACTTACTCTTAGGGGAATCGAAGTTGAGGACTTTGTGGCATGGGAGGCCGACCTCAATTAGGACCGTGGCTTTACCGCCAAAAGCCCAACATATAGGGTGTTTATCCTGTTTATGTTGCTATTCGCGGTGTTTTCATGTAGGCACATAACACGCTTTGTAGTTTATTTATCTGATTCCCTTTAGATGAATCCAATCATTCCTTCCAGCAATGTTTTGTTCGAGACTCGTGTCTGCCCGTTGCATTGTGGATGAGCTGGTGATGAGTAAAATTTTCTTATTTTCGCATTATCACAAAAGTTTTAAAACTCTTCATTGTCAAACTGGGTGTCCTTGCTGGCAATGAAGTCATAGAGGATCCCATATCTGCATATCACATTTTTTCATATAAAATGGAAGAATTTTGTATAGGTTAATTCTATGAATGGTTCAGCATCCACCCATTTTGTAAAATAATTTGCCACTACCACTAGATATCTGAATATTCCTTTGGTCTTTGGAAATGGGTCGATCAGATCCATACCCTAAATAGCAAAAGGCCAAGGTGATGTGATTGGCACCATCTTGTCTCTTGGCCTCATATGTATCACTCCTAATCTTTTTCACTTGTCGCACTTCTGCGTGTATTCTTCACAGTCCTTCCTTATTGTGGGACAATAATATCCTTGGATTTATATTCTTTGTACCAGTGTTTGACCTGCTATGTGGGCACCACACGTTCCTTCCCGTATTTCTTTGACCAGGTTTGGCACCTCCATGGGATAAATACATCTCATAATTAAGATAGTAAAACAACTTTTGTATAGCACTCCATTTTCCATGATAAACTTAACCGCTTTATAACAAAGTCTTCTCGCTTCCTTGTAATCGATCGGAAAAATACTTGAGAACACCTGTCTAGGACCTTAAATAAGTTTGACTTATTTTAGTTGTGTAACTAGAAGGCACTAAAGCTAAGTTGGACAAATTATGAGACGGCATTTTTATAATACTGAGTCTAGATATCAGTCATACCTCTATCTTATCCAAAATCCGCCGACGTCCTATTCATCCTAGCACAAAGGTATAAATAATCTAAAAAAATGACTAGGGATGCCCTTGCACATGCGCACTAGACACAACACTTGCCTACACTTAACTGTGCACATTTTATACATGTGTGCTTGGTATTTTTTGCTATGTGTGTGATTGATTATATTTTTAAAATTGCTTTTAAAAATTAATAACACATTCTGTAATTAATTGGAAAATAAGTAAAAAATTATTTTTCATAATAAAATAGTGAAAACATATTTTTTTTTTGTATTTTATGAATTTTTGTATTTTTTAATTTGGGTTAAAACATTTAAAAAAAATGTATTAGTGTTTGTTTAAAAGCCTTTTTAATTAAAGTGACTTGTGTTTCTTTAGTGAGACAAAAATATTTACCCTTCTTAACCATTAAATCAGTGGCTTAAAATCTTGATCCTTGTCTAGACTTTTTTAGACCAATCAGATTGTGTTTAACTCAAGTCCATCTCAGCCATTAGATTTAGGGTGTTCTCCAAGAAAGAGTTTGAGCCATTCATTTTTAAAACCCTAATCCAACTGATGAGTGCATTATTTTGTATATTTTATACCCAAATTTATACCTTGTTAGTCCCATTTTATTTTATTTGATAAGTTTTTAGGACTATTTGATTAAAAAGAGGAAAAATGCAAGAATGATTGAATTTGGATTGAAAAACGACAATTCTAAGTGAAAAATTGGGACTTCGATAATTTTACAATATTCTTGTGCTAATTTGTGGAGAAATTTGCCTAGTGAAAATTTTGCAGGTTATGATGGAATTTGGTGCAAATTGATGGTCAACTCGAAAAAGGCGCAAAAAAGATGATTTTTACGGTCGTTCGAAAAAAGCTGTTTTAACGTCGGACATTTTTATTCTCCGATTTCGATAAAACTCGGTATGGGTGTTCAACAAGAAAATATAAGACTTTTCGAGTGGAGAGAAATTCGATCACTAATCCCGATCCAAAGATTAAAGAGGTGGATAGATTGTTTCCAATACCATTCGACCAATCAGGGAGAGTCCCACCACAACTCAAATACCTCACCACTTGTCTTATAAAAAGGACCCTTGGGCTCACAATTTTAAGGAAAATTTTCATGGAGCAACTTTGAGTGATTGTAATTAATTTGAGGGCCAAGTTTTTATTAGTTTTGAAGAGGATTGAAGATTATTGTGAGAGAACTTATTTTAAGTTTGATTTATTAATGAAAATCTCTTCTTATTTTTGCAATTTCTCTTTCATTATGGTAGCTTGATTCTTCTATTAGGATTAGGGTGAAGTTTATCATAGTTAGCTAATATTGTCGCATTAATTTGATTGTTGTTTATTCCTTACTTGTTTTAATTGTTATCAAAGATTCGGTATTCATTTTAAAGCGACACGAGAGTATGTTTTGTTGATCGGCGTGAAAGTCGAAAAACCGACATGAGGTCAAATTCTCCTTGCAAACCTAGAGATGACGGGAAGTGAAACCATGCAGATGGCTATGTAGATGATCCCGACCTGCCAAAGAAGCCCAAGCAACCAGAATTTGAAGTAGCTAGGGTACGTTTTGATTGTCATGTCATTACATGTGGAGATGTAGGAGGGGGAGATCAAACTGCAGAAAGAAAGGCCTATCTGAATTAAGCACAAGCCTAATCTTATATATAAAGAATCATTATGAATGATGATGATCGGCCCAAGAAAATTAACAAAGACAAGTTGGTTATCGTCTTTTCCAAAAATGATCTCTTTGGGTAACAGAACCCCTATGATGATCCATTGGTCGTCAAGTTTATATTTCAAGAAGCCATCATCGCCAGGGTTCTGATAGATAATGGGAGTTCGGTTGATATCATGTACTACCCCTACTTTTAGAATTTAGGATAGAAACTTAGTTAGCTGGAACCATACCACAGGCCCTTGATAGGTTTTTTAGGAGAAAAAGTCTATCCCCTTGGGACAGTCAAGCTAGAAGTGTTATTCGACACTTGGCCAGTAAGTCGTACCGAAAAGATACGCTTCTTTGCTATGGATAAAAATGTTCAAACTACTTACAATGTGATCTTCGACATGGTAGGACTAAAGAAATTTGAAGTTATATCATCCACAGTTCATCAGTGTTTGAAGTTCCGTACTCACTTTGGGGTTGGTGTCGTGAAAGGTGATCAAAAGGTGGCCAGAGATTGCCATTATTCCTTAGCCAAGCACGAGGATTTGGTTGATTTAAAAAAGAAGACCACCACCTACCAAGTAGACACTACGAAGCCCAACAGTGAATCAAAAGATGATACTCTGGATCCCCGAGATGAAACGGAGTTAGTCAAAGGGCATATTGTAGAAGCCATTGGAAGCATAATCTTGGATGATGACAAACCAGAGAGAACCACCCAGATCGGCTCCACACTGGATCCACTCCTTAAACAAGAATTGGTTACATTCTTGAGAGAACGAAGGAATGTATTTGCTTAGAGCCATGAGGATATGCTTGCGATTTATCCCAACTTCCTCTGTCATGAGCTCAATATAATAAGGATTCCAAGCCGATCAAGCAGAGGCGTAGGGTGTTCAGCCCTGAGAAAAAACAACATAGTTGGCCAATGTAGTGATGGCCAAAAAAAAAATGATATGTGGCGAATGTGTGAATATTGTACTGATCTTAATTAAGCTTTACCAAAGGACCACTTTCCTCCGCCCAGAATTGATTAGTTAATAGACGCCACAGTTGGACACGAGTTGTTGAGTTTCATGGATACTTATTTAGGCTATAACTAGGGGTGGGCGCGGTCCGGTCCGGTTTTTGGCCATTTTAAGTGCTAGACCGAATTATTCGGTCCTATATTTGAGAAGACCGAATTCGGACCGATTTAATCGGTTTAGCCTATTTATTCGGTCTAGTCTATTTTCGATCCGGTTCGGTTAATAATCGGTCAACAATTGCATTTATTTAAATTTTGTTCAATAAATTTTAATTTTTTT
The DNA here is from genome assembly GCA_949130495.1 of Sambucus nigra. NCBI lineage: Eukaryota > Viridiplantae > Streptophyta > Magnoliopsida > Dipsacales > Adoxaceae > Sambucus > Sambucus nigra. The sequence continues at coordinate 446,622,359 of OX422220.1, read as the reverse complement.
TGCTGTTGTGAGTTATTATGAAATAATAACAGGAAGATCTAGATTTTCAAGCTTCAATTAACCATCTCATTTCAATAAATTTTTAATTTTTTTGCTGTTGTGAGTTATTCTGAAATAATAATAATAATAATAATAATAATAATAATAATAATAATAATAATAATAATAATAATAATAATAATAATAATAATAATAATAATAATAATAATAATAATAATAATAATAATAATAGCAAGATCTAGATTTTCAAGCTTCAATCATTTTAGAAACCCTAAAAAACAGCAAGCTGTCTAACTCAACAAATCCTAAAGAACAATAGCCCATCTCAAGATAAAATGAACCACGTGTAAGCCAATTTCAAAATACAGATACCCATCTCAAAATACCCACAAAAAAACCAACATATTGTCTCAGAAACAAAAAAAAATAACATACCCATCTCAAAATTTGGTGAAAATAGTAACCTTTAACAATAAAACTACAATTATACCTGGGTGGTCATATATTGAAGTTTACAAGCTGTTCCAAAGATCTTCTTCTCTTTCTTTACCAAGGTTATTTGAGTATGTGTGTTTTTGTTAGAGTGGAACAAGTGTTAGATCATTGATGGGAATAAGGTGGGATGATGATATGTCGTCTCTGGCACCGGCAAAGTTACTTGGCAGTTGAGGAGGTCCGAATCTGAGATTTCGGCCATTGTAATGGTGTTGACGTTGAGAGAGAGAGAGTGGAATGTGAGAGAGGAAATATGAAATGAGAGAGAGGAAAGTGACCATGCGTGTGTGTGTATTTGAGTTGAGCATGTCGTGGCTATTTGAGTTGTGGGTTGTGTGGTTATTTACTAAAGTAACATACATGATATATATATAATATTAAATAAACGGTCTGGTCCGGTCCTAAGACCGAATTTAAAATGTACATTTTAGACCGGACCGAATATATTCGGGTCTCTTAAATTAGGACCGAATTAGGAACAATTTATAAAAAAGCCTATAAATATGGGTCCGGTCCAGTACGGTCCAATCGGGTCGGTCTTTTTTTTGTCCACCCCTAGCTATAACCAAATCAAAATGAAACTAGAGGACAGAGAAAGAACCTCTTTCATCACCAACTAAGGTACTTATTACTACAATATAATGCCCTTCGAGCTTAAAAACGTTGGAGTAATGTACCAGAGGTTGGTTAATAAGGTGTTTGAAGAGAAGATTGGGCAAAATATGGAGGTTTATTTATATGATATCTTGACCAAAAGCAAGAAAGCTTCAAATCATATCAAGGACCCCAGTCAGACTTTTGACCAGTTGAAAAAGCATCAAATGAAGTTAAATCCGACGAAATGTATGCTTACTGTACAAGAGGGAATGATTCTCGGCTTCATAATAAACTAAAGAGGAATCGAAGCTAATCCTGCCAAAATTAAAGCCCTAATAGAGATGCAATCGCCGACCTGCAAAAAAGATGTTCAAAAGCATACTGGTAGAGTGGTTGCCTTAAATTGATTTATTTCCCAAGCAACACATGTGTTTTCCATTCTTCAAGGTGCTTATAAAGACCTTTGAGTGGAATGCAGAGTGTGAAGAAGCATTTCTGGAGTTGAAGAAGTAGTTAGGATCTCCACCATTATTGTCCCGACTAGTATTGGGAGAAAAAATCTACTTGTATTTAGCTATTTTTAAGTCCACAATTTGCTCGACATTGGTTCGATTGGAGAGTGGGATCCAGAAACCAGTTTACTACACGAGAAAAGCATTATGAGGAGCTAAAATCAGGTATCCGCGCTTGGAAAAGCTTACCTTAGCACTTATTAAAGCCTCCAGACATATGAAGCCTTATCATCCAGCACTCAAGAGATGGCTCAAAAAGTATGCAGAGGCAAGTAAGAAGATATTCCTCCATGGAGTTCCGTCGACAAAAATTTTTAGCAGTGATGTTACGCTATAGAATTTATATGTGTACGAATCCTCATTCTTAACTAGAAGTGGAACAAGTATCATACTTAATACTCTTGGCAATATTGATGTTGAATATACCCTTAGATTTCAATTCAAGGCATCAATTGATAAAGCTAAGTATGAGGCTCTGATAGCCCGACTGGAATTAACCCATCCATTAGGCACCGAGTAAGTAGTGGCGCACAGTGATTCACAGTTGGTTATTAACTAAGTGCTTCATCTATATGGAGTCAAGGGAGAGTTGATGCCCAGATACTTGACTAAGGCAATGGAAGTTATTTCAAAATTTTCAAGTGTACAAATGGACAGTATACCAAGGATAACTAATATCTGAGTTGATGCACTTGCTCGACTAGCTTCAACAACAAGAATAAAACTTAGGAGAAGCATTCCAATTGAGATATTGGCAAGAAGGAGCATAGATGATAATCCAGTGATCAATTTCATTACTGTAAATTTAGGACCTTCCTAGATGGATCCGATTGGAACCTACATCGAAGAAGAAACCCTACCAACTGATCCAAAAGAAGTAAAGAAGCTCTGGTATAAAGCAACCAGATATGTGTTGGATAAAGGAGTCTTATACGAAAGGGTATTTACGCTTTCTTTACTATATTGTGTCCATCAATTGGAAGTTGATGATTTGATCAGGGAAGTGCATGAACGTTCTTGGGGAGCTCACTCAACTGGTCGGTCATTGCTCCAGATAATCAACACACAGGGATAATACTGGACTGTAAGGCCTTCGCAAGAAAGTGTGTTAAGTTTGAGAGGTTAGATGTAATTCAAAAAGCACACAACACTGCTCTAGTACCAATTACTTCTCCTTGGACATTCTTTATTTAAGGAATTGACTTGGTCGGCCCACTACCGACCACCAACGACAGGTTCAAGTACTTGGTAGTTGCTGTTGATTATTTTACAAAATAGGTGGAAGCAGAGTCGTTGATAGATATGCCATATGAGAATGTATACCAATTTATCGGGAAGAACATCATACGTAGGTATGGCATGCCATATGACTTTATTACAGACCATAGAACCCAATTTGATAATGATGAATTTGAAGCATACTGTGTTTAGTCCAAGATCCAAAAACTCCACTCTGCACCAGGCCATCCACAAAGCAATGGTCAGATGGAAGTAACAAACAAAACCTTGCTTAATGGACTAAAGAAGAGACTTGATGCTGCTAAGGGAAACTAGATTAATAAATTTCACTATGTTCTTTGGGCTTATAGAACAACACCGAGGACAACAACTAAAAAAACACCTTATATTCTTGTGTTTGGGATAGAAGCCATGGTGCTAGACGAGATAGGCCTACCAACTCACAAAGTGCTGAACTTTGATTCTCCCAAGAGTGACTTAATGAGAAGATTGGATTTGGACATGCTTGAAGAACGTTGAGAAGATGCCTCCCTTAGAAATCTTGCCTACCAACAAAGGACTGCTCACTTTTACAATAAAAGGGTTACGTCGACCAACTTAAAAGGAGGCGACTATGTTCTCAAGAAAGTCATCCCGAAGGGCAATAAGCTTAAGTCTAATTGGAATGGCCCATATTGTATATCAACAGTATTCCGACCATCGACTTTTAGAATTGAGACACTTGATGGGAGGAATTCAAGAACCCTTGGAACGCCGAGCACCTCCGTAAATATTATCAGTGAATAACGGTGTTGACTTATAGTATTTCTTTTTACTTTATGTTCAACATAACTCTCTTTAAAGTTCCATAATAATCTTGATTTTAGTTCCCTCAATTTTTTAATTTTTTTAGTACGGTGATATACATCCCCCAGAAACAACAAACAAACAATGTCTCTTGGTTTTCATCTCTTTTCGATAAGCAACACATACTAAATTAGGTTGAACTTATTAAATTTGAGATGCAACAACAACTTCATGAACAGTCGTGTCTCGCCCGACTAAGTTTACTTCATGCATGACTTCCTATTAACAAGTCACGAATAATAAGTATTCCCCGACCAAGTTAAATAAAGGAATATATTCCTAACACACTTGGTCGCCATTAATAACTTACTTCATGTATGACTTCGTCTTTGACAAGTCAAGAATAATAAGTCTGTAAAACTTCATATACAACTCAGACAGTTAAAAATAAGTTTTACCCGACTAAGTTAAATGCAGGAAGACATGAATACATTCCTAAACACTGAAATACACACATATATTCCTTATACACTTGGTCGCCATAGATAACTCATGCTAACCTTGGATCAATTATAATCTAAGGCCCTACAATCGTAGTTTAATAATTCATTATTAAATGATAAGTTAGTTGACTAATTGATTAACTAATCATAAGTTAACGACACAAAAGCGGGTATTTATATTCAAATGTTGACAGTATTACATTCAAGATTAAATAAATACAAAATACAGAAGAGTTATTCAGTTGGACATTTTCCTCGAGCTTTGGAAGTTTGTGGTGCTCTCTCTTAATTCACCCTCTCCATCCCAACAGGAGGATCATCCAAGGTATAAGGGGGAATTGATGAAGTTGTAAAGGACAAATTTCCAAATGAGTCCGTTGTATGTTTATTTAACTTATTACCGCAACAAAACACGTTTGAGTCATAGGTCGTATTTTTAGTGTCACGATCCCACACAGACTATGACGTATTGAAGACGTTGCGGCAAAGCTTCAAAGATTTATCATGCCGATTTATGGTGCATATTTAGTCTTTAAGTTCAATTGCATTCTGAGATCACTCAGGTATGGATGCGTAATTTTAATGGGACTCGAAATTTATTTTAAAATGTTTAAGGAGGTTATTTTATTAAAGAAATAAGTTTAAAATGTTTTTAGAAGAGTTTGAAAATGTCTACACTTCGTTTTATTCTGATAAGGACGGATTAGAGTAGTGTTTTAATGGAACTCTAATTCGCTATCTCACTCAAACGACCTGACCAGTCGTTCGAGCGATATGGAATTGTCGTTCGAACGACATATCAATCTCGTTCGAGTGATAGGTCAAGTCACTTGAACGAGCCGCCGCCTCAAGAAAATTATACAAGGCGTGTTTCCATTAGAATTTTGGAAGTGTGCATTCTGCAAAAATAGTATACAATCGAAACATTGTTTACATATGTTTTCTAAGGTTTTTTAAAGCCAAATACATCCTTAGAGTTTCAAAGATCTGAGTTATCATTACTATATACTATAGTGATCTTTGTTTGCACTAAGAAGAGTTTGTTCTACTTAGAACTTTGTTGGGTTTTGCGATGGAGAAGCAGAAGAGACGTGTTCAACATCGTAGACATTACAAGCCATATCGGTGGACACCGAGGCATACGTGGAGGTGTGTGTTGTGGACGAGAATCCTGGAAGAAGGACTTTATGCATGGGCACTGTGAGAGGAGTGGCTTAAGATTAGATGAGCGTCAAGTCTCGTGGGGATTGAGTCATTGAGTAAGACTTGTGTCTGTTCCTTGTAAATCCACATTCATAATGATTGTCTGACTTGGGCCGTCCGAGGTTTTTTCCTTTTGTGGTATCCTCGTACACCTGGCGTTGTGAGAATTCTTTTCCTTACTTTACTTGCTTTAATCACTAGATGCGTGCTTAGGATTAATCAAGATAAAAATTGGTTGAGTTAAAATTGGTTCACATTTTGGTTCATATAAAATTTGAAAAAGGTATTTCAGAAAGAAAAAGTGTTTCATCATCCTTAAAGCAAAGTCTGATTTGAAAAATAAGGGGCTTACAAATTAGTATCAGATCCAGGAACATATCTTTATTATGTTGATCCCTTATGTTTTTCAAGATGAATTTTAGTGGTTTTGAAAGTTTTTGTGCTTCTATTTTCTATGTCACTAATTATGCTTATTGGAAAATGTGACTGGGAAGTGCTTTAAAATATATTGATGAGCGTGTTTTGTTAGCGATTTAAAAGGGTTGGTCACCACCAGTCATACGAGAGGGTGAGGTCACTAGTTTGAAACTCCTTGAGTCATGGACCGAGGCTGAACGTAGGCTTTCACTTTTTAACTCTAAGGGTCTGCACGTTATTTCCTCACATGTCACACCTGAATAGTACAATAGAATCATGACTTACGAAACATCAAAAGAGGCTTGGGATACACTTGCACTCACTCACGAGGGCACGAGCACGGTTAGGTCATCTAAGTTGCAAAACCTCACTACACAGTTTGAGATGATTAAGATGTTAGAGAGTGAGACATTTGATGAGTTCTACACTAGGTTGTCCACCATTTTCAATGCGCCATTTAACCTAGGAGAGAAGATACCCGATAACCGAGTCTTAAAGAAAATCTTAAGGTCGTTGCCTAAAAGGTTTGATGCAAAAGTGACTGTTTTAAACTCACTTGGCATGCTAAAGTCGACGAAAATTGAAGATGTTGCAGGTGACCTTCAAACCTATGAACTCGATATGTTTACCTCCAAGCAAGAGCCAAATAAAGAAGAGGGCATTGCATTGAAATCTTGGAAGGATGAGACTGAAGTTTTGGATGACGATTCCAATTGTGATTTTGAGGATGTCGCCTTATTGGCAAAGAAGTTCAAAAAGTTTCTTAAATTTAATAGGTTTGAGTCGGATATGTGTTTTAGGTGTGAGGGGAATGGTCACAAGGTTGCTAAGTGTCTCACTAGACTTAAGAAAGAGGGCAAGAACTCGATAGCCTATAGTGCCCCCTTAAGTGATAGTGATCCCGAAGAGGGAGAGAGTTCCCTCAATGAGAGCAGGTTTCTTTCTTTATTGGCATGTCATGTGAGAGACAACGATAAATCTTCTCATAAAGATTCTCATGTGCATGGCACTTCCGAGGATATTGAGATTAAGTCCCAGGTGTATGAGTGTAATGAGAGTGAGGATGAGGAGATTGATGTGCAAGAGTTATAAGTCGCGTTTAATGAGTTGTATGTCGAGGCGGTGAAAATGAAAAGGAAAAACTCTAAATTGCAAGCTGGGTTGAATGAGCGTGCCATAGAAAATATTGATGTTTTGATTGAGGATCTTAGGTCACGAGAGAATAAGGTTAGGGGGATGCTAGAGTACATTGAGAAAGAGAGAGATAACTTTCGTGGTTTGATGGAGGATTTGAAAAAGGAGGTGCTAGAGTTTGAGGAGTCTAGGGTGTGCTTGAGCCTAGGGTTTGTGAGTTGGAGGAGAAGTTGAAAGACTCGAGTGAGGTTAAGTTTGACTTGTAATCTAGGTTGGAAAAGTTGGATAGTATGTTAGGCACCGTCCAAGTCAAGAGAGATAGGTTTGGTATAGGCTACGATGATCACGTTGTTTCTATTCCCAAAGCTAATACCAATCATGTGGGAGAGCCCACTAGGAACGTGAGGAGAGACCGACATTTTGGTAATCATTACCTCCATCTTTACACTTGTTCCCATTACAGTAGGAAAGGTCACCTTAGAATTTTCACTATGACATTTGGAATGCTCCTAGTAAGTTTAGGAATAAATTCGTTCCGGTTCCTAAAACCCCCATGCGTCATGTCACACCTACTTGGGTTAGAAAATCGGAATTAAAGGCTTTAGGAGTTAAACTGCATGGTTCTCATTTAGTTGCACTTGATCTTTCCCATGCTAGATCTAAAATATGATTGTATTGCCATGTTTGTCATAAGTTAGTCTTTGCAGCATGTCTTATATCTTGCTAGTGTCATGATATGTGTATCATTTTATATTATATTTCATTTATTGAGTCTTATTTGAAAAATACAAAAAGATTTTTGGTCTTAAATTTTTTCAAAAAATACAAAAAGATTTTTGGTTTTAAATATTTTTTATAAAAATGCAAAAATATTTTATTTTTGGGTCAAAAAATATTTTTGAAAAACACAAAAAGATTTTTATTTTATCTTTGTGTCATGAGTTTACATGTTTAATGTGACATATTGGTGTGCTTGGACCCCCTTCCTTTCATTATCCATGTGGCTAGGACATTTGGTCACAATTATTGATGCTTATAATGATCTTAACCATTGTATTAGGTGGTTGTTTCGAAGTTGATATGCATTTTGATTCGACTTTATTTATATGCCGTAATTCCACACATGCATAAGTTTATATGGATGTTTCACTACTCTTGCATATTTGAGTTTGGTGAGACGTTATCTCAATTTTGTCATCTATGCATAAGTAGACTTAAGTAGGAGGTGTGCATGTAAGAACCGTTTGTCGTGATGATTAAAATCGTAAAAAATGATGAGTGTTCATGAGAAAGAGCTGCGAGAGTGTAAAATTGACTCTTCGTGAAAGCCACCGTTTAAAATACCCCAAAAATTAAAGGCAATAAAAAAAGAATCATATGACAAAATGGGCCAAATTAGTTTATGTTCACCACAAAAGAAAAATATAATATATACACTACACCAAAAATAACTATTTGGCACACCCTGATATTAAAAATTTGGCACAGTTTTGGTACGGTTTAATGATAATCTGGCACACTTTAAAACAGTGCCAAAATTTGATACTACTTTAAAGTGTGCCAAAATTGTGTACACTTGTCTAAAATATAAAAGACCCTACAAAAATTCACTATCACACACTTTACTATATCCCGCTCACCCCTCAGTGCGTTTTGCGTCTTCCCGCTCACCCCTCTCTCTGACCTCTCCGCTCGGTGCGCGCTCTCTCTCCCCCTCTATGGCCAGCTCTCGCTCTCTCTCCGACCATCTCTCTCCCACTCTCTCTGCTCACAACTCTCCGGTCAGATCTCTGTCTCTGCTCAGCTCTCCCTCTCCGGCTCAGGTAATTTTTTTTAAAAGCAATGAGTGTATTTTCTTAGTCGATTTGCGATGAGTGTATTTTGTTAACCTAACTCTTTACAAAGACAAACTAACAATATGTCTATCTTTTTTTAACCTAAGTCTGTACATTTTTAAATATTTATTATGTTTTTTAATGTGTGAGTTTTTGGTACAAATTCAATGTTAGTAATGAAAAAAAATAAATCATTAGTTTTTGACGGAGCTTGGGATCTTTTAGTGGCGATCTATGTTTTTATGTTCTTACCCTTTTATTTAAAATGCATATTTGTTCTGATTCGTATATGTTGTGGAGTTTTAATAAAATTTAAGTGTTAAACATTCAATAATAATGTAAAAAAATAAATTCAAATAGTAAGTAGACACCCCCACTAATTACATGGATAAATGAGATTTTGTATTGAAAATTTAAGAAAAAGCAAAATAAACTATTTAAATAGTAAGTAGACATTAATGGTAAACATTCGATAATAATGTTACATATGTAGAAAAACCCTAGACCCGTTCAAGAGGTCTCACTACGCATGTGGTGAGAACTCTTGAATTGTCCCATTTTTGGATAGTTTGGAAATGAAAAAGTTTATAACGTACATAATGTTTATGCATGCCATATTTTGGAAAATTCGGTGGTATCTCTTTATGTTCTTTGGGTGCATACTAGATTAATGCAGTTTTTTTTGTGTTTTCTTGGTTGAAAAACTTAAGTAACACATGAACACTCCCAATTTAAGTTGTGTACTTGAAGAATTGTAGGGAGATGCTGGACAAAATTTTCTAGATTAGGACATGGCATGAGACGTTGCGAACAATACAAAATATGCATTTTCGAGGGATAGGACCCTTACCTAGTAGAGGAGATTGAGGAAATATCGGAGCAAAAATATATACATATTTACACTTGAATAAAAGCTTAAATATATCTACAATAAGCATTTACATTATAATACGTGTTCTTTAAACTTATCAGGATGTCGTCGAGAATCAACAAAGAGTGGATAAACGAGAAAAATATTAAGACCAATATGTATAGAGATGGGGTGTTAGAGTTTCTACATTATATGCATAATAGTAGTTCGAATGTTAAACATTCATGTCCCTGTAGACGTTGTCGAAATGGGAAAGGACTTGTTGTTATAGATGATATATTCGTTCATTTAATAACATATGGTATGGACATGAACTATACCTTATGGAATTTCCGTATTGATACATCAGTTGTTGATCAAGTCCAACCACCACCTCAATTTGTGACACCGAAAAAACACGCTGATGTGCATAATATTCCAATTTTGAATGATCTTGTGAATGATGCTTGTGAGATGTTTTAAGGTAAAGCGGAACTTAGTGAACCTAATTGTCTAGTCATTGATGAAGCCCCCCAACTTTTGAGGTTACCAATAATTATCACACACATAAATACAAAGGCAAGAAGTACGATCGTTTATATCGACTTGCACATGAGCCATTGCACCTAGCTACTGGTTTTTCGCGTCATACCACAATGTATACTCTTATAAAGTTGAATGATTTGAAAACACAATTCAATTTGTCGGATGGTGCTACAAGTGGAATTCTTAGATTGTTAAATGAATAGCTTCCTGAAGGGAAGAACTTGACAACTAATTATACATAAATAAAAAATACCATTAGAGATCTCGGTATAGATTATGTTAAGTATGACTTATGCATTAACAACTGTATGTTATTTTGTAAAGAGCACGTAAAATCTAATAGATGTATAAAATTTGGTTCTTTACGCTACAAGTTTACTTCTGAAGACGAGGACGGGGTAGAAATTCAGAATACTAATGGAAGAAAAAGTACTCTAGGGTTCCTAAGCGTTAGCAACACTTACTAGTGAGCCTATCATTCCATTGAAGGACTCTCTTTTCATTGTACCTACCTCATCAGGTATAAAGTCCACTTAACTATATAACTCTTTGTTCACTGTCGGCCCCTGACCGATCCTCATGTGAGAAATTCAGAAACTGCATTCTTTTCATTTTTGATAAATTAAAGGAACTCGCGGTTAAAGCCATCCGTAAGATTCCTCTATGAGCAAAACATTTTGCTCCCCCAAATATGGTGACCACCGTTCCCACTATTTCAATATTGCTCCAACGAGTGAAATTTTTTCTCAAATTTCACATTAAGGCATTTCTATAACCCGCTCGAAGCCAAAGCTTCTGAGCATTCTATTTCCATTGGATAACGCTACACTGCCTTCGCATAACTTAAACTTCAATGAATGGTCCTTATCAAAGACGCTTCAGACTTGTTCCCAATTTAACTTCACTGGGTGAGTCAAGTTTAGCACCACTCTCTATTATAGCGGTACGTGGGAAAACATAACTACTACACTCTAGTAGTCGTTGCAGCAATACATGCCAATGCCACAAAGAGAGTGACCTAAACTGTGGTCCTCATCCCTGACTTCAACTTACAACTATAACTAAGCCCCGCCTCCTGCTGCCCTCATAATGATCGTCCCTGGTCGCCCTTCATCGATCAGCACACAAATCTCACAAGAGCGTGAAAAATATTTACTATAATCTTACATAATAGCAGGAGAATGAAATCTCACAATAGGAATTAACAATCCTAATAAAAAGTCAATAGAAAGCAATGCTTAAAGTGTAGTACGTCCGCACAGATTCCAAAGGACACTCGAACCTGATGCTCTGATACCATATGTGACACCCCTCCTAATAATTTACCGGGTCATCAATCCTATACCAAATTAAAATAGGAATCTCATATGGTTCATTCTCAGCAACACTGTCGAAAACCAATATATTACTAATAACCTATCAGGCCTGGGGTCAAAATTTTAATTAACTAATCTTTTTAACAAAACCAACCATAAGTAAAACAATCACAACAATTTATATGCACATAACTAAAATGAAATAAGATAGTCGAACTCTCAGTACAGCATATAATATAACCAAATCTAAGTGCCGCAAACTAAAATGCGGTAAATGAATAAATGAATAAAGTTGGGACATCAACCCTAATGTTACTACAATACCTCCTATCTAGATCATAAGGATAGAGGCACCTAAAGTAGTCCTGCATGCATTCACAGCTACTACAGCAACGTCTGACTCGAAGGAATATTCATCCAGGCGTCCCTGTGACTGGCCACCTAAAATATATACATATATAGCAAGAGAGAGGGAAATAGAGAAATGGGCCAGAGCCTGAGTTTTGAAAATATTTAGCAAGTACATCAAATGTTATATTTTTAAAATATGAAATCTCTCATATTTAAACTGGTATCACACACCCATGAGATATACATCACCCCTCCTCTAATAGTGCACACCTATCGTATACATTTTTAAACAACCTAGTTAAGATACCCTGCCCAACTACTCTCTTTCACCCATCCTCTGAATTCTCATAACTATCACTTACCCGGCGTGATATCATATGGGTTATACCGTAAGCTATCACATAAGCTGTAATTGATATAATCATCAATTTATATATATATATATATATACATATCGTTTTCACTTTAGTATATAAAATCCCGTATATATAGTTCTCACTTTAATATACGAAACACAGTTTAAATCCGGATAAAAAAACTCCCGGAATGAGAATAAAATCTTATTCCTCTTACTCTTTACCCAAGTCTAAATTATATGAATTCACATCTTCATATACGCGCAATACACTATACGCAACAAGTATATTTATACCTATATCACAACCATAAGTATAATAACCATATTACCGAGCTATAACTCGAGGATGTATTCTCAAAGTGCTATCATCATCCGGGTATGCACAACTTAACCCAGGTACCAAGTCTGACTCACTCAAGATCATGGTAAAAATACTAAACGGTGGAGGTGGTCATATTAATTCCTGAAAGTGGAATCATTATCACACCCATATGTGGGATGATATGACCTGGGGGCTCTACTCTCCCTGCTTGATTAGGCATAAATTCTTCACATTTATCCCCTTAATTTCGGTATTTTTATGATCTCGTGCGGTGTAAATAGATTGGATTTGACTTATATTTATGCTACTAACCCTTTTGGCAAGTATTTCGTATTTTGTGTATCTCTTATGTGTTCTACAGGTATTTCATGCAAGCTAGTGCCAAAGAGAACTCAAAACAGTGAAAGAAAACCAAGAAACGGGGAGTAAAGGGCATTTTCGTAATTTTGCAGCCTTATTCCGGGGGTGGGGCCAACTGGAAAGTTGAATAGCTTTCAACTACAAGAACACTGGAAAAAATGGCACCTCAATCGGAGTCGGTATGTGAAAGTTATGAGCAGTCAAAGATAAAAGAAAAAGTCAAATAAAGAGAGGACCGGTCCGCCCAGAAATTAAAAGAACCGGTCCGCCTAGAAACTAAAAGAACCGGTCCGCCCCTACCCCAGACCGGTCCACTGTGCAAACTCCAGTAGACCTCAGATCGAAAGCAAATCGAAGAAGGCAGAAATTAAAAGAACCGGTCTGCCATGGGACCGGTTCGCCAAGAAATTAAAAGAACCGGTCCGCCCTGGGATCGGTCCGGGGGAGGAGGTGGACCGGTCCGGCTGTCGCACTTTTAATTTTCTAATTTTCCTATAATAGAGAGTCCTAGTGCTGATAAAACTCTTGGAGTCGTCCAGGGTATATAAACCCATTTTATTATCATTCTTAACACGTAGATTAGAGGAGATTTTATATAGTTTCCTTTCTTTTCCATCAAACCCTAGTTTAGATACAAATTCCAGATTTAATTCCAAGATTGAAGCTTTGTTCAGATTTTATTTGGTTACCAGTTTTATTCATTGCTGTTGTTACTACTTTGGTAAGAATTAGTGAGTAATTCTCTCTTAAATTTCCTTCTACATCTATTCACAAGTTTTCTCTAGATTAATCATGAATTCCTGCACATCAAACACTGTTTTCATTAGTTTCAGCATGTTAGGCTAGGTTTTCTAAGGCCGGGATACATGAACCCAGCCTGATGTGTTAATTGTACGTATATAACATTAATCCTCTGAATTTAGTGATTGATTACGACCGTATTGCGTAGGAACATAACAATTGTAGGTCTTTATATCTCGTTTGCCTCTGGGTAACCGTGATGATTTAGAATGCAATTCGAATGTTACTATCGCGATACCGATTTACTCATCCTCATATTAAGTATGACGCGGGCTTGAACCTCGTATACATAATTCTTGGGAGTACCCGATATCAATGACTAGCGAATTACACGGACGCTCGATTTCCGACTCGATCAAAATGGCGCCGTTGCCGGGGAATTAGGTAGACTTAGGATTAGATCGTGTCAATCCAAAACTTTGACCAAAAATTTCCAAAAATCCAAAAACATATAAAAATATTCAAAAAGCACAAAAAGATTCACCATCATCTTTCACAAGCCATTAATGTAAAATTCTGAACTCACTCCAAACGCTCCACAGTTCTGGATCCCACCTCCCACACCGTCACACTCAATCTCAAACAACACTCCGTTTCCCTTCTTAGGACACACCCCCGAGTACACCTCGAGAAGACCAAGTGAGAGCACCGAGTCATTAAGAGAGAGAGGGGTTAGGAGAAAGGAAAATGGTGGAGTTAGAGATCGAGCAAGTAAGAGAGGACGTAGGCACTACTTGAGGGAGAGAGCTAGGGGACATGAGCATGGAAGAATTTGAAAAAGAATTCGGTCCGGTGGATGAAAGCCTTAATGACGAAGTCCAAACTCTATTGGATTCATTTCCTCACCTAGAAGAAAGCGAATGGAAAGCTAAAATCGATAAATTCCTTCTTTGTGACCATCCACCCATACCACTAGAGGTCCCGAAGGCGAGTGAGGAGAAAAGTTGTGGTCCATCCGACTTAGAGCCCGACCCATGCGTCTTAAAAATTGAAAGAAACCTAGGTGTTCCCTCCGAGTCAGCGCACGCAGACCACGCTTTGAGTCAGCATCACGAGGATCCCTTTCCAATTAGTCACGATGAGTCTCCCGGTCTATCCTTTATCTATGGGAGAGGTCCCAACTTATTCCGGTTGTTAGTATATGATAGGAAGACGGGAGTGACAAGGAGAGCATTGTTCCCCGTGCAAGGGGTCGGGTGAGTTCGTAGAGAGATGAGAGGTCGTCGCACCCCTGACGCGTATGGGATGATTTTTAGTGTATTATTGAGTCATGTGCTAGGGTCATTTAGTGGCTTTATGCATTTTAAATATTTGTTTGTTTTATTTTTTCGCACTTTTCATTCGCTTTGAGTTATATTTTAGTCCTTTTTGCTTGAGGACAATGCAAAAGTCTAAGTTATGGGGGGTCACAAGTGCGTATTTCTAAAACTTCACAAATTTTCCAAAATGCCTAGAAATTTCCAAAAAAATCATAAAATTTTGAAAAACCCAAAAATATTTTTGTTCAAAATAAATAATATTTGGAATTCAAATTTTTCAAAAATATCATTAAAAGTCGGTTTAAAGTCTCAAGTTGTAAAAATTCAACATAAACAAAGCCGAAATTGACTAAAGATGAAAATTGAGCGAAAATTGACGACTTAACGAATAAGTGTGGAGATTAACAAAACCCGGTGGGATTTCAAGCCTATCCATTTTTTTGAGTTTTAAATCTATCTGAGTTAATTGTTAACTCAAAGTTCTTTTCAGCGCCTAAATAGTCATCGAGGATCTCAACCCTTTCATTTTGATCGATTATGAAAAATGTGTGTGATATTGCTTTGAAAACGTGCCAAACATGATCTCTAAACTTAAATACATCTCGAAATGCATATGGTAACGCAATTGGCATTTTGGATAATGAAGTAGGCCCTCGTTTGTCACCCAAAAATATTAGCCAGAAAAAGTAGCAAAAAAATTACCCCTTTTGCAACCCAAATTGAGCCGAATAGATTTTTCCTTTCGTTTGACAACCCAAAAAAAACCCAAATAGCCCAAAATTGTGAAAAATGGAAAAATTCAGAATTTAAGTCCAAAAAGTGCATATAAAGGGGCAAGAGAAAAAAAATATGCTCAACAAAAATAGCAAGAAAAGAAAAGAAGTGAAAAACAGAAAAAAAATAGAAAAAGAAGAAAAAAATGAGCAATAGCCCGGAAAAAGCACAAATGGACATCATTAATGACTTTTCCAATTCCAACCTTCCCTACCTCTTTCATTTTACCCAATAAATCTTAAAACCCGAAAAAGTCCTAACCGAGTCCAAATTGCGAAAATTGGTTACCGCGTGGAGAGATAATACACCAAAAGATAATAAAAGAGATTGAATGCGCGAAAAAGAGGCAATGTTCCCGTTTTTATAACTGTAATCCGTTGATGAGATCCTTTCACCATGAAATTTCCGTCTTTCTACTTGTATGCGTGACTTTGCGTCCCTAATATTTACTCTTTATATCACGCATACTGAGAGAATAGCCACATTCCGAGTGATTCGTTTGAGAGAGCATTCCGTGAGAATTTGAAATCAAAACGAATTTTCGGACAAGTAACGTAAACGTTA
Source organism: Sambucus nigra (assembly GCA_949130495.1). NCBI lineage: Eukaryota > Viridiplantae > Streptophyta > Magnoliopsida > Dipsacales > Adoxaceae > Sambucus > Sambucus nigra. Next base: position 446,606,137 of record OX422220.1, on the reverse strand, counting down.
ATCGGTGGAAATTCGCGGTTAAATTTTTGGCTTCACACACACGCACTACGGTTGGAGACTTGTAAATATGACTTGATGATGACTATTTTCTGGGAAAGTTTGAATTGTACAATTTTTGCGTATTTTGATTTTTCCTTGAGTCGAATTTTGTGGGTATATTCTCTGCAAACCCTCACGAGACACAACTCGTCCTACTCGGGTGACCTAGGGATTTAAAGGCTTGTTGCATACGCTAAATGTAATCGCTTGCCCGTGAAAAAGGTATTGTATCCCAATAAAATATAATTTTCAAGAGTTAAGCCTTGCTAGGATTCTTTTACATTGCTCGGGACGCGCAAAGTTCTAAGTTAGGGGGATTTGATTAGGCATAAATTCTTCACATTTATCCCCTTAATTTCGGTATTTTTATGATCTTGTGCGGTGTAAATAGATTGGATTTGACTTATATTTATGCTACTAACCCTTTTTGGCAACTATTTCGTATTTTTTGTATCTCTTATGTGTTCTACAGGTATTTCATGCAAGTTAGTGCCAAAGAGAACTCAAAACAGTGAAAGAAAACCAAGAAACGAGGAGTAAAGGGTATTTTCGTAATTTTGCAGCCTTATTCCGGAGGTGGGGCCAACTGGAAAGTTGAAGAGATTTCAACTACAAGAACACTGGAAATAACGGCACCTCAATCGGAGTCCGGATGTGAAAGTTATGAGCAGTCAAAGATAGAAGAAAAAGTTAAATAAAGAGAGGATCGGTCCGCCCAGAAATTAAAAGAACCGGTCCGCCTAGAAATTAAAAGAATCGGTCCACCCTAGGACCGGTCCGCCCCTACCCCGGACCGGTTCGCTATGCAAACTCCATTAGACCTCGGATCGAAAGCAAACCGAAGAAGGCATATATTAAAAGAACCGATCCGCCATGGGACCGGTCCACCAAGAAATTAAAAGAACCGGTCCGCCCTGGGACCAGTCAGGGGGAGGAGGGGGACCGGTCCGGCTGTCGCAGTTTTAATTTTCTAATTTTCCATAATAGAGAGTCCTAGTGCTAATAAAACTCTTGGAGTCTTGTAGGGTATATAAACTCATTTTATTATCATTCTTAGCACGTAGATTAGAAACGATTTTAGATAGTTTCCTTTCTTTTCCATCAAACCCTAGTTTAGATACAAATTTCAGATTTAATTACAAGATTGAAGATTTGTTCAGATTTTATTTGGTTACCAGTTTTATTCATTGTTGTTGTTACTGCTTTGGTAAGAATTATTGAGTAATTCTCTCTTTTCAATTCTCTTCTACATCTATTCACAAGTTTTCTTTAGATTAATCATGAATTTCTGCACATCAAACACTGTTTTCATTACTTTCAGCATTTTAGGCTAGGTTTTCTAAGGCCGGGATACATGAACCCAACCTGATGTGTTAAATTTAGTGATTGATTACGACCGTATTGCGTAGGAACATAACAATTGTAGGTCTTTATATCTCGTTTGCCTCTGGGTAACCGTGATGATTTAGAATGAAATTCGAGTGTTACTATCGCGATAACGATTTACTCGTCCTCATATTAAGTATAATGCGAGCTTGAACCTCGTATACATAATGCTTGGGAGTACTAAATTCCGGGTTAAATCAATCAGTTAAATTGATGATTAGTATTATAACTGCAATACACTAGGGTTGGAGGAATGTATTCCCGTCCTGTTTTTCTCATCACTTAGTTCAAAAGTTTTAAATCAATTTTCATTAGCAGTTTAGGTAATTTAGTATAATTGCACATTTTCATAATTTCATAATTGCATCTAGTATAATCATTCCCAAAACCAAATCAAATTTTCCTTTTCTTTTTAGAGTCAAGTTAGGGTTAACAGTCTTACCTTTGTCATCACGTTTACTCGTCCTAGTTCCCTGAGGATTCGATACCCAGACTAGCCACTATACTCCGCAAGAGTGTAGTTATAGTTTAGGTTTTTGTATTGTGGTTGGAAGCCGATAACAACGACTAACGAATTACACGGACGCTCGGTTTCCGACTCGATCACTGCTCCTCAAGCCATGGGATTCACCCACATCGTGCAACCTCCCTCAATAGCTCTAGAGATATATGTCTACCTAAATATATCATTCACATATCTATATATTTATAACCAAATCATATATATACTATAACAACACATGTATATATAATATATATAACTTCTTAGTTTCATTATCTAGGAGTCCTAATATCACATCTACAATCTCCCACAATAATCTCCAATTTATAATTTAAATCCCCCTACACTTGAGGAAGAAAGATTCTCAATTATGATGATGCAAATCGATTCGCCCTAGGTGCGAATCGATTCAACAAAGCAAACCGATTCAGTCTAAATCTGAATCGATTCGAGCTGTATTAGTACTCAGGTCTTCAGGGGTGAATCGATTCACCCCAAATGCGAATCGATTCGACCTGAGACAGTCCTATAGGTCTTTCTAAGAGAATCGATTTGATCTACATGCGAATCAATTCGCTCGAACCAAAGCTTACAGTTCGGGAGATTTGCTTCTTCCTCAAAACCCAAAAATCATCCCAACCTCCCTTTTGTGGTTTCTAATCCTAACCAACAACAATATAATCATCTAATCACTGATTTATAACTAACAAATCAATTATTTTATGGGATAGAGCAATTTCTCTTAGATTTAAACCCTAAAACTATTTAAACTCTCATTTCTCATTTCATCCCATTTCTAACCATATATACACACCATTAACTTGGGTTTAACACTAGAATTCATAAAGAGTTAACAACACATCAATTTGTGAACTCAAAATCAAATTTCCAAAATTTATTTCAAGGGTTCCAACCCAAAAATCATATAGTTTACCAACTATAATATGGGATACACACACTTAATTGAATAAAGCAAGTAAACACTTGCCTCGTGGATAAAATCCGATGATCTCTAGTCGAATCCCGTAGAGTTTGGCCGGAAGTCCCCTTTTCTCTCCTCTTTTCCTTCTTCCTTTCTCTTTTCTCTTCTTTCTTTCCTTTCTCTTTTTCTTTCGTGCCTTATAAGAGAGAAAAGGAGTTTATTTCCTTACTAAACCCAAAAATGACTCGTTTACTCACTTGCGAGTCCATACTTGTCCAAAAGTCCCCGGAACCCAAACACTACCCCCGGGTACTCTATACTGACTAACTCGGCTATTTTAAAACCAACCGTGCACTTGAAATCTCCATCAGATTCACTTAACTAAAATTCACTAATCGGACCCAACACTTCTCAACACGCGTTTTCTCTAACGTGCAATATTTCTCGTCTCTTTACCCAACTGCGACCTAACATTAAAATATTCCGACTCATTTACTAAATCCCAAAAGTAAATGTAACACATATCGGTCATCATCTTACACTCATTAATCCCAAAATTACTATTCACAGTAATTCCTCTAATTATCAAATTACATCCACTTATGTAATATAAATATCCATAAAAGTACAAGGTATTACAGAGCCCTTCGTCACACAGTGTCCCCTTACCTATAATCTGAGATGAAACGCCATCTCCTAACATGACACTACCTCCATAGAAGTCTGTCTTGTTCTTCAATTTTGTTTCATCTCCAGTCATATGTTTAGAACACTTGGAATCTAAGTACCAACCAGGTGAGGTGCGTTGGGCCTTAAAAGTTGTTATCATCACATTGCACTTGAGATGAGGTAACAAGTCGTCTTTTCTCATCGAAATGGGCTTGGTTTTAAAAAAATTATTACCCTTGGATTTAGAAAAGAACTGAGGGGTCTTTCTAAAGGCTTTGTTCTATATCTTAGGTCCCCTTTCTTCTTTTGATAGTTAGAGTTTTTCGTGGTCTGCTTTGGGAGAACATAAGGAGAACATACGTATTCCTACTCTCTTGTGAATAGTTAAAGTTCTGATAAGTAAGAGTGTATAGTTTCTTTTGAAAACACTCGGTAATGGTGTGCCCGTAGACATCGTAATAAGAGAAATACTGCTGTGATGTAGGCTTGACCTTATCACTAAAGTCTTTAAAAATGGGTTTGTTTACCATTAGCCTTAGTGGTTTGTCCGAGGTCTCTTACAGGCCGACATACATACTTAACTTTTCCATAAGGTTTTACCTCTAGATTACACTGATTTTGCATTGCCTTATAGACATTGACATTTTAAATTCCTTTATGAGGTTTTTGAAAACTCTGGCCTTCTTTTACAAAAATGACATTTTTAGGAGACACAGTTGTTTTGTTAGTCATAACTTTTTCTCCAAAACCTAAGCCAGATTTATCTTCAGAATCCATCTTACTTCCTATAATTATCTCTTCATAAGTTTTAGCTTGAGTTTCAAAATGTTGGCATTTTTTAAAAACATTTAAAACCTTTTGTTTGGATTCTTCCATTACAACTAAGGCAACCTTATATCTTTCCTCTAAAATGACATTTTTCTAAGATATTTCTTTTAAATTTAATGGAAACTCTTTTGTTTCTGTCTCATGAGTAACACACTGTGCAGTGTAATCTTTTGTGTACTTCCTAATAGTTTTACTAAGTTGTTCAATACGTTTATTCAATTGCTTAACCAGTTTATCACGTTTGGCATTCTTTTAAATCATTTTGGGGTACAACTCCTAAATATCAGGAAGGTCGTCATCAGAATTGCTAAGTGAATTGTGTGCAGTGTCCCCTATCGATTCAATTGGTGTAGTGGGACTCAAACACATGTTCAGTTCGTTAACAATATTTGTACTTTGTCTCACCCGTAAGCTAGGATCATCTACGTTATTATCAACAGTAGTTGGCACAATAATATCACTGACAAGTATGACATCAACATCAACGGGCATAATACACTCATCAGTAGGTAGGCATGCATTATCACCAGAATATATAATCTTTTCATACAAAGACATGCATGACTCATCAAACTGGGTTGACTCAGTTTCATCTTCGAAATCACTTAAGTCATCCTAAGTCTTACACTTATTATCCCTATAATTGTTATTGTTGAGTTTGACTTTACACTTATTGGCAAAATGTCCCATTTTACCACAACGATGACACTTGACATTTTTAATGTCAGTCTTGTGTCTATTATTGTCATAAGTCCGTTTGTCATCATTTCTTTTATGAGGTCTGTGATTTTGATGACTTTGATAACCAGGTCTGTCTTGTTTCGAAACCATAAAGTTTGTAAACTTAATTATTTTCTTAAACTGTTTGCTCATAAGAGCTATTTGGTTATCCAAGTTATCCAATCACAATCCTCACTCAAGTTAAGGTTAAAGTCTAGGGGATTCATTTTTGGGGCAGTCACTTGGGATGAAAAGACAACATTAGATCCAAAGGATCTTTTGTTTTAGGTAGTCAATTTCTTTACTCCAACTCCATTTCTACAATTCTTAATTTACTACTAAGTAATTTAGGAGTCAGGTTTGGGTTGTCCATATGGTATATCTTTATTATCGAATTTAGCAGATAAAGATCTAAGGATTTTCAGTACAATTTCTTTTATATAATAGGTTGAGGAGGAGTGCGCTTGCGTTCAAATAAGGAAGTTATTTAATTAAACACAGTTTTTACCACTTAAGTCCTAAACATGCATCTATATGTGATTAAATACGATGATGAAACATGCAAGAACACATATATGAGGAAAAATCCCCAACGGGGCAAAACCTTTTATTTTCACAATAATTTTTGTAAGAGAACAGCTTACAACGGATTACAATGAAAATACAGTGACACAGAAATACCCTCGGGTGTCAGTTCTGTTGTCGGCGGCTGGAACAATCCCTTTCCAGTAGGGCAACAGTGACGAAGAGAGTGGCTTCCTCACAAAGTACTCCAGATTAGTAAATGATCTTCTTGAAGGTTTAAAGATTCACACACATATATGGGATCGGTTTTGTGAATCAAAAAGGTTTAGAAAACCTTAAAAGGTGAAGTCTTATTCTGGGATGTTTTCGCAGAATATTGAGACTGCAGAAAGACTTAAAAAATCGTGTAGAAGGAGATCAGATATTTATATAAAAATCGAGGAGGTGGCTCGTTCGAACGAGATAGCATGTCGCTCGAACGAAGGACATAAGTCGTTCGAACGATATCGCGCGACATGATATCTCGCCCAAACGACTTGCAAAGTCGCTCGAGCGATCTCGTCGATCGAGGCCATTCGCTTCTACACTTAGAAAAATTCTGCTTTTGATAAAAAATTAACCCAGACTTCAAAAATAATTTTCAAAAATATTTCCCAAATATTTATGCAAATATTTAAAACTCCAATATAACATTTTACTGATAGAGCGTAGTGGAGTAGTGGGAATGAGCTGAGCAGCACGTTGCATGTAGCATGATGCACGTGAAGAAAATGGATGCATTGAATTCGGATACGGGTCGTCGAGGATGATCGTGTTGACGTGCCGAATGTAGCGGTATCAGACATATGAACTGTGATCTAGGAGAAAACAGAAAATTCCTAGAATCTACCCCGGACATTTATAAAATTATGTCCTGACATAGGTTATTCCATTTGCATTCAATTTTGTGACAGTATCTCTTAACTTTATATAAAAGTCATCAAGTGACTCATTATCATCAATAATCAGGGTCTTATATTGCTGGACAAGCATTTGGGTTTTTCCAGCCTTAACACGTTCATCACCCCCATGGACGGTTACTAGTGCGTTCTAGGCTTCCTTGAAATTAGAGCAGATAGATATGCATTTAAACTCATGCTCATTAATGGATATGAAAAGGCAATTCTTTCCCTTATTATTATTATTATTATTATTATTATTATTATTATTATTATTATTATTATTATTATTATTATTATTATTATTATTATTATTATTATTATTATTATTATTATCTAGTGATATCCTTTTCTCTTCTTTTATAAACTTGCGAAGGCTTTTCTTAACTCTTGTAGGGTTGGTTTCATACAAAGGCTTAGTTGGGTGTACGTAACCATTTTCAATCATGTCTCATATGTCATCACCCAGTGTCCCTTAAATGAATGCGATCATCCTAACTTTCCAGTAATGAAAGTTGGTTCCATCAAAGAGGGGTGGATGGGACAAATTACTTAACTTCTCGAATTTCTCATCCATTTTTAGAAATAGATTTTTAAAAGTAGTTTCTGGAGTTTCAGGATCAATTTTTTTATAAACCCGCTCTGATATCACTTGAAAATCTGTTTACTAAGTCTTTAAATAAAAGTTAAATTTGAAGTGAACTCTGAAAAACAAACTCTTTGGATGAAACTCCTTTTTAAATCACTACACAAGATGTGTAAAAATAGATTGTCTTTAAATGTTAGATTTGGTAGATAGATTACCTTAAGTTTTTAGAATAAAACCTATACTAATTCTTTGATGAGAAATCACACCATATAAGCAGTAAGAAAAATCAAAGCAAGTTTGAAACGATATTTTTTTAACGTGGTAAAATCGTAAATTGGGGAAAACATTCATGGTGACCTCTACGCCACAAAATAAAAAATCCACTATAAGGAAATAAGATATACAAGATTACAAGCACCCAAATAAGCACACAAGATCATAAGCTAAGAATAAAAATATATCTAATGAGCTTTCCCCTCCACGGTAGTTCTGTTCTGACTTTGATCTCCCTGGCTATTTTCTTGCGTTAATCCTTGCTCCTTGCTCCAATGGACTCAGCCAACACAAAATCTCTCAATAGGAACAAGACTTTTTACTAAGCGATCGTGTGAGATTGTATGTGACAGTGAAGTGCAAAAACACATGCAAATATGTTGCTCACGTCTCTCAATAGATTTATATAAACAAATCCTATCAAAATTACAGAGATCTATATGGCATGCAACTATTTGGATTTTTAAGAAAATCAAACTTCAAATATAAATGAAGTTTTGAGATATGAAGTTTTAAATCTTTTTAAAAACCAGATCGAAGTCTCAAGCACTTATTTATATATAAAATATGTTTCACAAATTGTCAGACACTATTTTATGGACTTAAACTTCAGATTTGAAATATCAGACATTTTAGAAGTCTCTTTTTCAAGAAATCCAAACAAGATAAACTGGATCTAAAGAGATATATAAAATAATACTAGATCTAGAAAAGAATATAAACTCAAACACTAAATAGATACATGAAAATGTTTCTCAAGTGAGTCACTAGCACTTTTTAGGAAGAAATGTGAAAAACTTTTAGAGAATGTGTTCCTGAGAGAGATAATGCTTGAAGAGTTTCTTCATGATAGCCAAACCCCAAAATTTCCTAGAAAACCTAATAACCTAAACACTCAAGGATTGTTGTTTTGTGGTTTTGATTTATACGAATAAATGGATGTTTGGTTTGAGAAAAACATAAGATAATATCTCTAATGGCTTCTAGTATCTCTCTCTCTTTATATATATCCTTTCTCTTTTCTCTCTCTACTCTCCCTTCTCTTTTTTCTCTCAGTTAGACAAAATGCTAAAGTCTTCGAAAGCCTTAACTATAGTTGGTATTTATATAGGCCGTGGAAGGGTCTAGAAGGTCGAGTTCAAATGAACGACTGAGATCATTGCAACATTTAGAATTCAAATCCAAGGATTATTAAATGACCACACAAACTCTTACTCTGATTGGCTCTAAAAGATCGCACTTGGATTGAATTAAAACAGATAAAATACGTTGATTAGATTTGATCCAAGGGATACAAATGAAACGCTGATATGTGAGAGCTAACAAACACACACACAAATGGAACCAATAAGGAGCAAACACGTGTATGGCTGACATTGAATGTAAAGCGCGTGTTTTAGAGTTTATAAAAATCCCATTTGCTCCCCCATAATTATCTGTCGGTTTGAGATTCTACAATAAGAAGTTTTATAGGAATAAAAGTATTTTCATTTTAGCCCACAAAATTTTAAAAATATTATTTTAAATGTTTAAATATATTTAAAAAATTCCTAATAATATTTAGACAAATGTACACGCACTCACACTTATTTATGCATGATTTGTGTCCTATAGTGTGTTCAGTGCAATATGTTACTTCCCTTTTTGGTTGGTAGGATGTTTCGGATATAATGATTGTTGATGTAGCTTTGCAAACCATTGAGAAGATTGCTCAAGAAAAATCTAGCCTATTTTGTCACCATATCCAAACTAGTTAGAACTCCTATATAGTACAGAATCAAGTAAGTCAATCATATAGTGTGTTCTCAGCCAAAACATAAAGAAATTAAGGGTTTACAAATTCCTATTTTAAAGCCCCTGAAAATATAGGGTTTAAAAATCTTTTGTTTTGGTTAAAAGCCCTCAAAGTTAAATTTACGACTTTATTTGGAGAAAAAATTAAAGAGTTTGATATTGGGTAAGTCATTTTGAAAGTGTCAAAGAAATTAGATTCGAAATGACATAGATTAAAGAAGAATTAATTGATTTAGGTAATACCTTGGGTTGTGAGGCACACATAAAAGTAGGGGTGGACGCGGTCCGGTCCGGTCCGGTTTTTGATCATTTTAGGTGTTGGACCGAATTATTCGGTCCTATATTTGAGAAGACCGAATTCGGACCTATTTAATCGGTTTAGCCTATTTAATTGGTCTAGGCTATTTTTTGTCCGGTTCGGTTAATATTCGGTCCATTTTTTACATTTATTTACTGGATTTTTTAAATAAAAACCTGTTAACCAAATAGTGGACTACTACATGGAAAATGCCAAAGAGGGTTACTTCATCAAAGTGTAAAAGTACAGCACCATAATCAAGGTTAAAAACACCAACAAATAACACATAAATCATAATAATTTCTTTTCTTCTAATTTTTCACAAACTTTCACAGTGCACCAATGATGATGGGCCAACCAAAAATAGCAAAAGAGCTTATATCCATTAGAGCAACCCTTACATTCAACAAAGCTAACCTCCAGATTAATACACTTTTTTTTCTTTTGAACAAAAAATTGAATCGTGGCTATCTCTTTTAAAATTGCAACATAAATTAGATACAACATTCAGTGAAGTTTAAAATTGCAAAAGAATATACTGTGGCTATCTATTTTCTCGTCGTCGCCGGAATAGGCTCGGTGGAGTTGTGCGTGGGAACCAGAACAGCCGCTGTGGAGGGGAAGTGAGCCGGAACAGCCGTTGTGGAGGGGAGGTGAGTCGGAACAGACGCTGTGGAGTTGTGCGTCGCAACCAGAGGAACAACCGATGTGGATCTGGTGTTCATAGCACTAGATCGTGTGTTCATGGTGGTGTGGTGATCGACCGGAGAGTTGGAGAGAGAGAGAGAGAGGAAGAGAAGATGAAGAGAAAAGTGTGGAGAGGAGAGAGCGGCCATGAATTTTTGATATGGCTTGTGAAGTTGTGTCTTTAGTTTAGGGTTTAGTATATGATATATTTATATAAAATAAAATTAAGATATATTATATAATATTTAATTAAATGGTCCGGTCCGGTCCAAGACCGAATTTACAATGGATATTTTAGACCGAACTGAATATTTTGGGTCTCTTAATTTACCGAATTAGGACCGATTTATAAAAAAGCCTATAAAAGTGGGTCCGGTCCGGTCTGGTCTAATCAGGTCAATCGAGTCGGTCTTTTTTTTGTCCACCCCTACATAAAAGGTATAATAAGAGGCTTATTGGAAGATACTTTTGTAAGTTTTGAATTTTATTTTGGTATTGTTATTTGGTATAATATATTGAATGCAGTTAATAGAGTTAGTAAACTTTTATAAACATATGACATTATTATTGATGTCGTCTTGAATATTTTTAAATGACTTGTTTATTATTTGAAAGCGAAAAAGAGAATGGATATGAATCCGCTAAAATCAATGCTATAAATATTTCTAATGATATGGAGGTTGAACCCATATTTCGTAAAAAACGTGATGTTTAAAAAAACATATTTTGATGATGATTATTGTAATGATATACGACAACACCAGAAGAATCATTCCGAGTTAATTATTTTTTACATGTAATAGATTATTAACTTATATCACTCAGAACTAGATTTGAACAATTAAAAAAATATGAGAATTTTTTTGGATTTTTGTTCAATTTGCTCAAATTGAAAACCTTAGATGTTTATAGCTTAAATAATTCTTATATTAATCTTGAAAAATATTTAACACATGATAGTTGTTGTGATATTGATGGAAATTAATTATTTTGTGAATAGAAAATTTTGAAAGGTTTTTACCAAAGGAAACAACAAAATCAATTAAGGTATTAGATTATATCAAAAGAATGAACTATATTTTTCTTATTTCTTGAATTGCTTATAGAATAATTTTGATAATACTCGTTAGAGTTGTCTCGGTCAAAAGAAGTTTTTTTTAAATTAAAATTAATAAAAAAATTACCTTCCTTCTACCACGACTCAAAAGAGATTAAATAAATTAGCTACATTATCAATAGAAAAAGATTTGTTATATAACCTTGATTTTGATTAATTAATTGATAATTTTGCTTCAAAAAGTTTAAGAAGAATACACTTTCTTTAATAATTATTAAAAAAAATTATGATATAAAGGGGGCGTGAATTTACTATCCTCTTAGTGCACCTAATATCTCAGTTTATTATGTGGAAGGATTGATTGAAGAAACTACAAAACACATTCTAACTAATGGAATTAAAATACTAAATCCTGAATAGCTATAATGGAGGAGATTTGAAAGATTTTTTTACAAGTTGTCTTAAAGTAACTCTCTCTAATTCAATTAGAAACGATGTTATTGGTTGCATATAATCATAAAAAATTTGGAGTAGTTTACAAACTACCTACCTTCAAGAATCTTTTTCTAGGAATAGCATAATCATGAATCAACTACAAATGATAAAAAAAATGGTAATGATTCAATATCTAACCATCAGAAAATTAAAATTCTCTATGATTCTCTAAATGCAACCAACATCAAGATCAATGAAGATGATATGATAATGTACACATTGAAAGATTTTCCAAATAATTATGAAAGACTCTCTACTCTGATCGAGAATCAACCCACCAAAATTCACTATTCACGTGTTAAATCTTGGTTACTCAATCATGAACAAGTTGATTAGTTAAAACTCTAAATTTTTCTCCCTCACTTGATCTAAAATCCAACTCTATTTTTAATACACAAGGTGTTAGATTTTATTCCAATCCAAAACCAAAGACATTACCTTCATCACATTTGTTGATCTCATTTAGACCTCAAAAGCCAACCAATTATCTCAAGAATTTCGAAAATATTCAAAAAGACCAATCATATTGATGAGAAATGTTATTTCAGATACAAATCATCATGAAATTGTGCTCAAAATTACAATATTCCAACTAACAATTCTCCGAGATGAAATTTTATCGGATTACACATTGATCAATAATTGTTTGAAGCATGCCACCAAGAACTTATTGAGTATCAAGTATATTTAGGGGTAGGCAGACACGTCACCACAAACCTATATGTTCTTTATCAATCTCAACCAATTTAAAGTCCTAACAAGAATCCCTGCTTCTCCCAAAGCCAAGAAGGAAACATAATCCCAGTTAGGACTATATCCTTTGCATTAAAACCCCACAACTCTCGTTGCAAATGTAATTTTAATAGTAACCTTTTAGAAAAATAAGTTTAACACCCCACAACTCTAGAAAATAGATCTACACTCATTTTAATTAATCACCCGCTAGGATCAATCAATTAAAATTTATGTAAATCTTATAAAATAAAAATAGAGTTGAAATTCAAGTAATAATACCCACTTAATAAACCCCAATCTCTAGTTCGTATCTAAAATGGGTATTATAACTTAGAATTTCGATTTTCTCTCGACAATCATTTACCCTCTCTCGAGGCGTAAATTTAAGCGTGAGGGATCAAAATTAATATTCAAAGAGAATTTTCAAGTAATCAAACTAATTAAACTAAAATAACATCAAATAAGGGTTTCCCCCACCCCTTGAAAGGGGATTTAGCCTAACATAATACAAAGCATGATAATCAAATAATTAATAGGCATTTAATATAAAAGAGAAAAGAGAAGAACAATCAAACCAATCTCTTGAATTTAATTGATTCCAATCCTCCAATTTGAAGTATACAACTCTCTTAATTGAACATCCAAGTAGTTTGCAATAATACCCACTCAATTAAATCTCATACAAAATTTCTCCTCACAAATCTTTAAAAAAATAAAACTAAAACTATTTACAAAATGGTGTTTATCCTAATTTATTTTCTACACTAAACTATCTCTAACTCTCTCAAAAATTGATATTCTCAAGCCTCCTTTCAAAATGGTCTTCTTCTCCTTTTTATAATAGGCATGGAGCTAGGGGTATTTTGGGGAATGGGCTTGAGTGTGCATGGAAATGGTGAGAGGAGTGTGAGGTCATGTAGGTGGAGTGGATTGGAATAACACAAATCAGATTTAGTTAATGGTTATTTTTGAAAATGGTTTAAAGTTGGTAGTTAGGGGGCATTTTGGGTAAAAGGGCATACGGGTTTTTTATTGGTTTTAACACATGTGGGCATTATGTCTTTGACCTTTTGGCTTTGGTTTGTTTGTTGGCAGGTGAAGACATGGAATTTGTGGAAATGGGTTTTGGGACTTGATTTTAGCTTGGATGGTGGTTGGGTGGAGCAAGGGTTGGACATGAGGGTTAGAGGGTTCGCGGTTTAAAGGGTCGGAGTCGGAGGGGTTCCGAGTTGTGATTGAATCTCAGGTCGCCGAAATGGGTGTAGCACCTGGGTTTGCTTCGGCAGGGGTTGTTTGCCGCCGGAGCTCCGGGTAGGGACGCGGGTCTGCCCACAGGAATTTGGTGTAGGGATTGATTTTTTTACCGGGTCAATGCACTTTCCTCATTCCTATCTTTAGGGTGAGCTCCATTCGGTCTGGCTAAAGACATTAAACTTAGTGCTACCGGGAGGCAGCCCACGTTTCTTGTACTAGTCTCATCCTGTTTGGGGGTGGTGTTTCACATCACCCAATGCTTTATCATGTTTATAGACTTGTACACATTTTTTTTCTCGTATCACTCATTCAGGTTTATTCTTGGCTTCATCTGTCCACTTCATTGGCGGTTGATTCCGGTAATCTCTTTCCTACCTTATGCTCTCAATTTTAAAAATTATTTTACTTAACATCGAGGACGATGTTCCTTTTTGTTTGGGGGTGGGGAATTTTATCAAAATTGTACATCTTTTGAATTTTTTTTATTTTTGAACCTGATTTTTAAAATTTCGTGCCGTTTCTTTCATCTCATTTATTGATGTGAATTTTCAATCACCCATCTTTTTAAATCTAGGAATCAAGATAGAGGATATTTTTTTTCTAAATCGCTTATGTAATACGTAACAAGGCATGTTGCACCATGAATTTTTAAACTCAACAAAATTTGCACACTTATCACGTCACTAAGGTTTAGAGTTGAAGAGTACTATAATTCTCAAGAGAACCTTAAGGATCACTAGTAGAGACTTTAGCTTGTGAGATTCGTGCCTTTCACCTTTCAGAGAGTTTTACGCAATCTCCGAGTCACAAGTTGATACAACTTCGTTTGGGTTCGCACTTTAATTGTTGTATGATCTCATTATTCTAAATTTTTGGCTTGATCATTGAGAACGGCATCAATTTCGATTTGTAAGAAACACGTGTCTTTAAATTTGCCCCGATCACTAGGATTTTTATCCATACATTTACCACTTTTCCATATCACATTTCCATTCACTCACTCATTACCTTCCCATTTATTTCCCTCATCATCCATACACACTCCCCACTCCATTCATATATCATCCATCATCATTTTGAGAAAAAGAGTGTTGATTCCAAATGTTAAATGTCTTCAGTGTTGGTTTGAAAAGTGAGAGAAAAACAAAAAAAAAAGAAAAAAGAGAAAAACGAAAAAAAACGAAAAAAGAAAGAAAACGGAAAGAAAAATTGAAAAAAAAAAGAAGAGAGAAAAGAAAAGAAAGAGAGTTTGTAGTTAGTAATTGGTTTTGAAATAAAGACATTTGTGCCTAAAGTGTGTACACTCTTCTCACGCATGCATCTTATCCTACCTCACCTCTTCCCACATATCCCATCTCATTTACCCTCACCCATATACATCCATATTTCCCCTAGGTGTTTGGGAAAATGAAAGTCAACATAGTGAATAACTCGACCTTCTCACTATAGTGATTAGCATTTCTTTCATGAGATCATTTTTCTTTCTAATTGTTCTTTCTTCCTTATGTGTGTATGAGACGTTTGAACTTGCTTACATTTACTCACCTCCTCACACACAAGAGCGATACACTATCCCAAATCTCGAGAGTTCGTTTGAGATAGATATCTCCAGTGAGATTTTGAAGTTGAAGCGTTCATTCCAATAAGGTAATCTAGGAATTACTCTTGTGCCACTCGACCCGTTTTGACTGATTCGCACTACACACGCTGAGTTCTAGGAAGGATGTTCCTTGTGTATTTACTTAGCTTAATCTTTTTACACATTATAACTTGTATTTCTGAAACCATTTATCTCATGATGGATTGTGCGATCATTCTATGTCTAATAAGAGATTGACTGCCTTTCAATAAATTTTTACAAATAAAGAATTTTGTGAGTATATTCCCTGCAAAACCCTCACGAGACACAACTCATCCTGTAGGGCAACCTGTAGGTTTAAAGGCTTGTTGCACATGCTAAGTGCAATCGAAAGTGCCCGCGAAAGTGGTACACTTTTGGTTTCTTATCTTTCTCGTTCTCTCTATCTTATTGCTCGAGGACTAACAACGCTCTGTTTGGGGGTAGTCTGATAAGAACCCAAAACTGTATATTTTATACCCCGAATAGACGTACTTTAGTTGCTAATTCTCGACAATATGGGTCTTATGCGCTTAAATATTTATCTTGTAGATCAAACGTTCGTTTGCGGTGTCAAAAGCTATATATCGAGGCAAATGTGCGTTGAATGGAGCTAAATCCCTCCCCCGTAACCTTACCCTAGCCTAAGACTACCCCAAACTCTGTGTGTGTTTAGTTTATCCCTTTTTAATATTTTTTAGATTTTTAGTTTGAGTCGTTTTATTTTTAGTATTTATTTTTTATTTATTTAGTATTTTCTAGGTTTTGTTTTCTATTTTATCTTTATTAGTATAATTTAATTTTGATTTTGATTAGTTTTATTTTTTATTAGTATTTGATTTTTTAGGATTTCATTTATTTTTTAGTTTTATTTGATTTTACATTTATTTAGGATTTTAGTTTTAGTTTTATTAGATTTTATTTTTATTTTTATTTCTTTTTAGTTTCATTTTTAATTGAGTCTTTATTTTATTTTTAGAGTATGATTTTATTTTTACATTTTAATTTTTAATTATTTAGTTTTAATTATTCTAAGGGTCACAATTTAAACACACACACACATACACCCCAATACCATACACACTATCCTACACACAAACAAAACCCTCACCCTCACACACTTACCATACACTACACCACACGCACAACCCTTTTCCCCATCTTCTTCCTCTCACCATATTCTCTCTCATACCCCACCATAACCAAAACCCTATCACCAGCCAACCTCACTCTCTCCACACTTCTCACCACTCAAACCCTCAACCAAACACCCACCTACGAAACGCCTTTCCAACCCGAAAAACCTCGTCGGCGACGTCAGCCACAACCCGGCGAACCCACATCCACCTAACCCTAGCGTCGTCGGCACCGACCACCATACCACCTGCAATTCGAAACCCAAAACCCGCCCCTTCTTCCATTATCCCTTTACCCGCGGCCGGATCCAATACGGACCTGAGTACACCCGGCCGAAAAACCAATTCCTACACCAAATTCCGACGGGCAGAACCGCGTTCCTACCCGGAGCTCCGGCGGCAACCAACCCCTGTCGGAGCTAACCCAGGCACTACACCCATTCCGGTGACCTGAGATTCAATCACAACCCGGAACCCCTCCGACTCCGACCCCTTAACCCGCGAACCTTGCAACCCTCGTGTCCAACCCTTACTCCACCTAAACACCATCCAAGCTAAACTCAAGTCCCAAAACCCATTTCCACAAATGCCACGTCTTCACCTGCCAACAAACAAACCAAAGCCAAAAGGCCAAAGACATAATGCCCACATGTGTTAAAACCAATAAAAAACCCTTATCCTCTTTTACCCAAAATTCCCCCCAACTACCAACTTTAAACCATTTCTAAAAATAACCCTTAACTAAATCTTATTTATTTTATTCCAGTCCACTCCACCTACATGACCTCACACTCCTCTCACCATTTTCATGCACACTCAAACCCATTCCCAAAAATACCCCTAGCTCCATGCCTATTATAAAAAGGAGAAGAAGACCATTTTGAAAGGAGGCTTGAGAATATCAATTTTAGAGAGAGTTAGAGGTAGTTTAGTGTAGAAAATAAATTAGGATAAACACCATTTTGTAAATAGTTTTAGTTTTATTTTTTTAGAGATTTGTGAGGAGAAATTTTGTATGAGATTTAATTAAGTGGGTATTATTGCAAACTACTTGGATGCTCAATTAAGAGGGTTGTATACTTCAAATTGGAGGATTAGAGTCAATTAAATTCAAGAGATTGGTTTGATTGTTCTTCTCTTTTCTCTTTTATATTAAATGCCTATTAATAATTTGATTATCATGCTTTGTATTATGTTAGGCTAAATCCCCTTTCAAGGGGTGGGGGGAAACCCTTATTTGAAATTATTTTAGTTTAATTAGTTTGATTATTTGAAAATTCCCTTTGAATATTAATTTTGATCCCTCACTCTTAAATTTACGCCTTGAGAGAGGGTAATTGATTTTCGAGAGAAAATCAAAATTCTAAGTTATAATACTCATTTTATATTCGAACTAGAGATAAGGGTTTCTTAAGTGGGCATTATTACTTGAATTTCAACTCTATTTTTATTTTCTAAGATTTACATAAATTTTAATTGATCGATCCTAGCAGGTGATTAATTAAAAGGAGTGTAGATCTATTTTCTAGAGTTGTGGGGTGTTAAAATTAATTTTCTAAAAGGTTACTATTAAAATTACATTTGCAACGAGAGTTGATTTGTAAGTTTGATATTAATTTGGGAGAATTCAATTAGTTAAATCAATTAATTAGAATAGCTAAAATTTGTGATGCAATCCCACTCCTTGATTGTTCTCACATTTATTTACCTCAGTTATCTCATATTTTTGTCTTAGACTTTATTTTTCATTTTGTCACTTTTTAGTTGTAATTTGATCTTCCATATAGTTTAGTTTAGTTTAAATCCTCATCTCACGAAAATTGTTTTAATATTTGAAAAGCTAAAAAAATTAGAAAAAGTATAAAGGCACAAAAAGAAAATATAATTGAATTACAATTGAGTTTGTCTATAGCTTTACCCCCTTGATGTGGATTGATACCCTTACTTACCTATACACTTGAGATTATATTATTTTGTAGGTATTTGAGGATTTTGATTAGATGAGCTTTTCAAGCAACGACGACAAAAATATACCGAAAAGTTCTTTCTATCAAAAACATAATCCCAGTTAGGACTATATCACCCACATATAATAGAAGGACGGAAATGACTTGATTTGTCTTCCAAATGAACAATGAATTATCTGTTATGCTTCTCTTAATGCCACATCTCAGTAAATAACCACTAAAATTCTCAAACAATGCAAAAAGGATTTGCTTTAATCCATATACAGATTTTTGTAGAAAATGCACATGATTTGGCTTGAACTTATCTTCAAACTTAGTGGTTTTTACCATATATACGTTTTCAAGAAAATCTATATGGTTGTATATTTTAGGATGTTTTGGTTCTATTTCTTAACACTTATAGCATTCAACTAAAAAATTACTTGTCACACACTCAAGTAAAAAATGGTTTTGTAAAAAGAAAACATAGATGTGTTACTGAAAAAGGTCTCACTATGATGTTTGGTAAAGAATTTTGGGTATAACTCTTCTTACAACCACTTACCTCACTAATAGACTACCCACAAAAATACTAACACATGTCCTCTCCCTATAAAGTTTTGTTCGAAAGACCATCTGGTTACTTATTTTTCAACATTTTGGGTTGTCAATGATATCCCTACCTTATTCCTCATAAAAAATATAAACACTCTCCCAAAACCATTACCCTCCCAAAACTATTCATTGTTTCCTCATAGGTTACAACCACTTACATAAAGCTTATAGTATCTATGACCCTACATCAAAGAAAATTTATATCTGTAGACATGTCATATTTGATGAAACCCATTTTCCTCTTAAAGGCACCCACTCACGCCCTGTTACAACACACAATCTATTACTTTGCCAATTCACCTTCCCCTATAGAATTTTAAAATTTATCTCATACTAATATTCCATGCCCACCACATACACCATGCCACCAATTTGCACTCTTGAACCTTCTCGCTAAGATTCAATTTTTTTTCCACATATCGAGCCATCTCCTGTTATTCAAGACTGTTTTGTAATCATAATTAATGAATAAGACAATCTGTTATATCAAGTTTAAAAATAGTTTTGACATCAATTCCATGATGTTTTATCATTATACAATCACATATTTAATTATGCTATGTAACTATGATTCGAATACCAATCTTTGTCCATTGCTAGTTTGTGGAGGTGACTTGAACGCTCCTATAAATTATTCCTTACAACCTCTTGGAAAAACAACCTAAAATTGCCTTGTATGTGCCCAGAAATTTTAAGAAAATTTGAAAAAGTGAATTTCGGATTTTCTCTCTCACCTTAGATAATTGTGTTATGAGGTGACCCTAGATGGTGCAAGGCCACTCTATATATAAGGGGAAGATGGCCAAAATTCATAGTCAAAGTAGGCTTCTTTTCAAGGCTTCCACTAATTATCAAGTGGCTTAAAAATAGGAACTGACCCAATCTCTTAATTTTTGCATTTATCACATGCATAATTAATTATCAGATATTTATCAAGACCACATAATTGGGAAATTCATAATTTTGGATTCTAATACAGTTAAAATTAAAAAAATTCCAACTTTAATTATCAATTTCCAATAGTCTCCCACTTGATCTTAATAAGCGTATAATTAGATTGAGTATCAATAGGTGCACTATAAATGATAAATGTAGTTTGCTGAATAAAATAATTCATGGATGTGAGTTATGGCGGTTCCATGCTGTTTGAGAGCATAGTTCCTTCCATGTACTGCTACATCAATGTTTCGATGTTATAATTGTCTCATAATGTCCTTTTGAATAAATAACTATTTCTGTCAAACAATAGATTATAATCACATGCATGTATTCATAAGAGACAAAAATAATATAAATAAGAAAAACTTTTATTAAATTCAGGTAATAGTGTCAAATAACTAGCCAAATATCAATCATAGTCTAACTAATCGAGACCCATCTCTTTGACATGTTCCGTGAAGGTCTTCGAAGATATTCCTTTTATAAGAGGATATGTTATATTATCACTCGTACTAATTTGATCAATTGACACTCGTCGTTTCTGAACTTCTTATTTTATTGATAGGTACTTCATCTCGATATGATTAGCCACCTCAGTATACCTATCATTCTTCGAAAAGAAGAGTGCTGCAACATTATCACAATATATCTTTAACGACTTAGATATTGACCCAAAGATTCTAAGTCCTTCAATAAAGTTTCACAGCCATAATCCATGATTCGTAGCTTCGAAGCAAGCTACGAATTCAGCCTCTATATTAGACGATGCAGTGATGCTCGACTTAGTATTTTTCCATGAAATGACTCCTCAAGTAAGAACAAAAACATAACCTGAAATGATCTTCCTAATGTCAAGGCATCTTCCAAAATATGAGTCTGAGTAACCAACCAACTCAAGGTGATCAGTCTTCCTATATGTGAGCATGTAATCCTTGGTCCCTTGCACCTCAACACTTTTTTTGCAGCTTTCCATTGGTAAATCCAAAGATTGCTTTAATATCTGCCCAACTTCTCAATAACAAAACTGATGTCCGACCTAGTGAAGACTTATGCATACAACAAGCTCCCTACGAGCGAAGTATAAGGCATGCCTTTTATGTGCACCCTTTCTAAATAACTCCATAGGTATCGACTTAAGATGAACATATCCCCTTTCTGAAGTGGAACATTAACGGGATTACAATTTTACATGATGAATCATTATAAAACTTTTCTAATGTAATTTTTTGAGATGATTCCAACGTTTCTCGTGATCTATCCCGAGATATTTCTATCCCGATAACAAATACTGCCTTACCTAAATCTTTTATTTCAAATTTTTCAAAAAGATATTCATTGGCTTCACATAATAAACTAAGATCACTGCTGGTGATAGCAAGTCGTCAACATATAGTACTAAAAATACAAACTTACTCCCATTGATCTTCAGGTTAATACACCGATCAAAAGAGTTTTCCTTAAACCTAAAGGGAGTAATGGTATCGTGGAACTTAATATACAATTGACGAGAAGCTTGTTTTAGACCATATAACGACTTCTTTAACATACAGACCATGTATTCCCTTTCTTCCTTTATGAAGCCTGGTAGTTGTGCCATATAGACTTCTTCTTTTAAACTCCTCTTCAGAAAATCCGTTTTCACATCCATTTTGTGCAACTCTAAATCATAATGAGCCACCAATGCTAATACACTATGACTCTTCACTAAATAATTCTGATCATTATCGTATCTTTTAATCGAACGGTGGATGTTTCTCCTGGCCTATAGGATTTGTCATTCCAATCGAATCCTGAAACTCTAGATCTGCTTCCTTTGCCTCGTGAACCCAAATCTAGTTTCAGAGGGTATTCCATAACTCACTCTTAGTGAGCTGTGACACCCCGCCTAATAAGATACCGGGCGATCACTCTAATATTAAATTAAAACAGGAGTCTCATATGGATCATTCTTAGCATCACTGTCGAAAATCCATTTAATTACTAATAACCTATTAGACCGGTGTCAAAATTTTAACTTTATTACTCTTTTTAACAACAATAAATAAAACATCCACACAGTTTATGCGTAAATGAAATAAAGTAACCGAACACTCGGTCAAAATATACAACCATATCGAATGATGTACTGAAAGAATAAATAAATACAATTGAGCCATTGGCTCGAATGTTTATACAGTACCTCCTATCTAGAGTAAAACGATGGAAGCGGATATCAAAAACCTGCACGCATCCACAGCTGTTGCAGCTAACGTCTGACTCGAAAGAATTTCCATCCAGGCGTCCCTGTGTCTGGACACCTATATATATATAATATATAGAAAGAAAGGAGAGTAGATAAACGGGTCAGAGCCCGAGTTTTTAAAATATTTAGCAAGTGCATAAATGCCTTATTATTTTGAAAAAGGTTTTATCTCATATTTAAGTTTGGTATCGCACTCCCATGAGATACCCCTCACCTCTCCACTGACAGTGCACTCCTAGCGCATCCCTCTAAACATCTTAGTCAAGCTATCCTGCTAAACTAGTCTATCACCAACCCACTATCAATCCTAGATAGTCCAAGCAATGTACTAAGGGCTAAACTTCACCCCTATCTCAATGCTATGCCATGTTCTTGCGTGGGGTGTCTCGCGAAGCGAAATCCAAACAAGGAACCCCCCCGATACACTACTACGCGGCACGGTCGATCGTCGAGATCTTCCAGTCCCTCAGTACAGAAAGATATATATAAATATATACCATAAGCATTTATAATATTAGAGCACTAAGGATTAAACTTCTCCCCAGTCTCAACACATTGCCATATTCGTGGGTGGGGTGTCTCGCAAAGCGAAATCCAAACAAGGAACCCCCCCGATACACTACTATGCGGCAAGGTCGATCGTCGGGATCCATTAGACCCTCGGTACTCGATTCATCCATATATACACATACACATAATACCATAACCATCCGGATCTATCTCCCGGAATGAGAATCCATATACAAAGTATTTATCAATACTTATCATTTTTATCTCAAAACCTTCCATTTCCCTTCTCATATCCAGGAAATGTATTTAAAAGCCAATTCGTTAGCATGAATTGCTATACCAAAACATATGTCTTTTTAAAAGCCAATTTTATTAACATAAAAATGCTTTTCCTTTTTCAATTATCCCATTTCCCTTTTTATACTCAGGAAATGTAATTAAAAGCCATTTTTATTATCATAAAAATGCTTTTACCATATCATATGCTTCCACATCCCTTCTTCCATCCGGGAGTGTTACCGAAGCTAAACATATAAGCCATTTCCCTTCCTATATCCAGAAAATGTAATTAAAGCCAATCCATTATCATGAATTGCTTTAATATAACGCGTTCTAAGACCGCCCGTCCGGGTTTTCCCACTGTGCGCTCCCCTAAATGGCTATCATCTTCCAGGGCCTATCATCAAGACAACCTGGGATCCTATATCGCAAGCCGTCGGGAAGCGGCCATGTGCCTGCGGGATAGTCAAGACCACACCCGGAATCTCCTAACCAGCGTAGAAAATATATATCAACAAACGCTCACATGGCCTATAGGACTATATCCACCCTGCATTCATTAGCCAGGGGGCTTCACCATACATACGCAACTTCCCTTATGATAGCGATTTAGAGAGGTGTGTAATCCATATTTTATCAATTATGAAAATCATTTATTTACCATTTCGAAAATATTCATTTTTATATTTTCAAAATATTTTCATCATAACATATATATATACCTAAATCACACAGTATATACATATCCTATATATTCTTCCTAGAATATATATAAACGGCCATAATGGCCTATAGCATCTAGCGATGACCAATAATCCCAAAGATTCCCTCCAAGAATCATAATCATGCATTCATATTAGCATGATACTAAACCCAAATATTTCTTACTTTAATAATCACTATATATCTCAATCCTATCTAAGGATTTATTGAATATCTCCAATGATACCCTTCACTCTAAGTGAAATCAACAAATACCTATATTCCCAAATTATCCTAATTATCTCCTAGGATACACTTAACCATAATCGATATAATTATGCTTTCTATAAGCATAATTATATAGGCCTGTATGCCTACGAGAAATATCCTCAGGATTTATCTCACCCGAACAACCTTAAATTCAACGAGTTAAGGATTTCATTTCCTTGAACCCCAAGACTACACCTAGTCCAATTGATCAATTAGAAGTCCCCAATATAATTTAGGAACCCAAATCCATCAATTTCTGCAAATATTCTATTTTCCTCGAAAATATAGATTAAGGGCTATATACTAAAAACCCTTACTTTACCCTCCTAAATTGCCTTAATTTATGGACTATAAAGTCCTAAAAGGTCCTTTAGGTAGATGAAATGGAATCTATCCCATCCAAATCATCCTAAAGAAATTATCAACTTTCAGCAGGGGTCGATCGATCGACCCATGGCCGTCGATAGATCGATGGCTCGATCGATCAAGTCGGGAAGCTTCTTCTCCGAGAAACTGTTTCGGCCATGGAAGCTTCCCCCAAGCTTCCATCTCTTCACCAAACAGCCTACAACTTCAACCAACTACAAATACACCTATAATACGGTATCTAAACATCCTAGAACCCGGAATCACAAATTAATTTCAAGTAAAACCTAAGTTTCTCCAATTTATCATTTTAGGGGTTTATTCGTTTTAACTCCCAAAAACCCGTTTTATCCACGAATACCCAACCCAAAATCTATAGGGTTTGATTATACCAAACTAAGGTATGAGACATTTATGAAAAAATGGAAATAAAGCAAGTAAACACTTGCCTCGTGGATAAAATCCGATGTCCTCGAGCCGAATCCCGCGGAGGCTGGCCGGAATCTCCCTCTTTTTCCTCTTTTCTTCCTCTTCTCTCTCTTCCCTCTCTTCTTTCTTTTTTCTCTTCTCTTTTCCTCCCCCTCTCCCTCCTTTTATAAGGAGAAAAGGGTTTAACCCCTTAAAAACCCAAAAACGACTCGTTTACCCAATTACGAGCCTATTTAACTCCAAAATTATCCGAAACTCAATTTCGACAATCGGACACTCTTTTCCGACTATCTCGGACATTCCGAGACTCATGGCGCAGTCCAAATTTCCATCCGAGGTACTTGACCACAAATCACTATTCTAACCCAAAATAATTTAGCGCGTTCTTCTACTCAAAATCTTACCTCTTTTGTCGCTATACTCCACGGCGACATATAATTAAATTACTTCGACCTATATAGTCCCAAAATAATTTATAACACCCTTCGAAAATTATTAAATCCTCAAAAATCCCAAAATCACTATTTCGAGAAATTCTCCAAATTCCAAATTATACTTAATTATGGAATTTAATCCTCTCCAAAAGGGCGGGTTATTACATGAGCCTTCCTTATGTCTATTTATGGGATGAGCGTAAAATTTCACACCTTTGGTATGAGTTTGTCCCAACTAGAAGGGTGATTTGGTTCATTTCAGGTCTATTTTGTCCTGCCAGGATAATCTGCTTCAATTGTTTCGCATTCTCCTGCATAGCCTTTTGACTTATATCTAGTCTCTATAAGACTCCCTGAAAATCTCCCAAACCAACAGGTGTAAAGGTTTCGATATCCTCTTTAGCCCTACTCTCTTATGGAATTTCAACCATTTTAACAGAACTTACGCGAATAACAGAGTATCGCAACAATGAGCAAATAAAATTGCAGGAAAAGTAAATGAAAAGCAAAAATGTGGAGATCCAAATAAGAAATTAGGTATCCTTTAGCGCTAAAAAATGAAAAATGGTAGAAAACGACGACGACGAGCCATTTTCCACAGACCGTGCTAATATGTTATCGCCTAAAATTGGTTAACTAAAAATCTTAGCTATAATATATGAATTATCAACGAATAATTGATAAGAGATCTAATATACTGAAATACAAACACTAGAGAAAATAGTAGAGAGATGAGAGAAAGAGAATAAGAACGAGATTTGCGTGGTTCGGCCCAAAATGGTGCCTATAGCTACAAGTGCAGTGTTAATTATATTAATTTAGTGGGAAAAATCCATGGACAAGTATAATAATGAAGCTCTCAAGTTGTCTCTAAAATTAAGCCGCACAATAGTAAGTAAAATCTCGAATCTCCCAGCATGTGGTGGTGTGAGCTATTTATACGCCATTAGAGGAAAGAGAAAATATAGTGCCACATGGCTCACCTTCACAGGCTAGGTGAGGGAAGTTAGTTAAATGCACATGGGGAAGATATTTACATATCTTTTCCTATGTGCACATGCCTAAAAAGGTTGTTGACGTCACTTAGTCACATAATACATGCTTGCTATAACGGAGTTAACTAACAATGTTAACTAATAGGGTTAACCGGTCTGTTAATAATGGCCAAACCGACCTTAAGCTGGGGCCGACTAGGAGGCTTGATGAGGCTGATCTTTATCTGTTGGTTCTTGAGTCAGGGTGTCCTCTTCTAATTGGTCCATGAGTCACCCCATATTTATGGTATAAGATAGGGGTGGCCGTGGGCCGGGCCTGGGCAGGCCCGGTCGGGCTCGGGCCGGGCTTGAAAAATTAAGTGTTATCCCAAGCCCGCTCGGGCCTAGATCGGGCCTTATTATGTAATCCCAAGCCCGCCCAGATTTGAAAGCTCTTTACCCAGGCCCGCCCGATCGGGCCTATTATGTTAATTAAAAGATTTTTTTTATATTAAAATACCTATTTTTTTATTTAAAGACCAATTTTTTTAATTAAAAATCTGTTTTAAACTCCATATATTACAAAGTCCATATATAAAGTTTCTCACTTTACATGAAAAGACTTGGTATACGTTTTTATATTTATAGAAGTCCCCCCCCCCACATATATATATATATATATATATATATATATATATATATATATATATATATATATATTTCGGGCCTCGGGCCGGGCCGGGCCTCATCGGGCTTAAGAACCCATGCCCAAGCCCGCCCGAAAAAACATCGGGCCTATAAAATTTTGCCAAGCCCGCTTTGCGGGCCTATTTACCTTACCCAAGCCCTATTTTTTTATTGGGCGGGTCGGGCGGGCTTGGCGGGCCTCGGGCCTATGGCCACCCCTAGTATAAGACTCGTCACTCTCACAATTCAAGTCTTAAAAACACTATATCTTATGTTGGCAAAATCCCAAAACTCTCTGATATTACCAGACTACCCTCTAATGGCTAGGTTTTTTAAATTCCTATAAAAGGAACCATTGTCCTCACTTCTAAAAAATACTATTTATTACAACAAAATCCGACAATTGAACTTCATTGTATCTTCAGGATCGGTAGTGCCATAGTTATAGGGAGTCAAGGTGGGATTGGACATTGTGCTCTTGCATGTGTTCGGCTTAGGAAAGAACAAATTTAACGCCTTGTTGATTGCGGTTTGCAATTTGTGATAAATACTTGTCAGGTTTTTGGTTCTACCTTAGCGAACCGGAGATAGTGAAGTTTCTCGAGTATCATCTTGAGCGTGGATGTAGGCAAGGCCAAAGCACGTTAAAACATTAATTTACAAAGTTTTCAAACTCTTTTTTTAATATTGATATTAATTTTTAACTTTATTATTCATTACTTGACTAATTTCTTTATTATTAATTAAATCATCCCACTGCACTTATTTTTTAGAGAAGTTTGAAAATTTATAAATTGCCATGAGTTTATGAATACCCAATTCATCCCCCTATTTGCTATATTTCCAGGCTAACATGCAGCTAAGATGAAACCGTATGAAACTTCAACTCAGTTTGCTGCTCGATTTAGTTTTAAATTGTCACAAACTTGTAACTGTTCATAACCACGCCCAACTTCTGTTCGTTCTACACAACCCACCAATTCGAATCAAATTGAAACCAAGCGTGTATATGATAATCTAAGGTTGCTTTCGACTGCATAAAAAGTGAAGAAAGAGTGGGATTTGAAGCATTATGTGATTGCAACATACATATTTGGTCACCGTTTAAGAAGTAACCATAGAAACGATGAAATCCACGATTTCCTTATCTATTTATATTTTGTTATTTACGATATTTTTGATACCTAATAGAATACAACTTCTTATTTCGAAGTGAAATGCCTTGATAAAGGAAAAAATCGTGGTCGGAAAGGTTATAGTAGTAAAAGCCATTGGAATTTTTAGTTTATACATTGGAAAAATCTGTTTTGTTATTAATAGATTAGGAAAAGAAAAAGAATAACTAAAAGAAAGGAAATCAATTAGTTATTCATGAAAGTTTCATTTAATCACTGACCAGAATTAGACGGGGATATATAACTCGGAGACGTAGAACAAAAAATCATTTATTTGCATCAAGCTTTCGAGGGGCTCATGCAAGACTTACTCGAACAATTACTCAACAAAAAATAAGAGCTTTGGTTTCAGAGCTAATCGGGATATGGATAGGCAAAAGAGAAATTTTCGTCGAAGAAATGATAAAAAAAATATTGTTACCAGATATCTCAATTAGTCAAATTCGAAGCAAGTATCTCCTTTCGATGAATCCCGAAAGAACAACTTTCCGTCAATATTCTAAAGACAATAAACTCGCTGTTACGTTTCCACATCAAAGTTAAATCTAGTACTTAGTTCTTTTTTCTTTCATTTAATGTCTATTGGTGTTCCCCAAGTAAATTTTCGAAGTCCTAGAGAGGAAGATGCATCCTGGAATAATGTATAGTGCGACTTGTCACATATATTTGGTCATATATGATTCCCCGTTCTCTCCTCGATCGAGAGATCCTCTGTTTCGCCCAAGAAAGATTAATTAAATCACCAAATATTTCATTTGGAGCGCGATGTACAATTAAATCTATTTTTTGGGAGGATTCAAATTTATTTGTATTTAATTCAAAATGATGGACTAAATAAAATTTTCCTTCGTAAAAAATGACACATTGTCAATATAACGAACGAGCAACTTAAAAATAAAAATATACGAGATTGGAAGCATTTAAATAATAATTTAGAATGACCCGTTACCCGTTCTACTTGGGTCGGGGTGAAGGTGAAGGCGTGAATTTGGTTGTGTGGCGTGGTGGGTGTTTTTCCATATTGTGTGTCCTTGGATCCGATCTCATCGGAAATGGAAAACGCCGACGTATTCGGGTCATCTACGGCCACTCTGACGTGGCATGACTTCTTAGACCGCATGCGACAACCCCCCGCTGCCGAATTTGTCAAATCCATTAAAAGGTTCAAATTTCACCTCTTTTTTTATCAATCCTTTTGAGTGAGTGTTACAATCGACTCTGTTAATTGTTGAATTTTAATACTCGTTTCGACTAATTCAATTGCTACTTTTTGCAAGTTATTCAAGAAAATTAAGTTACACATTCTTAATTTACTTTGTTTAATTTCTAGTTGGCAATGAGAATGCTAATATCTATATTTTATGTGTGATGCTTAGCCAAGAGGTTTGAAAACGTATCTAAAAATATCAAATTTAGATCAATAACGGAGAGCCGGAGTTGGAGTTGATGTATCATAAAAAATTAGCCTTTTCTATTGATTCCTACGGATTTGGTAATAAATGCTGCAACTATGATATAAATTGTTGAAGCTTCAATAAAGATGGTTATTTATTTTTAGACTGGTTAATGGACATTTTCAGATCATGATTCTATTTCGATTATGATTCCATACGAGAACAAGTCTCAAACTCGTTTCCAGTCCAGTTTTAGGGGGCGCTTCTGGAGGAGGGTCCTTATTGAGGTATGTGAAAAGTTTATTTAGATGTAGAATAAGTGGAAGAATATAAGGGGTCGAGGGCTTTCTAGCTTGTAGACGGTTAGGCGGCCTTTCAGACGGTTTATTTTCAGTATGCATACCCTCTAACAAAATTATTCACCTACTAGTAATGTCTTATCAGTACAAAAATAAGCCCAAGCATTAAAAAAAAGACTTAATTCCCTGCAATAATAGCGTATTTTGACGTAACCATTGGAAGATGAAAAATTAGATATAGCCCCCTAGATTCTAACTCCGTTACTTTTTCATTACAAATATCACTCTAATTTATATTTTAACTCGTAAGAGGGGAGTTCTCATGGGGCTGGGAGTATTATAATACAATAAGAGGCGTAACCCGTATAGAAATGGTGATAAACCACTAACCCAAATTTCGTTAATAATCGCAGATGAACATACAATATTGTATATAACAAATACTCAGATTGAACTCACAAATCACTTGTGTATAACTCAAGTAGTAATAAAAGAACCTCATAAACAGCGTAATCAAAGGGAGAGAGAAGCAAGCACCCTAGATACACCTTGGCAGGCAGCCAACACACCAACAACCTTTAATGTCTCTGGTTAACTAATAAAAGCTTCGTAATAAATATCAATAGTGGGTGAGTAAACTCTAGTTTGCAATAACTTGTTTGCTCTCAGTGTGTTTTCTCTCTCTCTCTAGGAAGAACTCTCTCTTCTCAGAAGTGGTTGAGGTTAATAAATAGCCCCACACTCCTCCTGAGATGTATCAGTCCTCATTAATGTGAAAGACATTCCCCCCACGCTTTAAGTCACAAGCATTAAATGCCTGATGGGTCTGCCCATCCTACGTTATAATCATTAAATGCCAGTACATACCTTTTGACTACGAACTATGCGTCAAAGGACTGTCACAATAGTGGTAGTTCACCAAGCCGTCTGACAGTCCCAATACAACAGTGATTTACTCAAGTTTAGATTGGACAGTGGGTAGGCGGCTCGTGACATCACTCAAAGTAGATGTGACCTTTGGTAGAGGGTTGTTTGGTTCAAGGCTGAATATAAGATGGAACTCAAGGTTACTCTGCATAAGTTTCTACAAAAAATGATCTCTCGGTGTTTTAGCAGGTGTATCTAAAATGGCTAAGATAAGTCTTAATGCTGCCTTACTTCTCAATCTTCTAAATCAGGTCCCTCTAAAGTTTCCACGGTGATGTCATTAGGTAGAGCATGTAAGCTCTCCCAAGCCCTGCAAGGCTTGGTCTCTCGCGAGTATCGTTTGGCCTTACACTAAAAGTTACAACCGTTACAACTTACAATCAAAAGATACAATTTGACTAAGTAATCAAAACGGAAGATAAAGATGAGCCCTATTGGCGAGCTCCCTCGCTGAGCTCCTTCATCGAGATTCTTCGCTGCTTTCATGCTTCTTCGTTCTCTTGAGCTTCTTCTGTTAAGAAGGAGAGCAATTTATAATTATGAGATTACCTTCAAGCCCCCCCCCCGCACAACATAACTTACCCTTATAGTTTTTCGACAAAAATACCCTTCACCTAAACAGTCACTCACTCTTATTACTTCATTCCTACTCTCACTCAACTCGCATCAGTCATCATCCCCTTACTCTTCCTCATCCCTTCACTCTCAAACTGCAAACACACCAACCAAACTGAATCCGATCAAATCACCATCGCCACCAACACACCCCACCTCTTCCTCATTCCTTCACTCCCACCCCTTCACCACCAACACTCTCCACCTCTTTCTCATCCTTTCACTCTCAGCCCCCGTGCCACCACCACCCACCACCCACCCACCCACCTCATGTCTATTGTCTCTCTCTCTCTCCATCTTACTTATTAGTTTCATATCATATGTTGACCCTATCAAAATTGATTCTTATATACACATTAAATCGAAAGTCATTCTGTGCTTGTTGATATACATATGTATACTTGTGTGCATAGAACCTATACTTGTGTGCATAGAACCATTAATATGTTTACTGTGTTTGGGTCCCCTTGCACCTATATTACTTGTTGATGGTGTGTTTGAGGTATAATTTGGGGGGTTTTGAGATGTAATTTTAATTGAATCCGAATCAAATCAATTTTAATTGAAATTTTAAATCAATTACATGTGAATGTGTGTTGCTGCACATCTTGGGTATAGTTTGGGGCTTTCGATGAAGTAATATGTGAATGTGCGTTCCTTATACCATAGATATGGGATGATTCGTGGACCACCCAGAAGGTGACACCTGTTTCCACATGCTTACTGGGAATGTGGCCGGCTAGGGCTTAGAGTATGGTCATAGAGATCGGCTCGGCCATACTTAACTGGACAGTTAACCTGTTTGTAGAGACCGTTTTTGTTGTTGATCTATTCATCTTTTTGCATGTACAGCCCCATGAGATCAGCGCGTTAATTGTTCCATTGCTGCCGTGGCTCCTTTCTTTTTTAATGATACTTATATTTTTCAAAAATAAATATTTAAAAATTTACAGTTTTATTGTTTCGTTTCGTAACAATTCTCCTAATCCATCTGTTTCAATGGAACAATTAACGCTATTGACTTTTTTAGTCCGAGTCTGCTAATAGTTAGATTTTGATACGCACTTGGATTAATTTTAAGGACCGATTGATACACTAGGATTGCAACGGGTGCAAATCGCCGAGTTGAAGTAAATCAATTGATTTCATGATTGTATGCCATAGGATTTTCCATATTTAGTTTACTGTGTCCAAGTGCCTCGCTTATGCTACGATTGGTCTCGGGTTGGAGACATGGGAGCAGCCTCTCCATATATGTATGGAGGTAAGGCCTGCCGACATTCACCTCTCCCAGACCTAGCAGTTAAGCTGGAGGAGCCTTGTGCACTGGGTACGACCTTTTTAGTTTGCTGTGTTCAATTACTAATTGGTGATGAGAATGCTAACATATATTTGAAATGTGTAGTTTTATTGTTATATTTTTTAACAATGCTCCTGAACCAGCTGTTTTGATGGAAGCAAATATTTTTCTAACTATTTAATCGTGTCTATTAGTAGTTGAATTTTGATACACTTGGATTGATTCGAAAGACCCAATTGATAAACATTACTTAAGTTTGTAACTGGTGTTAGTCTCTGGGTTGAAGTAATTTAAACAAAATTCATAAATGTATAATGGTATCTGTTTTTCTATATAGGCTGTGGGGACATCTTGCGCCTTTTCCTTATAATCTCTTTTCTGTATTAATGATATTTTATTTTTGATAACTTTTGTTTTCTAGTTGGTGATGAGAATGCTAATATTATATATTTGAAACTTGCAGTTTTATTGTTAAATTTATGAACAATGCTCCTGATCCAGAAAGGGACAGTGCAGCTGTACAGGATTTCCTTGGCACTATGGAAGAGCGCTTCAGGGCTCATTCACTTTGGGCTGGTTGCTCGGAGGAGGAGTTGGAAAGTGCTGGTGAAGTGAGTCAACTTTTTCCTAGTGTGAGCTAATATATAAGATCACATGATTAGCAATAAAATAATAACATGAAGTAAGAGAGACAATAAATTTTTTTAATCAGAGAGAAGAGAAAGTTTGTTGGATCAATGGATAAGAGAGAGTTGTTTCCTATTATCATTATTGCAAGTTGAGAAGAAAATAATGACAAAACCGGAAAACTTTTATTATACCGTTACACCTAACATATTTAGGTGCTAATAGATAACTGATAAGAATAGATGTATGGTTACAAATTTCAATTCAATTAATTCATTAAACTTAACTTTCTCTTGTGTCTCTTTCTTTCCAATATTGAGAGAGTTTGTTGAGAAAGTTCTCATTAAGACCATCCTTGTTTCCTTCCATTTGATACTCAATACACTCTGAAAGAAGATAAATGATGTACTTTCCCTCCCTTTCTATTCTTTTCGTTCAATTATAAATTCCCATACATGCTGAATATCAAGGCCTGTGAAAAGAACTTCTATTTCAACTTGAGAGTCTCAACTGTTATTCTACACACAATACTTACGCCTAATTAAAACATCACAGCTATCTACTCTACTGTATAAAGCCTGAGCAACTGATCCTATCAATTTTTGTATTTTAAATTTATACAAAGTTTTTTTAACTGGTTTAGATTCTGTCTAATTTTAGGGATTCGAGTATGATTGTGGAATTCTTTTATAACCATCACTTATCATCTTTTATTAGCTCTCTTATTGTTGTTTTAGAGGGTTCTTTTGTCTTCTTTTTTTCACCCTTAGCCTATATAAGGGTGCTTACTGTTGTATTTGGGACTATTACACTATTACACTATTGAGAGAATGAAATGAGGATTGAGATTGAAGCCCTTACCCTAGTGGTGGTGGTGGTGTATTGTAATCGCTTTTGGTAGTTCACATTAATTGGTATCGGAAGTGGTTGTTCGTGGGGAGGTCACCTTGGATGACGACGATTAGGACTTGGGAAGGCTTAACTTGAGTGATCCACAGATGCAACCCAAGCCAAAGAAGCCATAACCCACTGAGAAAGTCAGGCTAGTCGAATCGTTACCCGATGGAGCAGGGAGCTGCAGCTTTAACCCAAACTCGACCATGTCTTGCGCGGCTCCCCATACTCGGCATCACCCGCTACAATCCCTCCTTCCATTACCGCCTCATTTGGCAGAGGAGGGAACCCGACTCTGGCTTACAAGCTCGACTTGCGACCCCAAAGCCACCAAAATAGACTGGACCTGATCCTCAACGGATGATGTAACCATCTGTGAGCCTACGATGAGCCCCAACCCTACCAAGTGTCCTTGATGTGCCGTTAACCCCACCCACTGGTGCGAGAATTTGTGCTGAGCCTAGAACCACCCTTGACCTCAAAGCGTGTTTCCTGTTTCTTGCTGTACGCGATCCGATGAGCCCGATTACCACACCAGGCCCGATTTACTGCATACCAGCCTTTTATATACTCGGTGTATGTCTATTCAAAATAGTCAACAGAAAAGAAAAAATATTATATTTCTATAACAATGGTAGTCCAATGTGTGAAAGTCGGTCAACCTATAAATTGGTCTGAGAGCAACACTGTTTTAAGTTTTTTTTTGGGTTTCTTTTGTTTCATTTTTTATAATTGTGAGGAAGAGAGACCTTCACTAGGGGATTTGTAACATTGGCTTTGGTTAGTTTTGGGGTGGGGAATGGTCCAATGCTATGGTTTAGGCGTGAAGTCAACATGTCACTTGAACATATGCGACGGGGCACTAATGTTGTGCATGTGTGTTGGTCCTCCTATAACATTAATGCCCATCTAATCTTTCCGCACTTTCTCCATAACTGGATTACAATTTTCTAAAGAGCTGGGCTCCCTTCCAAGTCAAAGAGCCGATTTATCAAAAGCCAATTACCAATCTCATAACCCCCACTCCTAGCTAACTACTACACATTCATTTCTTCAGAATTAATCCACACAACCACACTCTTTTGCCCTATTAACTTTCAATTTAGATACCACTCCAGAAATCTCGTTGATGTCAGCCAAATTACTTACTATTTCTTCATTCCTCGAAACACAGTCGTGTCATCTGGAAATTATAAATTTGAAACCTGTACTTTCCTGCTAACCTTGGAACCTTGTATCAAACTAACATCTTTACCCTCTCCATTAAGTTACTCAAAACACCTGCCACCAAAGTAATGAGAAAAGGAGAGTGTGGATCACTTAGCCTAAGGCCCTTAATACTAAATTTCCAGATAAATTTACCATTAATAAAAACAGAATTGCTAGCCGAAACCAAACATCTTTTAATCCACCTGTCCAGCTACTCTCAAATCCTTTGAGAGTGGCATTGTTTGTTGATTTTGTTGAAGGACTATGGGTTTCTGTAGATGGAAAAATGCAGCATTCTTTTGAGGATTCTGAACAGTCACGGAGTTTCCCTGAAGACTTTTTATTTATTTTATTAATAGAAAGCAAAGCTAATATGTTTTCCTTCTAAGTTGTTTTGCTCTTTTTTTGTGGGGCGGCTTGCTTCTTTTCTTTGTCTGTCTTTTCTTTTTCTTCCTTTTAGTGGACTTCTTGCTCACTCTGCATTTAAAGTGCTTTCTTCATTATCAATTAAATCTTATGTTCTGATAAAACTAGAGGAAACGAATGTCCACCTCTCTCTGTCACAATAATCCTCCCCTGCCACATTGGCAAGCAGCGCAAGATACAAGAGCCACTTTGAATAATGTTCTCCCTTTCCAATCCAAAGTCCTGGAATCATCATCATTCCAAAACTGCCCTCTTCTATCTGCAAGTTATGCGAAACATCACCAAAAAAGCTGCCGGAAACCACCACTAAACCTAGTGTTCTTCCTCCCTCTCTTGCGCATAAGGTCCCCCAATTTCTTTATAAGATTCTTTTCTCTAGCGTACTAATCAATTGTATTCTTACCAATGTTATTAAAATATAAATCATAGTTCCATCCCCTATAAGATATAGTACCTGCAATATTTCTTTGGCGCAGTAGGATATTATTGTATTTATGTTTCCCTTTGCTTATAAAGGGGATCCTTAGCTTCTTTTGTGACATATTTACATTTTGATTGGTCATAGACTTGAGAGAGAGATATTGAACCTTAGCTTCTTTGATCTATTAATTGTTTTCGCAATTGCAAGTGTCTCTTCTGCTAAGTTACATCATTCTCTCTCCAAATTTATTTCCCTCTTAACATTTTTTCCACAAAAACATTAGCTACCCAATTAATCCACCAGTAATAGATATATAAAAACAAAATTATATACTATGTTTGGGGCATTATTCTTCACATATAAAAGGCTACTGTAGTTAAAGTCCAAAAGGAAGAAATGAAAGACAAGAAGAATTGCTATCGTGTCTACCTTTTTTTTTCCAACTTTTATGTTTGGGGAACATCTATGTTTCTTTATTTTTTATTTGAGTTCATTGTTATGTTTTTTTTATTCTGCAATTTGTATGTATGAAGTTGTTCCTGTAATTTGAGCTATTAATGGGATAAGCTTTCTTATATTTGCTATTGATTCCATTTTGGCATATGACAACATTCATAATTTTTCTCAATTACAGGGACTGGAAAAGTATGTCATGACAAAGTTATTTACTCGTGTATTTGCTTCACTTCCAGATGATGTGAAGGTAGATGACCAACTTCATGAGAAGATTGCTTTAATTCAACAATTTGTTCGGCCGGAGAATCTGGATATTCAGCCGATTTATCAAAATGAAACATCATGGTTGGTGAGTGAAGGAATTTATATATATATTTTTGGGATGCTTTACTTACCCCTGGTCCTGGTAATTATGAAAAATTTGAGATACCCCTTGTTTCGATTTGACATATTCTCCCAGGCTATTGAAGATTTCTTCTTGAACTTACTCTCGATGAGTCATGCCAATGCTCTATTTTTAGATACCCTCTGTATGAGGGGTTAAAGTAAATCGATTATGAAAATAGGTGTATCTGAAATTTCACATTTTTTTAAAATTTCGTGACAGTTGATTAATTCATGATGTTACCATTATGATCACTTTGAAATTCTCCTGTCTTATAGCATAATAAATAATGTTTACAAATGTTGATTTCTGGACTCTGAAGTAGATAACGTCTTGAGGTATGTGCTTGTTTGATGAAAACTATAGGGAACTTTTATAGTAATGAATTGGAGTTCAAATATAAAAAAGTTAGCCAGGTGCCACCCATTTATTTTTATTTTTAATTCAATGTGAGTAAAAATATTATTAACTTTAAATTGGTGATGAAGTTATAGTTCATTTCCTTGCATAAAAAGTCTTACCTGTTGTACTTTTATTTTGTCAGCTTGCACAGAAAGAGCTGCAAAAGATCAATATGTACAAGGCACCAAGAGATAAACTTGTCTGCATCCTCAATTGCTGCAAGGTCATCAGTAACTTGCTGCTCAATGCTTCCATTTCTTCAAATGAACATCCTCCAGGGGCTGATGAATTTCTTCCTGTTCTTATTTATGTCACTATAAAGGTAAAGAATGTTCTATGCTTCGTGCTTATATGACGTACGTGCCTATTATTTTCAGTTAGCACCATGTATCTTGCATTTTCGTTTATTACCTTTTTGTTTTTCTATTTGTGAACGATTTTTTTTGAGAACATAGAGGAATATATATTGCAAAATTTAAAGGTAACGTAATCGAGCCATTGGGAAGAAATAAATTGCTTGATGGGCCTTTCTATTACACAATGTGTCTTATATGTCATCATTTGGGAACTATGTCAACGTGTTTTTGGCCCCTAATCATGTTTGTCACATTCTTTGTGTCTCCCTCAAATACAACCTTCCTGTATTCTACCTACCAGCTTTGGTCACTTTCCTGAGAGCGAGAACCTGTAAAATATTGCCATCAGTAATATTTGAACCACGAGGCAGCAGGTGACCCTTATTTTAATAATTAACCACTAAATTCCTCCTCTAGAATAAGTACCCAATCTTGTCTCTCTATACTCTCTCTCTCCCTACTTTCTACGTATCTCTCACACCCTATTTTTCTGCTCTCTCTCTCTCTCTCACACACACACACACACACACGCACACACATTTGTGTGGAGTTGTTAATTATGCTAGATGGGTTTTTTATTCAGGTGAATGGTTTTGATAATGATGCTAGATGATTATTTTGTTTATAACATGGTTCTGCAATGTTCACGGGATGAAGCCATTCTGAATGCATCTCAGTAGGAGGGATTTTTTTACAGCTAACACCAAATGCTACACTAGAAAAAACTCAGAGAGATGGAAGAGAGAGAGAAGTTAGAAATTAGGGGGGGAGAGAGATGAGAGATGAGAGAGTTGGGTTTTTATCTCAAAAATTGGGAAGAGAGAGTGAATTGCTTACAAAAACTGTAAAAATGAAAAAAACCTGGTTTGAAGTCCCCACATAATTATCTTGTGGGAAGTCTGCATGAGAGTGGTATTGTGTGAATATATATATATATAATTTTATTTTTTGGTGGGGGTGTGGGGTCTGTAGGGGGCATGGTGTACCAAATTGTCTTTAATTAGCAATTCAACAGAGATAGGTGACATACATCAAACATATTTCCTTTTCCTTAGTAGAAAAGTAGTGAAGAATTCTAATTCTCAACGAAAAATTTTGTTTTCTTAGTTAAATGTTTGCTATCTAAGATAGTTGAGCTTGGTGGTAAGAAGAGTGACTTTCCAGATACCGGAAATCATTTGACCTGATTTAGAAGGCCAGTTTTTTCCGAACTTTCTTTAGTGGAAAGAGGCAGGGACAGTATATGTGAAGCCATTCCCAAGAAGGGAGAGTGATGGTGATGGAGGTCTTGATGGACATGTTCTCCGTATGATTTTATGGGGGCAGAGAAGAAGAAATCATCTTCTATGTGGAGAATCTGGAGATGTAACATAAGGACTTTGGCTCGGTCTTTATGGTTGGAAGGAAACTTGATGTGAATAAGGGCCTTTTCGTCATTTTTAAATTTTAGTATTTCTTTTATTTTTAGTATTCATTGTATTTTCTCTTTTGTTTATTATTTAGAGGAAGGAAGGTTAATTGGCTCTTAGGGCCCTCGAGGCTTAAACATCAGGCCATAAAATAGAGGCTTACGCCTTTTTGGATGAGGCGCAACGCCGCAAGGCTGTCCGCCTCAAGGCGGTGAGGCGCACGCCTCTTATATGGTACTTAAAAAATTGAAAAGAGAAGATATTTGAAAAAAAACAAACGTAGGTTAGAAATAAACCAAAAAGCCCTGTTCCGACTTTTTTTTTAAACCCGTAAGCCCTACTTACTCTCTCTGCTCCGAAACCCTAATCCGGCCATCCTTCTCCTTCTATTCTTCAAGTCCGGCCCTCGATAAAACTCCAGCTTTTAGTTCTTCAAGTCCGGCCTTAGTTTTTACTAAAAACTCTTATACGAAAGTGTTTATGTTCTTCGTTTTTTAGTTGTAGTATTAGTTTTAGTTTTAGTAGTTTATGTTTTTTTAAGTTTTTTTTACCTTTTTTTTTCCTGTAAAAACTTTTTTTTTTTTTTTTCTGTTTTTTTTTTTCCTGTTTTTCTGTTTCACAATATTTTAATAAAATCTGTTTCTTAATATTTTTTTACTTGTTTTTTGTAATAACTTTGTTTTATATTTTTTTTTTGTAGTTTAATTATGTCTAGAAAGGATCCCGCTTGGAAATATGGTACGGAGATTGATAATAGGAAAGGATATGTCTATATCCAATGTAATTTTTGCAATGAAGTTATAAAAGGGGGTGTCAAACGAATGAAAGATCATCTTGCGGGAACGAAAAAAAATGTTCGAGAATGTGATAGAGTTCCTCCGGATGTGAGACAGGTAATGGCGGATTTCTTGAAAAATAAGAACTTTGAAAAAGATGTGGCCCGAAGAAAATCCGAGGAACATATTGGGAGTGGTCCGTATTTCACAACTTCAAAAGATGGTTCAAGTATGGGTAGTACGGCTAGGGGGATTAGGGGACCCATGGATAGTTTTTTAGTTGATCTTGATGATGAGGGCCGTGATGATCAACCTAAGCCCAAAACTGAAAAGGAGGCTAGAGATGAAGCTTGCCTTGATATTGGTAGATTTTTCTTTGAAAAGGAGGCTAGAGATGAAGCATCCCTTAAATACATTTTTGAACTAAATTTTACTTCACTCTTATTTTAGCAATTTGGAGATGACACTCCAGAATTGACTAGTTTTGCGGTAAGGGTTTTGAGTCTTACATGCTCTTCGTCCGCATGTGAACGCAACTGGAGCACATTCAATCAGGTATTCGTTTGTAAAAAATAATTATTTGTAAAAATTATTATTTATTTAATGACTAATGATGTAATGGAGTTGAACTTTAAGTTTTATTAGTTGATGGATTGAATGATTATGGACCCTTTTACATCATTTAATGTGTTGGATTATTTTTTTGTGAAATTATTAGACTTTTTATATTTTTTTCCCTTTCTTTTTTTCTTTTCGGTGAGGCTTACGCCTCACCTCGTCGTGGCCAAAACGCCTTGCCTCGCCTTTCGCCTTTTTAAACATTGAATTTAATTAGATTCTTAGCTTAGAGGCCAAACAACTTCCTTCCTATAAATACCCCTTATGTAGGCTCATTTGGGTCATTCATTGATTTTGAGATATTGTGATTTGAGAGAGTTTAAAAAGAGATTATCTTTTCTTGCTCCCATTTGACGTCATTTACGTCAATTGGTGTCAGAGCCTAGTCGCTCCACCCAGTTGTTGTTGTTGTTGTTGTTGTAAGACAAAAACGCGTAGACAACGTTACGGTGGGTTCAAGAAAAGATGAACTCTTCCGACGCAAACCCTTTCAACCATATTTTGGAGGCCATCAACCGATTGACGGCCCGAGTAGATGCGATGGACGCCCGAAGTTCTTCGTCGGCAACCACCACGGACCGCCCCGGTAACATCTCAAAACCCTAACCTTAATTCTCCAAGATCCAACCATTCTACACCTCTCCCACAAAGAAACCCTAATCTTGAAAACCTTAATCCCATAAACATCTAAGAAAGCACCATCACTGAAAAAGCTGACCCACCACCACAACACGATAGACCCACCCACCCAAAAAAATACCCAATCCATTCAACCCGCCCCAAAACAGCCCCCCCTAAAAAAAAATGGTCGACCACCCCCAACAGCTTCAACACCTGCCGACCTACCCAACCAATCCCGCCAGACCCTATGACCAACTCGGTCCCCTCCCAAATCAAACTCAATCCACCGGAAACCAGAATCTGCACCAAGAACAGTCTGATCAACATATCGCTGTCCCAACAGATCGGAACTCAATCTCAGGCCACCGAATACTTCCTTCGAAGTCGAATAATCCAAGATCCGGCCCAACCAACCCAAATCGCGCCGACAGCAGTGCCTGTAGCATCCACCGGCTTGGACATGGTTCAAAGTCTCGGTATCGGACACCCGATTTTCAACTCGGTCACGGTATCGGGCGATATGCAAAGATATGCTATTTAGAGCGCAAAAAGTTCCGAAAAAAATATAGAAAATTAAAAAAAAATAAGATTAACAATGTGGATCAATGAGATACATTCAAACCCACCATTCAATATGCATTGCATT
The DNA here is from genome assembly GCA_949130495.1 of Sambucus nigra. NCBI lineage: Eukaryota > Viridiplantae > Streptophyta > Magnoliopsida > Dipsacales > Adoxaceae > Sambucus > Sambucus nigra. Next base: position 446,564,323 of record OX422220.1, on the reverse strand, counting down.
GTGAAATTGGTTATACTGAAGCGTGGCAGAGTTGTCAGATTCAATATTGCATAGTAAACCAATAATAATATTGAAAAACAATCTGACACATAAAACTTGATAAAAAATTTACATGGAAGATAAATATAAATGATTACAATGTTTCGTCATGTTCATCTCCCTATCTAGTTGCGGTATCGATCATACGGATTTGGATAGGGATAATTTCTTTCAGTTGGGTAAGGAAAGAAATATGACCCATATTGCCCCTCAGATGGTTGGGATGACTGGCTAGATGATCCATTTTTGAAAAAATAACGTTACAATTTTTTTTTTTAAAAAAACGTACAATATTAAACATTTTGCACAAATTATAATTTTTTTTTACATTTTTTACATCAATGTCTTTTTAAGACGAGAACAAAAGAACATTTTTACAAAAATGTACATTTTTTTACATTTTTGAAAAAATAACGTTACAATTTTTGAAAAGATAACATTTTTGAAAAAATAACGTTACAATTTTTTTTAACAAAAACGTACAATATTAAACATTTTGCACAAATTATAACAGTTTTTTTTACATAAATGTCTTTTTAAGACAAGAACAAAAGAACATTTTTACAAAAATGTACATTTTTGAAAAATAACATTACAATTTTTGAAAAGATAACATTTTTGAAAAAATAACTTCACAATTTTTTTTTAGAAAAAACGTACAATATTAAACATTTTGCAGAAATTATAACATTTTTTACATAAATGTCTTTTTAAGACTAGAACAAAAGAACATTTTTACAAAAATGTACATTTTTTATAAAAATGTACATTTTTTATAAAAATGTACATTTTTTTACGTAAGTAACAAAAATTGTACATAAGGAATAAAAATGTACATTTTTTAAACATTTTTAACAAAAACGTTTATGTATAACAAAACAAAAAACAAACATAAGTCTTCATAAGACTCAAAATAACAATAACCAAACATAAGTCTTCATAAGACTGAAAAAAACAAAACAGAGGGCGTAAGATTCTCAAGTTGAGAGGGTTCCATTCTTACCAAAAAAACACCTCCGGCCGACAACAGTGGGCAGCTTAATGGTGATTCCGGCTCAAATCGGAGGAGAAAGAGAGGGGTTTCCAGCAGAAATCTACAAAGGCTGCAGACGAAACATTTTTGGTTTGAAAAGCAAAGATATTCAACAAGTTTTATAGACTTTTTCAACCCTAACTTTAGTCCGTGACACGTACGACCAAATCAGCTGCAACAGGTAAGATTCCTTCAATTATTTATGCTTTTTCTTCCTTTTTTGGGTAAAATTTTCTTATCTCGGGGATATATGTTTGTCTCGGCCGAAATAGCCCCAAGATAACTCGGAACGGGCGCTATTACGTCGCTTCTTACCGCATCCGCCCGATTTTTTTTTTGATCGTGACTCGTAATCGGATCGGCTAGTTGCGATTCCGAGTAAACTCGGTCGATACCGAGTTGACTCGGCCGAGTCTTTGAATCATGGGCTTGTGACATGAGTTCCGACACTCAAACAGCCCTATCGAGGGTCGTTTGACATCTTTAGTGCCTTCCAACAATTTTTCGGTAAATCCGTCATCCCTATGTGTTCAATTGGCAGCACCATTGATCAAAACCTACTCTCCTACAATTGCCGAGATGATCCGTAACATACGGCACACAAAAAAATCAAATCTGCCTCCTATGCCTATACATCTTACAAACCCCATACATCTTAAACCCAATCTTGAACCCCAAACCCAAAAAATTTTACCCTCACACATTCCTCATAATTTCACCATCCAAAATTCACCACCAACCGCTATACCTCCTCCACCACCACCCAACATATCAACACACCACCATTTGCCCTCCCCGCCACCATATCCACCCACATATTCCACCCCACCCTAGCATGACTACTCCTTGCCCCCTATCTCCATTTACCCTCGCCATCACCCACAAAAACATCTTGAAACCCCCCATATACCATCCATACCCCCCGCTCCATCTCTTCCCACGCACCCTCACCCACCCCATTCCACTTTCCCCACACTTTCGCCCCCGCCTATTGTACATACCACTCCCCCACCCGGACACCCCCTCCATGTCCCACATCATCCACCCCCATGGGATAATACCCGTTCCTTTCACTTCGCGGCCGTTGATTCCCAAGAGCGGGTACGGGAGTGGATTACCCTACCTCCCCATGCTGATCCTCCTTCACCCCGCTCCCACTCTGCTTCCGAGTTTAAGTCACCCCCGCCTACCGAGTGGCGTACCGATGTTTCCCCCTTTGATTCCCTAGCCTCAAGGTTACCTCCTATGTCTCCCTCTCTGAACGCTATTGCTTTGTATGTTATCAGAAGGGGCATCAGATGAATCAATGCCCCTATCGCCAGCCGTTGGTCCCAGCACCACCTCCTTTTCCACCACGAGAGACTCGTCCACCTCATACCGCTCCTCCTGCAGCCCCAGTTACCCCACCAGCTCCTGACACTCCTCATCTACCGCCTCGGAGGTGTCCACAGTGAGCCTTACTCCCCGAGCCTTCGTCAAGCGATGATGATCTAGATGAGGATGCCCTGGCTCTTCAGGGTGGTGATGCCATCACATAGTTGGCCCGCTAGTTATTATCACGGAGTATGCAGGGTGATATTAGAGTGGATGTCCCGTTGTTTGATGGCCGCCTACACCCCAATGCCATCGTTGATTGGCCTGCCACCATGGAGCGGATTTTTGAATATAAACGGCTGAAGGGTCGTAGATATGTTCTTCTAGCAGCGACCAAGTTTCAGGCTATGCCAGTGTTTGGTGGAATGACTTGGAGCAGCGACGTGTCCTTGAGGGTCTCCCATTAATCCAGTATTGGACCGAGCTTCGCGCACAGTTGATGTCAGCTTTTGTCCCCGCCACTTATGAGCTTGACTTATTCTTATGAGTTCAGTCTCTTCTTTAGGACACCACAGTTTTGGACTACACTGAGGGCTTCCAGTTTCTATGTACTCGTGCCCGCCTCGGCGAGAGTGAGGAGCAGCAAATTAGCCGTTATATGCACGGATTGCAGAGTTATATTCAGCGGGATCTCGCTTTACGTGATGTCACCTCATTTGCCAAGGCGGTGGAGGACGCCACTAAGGTCGAGTCCTTCCATCAGACTGTTCCTGCACCGCGTAGCCGCTTTATGACAGTTCCTCCAGCACCAGTGACTTCTGCACCTACTATGACTCCCTTAACTGTAGCTACTCCTACTACCACGATTCCTCCTGCACCAGCTCCTCCGGTCACCTTCAAATGCTACAACTGTGGGGTGATGGGCATCGAGCCTCAGATTGTTCCCTCCCTCGCCGTCGCGCCCTCTTAGCTTCCGGGGACCTTGAGTACCTTGAGGAGGCACCGGAGATCCCGGCTCTCATTGCGATCCTTGATGGTGACACGGACGGCCTTCCCCTCTGAGTTCGAGGATGAACTCTTTTCAAGGGGGGAGAGTGATGTGAATAAGGGCCTTTTCGTCATTTTTAGTATTCATTGTATTTTCTCTTTTGCTTAGTGTTTAGAGGAAGGAAGGTTAATTGGCTCTTAGGGACATAAATGTAATTAGATTCTTAGCTTAGAGCAACCTCCTTCCTATAAATACCCCTTATGTAGGCTCATTTGGATCATTCCTTGATTTTGAGATATTGTGATTTGAGAGAGTTTAGAGAGAGATTATCTTTTCTTGCTCCCATTTGACGTCATTTACGTCAAAACTTGAGAGTTTGAGGATAGAGAAAGTTCTAAAAAGAGTTGAGGGAATTCATTAGATTTCGAGCTACCTTATGGGCTTCCACTCCCAAGCCATTCAAAGATGTCAACATGACTATTATGGAGGAAAAATGGCAGAAATTTATTGCTTAAATATACATAACTATTTTGGTCAGGGTCTATCCTTTTATCTTGGGGCAGCAGGGATTTTAGTTGTTGTCTGCTGTGATTTCTTTTTCTGTTTTCTATGCGTCTCTTTCCTTTTTAATTTTTTCCTTTTGGTGGACTGCTGGTCCACTCTAGTTGATAATGAATTTTTATATTTGTACCTCTTACCTGTTCCCGTACTACGTACCGGAACAACTCACGATCCAGGTAACATTGGATCGAGGCTTCTGTTCCTTTTGTTCTGTCTCTACGATAAGCTTCCTGAGGACATAGAAGTTCAGCAGCAGTGTTCACGTGATACCTGAGATCAGGCTGTCTGCTGCTGCTGATAGATATGGACGGAGGGATTCTTGGCGTGTCTTGGTTCCTAGAGCGAGCTGGGGAACAAAACCTATTTGGTTGAAGGCCACATGAAGGGGTCTTCACGAAGAAGAGGTATCTTCATGACATGGTTGATCTGGACGAGCAGGAGCAGGATGGTTCTGATTCCCTTTCAGGTTCTCCCCTTCTAAGGTGAGATGATCTTCGACAACTGGCAGATCTTAACAGGCAGGAGGATTTTCCCCTGCTGGCGAATTTGCAGCATTCTCTAGGACCCATGCTGCTAGTATGGTATTATTCTCCTGCTGATATGCTGAGTTTTGATTACTCAGACCTCGGTGTCCAAGTTTGGCGTGGAGTTAATTACACAAGCCTAGCAGCAATGCGGTTCCTCCTTCCATGCATGATGATCAACAAACTTGTTTGTATGCGAAACTCTATCTATATCCTCAGACTGCTCCAATTGATCTTTCCCATGAATAACTTGGAGGGATATGTGATTGGGAAAAGTAAAGGACTGACATTATACTGGGTTACTTAAATTGGCCAACGTTGACTGAGAGGATGTTGGTTGGACTATATGGAGAAAGGAGTGCAAGGACAAAATCCTTTACACTTGGGACAACATGATATGCAGTTTTGCTCGGGTGATATGTGGGTCCTCCTAGGGATGCCCAAAATCACGGTAGGAAGAGGAGGGGGGGGGGGGGGGGGGTATAAATCTTTGTTTCTTAATTTTAGAAATTACTGTTACTCAGAAGATATTTAGGACACATTTTATGTTGTAGAGAATTGTTAGGAGTTGTTTCCTTTAAATTTTTTTAACTCTAACTAGATCTCCTGGTGAGCAAAACTTGCAGGCATATAGATAAGGGACTCCCTTTTGCCTATATATGTCGCAACAATAGCACTATGAGAAATATAAGAATAGATGAGAGTTAGGTGCCGTGATGAGACAATAGCGTCAAATGCTCAATAATGCATCGGCTCCTACTAGAGGAGTCCCAGTTGTACGATAATATGAAGAATTGAGTAAAACGGAATTAGGCCTTCAGTAGATGGGACAACCCAATGATAATTTGAGTGGAACTTGCTACTCCTAAAACTTGTAGGTTTGTAACTCCTGAAGGGATGGTTCATTTGGTCTTCAATACTGCGGACGGGCTCATATTCTTCAACGATTTAGTGACTCCCCCTTTCTAAATGGGGAGATTGAGAGTCCCCAGAACTCAGAAAGATTAGAATAAAGGGAAAATGAAATGGCTAAAAAAAAGGTTCAAAATAGCTTTTGGCTAGAATAGAACATGGCCTAGAGTCTAGCCATTTTGCAAGATGGATTGGAGATTGTTAAATGCTGCTGATGAGTTACTGGGCTGATGGTTAAATGCTCAGCAAGTTCTAGAAGTAATAGATTACACGTCATGGCTAAACTCTAAAAGTACTGGTATAATTATTAAAGAATGCTTTAATTAACTCATTTAAACTGGTAACAACATACTTCAACATATTTCGATGGAATATTTGTAATATTAAATGAACTCATTAAAAAACTACTTAAATTTCTTGCATTGTGGCCTATATATACCAGAGCCAATATCATGACATAACCTGTTCATTGGTACCCGTACCTCACATTTTTGGATTTTTTTAGATGGAAGATTCTCTTCTTCCATCAATATAAATTCATAATACTTTCTGTAAAGGATACTGTGCATAAATTTGGTATGTACAACTGAAAGATGTTACTTTTGCTGCTATAGTCTGCAACTTATTCTTAACCCAACAACCCCCCCTCCTCTACACACACACAAACAAAAATGATGCAATCTTTATTGTTAGGGTAAAATGCAAGAAACCCTTTAAATTATTGACTAGATTGCAAGTACCTCCTGATGTTGCAAATTATCCCCTAAACGGTTAAATATTTTTCATATTTATCGCAAAAAAACATTTTTAGTGACCCCCTTGGATATTGCAAACAAATAAAATAATTCAATATTTTTTTTACAAATTAATACTAGTTCACGGGCTATTTGCAACCACCATGATAGTCCAGGGGGTTTCTTGAAATTTATTCTTATTTTTATGTTATGTCCTCCAAATGGTGAATGATGGGTTAGCACGCAGTCAAACCCTCCGCTTCACTGGAATTTGAAAACCGCAAAACCCACAACGCTGCAAGTAACTCCCAAAACTATGAAAAAATTGCAAATTCCCTTTGATGTGTCGCTAAATTTTTTTTAGCGGCGCGAGGGCAATTGAAAACAAATAAATTTGTTAAGAATTTTTGCAAAATAAATAGTCCTGGAGGTTTCTTGCAATTTACATTTATTCTTATGTCCTCAAAATGCCAATGACTGTTATCATGCGCAGGCAAACCCTCCACAACTCCACTCAAATCTGCAATATATCCAGCGGTACAGGCGCCAATCACGCTTAGTTGCAGAATCAGCCTATTTTTTCACAAACATGCTCTCTGCCGAGTCTTTCATTTTAAACAGTGATGCAAAATCCCTCTCAATGGATGAAACCGAGTTTGAAAAAAACATGGAATCCGCTCAAGCACTTCTCTCCGGCTTTTCATTAGAATCCGACGATACCCCCTCTCAAAGATCAGAACGCGTTGAAACCAAACAAGAATCTTCGAATCCTAAGAAACCTGAGGGACTTAATGCAAAAGATCAGTTACCGATAAACAAAATCCCATCTGTATCAGATTTGGAGAACAAAGGACCCAATGCAAAAGATCAGTTACTGATAAAGAAAATCCCATCTGTATCAGATTTGGAGAATAAAGGAGCAAATATGATACTTAAAGATGAAAATGTAAACCGGGTTTTTCGCGATTTCCCTTACTTGTACTCCAAGGCTGGTGATCTAAGAGTGAGTGATGTTGAAGAGCTACTAAATAATTATAAGCAACTTGTTTTCAAGTATGTGTGTCTATCTAAAGGAATGGGTGTTGAAATTGTAAAGGAATCTGAAGATAGCAGAGGAGTGGGGTGGAATAACGAGACAGAGAAAGAGATTGGTAGGAGAGATAGTGGGTCGGATGGTGTTTCGATGTTTGGGGTAGAAAATTCGGAATCTCAGTTGGTGCCAGATGAAGCTGTTGTATCGGAAGGCGAGGGTAATGATGACATTCCGCAGAGCTAATGTTTAGATGGCACAGGCGTAATGTAAACGTTGTACCCAGCGCACAATGCTTGCGGGCACACATGAGTTCTGCCTAAAGAGATTACAAGATCTTGTTTATGTGTCATTGGATTTTATTGTCTGTGGTGGGGTAGCAACTCTCTCTCTCTCTCTCTCTCTCTCTCTCTAGTTTGTTTTGTTTTAAGATAGGGGGAAATTGAATGAAATGAGAAATCTGGTTAGCTTTTGAAATAAAAATAATTAAGTTGTATTTTAATGAATGTGGTGACGTATAGCTGATCAGGATTTAACATGTCAATGATTTTAATTACAAGGACTCATGTTAGGAGGGAATGTAAACTCAAGTTGCCGAACTGGCAATTTTGGTTTCTTCTTGTTGGAATTTTCTTCTTTTCTATTTCCTTTTACTTGTAGTAATGCTTACTTTTAGGGGTGGCATTTTTTGAGATGACAAGTTAACACAACTCAACAGTTATCTTTATTTATATTTTAACCCTGAACTCGAAAATGACCAACAAATCATTGGCACGAATTATAAACAGGTTGAAATAGTTCAAACATGAAAAACTCAAATATATCTACATCAATGCCATTATCATTTGTTGTAATTTCAGCTTGAATATATTTAGGACTTAACTTTCATTCAGTATCACATTTGTTTTAATATTTTAGTTGATATATTGTAGACACAGAGCAATAGTTGTTAGTCCTTGTCTGTATGGATACAAGATAGTATTCCGCTGGATGATCATATATAAGTATTTCATATTAGATTACGTAGAGTTTCACTCCTAATAATAATTAGAAAGGGATTCGAAGTTCTCCTTGAGTATTTTGAGTACTTTTAGGTTATATTAAATGTCTTGTCTTCCAAAATATACAGATTTATCACTCTTATACTCATCAAGCGAAACGTGTTTGAACCTTCGAAAGTAATCAGTACGTTAATGTTGAAAATGTGTGAAATGAATTTGAATAAAAAGAAAATTGATTTCAATATATTATAATCCCTTTTTAACCCACATTCATGGAGTAGCCAAATGCGATCGACGATCGACTGGGTCATCTCCTGCTCGTAAAATAGGGTGCCACTTGAGGCTGGACTTGGAGCCCCGTATTAAGATTATACACAACCAAATTCTTCCTATGTGAGATAATGCAATTCTTATAAAGTGATTTCAATTCAAGTGGGACACTCACCAATGAATTTTAACTCACATGATATGACTACGCACTGTTTATATATTTTGAGAGTTTAAATCAAGTTCGTGACGATTTTTACTTTCTTTAGAGGTTGGTTTGATGAGAGGTGCTACATTTGGCTGTTAATTATCTTCTCTCTTTAGTAACAATAGCTATAATTGAGACTTATTTTTCATTAATTTTTTAATAAATAAATAATTTAAGAGAAACATTTTAGTATTAATTTCTCATTCATGGCTTAACAGATTTGATCTAGTAAAGATAAAACATCAAATTCCTTTTAAGAGAATCCGTTCCAACACAGACATAATCAAGAAGATGTGAGTTCCATATTTATTTTGATTCGAGATTAATCAAAGCTCAATATATTAAAACTTTTGGTTCCACCTCTTTTCCCACATTATATAAATATATATAGACATTCGTGTAGTCCATAAGTTGGTCCAAAAACGAACGTCAGTATTCACGTGCAACTCCAACTCTGATGGGTTTTTCTTATTTGTTTATTTGAACAAAAGACCAAATGAAAGAAAATTCTCACTTATCATACTCAAAAATCTGTGTTGTATTATGTTGTCTAGTAGTTCTCTTTATCGTTATTGTCTTCTTCTCTTATATCTTCTTTGATAAATCCGCCCAACCATGAAAGATAGAAAAGATATGAATGTCAGTGTGATTTTACAGATACTACAGTCCATTAGGATCTGCTGTTTTGCAGCAACAAATTACAAATAATAATGTGTATATGCAAGACAACCTGCAAAAACACAACAGAAGTAGGGCTTACTATTAAATGTCTTTAGGGTGATTTTGTGGATCTGCTCAGCTGTTATTTCACCTGTATTGCATGAGTGGCCTCTCCCCACCCAGACAAGCTACCATGCAGATAGAATTCTTTCTATACTTTTAGGTTTTAATTTATTTTGTATTTAATAATTTGTATAATGAACAGCTCACTATGTTTGTAAGTTTATTACAGCTAGAACATTTTCAAACATTGGGCCCGTTTCCCTTTCTTGTCAATTTTGTAGTTGGTTACCCATTTTTTTTATGTTTGGAGAAGATGCCTGTTATATCAGTTTTTCTTTCAGTTAGTTGGGTAAATGTACAAATCCTAAAAGTACAAATCCGCGATAAAAGTTTCGAGGTCGTACTTTGGTGCAATGATAAGTTCCCTCGCCCAAGCTGCGGTTGGTCTCGGGTTCTAGACATGAGAGCAGCCTCTCCATATTCATATGTGGGGGTAAGGCCAACCGACATCTGCATCTCCTAGATCCTGCGATTAAGCATGAGCCTTGTACACTAGGTACGACTGTACGATCTTTTTTTAGTTAAATGTACAAATTCCACGAACTTTATACGGTCATGGCGAACCCATGAAGGGACGGAGGGCCACAAACTCAGGACTCTTGTTAACATTTATGTTTGACATTTTCTAACTGCATATGTAACTGATAAAATTGGCTAGCTTAAACCGTGACAAAATCCGTAACAATAGTTGTGAAGTGTCGTGAGATTGGATTGAATTTATAAGAACTTCTGAATATACAGCTAATATGTGAACAAAATTTAATGCACATTGCATGTCAAAAAATGATGAAATGACAAAGCTTCATGATTTGATAGTTGTAGATGAGTTAGCGATATAGTAAAGATGTACTAGAATACATATAAATTAGTTTTACAAGGTGTTGAGGAATTTTTTAAATTATGCAGAAAATATGAACAAATGATTGGATTTGAGGCGTAATAAACTACTGTCCTTAAGGTGTTATTTGCCCCCACTCGTACAGAGTTTGCTAACGGGTCTAGGCAAATTACCTCTAAGTTACAACAAATTCATGGGTTTATTCAAGTAGCAAACTTGAAGAATAACCCAGAACACTCTATGAAATTGGTAAGAAGAAATAATAGAGAGAGAGAATTTTCGGAATTAATTATGACAGGATTTTGCCTTCTATATATAGCCTCTTGTGGTGTCTGTTCATGAACAGACACCACATCCAAAGGTCATTTAATCACGGCCCTTGGATATATAACTATATTTTGAACGTTCCAGATTTGAACTAAAAAGGTGCGACTGTCCGGATTAATACTTAACGAAGTGGCGCCAAAATCCGACGGTTCAGATCCACTCGTACCATAATTATGTGTCATTTATTATGGATTTAATCTGGACCGTTTGATCTTTTGACCTTGTCAAAAATCAAAGACTCCTACTGCTCCTCGTGACGCGAAGTGTAAAGTGCGCCTCCAAAGTGCCCAATCGCACTTTCGCACAAGCGCGTGTGCGTGTGCGGATGGTGCTTTGCACACAAGTAATCTCTTATGACACAAGAGCATTTATTAACCCACTAACTTTTTCACACTTTTCCAATGTGGGACTTTGATTTTCCCACTTCCCTTTGTCTTTTCTTATTCCAACTAATTAATGGTTTTAACCTTTCATTTTCTCTAACCATTAATACCCATTAATATTAAAATCATCCAACAATCCCCCACTAGATTTTAATATTAATGCAATTTCTTCTTATGATACGCTCATGCATACAAGGAGGTATCTTTCGATTTAAACCTTCAGTTAGTGAATATATATCAAAGTTCTAATAAGATAATGGTGTGCCATGCATTAAACCTTGTCTTATTATTTAGAACCGGATATATATCACACATGAGATATCCCAATCTCTACGAGATGTTCAATATGTTTTTAGAACTATTATGGCCATGTACACTATCTTGGCTTCATGAATATTTACAAGAAAAAACCCAAAATGTTGCTAGAACGGCACCACTTCCTATGTTCATATAGGTGAAGTTCTCTTGCATGTCCTTGCTACTTTAGACAACGAACTTCATTAAGAGTTAAACTTATCCTCTTGACGTAGCAATATGCACTGAACATCCTTGAAGGGGCATGAAATTGAATACATTTCAGTGCAAAAACTAATCACTTATCAGTAACTTGTTATTACCCATTAAACTTTGGAATAGTGGTAATGCTATTACAAAGTTGGGTTACCATTACCGGTGACTATTGAAAAAATGGTTTTAGTCCCATTCCACTAGATGTGTCCTTTACCAAATCTCTAGAAAGTTCTTTGGTAAGAGGGTCAGCTAGATTCTTATTTGTTCGAACATATATAATATTAATAACTCCATAAGTTATTAATTGTTTGACATATTCATGTCTTAAACTTATGTGTCTAGATTTTTCATTATATACTTTGTTATACGCTCTAGACAATGTAGCTTCACTATCACAATATAAAGAAAGAGATGGCATTGGTTTTGGCCATAACTTTATGTCCAATAATAAATTTCTTAGCCACTCTGCTTCTTTTTCGGCTGCTGCCAGTGCTATAAACTCAGATTCCATTGTTGAATGTGTAATGCAAGTTTGTTTCTTGGATGCCCAAGATACCGCCCCACCCACTAAGGTGAATATCCATCCAGATTTGGATTTATTATCACTTGCACTTGTTATCCAACTAGCATCAGAGTATCCTTCAAGAACTGCATGAAAGTCATAATAAAATAGACCTAATTCTTTGGTCTTCTTGAGGTAAGCAAAAATCCTCCCAATTGCTTTCCAATGATCCACACTTGGATTATTAGTGTATCTTGACATTTTACCTACTGCAAATGCAATATCTGGCCTTGTACAATGCATCGCATACATTAAACTTCCAATTGCACTAGCATATTCAAGTTGTGCAACTGCTCTGCCAGAATTTTCTAATAATTTTATACTAGAATCATATGGGGTATTTGCTTCTTTTATTTTCAAGTGATTAAATTTGTGAATAACTTTGTCAATGTAATGAGATTGACATAATGCATAACCCCCACTATGTTTCTTAATTTTAATACCCAAGATGGTATCCACTTCATTAAGATCTTTCATCTTAAATTATGAACTGAGATACTTCTTAGTTTCATATACACCTCTCATGTTTGTACCAAAAATTAATAAGTCATCAACATATAGACAAATAATTACACCATAGTCATTGGTGAATTTAGAATAAATGCACTTATCAGCGTTGTTATGCCTGAAACCATCAGAAAGAATGATTGTATCAAAATTTTCGTGCCACTGCTTTGGTGCTTGTTTCAACCCATAAAGCTACTTAATTAATTTACAAACTTTATGTTCATTTCTGGGCAAAACAAACCCTTTGAGTTGTTCCATATATACCTCTTCATCTAGGTCACCATTCAAAAATGTTGTTTTAACATCCATTTGATGCACAAACAGATTATAAATAGATGCAATTGCCATTAAAACACGTATGAATGTAATTCTAGCAACAGGTGCATAAGTATCGAAATAGTCAATCCCTTTTCTTTGTTTAAAACCTTTTGCTACCAATCTAGCCTTAAAGGTTTGAATAGAACCATCGATATTGTATTTTCTTCTAAATACCCATTTACTACTAATAGGTTGTGATCCTTGTGGCAAGTCCACTAAAGCCTATGTCTGATTTGATAGAATTGAATCCATCTCATCATTAATAGCTTCTTTCCAAAAAGAAGCATCTCTAGAAGTCATTGCTTCGTTAAAGGTTTTAGGATCTTCTTATACGTTAAGTAAAATAGGCATTTGATTAAGAATATTATCTCTATCTCTTTCAACCAAAAAGGCTAAGGCTTGATATGAAATAAAATCAGGGCCAAAAGATTTTTCTTTTCTAGCACGCTGACTTCTTCTAGGTTCTATTTCTGTTTCGGGTTCATACCTTTTATTATTAATTGATGGTCTAGGAATCAACCTAGTGGATGTATCAGGATTAACATCTAATTCGACACATGAATCTTTATAAAATTTATTTTCAATAAATTCAACATCCCTTGATTCAATTACAACATTAGAATTTAAGTCCAACAACCTATATGCCTTAGAATTTTTCGCGTATTCTATGAAAACACTTTTAATTCCTCTTGCACCCAACTTTGAACTTTTCGGGTCATGAATTCTATAGAAAGCCAAACAACCCCAGACCCTTAGGTAGTCCAGATTTGGTTTTCGATTCTTCCATACCTCGTATGGAGAAACATTTGTTTTCATTGATGGAATTCTGTTGTGTAAATTACAAGCGGTGAGTAAAGCTTCTCCCCACAAATTGTTTGATAAGTTTGAATTAATCAACATAGAATTGATCATATTAGTAAGAGTCCTATTATTTCTTTCAGCCAAACCATTTTGTTGGGGAGTATAAGGGGGAGTTCTTTGATGTATTATTCCATGTTCTTCACAAAATGAGTCAAATTCATTTGGAAAATACTCTCCCCCTCTATCACTACGAAGAATTTTAATTTTCTTTTCCTTTTGATTTTCAACTTCTGCTTTAAAACGTTTAAACATTGAAAAAGCTTCATCCTTATGTCTTATCAAATATACATATGTGAATTTTGAACAATCATCAATGAATGTAATAAAGTATCTTTTTCCGCCTCTAGTTAAAATACCATTATATTCACATATATCAAAATGAACTAATTCTAATAATTTAGCACTTCGTTCGACTCTAGGAAAAGGTCTTTTTGTTAATTTTTCTTGAATACAGATTTCACATTTTTCATGAGAAGTACTATCACAAGCTATTAATTTATGTTTAGACATGTATTTCAATGATCTAAAATTTAAATGCGCTAATCTATCATGCCAAACATCAAAAGACTCAACAGTATAAGCAGAATTATTCATATTATTAATCAAAATACTGAGTTTGAACATTCCATCACAAGCATACCCTTTCCCAACAAATGCCCCATTCTTAGACAGAATTAACTTATCAGACTCAAAGACGGCTTTAATGCCGCTTTTACAAATCAAACTTGCAGACACTAGATTTTTTCGAATTTCTGGTACATGCAGAACATTTGTCAACGTCAACTTCTTTCCAGATGTGAATTGTAGTTCAACGTTTCCTTTTCCCAGAACTTTGGCAGAATTATGATTCCCTATTAGGACCTCTTGACCGTCCTCTGCTTTTTTATATGTGGAGTATAATGATTTATCATTGCAGACAGGTATGGTAGCCCCAGAATCGAGCCACCAGTCAGAAGACTTCGTTATTGCCACCATGTTTAGTTCAGTAATCATACCAATTTGCATGTCCGATACCATTGCTACAAGATCCTCGATCTTATTTTTCACCATATTTGCATTGTTTGTATTATTGGATTCAGAAGCATCTATCTTTCGTTTCTTGTTTCTGCAATCACGGGTATAGTGGCCATTTTTGCCACAATTGAAACAAGCCCCATTGGACTGTTTCTTATTGGAATTATTTTTCTTGAACTTCTTACCATTAGGTTTGAAGTTCTTATGATATTTCTTTCCTTCAACAAAGTTAACTTTGGTAGAATTATGAGAAACATTTGTTTGATCACGGGATCTGGTTTCTACTTCAATTCTTAAATGTTTATGTAATTCCTCCAAACTTATATCATCTTTCCTATGTAGGAGTTTCTTACGACAATCATTCCAACTTGGTGGTAATTTTGCAATAATTGCACTAACTTGAAACGATTCAGAAATTTCCACCTTTAATTCACGAAGCTTTGTGACAAGGATTTGCAACTCATGTACTTGGTCTAAAACAGTTTGGTTATCACTTATTTTGAATTCGAAATATTTCAGAATTAAGAATTTATCCGTACCTTCTTTCTCTGTTTTGTATTTATATTCAAGAGCATTCCAGATTTCCCGGGGAGACTGCATAGAGTTGTAAATATCATATAATCGATCAGACAGTGTATTCAGAATATGCCCACAACACACCAATTCGTCTTCTTCACGTTTCTTCCGTTGTTCTTTGACAGTTTCATTATCGTCTTCTTTTGGTTCCGGAATTGCTTCTAGTTTAAGATCCAGAACATATGCAATTTTCAAAACTGTGAGAAGGAAGAATAATTTTCCTTTCCAGAGAGTGACATTTGTTCCATCAAAGCGGTCCAAATGCACATTGGGATTCAGAAACATATTCATATTCTTTTCTGCCTCTAAGAAATAACACCTTAAGATTGTTGAGGAATTTTTTAAATTATGCAGAAAATATGAACAGATGATTGGATTTGAGGCGTAATAAACTACTGTCCTTAAGGTGTTATTTCCCTCCACTCGTACAGAGTTTGCTAACGGGTCTAGGCAAATTACCTCCAAGATACAACAAATCCATGGGTTTATTCAAGTAGCAAACTTGAAGAATAACCCAAAATACTCTATGAAATTGGTAAGAAGAAATAATAGAGAGAAAGAGAATTTTCGGAATTAATTATGACAAGATTTTGCCTTCTATATATAGCCTCTTGTGGTGTCTGTTCATGAACAAACACCACATCCAAAGGTCATTTAATCACGGCCCTTGGATATATAACTATATTTTGAACGTTCCAGATTTGAACTAAAAAGGTGCGACTGTCCGGATTAATATTTAACGAAGTGGCGCCAAAATCCGACGGTTCAGATCCACTCGCGCCATAATTATGTGTCATTTATTATGGATTTAATCTGGACCGTTTGATCTTTTGACCTTGTCAAAAATCAAAGGCTCCTACTGCTCCTCGCGACGCGAAGTGTAAAGTGCGCCTCTAAAGTACCCAATCGCACTTTCGCACTCGCGCGCGCGCGTGTGTGGATGGTGCAAAGCACCATCATTGGACCTAAGGTGTACACTAGTAGCATACACTTCAATGCACACAAGTAATCTCTTATGACACAAGAACATTTATTAACCCACTAATTTTTTCACACTTTTCCAATGTGGGACTTTGATTTTCCCACTTCCCTTTGTCTTTTCTTATTCCAACTAATTAATGGTTTTAACCTTTCATTTTCTCTAACCATTAATACCCATTAATATTAAAATCATCCAACACAAGGAAATATAAATAAAAATGAAAACTAAAAGCGAGGAAGAACAACTTACTGTGAAGTAAGAAAGAAAGGTTGTGGGCCGAGAACAAAATCAACTAGTTTTACATTATTATTATTATTATTATTATTATTATTATTATTATTATTATTATTTTCTAATTTAATTTATAATGAGAAGTGGCATTATTAATTACCCTACAGTAAAAAAACAAATTAGGTTTTACTTGAACTGCAGTCTTAAATTAAAAATAGAAAGGGTCTTTAATAACAGTTTTACTTTTAATCTAAAAAATGCAATGGAAAAGCTTTAAAATCGAGTTTATGAAAAGGGTGGTCGTCATTGTTAACTAGGTTTAAGATCTACATATCATGTATATATATAAAATTATAGTCTCCAATTCTCTTACAGCTGACACGAGTACTGCATTTAGATTCAAGTTACCCACTTTTACTTTTTCTTACCCCTTCCTCTTCCACTCTCTGTGTTCTCTGATGTATCTCTCATAAGTGAGATTTTGAAGGGTCACAAGTTGTTAGCGTCAAGTACGTAGAGAGTCAAATTGATGAGACTCATAGCATGCTTGAGAGAGTAAATCAGTTACCCCTAATCTTATAAATAACTATAAAACTTCTACTTAGTTTTTCCATGCTTTACGGCAATTCTCAAACTCCACATATTTGTTTTGTCTCTATATTTATGTACCTCAAAAGATCATCATTAAGAGGTAAATATATATTTCATATTTTCTTTTTGCTAAGCCATCCAACCACAACACAAACACTATCTTTTATCTCAAAGCCCATTTGTAGAAAGTAAATCTCTCATATTATTTCTGCATATTTATTTTTTATTTTATTTTTCTCATGTCCTCTCGCAAGAAATGACCGATATAATTTCATTGTTTTGCATCCTACCAAAGTAAGTTTAACCTTTTGCTACGTTTTTAGTGGTTTTTTATTTTGTTTCAGGGAGTTACTCGATATATTTTTGCTTTTCTTTTGTCTTGTTTAGTTGCACTTCTCGATAGTTATTAGAGAATGTTATTTTCCTCAAGTGTTGTCATAATGTGGGCATGTGTTGATGTTGGGGTTTAATGAACTATGTAACGTGGAAGGTAAAGTAAATGTAACTTTGTTCCAAATCTTTACCAGTACAATAGTTTTAACGAAAACTATTATTATTAAAGGTTTCTTTGATATTTACTCAACTAAATGAACCAAGTTATTTCTTCAAGATTTAAAATTTTCACTTTGTTCCATAGAATTCCAACAATTTATTTTTTATTTTTTATATGTTGAAATAAATCTATGTATATATATAATTTTTATCGTATATATATATATATTTTCATCTTTTATTGTATATATAATTTTTGGTAATAAATTCGGCCACGCATCGCGTGACCTAAATGCTAGTATGAATTTTAACAAAACTAGTTTACCAAGGCTAAAATTCTCCAAATTCGCAAACGGTCGTTCTAAATGCGCAAAATTTTCAGATAAAATTTACTTTGGTGTTGTATTGATGCACACCTTTTGCATTTCAAAATAAATATATTGCTTTCAATTTGGGGTTTCTTCATATTCCAACATCTAATTGGCTAAAACTGCTCTCGAACTTACATTGATTTAAGTTTTTGAAATCTCTAAAACTTGTTCATCATTCACAAATACTTTAATTTCACTTCATATAGCACAGTTCTTCACTTAAAAGTTGGAGAACACTCTTTCAAAACTTAGAACACAATTTATGAGCATTACACAGAGGCAAAACTCAACACCGTATCATCCAAAATAAAACCAACACCAAATATAATCTTATATAAAATAATAACAAGTGCTCATAAAACAAACATTATTAAACCTTATTGAAAATATTTACTCTTGTGCATGTAATTTTTCTATTTTTCACTTTGTTCCCATAAAAGATCAACCTAAAATTACTCTTTTATCTTCTTACTATATACCTCAAGGCCATCAAGAAGGCATGCATATATATTAGAAAGATGACAAGTCACTGATGTTAGGGTCCACGATGACTTTCACGTGCCCCCACCACATGCTCATAAATATGTTATGTCGGCTTATATGTGAACGCACCTATTTACCTATACCATTTTCATATCTTCATGGCACATGATGTCTAGGTTTAATTTGGTCACCCACTCCTACTGTCCAACTTCAATTTTTTTTGCATCATCAACTATATATTTAACAGATGCTAGAGTTACATTAAAAAAATTAAGGCTTTTAGTTCAGTACAGTTGGCCATTGATATGAGGAGTTTTCTTTTTTAAAGCATTCTTTGAAGATAACTATTCATAAATAAGTGTGATGATTTATACACGTTACAACAATATTTTTTTAGTTTTTTCTTATTACGAAAGGTTATCCATTCTAGTATTCCCTTCCTCCCAAACAAGGCTTGAGATACAAATATTACTTTTCGTAATCCGTGGCCCAAATTTATGTTGGCGGTGTGAATCGAACTCATGATATTTGAGGTGCAATTCTCTTAGTTACGAACAATCAATCACATAGAGTCTATCATTTATCTACATTATTTGAAATTAGTAACACCCGCAAATACAAAATATAATTAGGCAACCCGAATAACCATGTTTATAGAATATAGTATGAATAGTGTCAAATATATTTTTTAGGATTAATTACAGTTTGAATCCTCCAATTTTATTTTCAATTTCACTTCATCACCTTTACTTTTATTTTTTACACTAAACCCCCTCAATTTTTACAAAATATTACTTTTACCCCCAAATCCTAAAAGTGTTAAGTTTTGGACCAAAAATTAGTCATATGAATACAAGATCAATTTTAAAAAGTTAAGGGAGATTAGTATAAAAAATAAAGATAGAAATAATTAAGTAACAATGAGAACAAAGTTCAAAAGTAAAAATACAATTAACCTTTTTTATATCCTAATCGGCTAGTGTGTAAATTCGCATAGAGATGATAATTACTTGCTGTGTGTGTTAATCTAACTATACAATAATAAATTGGTCAAACTAGTGTCAATCATTTGTTACCACTAATTAGACAAATTAATCATAAATTGACTAGTATTGAGATAACACGATTCCAGCCCGACAGTCATAAGCTGTTGCCACTATTTAAACTTAAAGTGATGAGAATTAAGTAGAGAGTATTAATTACTAGCATGACTCACGCTTCCCACTCACAGTTTGGATAACGTGGATAGCTGAACGACAAAGACAAATAGCTATCACAATTCATTCATTATGCCATGTATTTTCACTTGTGAATAAGGAATAAAAGTTCTCATGTTTTTCTTCATTAACAAAACAATATGGTTAGAGATATCAATATGAAGAAAACGTTTTTTTTTTTCGTATAAATTATGAATGTATATAACAAAGGCTTTAGTATAAATATTGATTAAGTGAACCTTCTAATTTTTATTATTTTCTACGATTTATTTATTTTTTCCTTTTTTTCATAACCAAAAAGATACTTTTTAGTAAATATATTTTATATTTAACAACTAAAATTCATACACAACGATTAAAACGGGACGATAAAACTTGAATTTGATTTCCCTACAAGAGTCATTCAAAGTTATCCAACCACTTGAGAGACACATAGGCTCCAAAAAATCTTATTCCTTTTAATTTTCCAACTACAAACAAAATCAAATAAATACATCATTACAAATCATTACTAATATATACATAAAATAAATAATAGAATGTTATAACTAATACAAATACGTTCAAATTCCCAAATGGATTATATTTTTGAAATGGTCAAGAAAAAAAAAAACTAGCCTTGAATTGAATCTTTGAATATTTAATATTGTTTTGAAACTTTAAAAAATATAGTTAAAGGGGATTGAGTGAAGAGAGAAAATCAATTTCAGAATAAAGAGAGAAATGAAAAGAAAAGAGAGGATGAGAAGAGAGAGCAGTTAAATTTTAGAAAGGGTTGCATATGTTTGGTGAGGCGAGTGAGGCGAGTTTAAGAAATGAGAGGAAGTAAGTGGTGATGGGAAATGAATTAACATTTTAAATGGTGTCGTGTTAAGTTTGGTCTTTGAAGTATGCAAATATTATTTTATTTGGGGTGTCTTTTAGTTAAATCATAAACTCAAATGAACAACTTATATTTAATTTTAGCTTGTTTATAGTGATTAATAAAATTGCTTATTTTTTTTTTGTTATTTGGGGGGTTTTAATTTAAGTTGTAGAACAACTTTTTTTACCTATAATTTGTTTTTAGAATATGGCCGCAGTCGCCAATCGAGAGCCCTAAGCGTCTTCGGGGCCTTTTATCAACCTTTTTAATAAAATGCATTATTCTATCCACTTTTTCACAAAAACTTAGAAGTTCAGATTTTTCTTTTTTCTTTTTCATTTTTTTTTTCGTTTAATCCTAATAATAATAATAATGTAGCCTTCAGATGCACGAGGTGGTCCAAAACATAGCACATGTATTTTTTGAAGAGTGAAGAAATAGTGTTTAACAAGACTCAATCGAATGAGAACAACCAATGTTTCCACCACAACTCCATAGCAATTTTACAACTCAAAAGTCTAAAAATGAGTCCAGTGTGCATTGAATGTAACCTTGTATAAACAGATGCGGATCCAGCGGTGGGGGCAAGGGGTGGACTTGGCTACCCCAACATTATAACAATTGCAAAATTTAACCCTATACTTTTTAATATTTTCAGAAAAATAAAAATGAAGTATATATAGGATTTCCACCAACAAAAATAATTAACCTAAATAATTTTTTGCCTCCCACTTACTCCCATATATGAATCCCCCATTTTATGCTTGTACTGCATATATGCATGGTGACGTCATAAAAATTGAGAAAAAATAAAAAGTACTGTCATCAAATTTGTACATCCTTTTGTAGTAATGAAGTTATTTGCACCATCACTGGACAACAACCTTCGAGAAAAAGAAATGACAAGATAATTCATTTAATTAGGGGTGGGATTATTTGGATTGATTGTGTTGCAAGCACACGCGAATTTAGGGTTTATGGTCGGGGGGGCTAGAGGCTTTGTTCGAATTTTATGTAAATTATAGCTTTAATTTCTAGTTTCATACAAACTTATTATATTTTTTACCCTTAAAGTTGTAAAAAACTAATTATTTATTATGCCTTTAACTTTCTATCTATACATATAGCACCCTATTTTTTTTTGTGTGCGTTGGGGGGGGGGGGGGGGGGGGGTTGGGATCATAGAGCATATCTTTACCATATATCTAAAACTATAGCTTCTCTTCTCGTAGTGACATGTGAACATTAAAAATTGTCAACCCCGTAGCATCCCTATCAAACCTCTCTCCCACTTGTAGTGTTGTGTCTTTTCATTAACCTCTCTTTCATCGTACCTGTTATGCAAATCATTAAAATTATAATGCAACTTTCTACATTTTTACCTCCTTCCCTTCGTATAAAAATAAAATTTTGCATTCTTACCACCTTCCCTTCATATAAAACCATTTGCTACCTATACCTAATGAGTTATTTTTACTTTTCTCTATCTTCTCCCTCTTTCTCTCTTTGCGAACCATCACACTCTTCTCACCCACACTCACCATAATATGTAATTTTTTTAGCTTTCTTATAAGGATTTTCTCTTTTTCCTATGTTCACAATAATTTTTCTTAATTGTTTGAAATAGGTATTTTCATGTTGTAGTTAAACTCTTAGCCTTTTCTCACCCTCACTACCATCCACCATCATGAACCACCGTCCACCACTAAATAGGTAAGTTTTTGACCTTTCATTTTAGTTTTTTTTTTAGTTTTTTTGTGTTGTACTTTGTTCAGATTTAATAATTTATTCCAAGGTATTCTTTTTGAATTATTTAGTTCACGACATATTTCATTTATTTGAAATAGGGTATTTTTCCATATTTATGATTTTGGTTTTGCATGTTTTTTTCCTTTTGTACTTTGTTCAAATATATTCTATTTTGTTTTATATTCTAGTTGTACTTATCTCTTAAAACACTTACAACATCACGCACTTTGGTTCTTTTTTCCACACCACCAATCATTTTGCAAGTATAATTATATTTTAGAGTTTTATTTATTTATTTATGCTTACAGTAGTTTTTTTTTTAGTTTTCCTCAATCTTAGTTGAGGTTTTGATTTTTAAATTTATTTTTGACTGTTTAAACATTCAATTTGAATACAGCCATTTGAGTACTGTAGTTGTTTGTAAGCAAAATTTTGATAACGCAAACACATTTGAATGTCACGAATTCAGATAAGTGTCTAATAACCTCTCTGTTGGTAAGGTGGTAAAACTGGGTGCCAATATTTGGTGAATGTAGATTTTCATTGTATGCTCACAATGAAAATTATAAATGCCCTTGCTAGAAAAAAATTCCAACCTATGTCCTCTAAAATCCAGTCTTCATAAGGTACCCCATATTCTCTATTTTTAATTGATCTTCTATTCAAAAGGTTTTGGTCACTACAAAACATCATACATTTTCACCATGTACTAATTTTACTTGGGATCACAACAAGGTTTTAATCATTTGAAAGTTGTGTACCAGTTAGGAATTTAATCTTGAAGGATCACCCCTATGGTAAGGACAAGGTTGATATAGAAATATACATTTAACATATGGACAATTGCTTGGGATTTTATGTGTTTGTTCAAAATAATCATCAAGAGTGTAGAGTTGAATTGCTTTGTACGGTTATTTGGATGACAACTGATCCTTATAAGATTTTATTGTTATGTATTGAAACGTTGTAAAATAAATACGTTCATTCACATAAATGGAGATTACGTAATCTTTCACCACCTATGAATAATTATTGTCCTTTATTATCAAAATTATGCATTCGCCCGCACATCACGTGGGTTTACATACTAGTTATTAATCTATTTTTGAACTTAATGGGGAATAAGTGTTTCATTATAAATATAAACGCCATTTTCGAAAAAAATAAACTAATGTTTTTTGTTTGAAATGGGGTATTGGGAATTTCATTTTTTATTAACTTTAGACATATAAAAGTGGAATCTACATAATATTTAGAGCGGGCATGACAACGCGTTCCTCTAAAAAGGATATTAACGTGGAATATTCATATATTCAAAACCATTAAGAAGTGAATGAAAAATTGTATTTAAAGTTACCCATTTGAAGTGGATAAACCAGTGTAGGATTGCGTGAAATGAGTTTGTCCCACATAGAAAAATTACAAGGAATGTGAGGATTATGATCCTAAAACTGACTTAAGGGATTAGTGTTCTCGGGTTATCCCAGCTCTTTGAAGGAGAGAGAACCTACATGATCCATGGTTTATGCTTTAGGCCAAAATTCCAAACTCGTGCTGTAACGTTCCGACCCGAATTTATGAGCTACCCGTGATCAATCCGGTACGACCCAAGCATTAGGTGTGAAGTGTAATGAAATAATCTACATAATGTTTCTAGTCTAGTTTTATTTAATTGACATTACCCTTGTTCAACATACGATTTTCATTTCAAATCAAGCTATGTGAAAGACTCGTGGGAAGCATCCCCGGAATCTAAGCATACAGAGTTACTAAAGCAAAATAAAAAGAATACTTACCTGTATCACACCCCCAAAATACGGAACTGCATCCAACCGGTTGTAACAAAGATGAGAGAATGAGCCGAATGGCCAGTGAAAAAATTACAACAATGCAATATAGAATCGAACAATAAAAATGAGACTCTAACACATTGTATCCACGTGCACATGAAACTATCATGTATATCTACATATATATATATATATATCAAGGTTCTAAAAGGCGCGAGGCGTGGTCGAGGCGTAGAGGTCAAGCCTCAAGCCTTAGGAGCCTAGGCGGGCCTAGGCGAAGCCTAGGCGTAAAAAGGCGTTTTTCCTTTTTTTATTATTATTTTAATTATTCCAAGGCTAGTAATATAATAAAATAGTACATACCTTGAATTTTGAAAATATATCCATATGTTTGGTAGCCATCTTTCTCATATTCATGCTCCATAACCAATATTTGTCAACTAATCCTTTGTTTTTTTTTTAAAAAGTGTGCCTTATGCCTTTTACCAAGAATAAGGCGTAATAAGGCGTAGGCGATGCGTTTCTCTCAAGCCTCAAGCCTAGGCGGAGCCTAGGCGGGCCTTTTAGAACATATATATATATATATATATATATATATATATATATATATATATATATATATATGCATGAAACCGTTTTTATCCCAGAAATATTTTTTTAATTCGATTAATTTACCTTAATCTTATAAAGAATCAAATTCTTCTTAACTTGAAATTTATTCTATGATTTAACACACCCGCTTAAATACTTAAAACAAATACACTTTGTTCAAGAAAAATCACTTATTTCACCAAAAAATCCCACTTTATTTATACCAATATACTTTAGTATTTTCATTAAAAAATACCATTTTAACACATGCAAAGCCGTGTTAGAAAATACTTATTTTTCCTTTGAAAATCTTTCATAAACACACCCTCGTGTTAATTACGTGTTAAACCTCTTTAGGTTGCTTAACTACCCATTTAGCCACTTCACATTACCATTCATTTACCTTATGGACATTAATTAATTTCACATTTACTTATCCACTTTATCCTTTATTGGAACATTAATTAATTCATTCAAGTTAGGTTTTCTTTTCACATATTCATCACACAACCTATTTCTTGATATGTTCCATTTTCATTATATTATCTCGAAATCTTCCAATATTTGCATACTTCAATGGACTCCACACCATCGGCTATGCTACCATATGCTCTGGCCAATGATTTTGGGTCTTTCATCTCAAGGCTTCGGGCCCTCCTTAATTATCCTGGTGTCATCCGAGCCCTTATTAGCGTGTTTAACATTTTATAAATATTCACATTATTCTTTTTTTTTCTTTTTTCCAGCGGAAGCCAAAACTCAGGATTCAACCCAATTCATGTTACGCTTTAAAAATCACCATTTATTATCCTTTTTCCTCCACGTAAAAGTCCACGACTTTCTCATTGCACTCTACGAATTTCCCAATACCCGCATCGTTGTTACTAGGTGTTCGCAAAGATACTAGTGTATGAGTTTCTACATATGGCGCACCTTGACCATCAAACACCTTAAGACGTCCCAACACTCAAGTTCTATTCCCAATGATGCCACACACAATTTATCCTATGGACACTCCAAGAGGCCCTTAAACCACATTCACATTAGGATTATCTCGCACCCAACCATTAATTATGGCACTAAAATGGCCTTGACACTTATACCAATCTTATCCTTTTTCCAACGGCTGTGACCCTAGGCCACGTGCTAAATCACAAACTAACACCACTAAGGATTCTGGCAGGATACAAGACGCCGCCTACGACCTATAAACCTCTAGGTCTGCATCATCAACATCACTAAAGATCATCTCCATTAAAGTTACATTATATTTTCTAAAATCCCGACATAGAAAATTGTCTAGAGTTTACTCCTAAGTATCCTCAACCATCGTTGTTACATACATAACACACTTACCACCATTTGCTCATAACTCGCATCATCATACCTTGCGAGGTACAAATAACAATTACCAACTACCAAGACACATACTTTTAATAATATCATCTTACCAACTCTAACCGAGTACCTATCCACTCCCCCAAGGATCGAATTCTCTTAATCACATCATCATTATTAATTATTTGAAAGTATTGCACCCTAGAACTTACTGCGTCCTTATCACAAATCAACACTGCTTAGGCATAACGTCCAAATCACCTAATCTACATAGTTGACTTTACGCAATTCATATTTTTAATTCAATGGACACCATTAAGATCAATCTACATCTCAACGGACTTCTCATATTATCAAGGATTGACACATAAGCACCTCCCACTAAAAATCGCGATGTCGCCACTATGGCTCGCATACACACTCGTAAATTACTAACATATATAAATCATAAGTCTGAAAACGATTAATGACAACTAACTTTTTCGCATGCCACTTGATAATAAATAACCCGTCGGGTACATCTCCTTTACTTTATCATCGAGAATGCGAGCTGAAATCGTCTCCAATCTAGCGTAACCGACCCAAAACCAAAATCGACGTCGAAGATCCAATACCGACCTCACCACATCACTACCGAAAGGAACCTTGAACCTAGAGCTCTGATACCATTTGTAACGCCCCAACCCGGATTTATGGGTTATCCTGATCAACTTGGTCCGATTCGAGCTTTAGGTGAGAAGTGCAATGAAATAACCTACATAATGTTGCTAATCTAGTTTTATTTAATTGACATTACCCTTGTTCAACATGAAATTTCCATTTCAAATCAATCTACGTGAGGGATCTGTGGTAACCGTGCTACTAACGCAAAATAAAAAGAATACTTTAACGTGCTTAAAATACAAAATCACACTCAACGATCGTAACAAAGATAAGGGAATGAGCCAAATGCCCAGTAAAAAATTACAACAATTACAACAATGCCCAGTAAAAAATTACAATATATATATATATATATATATATGAAACCATTTTTATTCCAAAAACGTTGTTTACCCCGATTAATTTACCTTAATCTTATAAATAATTCCATTTTTCTTAACTTGAATGTTATTTTATGATTTAACACACCCGGTTAAATGCTTAAAACAAATACACACTTTGTTCAAGAAAAATCATATCTTTCACCGAAATTTTCCACTTTATTTATACCAATCCACGTTAGTATTTTCACTGAAAATCACCATTTCAACACACGCAAAGCCTTGTTAGAAAATACTTATTTTTCCTCTAAAAATATTTCATAAATAGACCCTCGTATTAATTATGGATTAAACCTCTTTACGTTACTTAACTACCCATTTATCCACTTCACATTACCATTTCTTTAATTTATATTAATCAATTTTCGCATTTACTTATCCACTTTATGCTTTACCGGAACATTAATTCAAGTTAAGTTGTCTTTTCATATATTCATGACACAATCCATTTCTCGATATGTTCCATTTTTATTATCTTATCTCGAAATCTTCTAATATCCGCATACTTTAATTAGCTCCACACCATCGACTACGCTACCATATTCTCTGGCTAGTGATTTGGGTCTTCTACCTCAGGGCTCTGGGCACTCCATAATGATCCCGGTGTTATCCGAGGCCTTATTAATGTGTTTTAATATTTTACAAATGTTCACATTATTCCATTTTTTCCTTTTTCCTGGATGAAGCCAAAACTCAGGTTCAACCCAATTCGTGTTACACTTTAAAAACCTTCATTTCTTATCCTTTTTACTCTAACAGTGATCTTACCCCAAAATCATGTTCATTTATGACCATTTTGTGTAATATATTTTCCAATATTTTATTTCATAAAAATGTTACACTTTACATAAAATTACCATTTTACCCATTTGTTTTCAAACTTATCCCTTCCTCTATTTTCACAAGTGATATTTCTCAAAATACTATTAAGTTACCCACACTAACTTCTTAGGTATTTTTAACACATTAACACCTCTTTAAACATTTGGAGTAAAATTTTGCTCAAGTTGGAAACATATTTATTCCATAACTTTCGTTTTCAAGAAATCATTGAACATCTAAGACTACTTTATAGAAAAATACAAATATTCCTTAATTAATCCATGTAGTCTTTGAACCATACACTTATCACTCTTTTAACACCTTTTTCACGTACTTTAAGGGCTGAAATTTCTAATTACTTTATTTCATGTTTAAACCCAATAAAACCCTCGTTAAACTAGTTTATATGTTCAACATAAAAATATTACAAGTTTATATGCATGAGAAGATGGATTTTAAGCCTAAAAATCCTATTAAATGGGTCTAACATGTGATCTACTCTAGAAATTTCATAATATTTGCACAAACATAACTTTCAAGGTAAAGACATTTTTGTTTCTTCAAAACTTGAGTAAAATGTCCATTTATACCAAAAATCTCAATTTTTCTCAAGAAAACTTTGAAACATTATTTCATAAATTACTCCCAACAACGCAACATTCTTCTTATATTTTTATTTCATAAAAATATTTAATACCAAGTTTTCTAGAAATACATCTTTTTACTCAAAATCATTGAAATTCATTTGCAAACCCATTTTCTTATATTATAGAAACAAGACTACTAATATGAAAAATAAAGTCTTAAACTAAGAGTAGAGTTTTTCCACCTATCCAATACTAGTAGGATGAAATGCCCAAGAAGACGGCAACTTTCCACCTCCCAAGGTGGCTTTAGAGAGGTTGCCCATCTCTACTAAATTTGTCTCTATGAAAGCTCCATTAAAACCCCGTTCAAGCTCCATGATTTCTCCTATCTTCATTTTTAAGAAACCCCAACTACAACTCCATAAATTCGTAGCACTACTCAATAATAGAGCAAAAGGGTATATAGGGCTTAAACACGGTGGATTACATGTAAAATATGGTGGCATAAGGTGGGGATATGGTGGTGAAGGATAAAAGGTGGTGGTAGGAAAGGGAATCTCTTTAAAAGCTATAGAGAGAGAAGAGAAATCGAAAAATGGTGGAAGACCCACACTCCCCCACTCTTTCTCTTCTTCCAAATGGCCAGTATATTCGCAAAGTTGAGGTTTTCCCCACCCAAGCATCTGCAAATAAGTCCACATTCAAGTTTTTCCATCGTTAAAATGCATGTGGCATCCCGCACAAGTATTATGTTGTGATTCTAGCATCTGTTTTATAGGTTTATAAGGTTGAGTTTCAGCAACTGATATAGTCTTCCTTAAGATCGAAACATTATTTTTCCACGCGACTCTTATTGAAAACGATGACGGAGGCATGTGTGTTCCTTTTGGTGGGGAGAAAAACCAAATCAGAGTAGTGGGTAGATTAAATACAAACCTGGAATGGAGAATGGATTGTAAACACTCTTGAATAAGAAGACTTCTATAGACCCAGGTGACTCACTAGTATCGAGCAATATTTCTTCCATTTCATATAAAACTTCATCATAAAATCCATTCAATTCAAGCTTCTTTGGCTGCACAATATGGTAAAATATAATATGAGCATAAGGGAAAATTTCCATTTTTCTACTTTAGTACTACAGTACTATTGTGAAATGTGCTATCACCATTCTTTTCTAACTGCAGATTCTAATAATGGAAAGAAAGTGGAATCTGATAACTGAAAAACACTTCAAACCCTAAAGAAAATTCTTCAACATACATTATAGAAATAACTTTTTAAAATGGAATATAGTAACTGATAAACACTTTCATGGACTATATGAGTTGATTGTAAATGGTGTTGAAATAACGTTTACTTACATTATAGAAAATTCTAAGAAACTATACAATTTTAAACCAAAAGATCACATTATATATTTTCTTGATTTGAGTCGACAATTCATTCGTACTACCTTATTGTGTATATCTATATTCTATAAACACTAGGTGGAGAAAGCATAGGAGCTCCAACAAAATGATATTGTTCTATTCAATCAAAACTGGAAAAACATAGTAATTATACAACGTAAGGGTAGAAGAAGGAGAAAACAATTATATATAAGTACACATTTCAAATAGAGATATGAGTCAATTATATTCTTAAGTAATGGAAATTAAAAGAGGAGAAGCATACGGAAATTATTTATTGGTTTAGCCATCCTCAGTATGTATAAATATACTAGGTATAACGTCTATCGATTGCACTGTTATAAAATCATCCTAATGTATTTCTATATTCCGAACACCACTGCAACTTGTCTCCTGTCTGATACTAGACATAAGGCTAATTATTTCCGTTTCACATAAAAATTACACATGTCCATGCAATAAATCTTTCAATCCTATAATACACATTAGGATTAGAATAATTACATTACTTTACTGATAATTGAGCACAACCAAAATACCGACATTATGCCACCTATACCGAAATATGTAGTGGATGCTAAATCTTGAAGTAAGAATACAACATATGAACATGCACATGCACATGCACATGCGGGGTATACACTTAAGATGTATATGGAAGAAAAATGAAATTCAAATACTAATATCCCCTTCATTCTCGGGTGTTATTTCACTAAAAAAATATGCTCCATTGAGTTAGTTCAATATCATGGTGTTGCATACTGCCTTCAAAGTATTGAAGTTTGTATATATACACAATCAAATAAAATTATTGTAGTCCCTTTAACGAATATCAATGCCGATGTACAAATAACAAACCCATGCTGCTTATGGTAATAGTCGCAAGTCACAAGTCTATGCCATACATGATGTAATGTAGAAAGAGAAAAAAAGAATGATAGAAAAGCATAATAAAAGACAATGCCTTTTGATGTAAACTAATATAGGGATTGCAATAAGGCAGGTTTGGGGCTGGTTTTCATAAATCCTAACTCGCCCCATTTAATAAATAGGTAGGGCAGGGCGGGACGGGGCAATTTTAGTTAAATTAACTCCTAACCCGCCCCATTTAATAAACAGGGCGGGTTGGGGCTCCTACGGGTCAAGTTAATTTTAAAAATAGTAAAATTAAAAATATTATATTACAGGCTTAGATGTCTATAATGGTTCGTATTCCAATATGTGAGATAGTCCCCCAATTGTCAATCCTTATTTCCACATAGATCTTTTACAAAATTAACACAAATATAAAGGTTTTTTAGTGTATATATATATATATGGTTTAATTCTAATTAACATACATATAAATGGTAATTATGTAGGCATAAGTTAAACGAGGCGGGGCGAGGCGGGACGGTTTTATTTAAGCCAACTCCTAACTCGTTCCATTTAATAAATAATTTTTTTAAACCCATACCCATTCCTAATTCATTAATCGGGTTTTAAAACCCGTCCCATTAGGTCCGGGTCAGGACGGGGCTCCTATGGGTCGGGTTAAATTGCCATCACTAAACTAATCTGTTACATAACACCAATGACAACAATTAATATGACAATAAATAGAAGATGAACCAACATAAAAAACTCATTTCATGCATAAAAATAAACAACCTGCAAAATAGATACATCTATACCACTACTGTATAAAACATAAGGAAAAATTATTTGTCCAAGTTACCAATAACTTCTATCTTCTAAATCCAAATGTTCCGAGTTACCAACAAAGGTGTGGACACATTAGCCATATTACTATGTGAATGGCTTGGAATGCCTTTAAATTTGTAACATTCCTCTTGTAGTTGAATTTTGACACACAAAATGTTGAACATTCGACATAAAAATCAATTAAATAGCCACTTTTGGATAAACAAAATATTCAAGAGATGACGAAACATAAATAATTCAATCTTATAAAATCAGCGATCAATTTTGTTTGTAGTGATATAGTAAAATAAACTCTTACTTGAATGTCTTATCACATAAGCAGAGTGAAAAATTACCGGGTACTTGCCTAAGATCATTGGATCAAATCGGAGATAAATCGACAGTCGCTTGAGATCATTATTGATGATTGTATTCGCTGAAGTTTCACTAGTGGACAAAATTTATATGTTGCCAACTGTTAATCCAAGACAAAACATGTCACCTTACCTTAATTATTGTGTTTCGAAATATCAAATACTGAATCCCACATAGCCAACGTCCATAAACCCACCCAAAATTTGAATTTTAAGGGAAGAAATTGGGACAAATAATGGAGGGAGATAAGGTAGAAAAAAAAAACTAAAATGATATATTAGGGGAGATAATGCAACATATCACTTTTGACTGTGATATAAGAGTAAATTAAGGGATGCAATTTCAAATTCATTAAGGAGGGGCTGCAATTTCATGGACATGGTTGATGGAAAGTAAGATAAAATCATATAAAATGTAATAAAAAGTGTAGTTCATAATAAGAATTTGTGAAGAAATATAATCTAAACAGACAAATAAATTTGAAGAACCAAATCAGAGTTTGAAGTTCCAAGGTTATATGAATTTAGTTCAATTTCGTACAATACACTCCTGGATACAAATATTAATTAGGCCACCGAGTTGATACTTTCCAAATTTTAATCTTACTTACTAAATCCTAAGTGAGCATGCAAGATTATAAAAATGTAATAAGAAAGAACAACTACACCGCGCCGATATACGAGGAAAACCTAAATTGGAAAAACCTCGGATGACTAGGCCTAGACAAATCCACTATGAATATGATTCTACAAAAAGAATCAAAATACTTACACACTTGACACAAAAGACCCGATGATGTCCTCTTCAATACCTCCGTCCGTAGTATGCGAAAGTCCAATGCGCTACACAACACCTCCAGTGTCTCGGTATCCACCGAAATCCAAATGACATCTCCAATCCAACCTTATGTGGAGATCCACCTCACCCAACCAGGGATGAATGTACGAAATGATGTGTTTGGGGTTTTTTGGTTCTTGAAAAATGATCAAAAGATCACGTAAAACTATTGCAGACTTTTATGAAAAAGGATATGAATTTTCTCTTCAAGTTCAAGAAGTGTTCAAGTGTAAATTTTCATCCTTTGTTCAGTTACTTAAGTGAAAGAAGTAGACCAAGGATGTTAAGGAAAAAAACTGGACGAAATTTAAAATTTAAAAATGTCTCCAACAACATAGAAAAGAACCTGGTCATATACCTTTGGGAAAAAGAGCAATCGGAATCGATTTGTTAAGTGATGAAAGTCTGGATGCTCAAAATCTTCAACGATAATAGATGTATTACACACAATGACACTAATTATTTTGTCCAACGGAATTAGCCAATACTACAAATGGACTCATTTGAAAATTTGTCCTTATAAATCTCCCCCTTTGGCTATTCCGGAATAAAATATAAAATAAAAAATACAAAACAAAATGACTCTGAATTTGCTAAGCCATGCCGTCAAGCCGATCCTAATGCCCATCCCTAACCCCCCCCCCCCCCCCCCCCAAAGAACATACTGACTTGACTGACTATAAAGCTTCATCTTTGAAAGTAGGCAAGAAGCTAGTAATAAATGGCCTACACACATGAAACAATCAAACATATAAAACACATGGGGACATTAAGAGTTAAATTAAATAACCAAATTTTGAAGGCTTCCCCTAAACATGTTCTTTCCCTTTTTGTCCGAAAAAGGCAAAGAGATAGAACTAAACCTACAATGTTAGTGAATAGAGCATGAACTAAAAGAATGATAATGAAATGGCGAATAGAATCAAGACAATATCCACAACATAGGAACTAAAGAAACTCATCTACAAAACAGTATAGCAGAAGATGAAACATGTGATGATTAACATTAAAGATATAAAAGCCAAGATGTTCTAACATAAAGACATCAATATCTAAATGTAAGATCTGGAAAGGGAAATGCAATTATTTGGTACAAATGAGATCAATACATAAAGAAAATAAAAATCTCTCTCTCACAAGTACATAAAGTGAAATAACTAAAAAAAAGATAAATCATGGAGCTGGAGCACTGGTAGTATCGTCACTAGGAGCAGATTTGGTACTGAAAGATCCTGCACCATGAAGCATCTCAGAACGATGTAGATCCTCAAAATGCTGCATGAGAATAGAGTCCCTAATAGCCTGAGCCTCATCTTGACGAGCCTGAGCCTCCTCGAATTTATGTCGGTCTCTCTACATTGTAGCTAAGAGCTCCTATAGTATAGCTTTATCCTGATAACTCTCCTCCTGAATCTTCTCAACCTGAAAATGCACATACCTAATAGTCTTCGACTCTATTGGGGGAAGACGAGAGGTAGAGGATTTAGACTGAGATGGAGTGGAAGAGGCTATAGAGTGTGATGACTCAGAGTGGGATGGAGTGGGTTGAGGCATGTCTCGAGGAAGGTGACCACAAGAACGATCGATGGAGGAGATATCAATGATCTAATAGAGAGTGAAAGGAACATCTAATGGAAGGAGGGAACAACCGACTTATAAATAGTGACGAGTAACTATGACTGCAAAAGATAAGGCTTGCCTAATCGGACTAGAGGTTGATATACGGACATCCTTAAGAACTCCAAAAATGAAATCTAAAAGGTCAATAGAAGCCATAATGATAATAACATACATCAAATCCACATGATTCTTAGAAATTTGAGTATGGTTTGCACGTGGAAGAAGGCACACACAAATAATCCAATTAATGATCATAAAATCAAAATTCAGATTTTTATGATATAAAACGGTGGTACTCGACTAGAATACATGACAAACAATCTCAAGCATAAGGAAAAAAGCAGGCCTAGCGTCCTTGGGCCAAGGAAAGATGGGGTTAGGAATGTGGGGTAAACCTATGAGACGAGCAATTGAGTCGGGGGTGATGGTGATTACCCTACCATGGATCGTGGAAGCTAATCCGCTCTCAGTCACAGGCCTACCAAATAAAAACTCACGGATGAGATTGGGATAAATGGGGTCGCGAAGATTAAAGATAGGATCCCAACTAAGAGTAGCAAGCCAAGTGTAAATGGTAGTGCCGAAAAGCGAGGCTAGGCTGACAATTTTTTCGTGAACAAAATACCTAGTCTCAAAGCCTAAAGTGTGATAGAGTGTATGGTTGGCATGTGTCCTCCAACGAAGTCGTAGGTTGGGGATGGATGCATCGTCACCTGAGGAGTGATCCTCATCGGATGAATCAACACGTCGAGAGTGCCTACCTCCTCTAGACGTATGGACGAGAGTAAAGAAAACTACAACCTACCTAACATCAAAGCCAACCAAACCTCCATAATACCAACAACACCAACAAAATCCCATACTCCATCAACAACGAGAAATTTAAATATATAAGGCATATATAAAAAAATTAAATGTAATGCCATGAATTTTTCTAACATAAAAATATGAAGCTTTGTAAAAAATATCAAAAAATTCATAAGATAGAATATAATAGAGGCAAAACAAGAATTTTTTATTAAAAAAATTTGTACGCAAGAAAATTTACATAGAAAACATAGCCCCAACATAAATTGCTTGAGATTATATGAAATGTGTAAGAAAAAAGTAACGTAAAGATTTTGTATGTTTTGAATAATATACCCTAATCATATATGCTCAACCAATTTCAAGAAAACTAGATTATATGAAAACTAAGGAGATACTTGATAAAACATACAAATCCAAGACCTTGATAGTACATGGAGTGGTAGAAAATAGAGAATGGTGGTTTAAAAATGAGGTATGGTCGGGGAGAGTAGTGGAGTAAAAGGAGAGTGGAAATATGGAGGGAAAATAGGGAAAATGGATAGAGTGGATAAATGTAGATTTGAGAGCACGAGGGTAACTGAGGAGAAAGAGAGAAGAGTGTAATGAAATGACAAAAAAATGGGAAAAGTACTCTTAGGTCCCTCACAAATAAATTTTAAACACTAAAGGAATTTTGACCAATTTTAAACACTTAGGTCCACTAATTCTCTTATTATAAAAGTCCACGCTAGTGGCATAACAAGTGGACCTAATAGTAAATTATCCTTAACTATTTAAAAATTGTTTTCAAGGGACCTAATTATAAATATCCTAAAAACATTAACTAAACTGCCCAAAATAAAGCCCGTTCAAACGAATTTTGGAAATATCATTCAAACGACGTCGTTCGAATGACGTACGAATAACATTTAGAATGAGAAATCAGAGCATGCCAGGGCTAAGGTCGTTCGAAATCTCATTCGAATGATAATACAGTCTTTAAAAACACTACAAAACCCAGAAAAAATTACAAAAATACATAGTATAAAGGCCTAAAAAGGTTAGAAACCCATGAAAGTTGATTTTCAATTGTCCTAGATAGCATCGACATATCCGAACCATGAAATCATAAGGAATGGGTGTGAACAATGTGAGTGGGAGCATTACCCAAGACAATGCACAAGTGCAAAATGCCAAACAATATATTAACACAATATACACTCATATATGCCTTGTGATAATAAAAAGGAATACGATTGGACACTAGACATAAAAGCAAAAACACCTAGAAGATTGATTATTCTCTTCCCAATAGCGTGACATAGAGAAAGCAATATAACGATTTAATGTGCAAACCCATTGATCTTCAACCTATGTCTCCCATCAATATCAAATATACTTTTGAATTCTTTCTTTTGAAAGATCAAACATGCTAAACTATGTTGGGCTTGGCTACTTTTTTTAATACCACACTTTTTAGGCTCTTTTTCTTTTTACAAATGGAGGCTATTCATTCAATAACATTTTATTTTTCGCAGTCCGATTCCATTGCTAAACAAAACTTAACCGGATGAATATTATTTTATTTTTCCGAATCCAGGCAATGGTTTTACATGCACAAAATCTATTGCTTATAAAATGTGGTGACAAAATTTGATAAACAACACCTTACTTCACCTAGCGTATTCAAAGTGACGTATACATCCACAAGATTTTGTGAAAGGTGTGTGCAAGAGAGGCAAATATATGAGGAAATCATGGAAAAATACATCATAAACAAGCATTAATGCGCATGAGTAAGACGAAGTCCAGACTAGCTACTCATCAAAAGCCACACAGACATGGAATGATGTAGTGATGCATAAATATCATATACATAACCTATATGGACAAATTTTTTGTAAAGGCCTTTCTACTCAAAGAAAAATGAAAATATTTTTGGAATTTTTGAAAAATATATATACAAAATATAATATAGTTCATAGGTAAAGAGATAGACCTGAAGCTCAACCTAAACTAGATAAACGACTCTAAACTCAATAAATGGAACAAAACCCAATGGATTTCCTAAGGTTTTCAAACCTAAGGGCATCTAGAGGTTTGGTAAATATATCGGCCAATTGATGATCGATGCCTAAAAAGCTCAAGGAAACGACTTTCTCTTTAACTAACACTCGAATAACGTGTTCTCGAATCCTAATGTGCTTTATTCTAGAATATGAAACGGGATTTTGGGAAATATGGATTGTACTCATATTGTCACAATAAATAGTCATTATGCCTTTTGGAATCGCGTAATCCTCAAATATTTATTTCATCCAAATGAGTTGAGTGCAACAACTCTTGATGGCTATGTATTCGGCCTCCGCCATGGACAAAGAGAAGTGGAATTTTGTTTCTTGCTCATCCATGAAACAAGTGAACTACCAAAATAAAAACATCCTCTATAGGTGATTATACATCCATTTACATCACCTGACCAATCAGCATCTGAATATATCGATAGACAATCATTAATGTTGAAGGAATACCAAATTTCAAAAGATAGGGTCCCACTAATATATTTAATAATAAATTTAATGGAAAGCAAATGAGACTCTTTTGGGGCATCTTGATATCAGACAAAAGCTCCTACACTAAAGGAAACATCAGGACGACTAGCGGTTAAGTAGAGTAAACTACCTATCATACTCCTAAAAAGAGCGTGCTTTACATCATTTGCTTCCGTATCATTACTAAGCTTACACTACACCAAATCTTGCGAATGGTTACGCCCAGTGGGTCACGGCCCAAGTCCGCGACCAGTTGGTCGCAGACTTGGGCCATGACCCACTCAATATTTGGCGTGACCATATTTATTATCACACTAAATTATCGATGCTCTGGAAGTGGTCACGGTCCAAGTCCGTGACCACAGTGGTCGCGGACTTGGGCCGTGACCAGGTCGTGATCATCTTGGCGCCAAAATTCCCTCCAAAATTGGTCGGGGATGGGTCACGGACTTAGGCCGTGACCGTAGGCATGACGAAGCACAATACACACAAACACTGGGTCATGGGTGGGGCCGTGACCAATTTTCGGCGTGGGTCACGGACTTGGGCCGTGATCATAGGCATGACGAAGCACAATACACACAAATACTGGGTCATGACCAATTTTTGGCATGGTTCACGGACTTGGATCGTGACCATAGGCATGACGAAGCACAATAAACACACATATTGGGTCACGACTGGGGTCCGTGACCAATTTTTGGAGTGGGTTACGGCTATGGGCCGTGACCAGTAGACTGTATACACGAGACTTACTTTCAGTAATGGGTCGCGAGGTGGGTCAGGGCTGCAGGCCATGACCAATGTCAATGATAAACCAAAAATAAGTGTCTCGTATTTTCATTACCCCGCTCATATCTTATTTTTTTCTTTACCAAACGCTGGTTCCCCCAAACGCTGCGATGTTGCTATGAAAAAGTTGCGATGTTGGTGATGGAGTGAGGAGCGTTGGGTAGCATTCGTGGAGATTTCTTCCCCAAACGAAGGAGGAGGAGGAGAAAGACAAAATCAGGGCTTTTGGTGTTTCTAATGGTGGTTTCTGTTTCTGTTTTGGGGTTGTGGTTAATTTTGGGGAAACAATTAGGCAATGAAGTTTTATACGGTGTTTTAGGTTTAGCTTTATTTTGAATTTTTTCAGTTTATTGGTGGAAAGTAGAGGTTAAAGATTGGGTTTGGGGGTTTTATTCTTGTGCTTTTCTTGTGGGGGTGGGCCTCAACAGAGACAACTTACAGAGATGGTAAAAGAGTTTCAAGCCTCTAAAGATTGTAAGAAGAAGTAAAAAAAGAGGGTTATGGCTGTGGAGATTGTGAGGTAATTATTTCTTTTCTATGTTCAGCCTTGTTTCAGTAAAACAAATTATAACCCAGATTTTGAGAGAGACTGATAAATCGCTTGATATTTTCAGTATTAATTTTTGTAAACTCAAGTATAAGTTTCTATATGTAGCATTGTGATTGCTTGACTGTATTTTGTTGTTCCTATCAAATCAGCACAACTCTGCTTCCCTTCATCAACAGTCTTTCTATACAATGTGATTATACTCTCCTTTAGGACTGACAATTCATGTTATTGGATCGTGTTTTCGCCTAACACGATACGATACGACAACGAAACATTAAACACGAACACGACACGACACGACTTCGTGTTTTTTTAATCGCACGAACACAGAACACGTGAAAACATGACACGACACGATTAACACGATTTTTTCAAATTGCCACGATTTACACGGTTTACACAAATTTACACGACTAACACGAAACTGGTTTGAACCAAATTTCTTGGATTTTTATTTAAAGGTCGGATGAGGTTCGATATTGAAAGGGAGGATTTACCCCTTTTACCTTTTTTTTAATACAATGTATTTTAGTCAAAATATGGGCTCAATTAGTAATAATATAAAAATTTGTCCAACTTGTTTTGGAGAAAATAAATAAGTAATTGTTGCTCTCATTGTCATATACCATTTTCTGCTGAAATAATTTTGGTTTTGAATCTCAATTACCATGTTGATATATAATTTGTTGTTACCCATGATTCTTCCTATGGACTTGTCAAGTAAATAGTATCTCGCCTAATTTTATATTCATCTCCATAATAACTCAAAATTAACATTTTTGATATTTCTGATTTTGTAGAAATTGTGAAAATGGAGAAAACTGTGTTCACCTCTTCTTTGGAGATCAAGGGGATATGCTGACCAAGCCTTTCATAGATGTTTGCGAACTGATATTGCCTATTCAAGGTGTGGTGGGTAGCATTCGTGGGTAGCAGGTGCGATGGAGGAAATGAAAAAAATGAGGTGCGCAGCCCCGGGACTCCCGATTTGAGAATATGACGGTAATTTGAATATTCTAGACTTAGGCTTAAAAATATTGCG
The DNA here is from genome assembly GCA_949130495.1 of Sambucus nigra. Taxonomy (NCBI): domain Eukaryota; kingdom Viridiplantae; phylum Streptophyta; class Magnoliopsida; order Dipsacales; family Adoxaceae; genus Sambucus; species Sambucus nigra. The sequence goes on along the minus strand of OX422220.1, from coordinate 446,524,229 downwards.
TTAGTGGGGGAAAACCCGAAACAGCCCCTGAGCGGCCCCGTGGGTGGCACCAACACCTTCCACGGTACCAATGTGACTCGTAAGAACTGACTGCGCAGCCGCAGGACTCCCGGTTTGAGAATACGACGGTAATTTGAATATTTTTAGACTTTTGCAAAACATGGCGTTAGTGGGTGAAAACCCGAAACAACCCCCGAACGGCTCCGTGGGTGGCACCAACACCTCCCACGGGACCAATGTAACTCGTAGGAACTGACCGTGCAGCCGCGGTACTGCCAGTTTGAGAAGACAATGGTAATTTGCATATTTCTAGACTTAGGCTTAAAAACATGGCTTTAGTAAATGAAAACCCGAAATAGCCCTCGAACGGCCCCGTGGGTGGAACCAAGACCTCCCACGGGACCAATGTGACTCGTAGGAACAGACCGCGCAGCCACGAGACTCCCGATTTGAGGATACGATGGTAATTTATATATTTCTAGACTTAGTCTTAAAAACATGGCTTTAGAGGGGAAAAACTAGAAACGACCCCCGAACGGCCCCGTGGGTGGCACCAACACCTCCCACGGGACCAATGTAACTCGTGGGAACTGACCGCGCAGCCGCGGGACTCCCGGTTTGAGAATACGATGGTAATTTGCATAATTCTTTACTTAGGCTTAAAAACATGGTGTTAGTGGGTGAAAACCCAAAACAACCCCCGAACGGCCCCGTGGGTGGCACCAACACCTCCCACGGGACCAATGTAACTCGTAGGAACTGATCGCGCAGTCACGGGACTCCCGGCTTGAGAATACGACGGTAATTTGAATATTTCTAGACTTAGGCTTAAAAACATGGCTTTAGAGGGTGAAAACCCGAAACATCCCCCGAACGGCCTCGTGGGTGGCACCAACACCTCCCACGGGACCAATGTGACTGGGAGGAACTGACCGCGCAGCCGCGGGACTCCCAATTTGAGAATATGATAGTAATTTAAATATTTCTAGACTTAGGCTTAAAAACATGACTTTAGAGGGTGAAAACCCGAAACAGCCCCCGAACGGCCCCGTGGGTGGCACCAACACCTCCCACGGGACCAATGTGACTGGGAGGAACTGATCGCACAGCCGCGGGACTCCTGATTTGAGAATACGGTGATAATTTACATATTTCTAGACTTAGGCTTAAAAACTTGGTGTTAGTGGGGGAAAATCTGAAACAACCCCCGAACGGCTCCGTGGGTGGCACCAACACCTCCCACGGGACCAATGTGACTCGTAGGAACTGATTGCGCAGTTGCGGGACTCCCAGTTTGGGAATACGATGGTAATTTGCATATTTCTAGACTTAGGGCTAAAAACATGGCATTAGTGGGCGAAAACCTGAAACAGCCCCCGTACGACCCCGTGTGTTGCACCAACACCTCCCACGGGACCAAAGTAACTCGTAGCAACTGTTCACGCAGTCGTGGGACTCTCGGTTTGTGAATACGACGGTAATTTGAATATTTTTATACTTAGACTTAAAAACATTGATATGTTGATAATTTTAACTCATATATGCAATTTTTTAGCTTGATTAAATTTTTTGTAAAACTAATTGGTTACTGATATTTTTTTTTGTATCCTATCATTTGTAGGATTTTTTCACGTGGAACAAATGAAGGAGACAATGGTTTACAACATGAAGATTATGTTTTTTATGTGTTACAGCCGTGCGGGCTTTTATTGTTTAGTTTTATGGCCGTGCGGGCTTTTATTATTTAGTTTTATGGCCGTGCGGGCTTTTATAAGTTGATTGTTGAATTTTATGGCCGTGCGGGCTTTATAATAAGCAGATTTTACATTTACAGGGTTTGGAATGTCAAGAAAATAGAGAAAGGTCTGCCCAATTTTTTTTTGGTCTGTGAATTATTAAGAGTTGTAATATTTTTAAGTTTGTATATATATTTGTTTATTAACAACGTTCTCGATTCGCAATTTGTTTTATTGTTTTATCAATAATAAATATTTGTAACACCTCGTACGCGTCCAACGTTACACGTAGCAACCGACGGTGGACTCACAGGACCCCCAATTTTAGGATTTGACCAAAAAAATATATTTTTTAAAAAATTATAGTTAAATATGTCCATGACCATTTTTATTTTTTTCGTCGCCCATAAAAATGGTCGCGGCTAAAGTCCGCGACCTTTTTTTTTTCTTTTTTTTCGTCACGGCTGTGGGTCGCGGCCCAAGTCCGCGACCAATTTGTCACGGTTGTGGGTCACAGACTTGGGTTGCGACCATTTTTTTTGGTCACGGATATGGGTCGCGGACTTTGGCCGTGACCAATTTGTCACGGTTGTGGGTCACGGATGAGGGCCGCGACCATTTTTTTAATTTTTTTTTGTCACGGTCGTGGGTCACGGACTTTAGCCGCGACCAATTTGTCATGATTATGGGTCACGGACGAGGACCGCAACCCGTCACGGCATGGGTCACGGTCCAAGTCCACGACCCATAGTTTTGGTCAGGGATTTTGGCTGTGACCACTCGCCAGTTTTGGTGTAATGTTAACAGATGAACTCATTCGAGTACGTGTATGTTTGGCGAAGTCTAGTTTAAATTTTTTCACAAGATCTTTCACATACTTAGTTCGGGAAAAAATACTGCTATTGAGCTGACGCATTTGAAGATATAGGAAGTATGTAAGATCTCTGACCATACTCATCTCAAATTCATTTTTCATTTCTTTCGAGAAGAGTTTGGTATATCTATCAGACTATCACATGTGGATCTATAAACAATGTCATCAACATACACTTCGACAACTACTATTGTATTCTCATCTCAACGAATAAATAATGTCATATATATTCCCCCTTTCAAAAAGCCGTGAGTAAGGAGATAATAATTAAGACTCTCATACTAAGCACGGTGTGCTTGCTTCAAACCATATAGATCTTTGTTTAAATAAAAGACATGATAGGATACTCAGGGTCCTCAAACCCTTTCGATTGTTCCATATAGACTTCCTCCTGAAGGATGCCATTTATAAAGGAACTTTTGACATCAATTTGATAAAGTTTTAACTTAAGATGGCATGCTATGGCTAGTAAGAGATGAACGGACTCTAACGTAGCAACTAAAGCAAAAGTCTCGTCAAAGTCAACACCTTCTATTTGGGTATATCCTTGGGCAACTAACCCAGATTTATTATGAACAATGACACCAATTTCATCCAATTTATTTTTAAAAATCCATTTGGTACCAATGACGTTAGTATCACTAGGCCGAGGAACTAATTCCCAAACATCATTTTTCTAATATTAAAGCAACTCTTCTTGCATGGCATTCATCCAATATTCATCTTTTAGTGCTTCTTTTGAATTTTTAGGTTCGATTTTAGAGGTATAACACAAATAAGTAACTTCATTTTCTAATTGCGCCCTAGTCTTGACACCTAATTCGAGACTCCAAATAATTTTGGAGGGGTCATGACTTTTACAAACCCAGGGAGATGGATCTTTTTTCTCAATTATGTGGCCCACTGATTCATTATGAGACTCAATGTTTTCAACATTGGGAGGTGCATCACATTCATAAGAGAAATCTTACTCATCATCAACAAATGTAGCTGGAGCATCATCTTTTATGACAACATTTATCGATTCCATAACTGTGATACTCCGCTTATTAAAATAAGAGGTGGCCAGCCCGATAGTCCAATAAATACATGAATCATAAATGGTCCATTCTTAGCATCACAATCACAAAAATAATAGTACGAGACAACCACCAATTATTTTAAATAAAAACGGATGTAAAATAATTTTGCAAAGTAGATAAAACAATTTTGACAATTCATTTATAACACAAGGTGGATACAAGTAAAGGCATGTACAAGTTTAACAACCATTCTACAAAACATAACCGAATAAGTTGTCGATCAACTGGCTAATACAAAAGATTTACATAAAGTATAACAAGTATGAATAATAACTGGGGCAACACGCCCGAACATACAGACGGATCTTAACAAGATTATACAAAATATTGATGCGTTTATTTAAAAATCCTACAACATCCGCAAAAATGCTGTATCTCCTTGACACTGGGAAGGAAGGATCAACAAGGGCGTCCTTACGGTAGAGCACCTGAGCATATATATAAGAACCACACAAGAAAGATAAATACAAATGGGACATGGCCCGGTTTGATATAATATACGTGTGAATAAAGTGCATAACAGTTATGAATACTAACATCTTAAACAGGTTAAGTTCGCTCTGCAATATAAGAATCATCCTCACCCCTCATCTAGGTTCACATCCTAGCGCCATACCATTCATTTACTTAAACTACTCATTAATTTAAGAGAGATATCTAAATTCCATTTTAACATGCTTGAATTACAAGCTCATAAATATAACTTCATAAGTCCAATTGTCCTTGGGGAACATATGGCATACAGTTGATTTATAAATGCATTAGCCATTTATGAAATGCCACATTCGTGAGAATAGTTACAATCAAAATATAACCATTCTAAGACTATCCTACCGGGAGTCACACCACTAGATGCGCCCCTAAATGCTATCATCTTCCAGGGCCTATAACCAAGACCACCTGAGCATCCTAAATCGCGTCGCGTGGGAAGTGTCCATATACCTTCGACAGTGAGTCATAACCATACCCGAAATTATCCCACTTAGAATAAAATAACAACACAATGTAACCACCGGTACTATGGTCGAGTCCTATATTCTCCTTACATTCACTAGCCAGGGGATTTACTTCATTCGCATAACTTCCCTTATGATAGCATTTAAAGAGGTATGTATATGCAAGCCATAAATCATAATATATGTTAATTTAAAATGTACATTTATTATATCCGGAACTATATGTGCCTAACGACATAAACTATAAAGTTTAATTACCCCCATATTAGCCTCTGAGAGTTCACGACAACACTATAAGATACCAAGTGTAATTTTCCTCATAGTAGTCTCTAAAAGTCCAAAACAATACCACCTAACTCTCCCCTAGTCCTAAACTAGACTACTAGATGAAAAAGACACTAACTTCCATTAATTAATTAATCCCCGACATAAGCCCGAACACTCCCTTTATAACCTAGGGTGTTACTTCCCCTAATACAAGACCCTAATACTCTTTATTACTTCATATAAGAAGGTTCCTAAGCCTCAAACCTTAAAAGGAAAGAGTAGAAGAAAATACTAATTTTTGGGTTAAAAACAGGGTACTGATCGACCGACCCTTGACCCCCGATCGATTGTGGTTTTGAAATTGGCCTTGCGAGAAAATAAGTAAGCTTTTCCCTTTAGGCCCGGTCGATCGGCTTCCTGGCAGCGATCAACAGGTCGCACCGTATCCATCGGCTATTCCCTATTTTTTCTTAAAAAACCTAAACCTCCAAACCTATTTTCTTCCACTTTTCTCAACATCATCATCTAATAACTTCACCAAATCATTCTTACACAACAACTAACTAATATATCCAACTCAAGTCATATCTAAATCAAAGTCTAAAGGTTTAAACACCAAAATCATCAAAACCCATTAATGGCTAAAACTCAAGAACACAGCTATAAATACAAATTATTCACACTCAATCATACATACTTGCAAGTTAGAAACTTTCCTCAAGATTGTAGCCTCGGATTCTTGCACGTTGAAACGATTCCAAGCTAAATATAGCAAATCTCTTCTTTCTCTCCTCTTTCTCCCAACTATCTCTTCTCTCTAACTCTATTTAGGTTTAGAAACATAAATGAGAAATAAATGTTCTTGCAAGACTAAAATACCCAAATACATTAAGTTTAATCATTTAAATGCTACTACACAATTAAAATGACTCGTAACATCATAATTAAGTTATAACTAGTCGAAAGTACCCCCGGAGCTCGAAAAGGCAATTGGTACTTATTTTGACTATCTCAACCATTTTCGGACTAACCGTGCCCTCTAAACTGGCATCCGGGATAACATACATTAATTCATGTTCCAACATCATATTAACTCATTAATAATAATCCGATTGGAATATAAGTCATAACTGTCGCTTAAAGCACAACGACACAATATAACAAAATGTTATACTATTTACATTCGCTTAAGAGTAAATATGCCCAACTCAGTAAATATTATTTCTTAAATCACTTAAAGAAATATTTACTTTAATTTCTTTTATTTTGTATAATTAACCTGCAAGGTAAATTAATATAAAGATAATTACTCATAAATAAGGGGTATTACATACTCCCCCCCCCCCCACAAGGGAATTTTGCCCTCAAAATTTAGGTGTACCTTGTAAAAAGAGGTGTGGGTACTTCTCTCGAATATCGTCCTCTCGTTCCCATGTTGATTCCTCGGCATTTTGGTGTCCCCACTGGACTCAGACCAAGGGCAACACCTTCGACCTTAGCCTACACTCTCCGTGATCTAAAATAACAACCGGTTGTTCCTCATATGAAATATATGGTTGTAACTCGATATCATCCAAAAGAATATGCCAATGAGCTCCCTCGCACCTTTTATACTTCTTCAAAGATGAAAAATAGAACACGTCATGGATTTGTTGTAGGCGTTCTGGTAAAGCAAACCGATATGCTACGAGGTATGCCTTTGCAATAACGGAAAAAAGGGCCTATGTAGCGCGACGTAAGTTTGCCTTTCTTCCCGAATCACATTACACCCATCATAGGGGATACCCGAACTAAAAATTGATCCCCCACTTCCAATTCCACATGCCTCCGATTCACGTCGATATAGATCTTCTGACAATCTTGTGCGATTCGTATATGATTTTGAATAAGCTCAATCTTCAAAGAGGTATCTTGGATCATTTCAGGTCCAAGGAGCTTATTGTCTCCTACTTCCAATCAACAAGCAAGTGGTCTACATGGCTGACCATACAATGCCATACCTATCATGAATTGGTACAAATTATTGTATGCAATTTCGACCAATGGACAGTATTGCTCCCATCATCCTTTAAAGTCAAGTATGCACATTCTAAGCATATCTTCTAACATTTGGTTGACTCTCTCCATTTTCCCATCATTTTATGGGTGGTAGGAGGTACTCAACTTCAATTCGGTCCCCACCACCTCTTGGAAAATTTGCTAAGAATGGGACACAAAAATCTTCTCTCGGTCTGAGACTATATTGATAGTCACCCCATGGAGTTTCACAATCTCCGCAATAAAGAGATGGGCGTAACGTGACGTATTATAATCCGTCTGCACTGGTAAGAAGTGTGCCGATTTGGTCAAATGAGTGACAATAACCCAAATAGAATCATGACCCCTTTGTGACGTCGACAATCCCGTGATGAAGTCCATTGAGATACTCTCCCATTTCCACACCGTTATTTCTAATGGTTGCAACAACCTAGTCGGTCGCTGATGGTCCACCTTCACCAATTGACAAGTGGCGCATTGGGAAACAAATTTCGAGACGTCCCTTTTCATACCCGCCCACCAATACTGACGGCGCATATCTTGGTACATTTTGCCCCCACCTGGGTATACTGCAAATCTTGATCCATGATATTCTGTCATGATGGCGTGTCTCAAGTATCCTTCGTCCGGGACTATAAGTCTTCCGTGGAAACGTAACCCACCCTTAGAACTAATAGAGTAGGACTCCGCTCCCTCGGTAAAAAATTGACGTACCCGGTCTTAGCAATCCTTATCCCCTCCTTGCACTTTTACGACTCGCATCATAATAGCTGGCATAACGGTCAATACTGACATGAAAGCTCTGGGTATAGCATCATCTTGGCTGAGTTCTTTCCACTTGGCTTTCCACACATTTGCTATCTCCCCCACGGGTTTACGACTCAGCGTATCAGCTACTACATTTTCATTGCCTGGGTGATAATGAATATTGAATTGATAGTCCTTTACGAAATCCAACCACTAATTTTGTCGCATATTTAGATCTTTTTACGAGAACAAATATTGCAACGATTTGTGGTCCGTAAAAAGACTAAATTTCTCACCCAGGAGGTAATGCCTCCATATCTTCAAAGCAAACACCACTGCGGAAAGCTCCAGATCATGCACATGATAATTCTTCTCATGGGGCCTAAGCTTGCGAGACGCATATGTAATGGCCCTATGTTCCTGTTGTAACACCCCCCCTAATCCTTGTAGAAACGCATCTGTGAAAACAAAATAGTCTACTCCCAATCTTGGCAATGCTAGTATAGGAGCAGAAGTTAACTTGTCGTTTTATTCATCGAAAGCTAGCTGATAAGAATCGTCCCACACAAATCGTACCCCCTTATGGGTCAAGTTCGTCAAAGGTTCAACAATTTTTGAAAAACCCTTAATGAAACAACGATAATAACCCGCTAAACCGAGAAAACTACGGATCACCGTTGGCATCGTGGGTTTTGCCCCATTCCCTCACTGCGGTAACTTTGCTCGGGTCCACAAAAATACCCTCAACCGTCATAATATGCCCACAAAACTTTGCTTCCTGCAACCAGAAACCACATTTATCGAACTTGGCATAAAGTTGATGATCCCGTAGTGTCTACAAGACCAATCGTAGGTGTTCAGCATGATCAACTTCAACCCGAGAATAGATTAGAATTTCGTTAATAAGCATTATGAAAAAGTGGTCTAGGATGTCCGAAAATACTCGATTCATAAGGTTCATAAATACGACAGGAACATTGTTTAGCCCAAAAGGCATGACCAAAAATTCATAAGACCCATGCCTGGTCAAGAATGCGATTTTCGACACGTCCTGCTCTCGAATTCACAGTTGATGATACCCAGTCCTCAAATCTATTTTAGAGAAGTACAATGCTCCCCTTAATTGATCAAATAAATCATCGATTCGAGGTAACAGGTATTTATACCTGATGGTTACCTTATTTAAATCACGGTAATTGATGCACAACCGAAGGGAACCATCTCTCTTCCTCACAAATAACACTGGAGCATCCTATGGCGACGTACTATGCCGAATGAACCCTTGCCCCAACAGTTGCTGAATTTGATCCCTTAATTCCCTCAATTCTAAAGGAGCCATACGATATGGAGCTCTCACAATCGGCTTGGTTCTTGGAGCTAAGTCAATTACAAACTCAATCTCACGACTTAGAGGTAAGCTCGGGAATTCTTAAAAAATATCCTCAAATTATCTAAGAAAAGGAATCGAATCTAGAGAAATAAATACTTCTCGTGAAGTCTCCTCCTCAATACAATAGAAATGTGTGCTCGAACCTCCATCCAAAAGAGGCATAGACACTAAAAACATTTCTTGCCCCGGAATGGCAAAGACTATGCTCCTCCCATAACAATTTACCATGGCTCGGTATTTCACTAACGAGTCCATACCCAAAATAATATCATACCCGACCATGTTCCGGATGAGTAAATTGACCTCAAAATGCAAATTACCAAGGTCTATTCCTACTCCTTTACAAATAAAAAGTATAAGAAAACCATCACCCATAGAAGACTCCACACTAGTAAATGTACTCTCGACAGACTTAATCAGCCCCGTCGAATGAGCAAAATGCCCAGCAATAAATGAGTGCATCACGCCCGTATCAAATAACACTCGACCCATATACCCGTGAATGGGAAACTTACCCTCTATAGCTGGTGGTGCAGGCGGTGCTGAAGGAAACAAAGCATCCTGAATATTATACATACGCCCATACTGAAGTTGTCCCTATTGTAGAGGGACGACTAGAATAGGTGCTGGAGGTTGTGGATGTGCCTGCCGATTCTGAGGACCTCTAGGAAACTGTCCCCCAATCAACTGTGGACAAGCTCTCTTAAAGTGACCCTGTTCACCACACTGAAAATAACGACCCATAAATTTTTTTAAATATCAACCCGATTGTTGTTCTGAAACTGCCCCGTACCTTGGCCCTGATGGCCTCAACCTCCATTATTCCCTCTTCCTTCTTGGCCCTGTTGGCCTAACCGTTGCTGCTGCTAAGAACCCTGACCGTGCCTAAAACCACCTCTGCCAAAGTTAAAACCTCCAAAACGTTGCTTCTTAACTGAGTCCCTTTGCTATGGGTCCCGCTCTTTCTGTTTATTTCCATACTGTTGTGGTGGGTGTAGTGCTCCAGCTACACCATTTCCTCCTTGTCTACTAGATTGACTTGAATCTCCAATCTTCTTACTCCCCTTCAAGTGAAGGGGGTGATCTTGGCAATGGAGTAAAGAGGCATTCATAACATCGCCAAATGTTTGCAAAGACGGGTTTCCCAAAAGGTGCTTCCTTATCCTCCAATTCAAAACCCCGATAAATTTTGAAATCCTCTTTTCTTCTGGAATGAATTCTTCTTGCACAAAGTTTGCTAAACGAATAAATTCCTCTTCATATTCCGCCACTGATCGCTCCCCTTGAACAACATTCTGAAGCTTCCTTCGCATCTCCTTCTGGACAGCTGAAGGAAAATACTTTCGGTTAAACAAAACCAAAAATTCTGAGATAGTCATGGTATCCCTCTGTTTCGGAGTAGTCACCGACTCCCATCATTGCAGGGATTATCCTACCAGTTTAAAAGTGGTGAGAATCTATTTTCTCTCCCCGCTACATTCCACCATTCAAAGTGGCGTTGCATATCTTTCTTCCATTAATTTGCCACAATCACATTAGTGCCACCCTGAAATTCTGGAGGGTGACCTTTCAGGAAGGATTCTCTAACTCGTTCCCATGCGGAGGGTCCCGTATGGGTGTAAAATATGACGTTGTGTGATAATTGATTAAATTCGCAAATATCCAATTTGGCACACTTATTTAATTAGAGTTTTTTTTGAAATCAAATTAATTCATCCCCTAAACATGCAACTACGTGTGTGCATATGTCAAATCATAAATAAGATATAGCATGCGACACAAAATTTCTGGAAAAAATCCCCGAAGGGAAAAACCATTTATTTCACTATAATTTTGTAAATCACAACTTACACGGATTACAATGAAATAATTTGACACGCGAATACCCGCAGGCGTCGGTCGGCGTCGTCAGCAATGGAACAACCGCGACTACTCCACAAGAACACGCAATTCTATCTTCATCAAAGATCCACACGTAGAGAACCTCAATGACCCCAGTCTTCGATTAACACCAAGAACGGTACCAAAATCTGCAGCATAATATTTCAGAAAAATATGTTTTGGGTTCCACAAAACAATTCATAAAAAGTAGTTGGGATTATGAATTAAATGGACAAAAGTTTTGGACCCTTAAAAGTGAGACGAAGGCACTCTGAAAAATTATAGAACACAAATAATTTTTTTCTTTTTGGAATATGTTTTGTCAAAACAAAACTTTTCTTCTCTATCTTTAAATTGTACGTGCTTGGTCTTTTTATAGGAAGGATTGAGTTACAGAGATAAATATTAGCACGCAGGATAGCCAAAAAGAAAGGCGTAAGACTTTTAAACACATAGATGCGTAAAAGCCATAAAAAGTAGAAGTGCCATTTCTTTTGTAACTTTTGTTTTAAAAACTTCACCACCTGCCGAGAATATCATAAAAAAAACTCCTCCTTTTTTTTATGTGGCCTCTACTTGTTAGGAAGAAAAAAACATTTTTTCTTTAAGGCTTTTGAAAACATCTGAACCGAAACCACCTGCTTCCCTCATTTTTTTTTATTTAAACCAAAAACTCCATTGTGATTATTTAAAACAAATTCTTTAAATTCCAACACATTTTTTGATTTTTTTAAAAAACTTTTGTTTCGATTTTTTTGTTGTTAAATAAAAGTTCTTTTATTAAAAAAAAATTTCTAACTATATTTTTTTAAAAAAAATCCCAACACTTTAAATATATAAAATGCACATGGAACTTTAAACATATTTTTACCAAAATTATATCGATAGTGCTTGAATGTTGAAGAGCACTTTGTAATTTGGATCCGGAGTTTGTAGATGATAGCATCCTCGATTTGTTGTTGACTTGTAGCGGTATACGACATAATAAATTGTGACGTACATTCAAGCCTATTCCTTTGTGGCTGGCCCCAGTGCTTAACGTCAGGTTGCCTCCACATATGAAAAGTAAGCTAGCCGTATTAGCTCATCAACTCGCCTTAACGCACCCTCACTATATAGGTCCAGACTTGCGTACGGTATCACTTGCCTAACAGCTGCCAAAAGCGGAAGCTTCAATGTTGACGGGCTTATTGTCTCCTTTCTAAAGGGAAAAGAAGAGATGCCCCCCTATCACTTAAAGGCAGTCGCTAACCGTTGCGCCTTCCCTTCCGCTTACACCATTTCTTTGGGTCCCCCTACTACAAGGCATTTTCAAGATCTTTCTAAGGCTTTTCGTATGAAGTTGGCCTGGTCAATAAGAGGGAGTCAGACTTTGGACTTCATTTTTCAAAAGAAAGTATCTGAAAGCCCCTATGGTTTTCTGCTTCCAAACCTGGTTGTCACGCACTTTCAGCGGCTTAGTTTTTTTTAAGTCCTTGCTTTGTCTGACGGTTGCGTTTTCAGTATGCTTCTTCTCATTACGTGTAATCAGGCTTCCTTTTAGAAGCTTTTCTATTTCTATGCCGGTACAAAATAAAAAAATCCGAATTATTAATCACAAGAATGACCTATACAAATCTACCCTCCCAAGACAATCATCGAAAGATTAAATGACAAGTCTACAAACTTTCAAACTTTGCTTCAACAATCAATATTTTCAAAACTCCAAGCTTTTCTCATCAGGGTTTGCAACAATTTGATCTTAAATCTTCGTACCTACACACATGAGATAAAGCAACAAACCTCATGACGTATTGAGTTTGAAATGATATAACCATAATCAATGTTAGCACAATCGAATCTCCCCTATACTAAAACTCCCCCATAATATCATAATTCATTCTCCCCTCTTCTTATTTGTCTGAAATAGACAAGGAAAAGAATAAATCTCTTAAAGTAAATCGGGGTGTCACGGTAACCAAGCAAACAAACTATTTTTAAATTTTTTATACAAAAAAATGATGTTTCAAAAAAACGCACGCCATGAATTTATACTAAGATGACCAAATCATGGAAACGGAATGAATGGGTGTGAACAAATTCTATAGGAAAATCAACTCAATCATATCATTTGTGCAAGATGATTAGTGTACTCCTAACAAATGAACATAAAAAATAGTCATTTGGTGTAAAATTGTTGAATTTAGATGACATCGTCTTAAATCAAAATCAACAAATCAAAGTCAGAGTGATTTCCACACCAATAACGTCCAAAACTATTCAGCAATCTTTCAAGACTTTCAAGGACGTGTAAACGCATTTTAGTTTTCCATCCAAACTCCCTCATATATATTTTCTTTTTAGAGGTGTATAAACTAAATTCTCAAACTTTGGAGAATTAGTGCAAAAGCCTAATTGGCACATAATTGACATGAATTTATTTTTATTGACATTCAATATTTTTGGGATGTTTTAAACCTCTTTGGACCCCGGATGATTAAAATTCCTAAATTTTTTAGGTCCAATTTAAACGGTGGCTTAATCGCAAAGGATATATAAGTACCTTTCGTAGCCCTTCACCGTGTATAAAATTCACACAAATTTACGGCACAACGGTAAAAACAGGCACACCTTTATTATCTTGGTTTATTGCATTTGGTTCATTGTAATAAACATAATTGAGATGAAAAGACGTAACCAACATGTGATTTGTAAAGAACAAACATCAAACAAATTCGTGTATGTGTGCAATAAAGGACAAAGTGAGTCAAACTTGTAGGTAGCAACACTATAGCAACTCAAAGACTCCAAACTTTGTAAAGCACATGAATGACACAACATATTATCTCAAATAACTATCAAACAGTCACATGGATATGGCATGAAGTTGAGACTTGGTCGTCGTAAGTGTCCATCCATAAACGGTGTAAACAAAATACAAAACTCTTTTTGAATTTTTCAAAAAATTTATCAAAATAAAATCTTTTTGCATTTTTCAAAAATTTTCAAAAAAAATGAAAAACATACAAAAATGATACATAATTGCAATAGGAAAATAATGTCATCATGGAAAACATCCTATGCTAGTAAACAAGTCAAACCTCAATCGTTAGGTGCGGAGGGGTTTTCCAAAGGTGGTGCCAACTTATGAAAAACCTCCATTAAATTTTGTGAAGTTTTGACCAAAAACTTAACTTGCTCACCTAAATGTGCAAACTCTCTGATGTAGTCTCTAGTAGCATGTAAATAGTCATGTGTGGGTGCATGTGTGTCAGAAACACGTATAGTAGAAAAACGTGACACATTGCCCAACTTAAAGAAAAATTCCCTAAGGTGTTCTCTCCTTTTGCAATGAGAACAAACATATATAGGCCTAGGAACACCTTTCTCAAAAACTCTAGGACACGCTCTCCTAATAGTATTGGGAGGCCTAGGTGGGTTAATTTTTAGGCCATGTGAATCTGTCACTAAAGTGGAAATCGGCTCGGGTGCGACAAAAGAAGTGGAAGCACCGTCATGACCTTTTTCTATCCCGTCAACTCTACCCTTATCAGAAATAAGAACCACCTTTTCAACCTTCTTAGGTGCGTTCTCAAAATTGACTTTGACCTCCCTGGCACGTTCGAGATCACTCTCGAGTTAGGATACACGTGTCGTCAGACTAGACACCGTGTCGGTCAAATCACATTTTTCCTTTCTTAAAACCTCATTATCTCTCTCCAAATCTAACACATGATGACCTAAATCCCTATTACACTTCTTTGATTTCAAGGTCTCAGTGTACAAATATCTAAACGCTTTTTGTAGCTCACTTTTATCTCCACTTTCACTCTCGCTTTCTCCCTCACTTGAAGCGCTCAAATCATCACTATCGCATTCGTGTGCACTATTGAGGGACAAAGTGGGTGTGCTCACACGACTTGAAAAAGCTAAAAACTTCTCACCACTAGTCTCATCACCCTCACCTTCACCACTATCACTACGTGTGGCGGACATGGCTACTTTCATTCCTTTCTCTCTAAGCCACGTAGGACACTCAAACGACTTATGCCCCTTACCCCCACATTTAAAATAAGTCACTTTCTCAAAATCCTCCTCACACTCCTGATCTGAGTCATTATCTTTTTCCCTCTCATCGCTTTATTTGGCCTTTCCTTTCTTTTTATTTTTCTTAAAAAATATCTTTTTATTGGAAGAATTTTCATTAGAAATTTTGAGAAACTTTTTGAATTTTTTTACAAGTAAGGCCAAATCATCAAAGTCTCCCTTAGAATCGGACTCATAAACTTTTTCTTTCTTTTTCTTAAAATGAGTCTTTAAAGCAACGCCTTTATCCTTAACCTTAATGGTTTGGGGAAACATGTCAATCTCATAGGTTTGAAGATCTCCTACAAGTTCTTCCAATTTAAGTGGTTTCAAATTTTCCAAAGAGTTTAAAACTGAGACTTTAGGAATAAAACGTTTTGGGAGATATCTCAAAATCTTTTTAACGACACGCGTGTTATCAATCACCTCACCCAAATTAAAACTGTTGTTTATACTGTCTGACAAACGTGCATAAAAATCATCAAAGCATTCAAACTCAAACATGGTGATAGTCTCAAATTAGGTGGTCAAATTTTATAATTTTGATTCTTTAACCGCGTTCGTACCCTTATGTGCCAATTTCAAAACAGCCCAAGCCTCTTTAGATGTGGTACACGTCATAATTCGGCGAAACTCATCAGGCGTGACGGCTCCAGAAATAACACTCAGTCCACGAGAATTAAAATTCGACATTTTAAAATCGTTCTCAGTCCAATCTGACACATGTTTTAAAGAAGTGATATTTTCAACGGTGACAGCGGGAGGATTCCATCCATTTTCGCAAAGCAACCAAACACGCTCGCCAATGGCTTATAAACTAGATTTTATGCGAGCATTCCAATAGGAATAATTATTCTCATAGAAAATAGGCACCTTATTAAATGAATGTTCCAGTGGGAAAATTGCGATTTTTCACAAAATTGATTTAAAAAAAAATCAATATTACACAATTTTGCGGAAAATAGGAATACGCGATAAGTTAGCATAACCCGCTCTGATACCAATTTGTAAAATATGACGTTGTGTGATAATTGATTAAATTTGCAAATATCCAATTTGGCACACTTATTTAATTAGAGTCTATTTTTAAATCAAATTAATTCAGCCCCTAAACATGCAACTACGTGTGTGCATATGTCAAACCATAAATAAGATATAGCATGCGACACAAAATTTTCGAAAAAAATCCCCGAAGGGCAAAGCTATTTATTTCACTATAATTTTGTAAATCACAACTTACACGGATTACAATGAAATAATTTGACATGCGAATACCTGCAGGCATCGGCCGACGTCGTCAGTAATGGAACAACCACAGCTACTCCATAAGAACACGTAGTTCTATCTTCAGTAAAGATCCACACGCAACGAACCTCAATGACTGCAGTCTTCGATTAGCACCAAGAACGGTACCAAAATCTGCAGCATAATATTTCTGAAAAATATGTCTTGGGTTCAACAAAACAATTCATAAAAAGTAGTTGGGATTATGAATTAAATGGACAAAAGTTTTGAACCCTTAAAAGTGAGAAGAAGACACTCGGAAAAATTATAGAACACAAATAATTTTTTTCTTTTTGGAATGTGTTTTGTCAAAGCAAAACTTTTCTTCTCTATCTTTAAACTGTACGCGCTTGGCCTTTTTATAGGAAGGATTGAGTTACAGAGATAAATATTAGCATGTAGGATAGCCAAAAAGAAAGGCGTAAGACATTTAAACACATAGATGCGTAAAAGCCATAAAAAGTAGAAGTGCCGTTTCTTTTGTAACTTTTGTTTAAAAAACTTCACCACCTGCCGAGAATATCATAAAAAAAACTCCTCCTTTTTTTTATGTGGATGCTACTTGTTAGGAGGAAAAAACATTTTGCCTTTAAGGCTTTTGGAAACATCTGAACCGAAACCACCTGCTTCCCTCATTTTTTTTATTTAAACCAAAAACTCCATTGTGATTATTTAAAACAAATGCTTTAAATTCCAACACATTTTTTTTGATTTTTTAAAAAAACTTTTGTTTCCTTTTTTTGTTGTTAAATAAAAGTTCTTTTATTAAAAAAAAAGTTCTAACTATATTTAAAAAAAAAAAATCCCAACACTTTAAATATATAAAATGCACATGGAACTTTAAACATATTTTTACCAAAATTATCTCGATAGTGCTTGAATGTTGAAGAGCACTTTGTAATTTGGATCCAGAGTTTGTAGATGATAGCATCCTAGATTTGTTGTTGACTTGTAGCGGTATACAACATAATAAATTGTGACAGACATTGTCCTTACAATGGGATTGAACCTCTGGTGGGGCCGGTTGTTGGGCATGTGGAAGCTGTTGTGCCATAGCG
This sequence comes from Sambucus nigra, assembly GCA_949130495.1. NCBI lineage: Eukaryota > Viridiplantae > Streptophyta > Magnoliopsida > Dipsacales > Adoxaceae > Sambucus > Sambucus nigra. Next base: position 446,506,852 of record OX422220.1, on the reverse strand, counting down.
ATCATTGCAACGTTGACTTCCTGGGCAACAATATTAGCCACCTCCGCCGCATTTATCGTTCCTTGCGGTGGTAGGGGCTCTACTTTCTCTGCAACTCGATTCACCTTTGCTAGGTGACCTTTTCTAGGCGGCATATGAGACGAAAAGCAACTGAATCAGAATACAATTCAAACAATTTATCCTTGCAGAAGATCGCAAGCATGCACAAACTAAACAGTCCTAACAATAGGGCTCTATATCAAAGAACACTATGGTAGAACGTGATAAGTCCGCATACATCCTAAGGAATCTAGAACCTGATGCTCTGATACCATATGTGACACCCCGTTTATTAAAATAAGAGGTGGCCAGCCCGATATTCCAATAAATACAGGAATCATAGATGGTCCATTCTTAGCATCACTGTCACATAAATAACAGTACGAGACAACCACCAATTATTTTAAATAAAAACGAATGCCAAATAATTTGGCAAAGTAGATAGAACAATTTTGACAATTCATTTATAACAGAAGGTGGATACAAGTAAAGACATGTACTAGTTTAACAACCATTCTACAAAACATAACTGAATACGCTATCGGTCAATAGGCAAATACAAAAAATTTACATCAAGTATGAATAATAATTAGGGCAACACGCCCGAATATACAGACGGATCTTAACTAGATTATACCAAAGATTGATGCGTCTATTTTAAAATCCTACAACATCCGTAAAAATGTTGTATCTCCTTGACACTGGGAAGGAAGGTTCAACACAGGCGTCCTTGCGACGGAGCACCTGAGCATATATATAAGAACCACACTAGAAAGACAAATATAAATGGGTCAGGGCCCTGTTTGATATAATATACGTGTGAATAAAGTGCATAAAAGTTATGAATACTAACATCCTAAACAGATTAAGTTCGCTCTGCAATATAAGAATCAGACTCACCCCTCATCTAGGTTCACATCCTAGCGCCATACCATTCACTAACTTAAACTACTCATCAATTTAAGAGAGATAGCTAAATTCCATTTTAACAAGCTTGAAATGCAAACTCATAAAATACAACTTCATAAGTCCATTTGTCCTTGGGGAACATATGCCATATAGTTGATTTATAAATGCATTAGTCATTTATGAAATGACACATTCATGAGAATAGTTACAATTAAAATATAACCATTATAAGACCATCCTTCCGGGAGCCACCCCACTGGATGCGCCCCTAAATGCTATCATCTTCCAGGGCCTATAACCAAGACCACCTGATCACCCTAAATCGCTTCGCGTGGGAAGTGGCCATATACCTTCGACAATCAGTCATAACCATACCCGAAATTGCCTCACTTCGAATAAAACAACAACACAATGTAACCACCGATCCTATGGCCGAGGACTATATTCTCCCCGTATTCACTAGCCAGGGGATTTACCTCATTCGCGTAACTTCCCTTATTATAGCATTTAGAGATGTATGTATATGCAAGCCATAAATCACAAGATATGACAATTTAAAAGGTACATTTATTATATCAGGAACCATATGTGCCTAAAGATATAAACTACAAAGTTTAATTACCCCCATACTAGCCTCCGAGAGTTCACGACAACACTATAAGCTACCAAATGTAATTTTTCTCATACTAGTCTCTAAAAGTCCAAAACAATACCACCCAACTCCCCCTAGTCCTAAACTAGCCTACTAGATGAAAAAGACACTAACTTCCATTAATGAATTAATCCCCGACATAAGCCCGAACACTCCCTTTCAAACCTAGGGTGTTACTTCCCCTAATACAAGACCCTAATACTCTTTATTACCTCATATAAGAAGGTTTCTAAGCCTCAAACCTTAAAAGGAAAGAGTAGAAGAAAATACTAATTTTTGGGGTTAAAAACAGGGTACCGATCGACTGGCCCCTGACCCCCGGTCGATCGCGATATTGAAATTGGCCTTGCGACAAAAGTAGTAGGCTTTTCCTTTTTGGCCCGGTCGACCGACTTCCTGGCCACGACCGATCAGTCGCATCAGATCCATCGGCCATTCCCCATTTTTTCTTACAAAACCTAAACCTGCAAACCTATTTTCTTCCACTTCTCTCAACATCATCATTTAATAACTTCACCAGATCATTCTTACACAACAACTAACTAATATATCCAACTCAAATCATATCTAAATCAAAGTCTGAAGGTTTAGACACCAAAATCATCAAAACCCATTAATGGTTAAATCTCAAGAACACAACTATAAATACAAATTATTCACACTCAATCATACATAATTGCAAGTTAGAAACTTACCTCAAGATTGTAGCCTCGGATTCTTGCTCGTTGAAACGATTCCAAGCCAAAAATAGAAAATCACTTATTTCTCTCCTCTTTCTCCCAATCTCTCTAACTCTCTTTAAGTTTAGAAACATAAATGAGAAATAAATGTTCTTGCAAGACTAAAATACCCAAATACATTAAGTTTAATCATTTAAATGCTACTACACAATTAAAATGACTCGTAACATCATAATTAAGTTATAACTAGTCGAAAGTACCCCTGGAGCCCAAAAACACAATTGGTACTTATTTTGACTATCTCAACCATTTTTGGACTAACCGTGCCCTCTAAACTGACATCCCGAATAACATTCATTAATTCATGTTCCAACATCATATTAACTCATTAATAATAATCCGATTGGAATATAAGTAAAAACCGCCGCTTAATGCACAACGACACAGTATAAAAAAATGTTATACTATTTACATTCGCTTAACAGTAAATATGCACGACTCAGTAAATATTATTTCTTAAATCACTTAAAGAAATATTTACTTCAATTTCTTTTATTTTATATAATTTACCCGCAAGTTAAATTAATATAAAGATAATTACTTATAAATAAGGGGTATTACAATAACTTTAGAAATCACAAAGTTGTAAACTCTGAAAGATCTACTATTTTGTGAATACCCTAGGAAAATACCTTCCTGACTCCTCAAGTCAAATTTACCTAGAAGCTCTCTATCCCTAAGTATATGACAAGGATTTCGAAAGACTCTAAAATAGGCTAGGTTGTGTTTCTTGCCTATCCACAATTCATATGGAGTTTTATTAGTATTGGGATGAAAGTATACCCTATTCACGGTGTGGCAAGAGATGCTTACCGCTTCCGCCCAAAACCTATGAGGTACTTTCTTACCAAGGAGCATGGACCTTGCCATTTCTTGGATCATTCGATTCTTTCTCTCAACTATACCCTTTTTTTGTGGAGTTCGAAAGACAGAATTGATACTGAATTCTAACTTCATCACAAAAAAACATTCACACCGAATTCCTTAAATTTAGTTCCATTATCACTTTTAAATTGGTTTATGGTGACACCATGTTGGTTTTGAAGGACTCGACATTTAACTATTAGAAATTCAACACCATCGGACTTTTCTATTAGAAATCCTACTATAGAATATCTTGAAAAGTCATTTACCATCACTAGGATATATCTCTTTCCTCCTATACTCTAGATACGAGTGGGACCCATAAGGTCCATGTGAATCAATTCTAAGACATGAGAGGTGGTTATAGAGTTCAACTTCTTATGATGTATCTTAATTTTCTTTCCATGTTAACAAGGTCTGCAAATCGAGGAGGTTGGTTTTCCAAAGGATGGTAAGCCTCGAACTAGGTCTTTTTCACTAGACGATCAAGATCTCTAACATTTACATGACCTAGACGTTGATGACAAAGATTGGTACACGATACCTTAGCATTGTTGCATACGAAAGAGGACTTTGGAATGATTCCATAACAATTATCACTAGTCCTCACACCTTTTAGAATAGCCTCACCCAATTTATCATAAACGGTGCACTCTGATTTGGCTAAACTTAACTACTAGCAAAAAACCCATGAGAGACCGTAATACAAGTCGATGATTACTATCTCCACTACATATACACATTCACACATATCACGGGGAAAATAAAGGAAAATAGCAAAAAACCCATTAGAGACCGTAAGGGTGGAATGGGTGCCTAACACCTTCCCATTTTGTAACTTAGGCTCCGGACCCTTTTTGAATCATTTTGATTTCGTATGTATCAGTATGTCTTTGGATACTATCCTTCGTGATGGATCCATTTTCTTTTGTCTATTTTGAGTAAAATAGACTGGCGACTCCATCTCTCTACATTTTTCACCTCATCAACGACGCCGACCGAAGCGCTCCCGAGAGGGACACGTGGGACCTAGGATCCTCCTCTCTCACCCTCCACGAGGATCGGGGGATGGCCACAGTGGATGGATGTTATGCTTGTTTATATTTCCCCCATTTTGCGTGTTCCCCCTTTCCACGTGTACCCCATACTTATGCTTATATTCACACAATTGTAGAAAAATTCTTCATGTACACTTCACACCACGTGCACCTAGGATCACATATATCCATATGTTGCCCGCATCTCCCATCCACACTTGGTGTACCATTGGTACTTGTACTTTTCTCCCTGTTTGGCATAATTAAGAAAGACATTCTAGTCATAAATACTAATTAATAAGAGAATCATGCATGATTCACACAACATCACCAAGAGCATTGTAATTGACCAAATTCTGTCCAGTAACTGGAGGGTCACTTTGTGATGGGCGCTGGTCCGACAGGGCGCAGTTAGCCTAAGCAATATGACTCTCACCTTCCATTGGCCAAGTACCTTCGACGTATATCGAACGGTTCCCCCGCATCGTATCGCTTGACCGAAGTCATGATGGGAGGTATATCATAGAGAACTCATTCACGTACGCCGAGTATATCGGATTCTCTCTCACAGGTATCGTCCCCATGTAGTATATAGTGAGGCAATTCACGTACACTCAGGTATTTCAAATGGCTTGTCCACACGTACCGATTGCGCACAAGAGCAAGACGTATATCGTGGAAGTCACACCAAAGGGGGGAACCCTTTCTGATTCACCCAACCAACTACATACACGTGTATAAGTGTCAAGCCTAGGATAAACATATAAGATTGTTGGTTTCAACCCGAAACTCTGTTGAAATTCCGGGTCGGCCTGCCGCCCAAATTTTTTCACATTTTAAAATGGGACCCCGATCGTGAGCTTGGTTACAAGTTGAGCCATAACTTTACATATATTACAAACCCAACTTTTCCAGGCTCGGATCCTGTCCGACATTTAATTTTTCATTTAGGAGAATTTAATACAAGTGAGAACATAATAATCATAATAATGATGCTGAGACTGTCTCCCCCCCTCCCCCCCCAAAAAAAAAACATTTCTCCTTTCTTTATCAAAAATCCAAAAACGTTTCTCCCTTCTTTATCAAAAATCCAAAAATATTTCTCCCTTCTTTATCAAAAATAAAAAAATATTTTATCTTTCAATCTCAAAAAGAAAGAAAAAAATATCCGAAATACTTTCATTCTTTTTGTAAAAAATAAATCCCATTTTATGCCTTCTCAGGTCGTTCGCACGCCCTTGGCCTGGCTCCTTATTGGCTTCGGTCTTCTGTAAAATCACCCCGGAGTTCTGTTCATTCCCCTGTTACTTCTTTCGAGTCTGGTATCCAGTCGTTTTCCATGGAAAACACAAACCAAGCACCCTTTGTGCAGCCAGATCTAAAGGCAGTCCTAGCTCAGATCGTGTCCAGGATTGACAAACTCCAGGCTGAGGTTTGAGAGATGCAATGAAACTAGGTTCCCGTTCCTCAAGATCCCGAGGCCCTATTCTCTCACGCTATGGGACCACCCGAGCCTATTTGGGTTCCCAAAGAGTATCAGCATGCTCCACGTGCCCCTTCTGCTAATGGGCCACCGCCCACCCAGCTTTCGATGCAGAACCTTGCCCAGCCTGGGGCTAACTTGCGTATGATCATTGATCCGAAAGAGCAAGAGTTGAAGAAAGCCAAAGAAGATCTCAAGATGCTAACTAAGAAGTTGTACCAAGTCTAAATATCTGGGAATTACATGGATTACACCCACATGTATCCTTATCCTATAGCAAGGTTATCCGAGAAGTTCAAGATGCTAAATATTAAGAAATTTGGAGGAAGTGGACCCCCAATCATCCATCTTCGTAGTTATCACCGTGCCATGACTCTCCTAGGGGCTTATGAAGAGGTGATGGCCCAATTTTTTTGGCAAACTTTGAGGGATAGCGCCCTCCGATAGTTTTTGTCTCTCAAGGAGTCCAGAATTCTTAGCTGCGAGGATGTGGCCCGAGAATTCATGTCGCAGTACAAGTACAACGAAGAGCTTGAGGTCACCCACCATTATTTAGAGATACTCAAACAGAATTCTGGGGAAACAATCAATAACTTCATAGCCTAATGGAGGAAAAAGCAGCTACCATGATCAATCGGCCTTTTGAGGAAGAACAAGTCAGCATAGTGAAGAAGAACTTCTTGTACCATGTCCGAGAAACGATGGGAGGACAATACTATCCCCACTTTCGAGCTCTCGGAGAAGCAGGAGTGGAAATCAAGGAAGTTATTGCTAAAACAGAAGTTGAACCAAAGAAGGTGTTAGGACAATTCACCCCCAGAAATATGACAAACCTTCCAGTACTGCAGTCTCAACCATCAACAACATCTCTCAACCAGCCACTTCATGGTCACTAAAAAGTCGTCGTGTCCCAGTCCGAAAGGAATACACCAAGATCCATGCTCCCCTCTCCAAAGTTTATCAAGCCCTGCTAAGTTGAAATGTTATCAAATCATTAGATCCCCGTCCATTGCCAAATCCACTCCTCAGAAACTTCAAGACAGATGCACATTGCGCCTTTCACCAAACCGCAGGCCATACCAACGACCAATGCTTTCACCTCCAAAACATAATCCAAGGTCTAATTGACCGGGGTACCATTTCCCCACCAGCCAATCCTAAGACAAACGCTACTCACAACCCACTCCCAAATCATGCCAATGCCATCTTCCTAGAAGAGAACCCAGAATTTGATCCCTCAACTCAAATCACATCCATATACTCTCCTAAACCTCTCCAAACTTGCCCATATTTCCTCTTACACCCTACTAGCCTCGTTGATCAGGCACTGTCACTCCATGCATCACCGTCCGTACCCATTTCGAAAATGGAAGTATGGAATTATCAGAAGTGTTAAACCAACTCTTAGAGTTCGGGTTGAAATTTCCCTCACAGATGACCATTGATTACTAGAGGTTCAGTACGCTATTCTTGGAAGCACGAAAATATGCTTGAGAGTCAGACCGTTGGGTGTTACCCACCTATGAAATCAGCCTAGATGACGTCATCCAAATCATGACTGAATTATTCAGGTAAAACAATGACATCTACTGTATGATCGAGTTACTTGATACTTTGAAATTGCAAGGTCACCTGGTCCCCTCACCCTTCCATATCCCCACAGAATGGGAATACCTGTATGAAGAAGCCATTGAAGTTGTAGAATGCATGGAAAGACAAAGTTGTTGCCACCGAATGGAGAGAAGATTTTGAGGATTCAAATAAAGAGCAAGCTTTAGATAAAACTGGCCCGGTAGACGAGATGTGTGGGATGATATCATTTGAAAAACTCCTCGTAGAAATAAGCAAGATGGAAGAATAACCCAAGTTTGACGAGGAAACAGGATTCATGTTCTTAACTCCTTTGGTAAATCACATGACCAGATCAGGGCGGCATTACCAGACCCTAAGCTCATAACCGGCAAATGACAAAGGGAAGGGCATTGAAAACCTTCCTATTCCAGAGATAACCCTCAAGGAGAACAAGATCCTCGATTAACTAAAGAAAAATCAAGCTAACATCACTCTATGGGGGCTTTTCATATCTTCTCAGCTGCACATAAATGCCTTGATCAAGTTGCTCACTGGACCCACAGTTCCTCCTTTTAACACACCAGAAGAGGCGATAAATTTGGTCGGATCCTTGACCTCTACCCTAATGCTGTCTTTTTCTGAAGAAGAAATCCCCTGAATTGGGCCAAACCCCAATCATGCACTCAACATCTCCGTCGAAGTTATGGGGAGGGTCGTACCACTCTCTCTTGTCGATAAGGGATTCGCCTTGAATGTTTGCTCACTAAGAACCTTCAAATGCTTAGGACTGAAGGAAATTGACCTCGCTCCAACCTCCGATGTTGTACGTGCCTACGATAATACCCGTCGGGAGGTAATGGGATCCATAAAACTTGTAATACGGGCTGGCCCTATAAACCCTGTTATTGAATTCCAAGTTATTGACATCCCAGCTTATTTCAACCTGTTGCCCGGACGACCTTGGCTCTACAGTATCAAGGGTGCGTCTTCCTCACTCTATCCAAAATTGAAATTCTTCACTAACGGACGGGTGGTCACCATCATGGGCAACGACAATAATGCCGAGGGTGCAAGCACCAGCAATCTAATCCTTGAGACACAACACGGGTCAAATGATATGCTCCTATCAGGATTCCGAGTTGAGCCACCTCTAGTCCCGGTAGGAGATGACTTCAAAGAAAGGGTTTGTCCAGAATACGACTCTCATGGCAACGTCAATGTGATTCAGATGTTCAGAAACATGCACTTCATGCCCGGACTAGGGCTAGGACAAAGACAACAAGGGATACTAGATCTCGTTGAACTGAAGAAAGCTTTCCCTCTTTGTGGTTTGGGGTATCAACCATCAGAACAAGAGCTCAAAATGATCTGCCAGTCTCGACCAAAGAGAAGATTAGACTGCATCCAAACTATCCCAGGTGACTCCTTGAGTGGACGATTCATCAAAGAGGGTGAAGACTTCCCCTTTTGTGGCTTTTCGGAACCGTGGTATGACCATACAGATAAAAAGATGAAGCCTGAAATGGAGATCTTTTTTTAAGACAGCTACCCATGGGATGAAAGTTCCCAACATCGTGTACAACCGCTCATCAAAGATATCGAAGATTCTGAGGAAAGTGACTCCGACGACTCATTTAACTTATAAACACTAGGACTGACACTCTTCATGGTTCACTCAAGCACTGTATTACTGGATCCATCCCACCTGATTAAAGCTGCTGATACAACTCTCCTCAACTGGCATACTACGCTAGTTTTGCCTGTTGAAATCCCCCCTAATCCCAATAGTTACCCTATTTCTTCTTCTGTTGTCTATCCTTACTCAAATGTAATCGATACCTACTTTGATGAGGTTCTCAATGCTATTTTTTCTATCAATAAAATAAATGAAGATTTTCAGTATCTTGTCGTGCCTTACATTAACTGTTTAAATTCTAATCAAACTTTGATGATGATGATTTTGCAAATGAACAATTCTTAACTGATCTAAATAAGGTTAATAATAAATAACATAACCACATTCAAGTTAATGAAGAAGAGACTGTTGTTATTAACCTCATTTATAGTAGCCAACAACGCGAGGTTAGGATAGGGGCTACCCTTGACGAGCATGAGCGTGAACAACTCGAAGAATTGCTAAATGAATTTTTGGATGTCTTCACATGGTCCTATGACGATATGCCTGGAATTGATCTTGAAATAGCTCAACATGAGATCCCCACTCTTCCAGATCACAAGCCGATTAAATAAAAGTTAAGAAAGCTCCGCACCGAATGGTCACTCAAATTCAAAGAGGAGGTGGTCAAACAGTTGAATGTGGGCTTCATTCGTGTGATCGAATATCCCATATGGCTAGCCAACATAATGCCTGTGCCGAAATCAGGAGGGAAAGTTTGGATGTGTGTAGACTACCGAAACTTGAACAAAGCTTCTCCAAAGGATGATTATCCGCTATTCAATATCGACATGATCGTGGACAACACAGCCAGTCATGCTCTTAAGTCATTCGTCGACGGGTTTGTCGGATACAACCAAATCAAAATGTACACAGACCACCAAGAAAAGACCGCGTTCATCACCCCATAGGGAACCTTTTGATACACTTTCATGCCATTTGGTCTCAAGAACGCTTGGGCTACCTACCAGAGAGATGACACAACCATCCTGCACGATCTGATTCACAAAGAAGTTGAGGTCTATATGGATGATATGATTATCAAATCCAAGACTAGAGAAGGACATGTCCCCATTCTCTGAAAGTTCTTCAAATGACTGCGACAGTATCAGATGAGACTCAATTCACATAAATCCGTCTTCAGGGTTATAAAGGGAAAACTCTTGGGATTCTTGGTCAGTGAGAAAGGGATAGAAGCAGTTCTTTCCAAGCTGAAGCCATACTTGAAATGCAACCTCCCTGAATGGAGAAAGAAGTTCGAGGTTTCCATGGGAAATTGCAATACATCAGCCAGTTCATCAGCCAGTTAACCTCCATCTACGAACCCATTTTCAAACTACTCCGAAAGGATTCAACCAAGGTTTGGAACGAGGCATGCCAAGAAGCTTTTGACCGAATCAAGCAATATCTGACCCAACCCCCGGTACTCATGCCACCATAGCCTGGTCTCCCTTTGCTCCTATACCTAACCATAACCGACACTGCAGCTGGGGCTTTGCTGGCCCAATACCTTGAAGATTTCTATAAAGAAAGAGACATCTATTACACTAGTTGCAAATTGGCCGAATACGAAGTCAACTACATTGCTTTGGAGAAGGTATGTGTCACGCTTGTCTGGGCCACCCAAAAGTTGCGGCATTACATGCTCACCTTCCCCATCAAACTTGTATCCCGAATGGACCCCATTAAATACATGCTTGAGAAACCCACTTTATCTAGCCGGATGGCCTGGTGGTTGATGATCCTAGCCAAGTTCGATATCATATACGTCACACAAAAAGCCATGAAAAGAAGAGCTATCTCTGACTACCTCGCTGATTACCCCATGGATGAATCTGATGGCTGGATCTATGAATTCTAAAATGAAAACATCCTCTGCAATGTCCAGGACAATCTCCGATGGAAAATGTTCTTTGACGGTGATGGCAACAAAAAGGGATATGGCATTGGGATACTTCTGATTGCCCCAGATGACTCCCACACTCCCATCGCCATCAAATTAGATTTCCCTTGCACCAACAACATGACTGAATATGAGGTATGCACGGTAGACCTCAAAGTTTCTCTTAAGAAAGGTATTTAATACCTATATGTCTACGGGGATTCCACCTTATCATCGGTCAAGTGTTCAGAATGTGGAGAGTCAAGGACGAGAAACTGCAACCCTTCCATGCCCACTTAGAAGAACTATCCTCCCAATTCTAAGATATCACCTTCCATTACCTACCTTGAGCAAAGAATAATCTAGCCGATGCCCTTGTTACCTTGGCTTCCATGGTCGACATGCCCGAAGGAATAACAATGACCCCCTTCCTAGTTCAAAAGCAAGATAAACCTACCCACTGCTACCACATTGAGATCATCACCACAGAAGATCCTGAGCTAGCTAATTGCTGGTACTATGATATCTGGAACCTCCTCAAACATAGTAGGTATCCCGAGGGTTCCAACAAGAAAGAGTGAGCAACCCTTCAAAGACTGGCCGCCGAAGACATCATCTGTCATAAAGCACTATTCAAGAGAAACTTCAATGGAACCCATCTACACTGCATCGCAGGGGCCGACATTGAAGAGGTAATGCAGAGAATCCACAACGGGGAATGCGAACCCCACATGAACGATCATATGCTTGCCAATAAGATCATTCGACAAGGCTACTACTAGACCACCATGACCCATGATTGCACCGCCTATGTTTGGAGATGCCTCAAAGGCCAACAGTTCTCCAATATTCAGCATGTGCCTCCGCGTAAATTATACAACATGACTTCTCCCAGGCCGTTCTCCACCTGGGGTATCGATATCATAGGGAAAGTTACACTGAAGGCTTCCAATGAGCATGAGTTCATCCTAGTTGCCATTGATTACTTCACCAAATGGGTCAAAGCTGAGTCATACGCAGTGCTGAATGCCAAGAAAGTGGCCAGATTCATTAAGAAAAACATCATCTGCCGATATATGGTCCCCACGACCTAGTATCGAATAACGGGTTGCATTTCAAGGCTGATGTTACAGAAGTGGTCAGCGAGTATGGGATTCATAGACCCGAATCTTCTCCCTACCGACCTCAGACCAATGGTGCAATCGAAGTTGCAAATAAGAACCTTAAAGCCATCATCATTAAGGTGATCGAAAGCTGTCGATATTGGGCTGACCGAATCCCTTACGCCCTCTGGGGATATCGGAGCTCAATCCAAACTTTTATTGGGGCTACCCCTTACTCTCTAGTCTACGAAATGGAAGTGGTCCTACTCGTGGAGCTAGAAATACCCTCATTGTGCGTCATGCTTCAAAGTAAGGTCAGCGTAGAAGACTGGTGCCAAAGTCGTTTTGATGAGCTGACCCTCCTTGATGAAGGAAAATTGAAAGCTTTATACCACATATAAGGGTACCATCACCGAATAGCCTGATCATTCAATAAGAGAGTCAATGATCGCGGTGTTCGAGAGGGGGATTTATCCCTCAAAGAAATAATAGAACCCATCTGGGACCCTAGAGTGAAATTCAAGCCCAATTGGAGTGGCCCATATATTGTCAAGAAGATCTTGTCTGGCGGTGCCGCCATGCTTACCGACCTAGATGGAGAGGAGATGGCTCGTCCAGTCAACTTGGACCGTCTCAATAAATTCTACCCCTAGTCCAAAATCTCGACGTGCTACGACTCTTCTCATCTCCCTTCTATTCTAAAAAAAAAATCTTCATTTCCCTCTACCCAGAACTACGTGGGCCTGATCCTATGCAAAAACCATTTTCAAGAAAATTAAAAAAAATTCAAAACCCCAGAGGTACGTATGCAGCTCACACATTTTACATGAGCATAACCCTTTCTTTTTCACAAAAAACTATTCTTTTCTTATCTCCGAAAACGACAGTTCATTCTAACATATACTTGAACAAAAGGATTATGTATGCCTTAACGATCCGTATAGATAATTTAAAAATACAAAACTCATCAAAAAGGCAAAAATGGATGATAAAAAACTTGTTTATTTCACTAATAAGAAATTATGGTACAATTACATAAGAAAAGGAACGGATAATTCCCTCCCCTACCTTCAAAGCCAAATAAAATCCCCACACTTATTTTCCATTACAAAATAAACTCTCTAAGAGTCGTATCCACAGCTAACAGAGGAGCCTGCTCCGTCATCATCATCTACATCCTGGGGTCCCCAAGCTTCCCCTGCCTGAATAGAGTACCGCAGACGCTCCATGGACCGATAAACTCGAACCAGCTACAAAAAAACCATAACACCTCCTTCCATGGTATTAAATAAGGAAAACCATATTTGTCCAGTCTCCACTTCCAACACCTTGCTAACTACTCTCCTCCACAACCACTTCATATAATCCCCAGGGATGTGCCAAACTCTCCCAACATACTGAGAAGGACTGGTTGACGGATGCCGACTCTCCCACAAAGAGCCAAGCTACATGCCTAGATGGTCAGTCAAATCTTCTACCAAAAAGACATCTAGTGTCGGAGGTGGCACATCCTGCTCCCATCCAAATTGGCGTAGAAGTCGCCAAGAGAAATAGAAAGAGGTCTGTCTGAGACCAACCAACCGAATGTACGGATATTCTCCCAGCTCCAGAATAGGAAGCAACTGTCCCGACCAAGGTACTGAGCAATACAGATTTAGAGCCCCATGATCCACAAACCAATTCTCCCAGCTCTCAATATCCAAGCCAATGCTGATGAAATGACGTGAGAACAAGTTGGGTACAATCGATAAAGGATATTCTGGAGGAGTCACCAGGCGAAGTCTTTTAGACAACCACATGAACAGCATCACGGGGTTACCCCTCAGAAAGTGAGAACGACCTTCTCGCCAGGCATCCAAGTCATTTAAAGTCTCCGCCAGTATCATTGCTGCAGGATTGCGATGATATGATATCCATGAAGTAACAGCTACAAGTTGTGGGTCCACCAGCAGTTCCCTAGTCACCAACAGCAGTTTTGAAACCAATCCCAGAACAACGGCTCCGGCGTATCCATCATCGTCAACCTCCTGCAAATGCACGTATTATAACACCGCCAAAAGGGAGATCATTCCTCCAGCGAACAGTGGCTTAGTCACCGAAGGTGAAATACGAAGAAGCCCAACCAACAAATCCCTGGGAGAATGAGAAAATTCAGGTAAAACTGTAGCAACGCTGAGATTTATCCCCAGCATGACAGAAAACTCTTCGTAGGTAGGACAAACCTTATCCAACCCAAAGCGGAATACATGGTCTTCGAGGTACCAAAATTGTACCGCCTCTATCAGCATGTTTCACTTAATGGGCCGATTGCGCCACAAAGAGACTCAACGCATGTTGAAAGCATCGTAGTCGACATTATAAGAGCACATTGCTTCCAAGGCTTCGAGGTAGTTAGCAAACTCAATGCTACTAGGGAGATCCATCTTGTAAGATTAAGAAATAGTAAGCAAGTGAGAATGTGGGAAAGTAAAAGTGTGAAGGTGTGATGGAAATACTCCACCCTTACCCTTTTTTATACTTGCAAACCCTCACAAAAGACATAACCCCTGCAGAAATCGGAGGAAATTCTACCCCACAAAGTACAAAAGGCTGAATGGGATACCCATCAAGGCTTTGAGTTGATGGGACTCGACTTGACTGCCGATAGGCAGGACAAGGGCTTGCCGATCGGCAACCCCCTATTTTTGGAAATTTTCCTTTTTTTCCAAAATTAGAAACTCATTAAAAATAAATTGATATTCTCAACAGAATTTCAAAAATCCCTCGTATAATTTCTCACCTTTAAAACTTTCCTTCAAAATCCCAAAAATATCTCTTTTTACGGTCTCTGGAGCAAAGTAAAAAGCACATGTGCATGCATTCATTCATCATTAACAAAAGATAATAAAAAAATCCCATTGCATTGCATATATATGTTTTTCTGTGTTACATAGAATTTTGCAGTAAATAAAGAAAACCAAAAACAACGGGACATAGCCCGATCCCACACTTTCTCTCTCTCCCCCTCGAACCTAAACTTCACCCTTATGACGCGCTCTCTTCCCCCTGCGACGAGATGACGCACCATCGCTACCCGAGCCAAACTCTTACCCAGACGAAGCATACGACACCAAGCAAGAAGAAACCAGGACCGCATCCCGAATATAGGCCTTCACCGAAGATATTTTGTCTCTGATATCCCTCAACCAAGTGGTTGACACCCGGACTTGCTGCAAGAAAAGGAAGAATCAGTATCAAAGCAGAAAAGAAATCAAAAAGAAAGAAAGAGAGTAACAAAAAGGTATACCACAGGATGAAGGACCTCCTCTGTCAAGCCTAATTCCTTCGGATCCATCGCATGAGGACGATGCAACATAGGCACCATCCCTCCATCAGCCCGCCGAATGTTGTACGAAGGGGTATGCAACCACACAAAGGGAACCTCCAAAGTTGCCACTGCCGCAGACGTCGACGGACCATCACCACTGTGGTAGGACCCCACCAGCCGACTCGAACTCGCAAGAAGGAAAGGCAAGGAATCATATATGCTGGGCGCCATCATCCAGCTCATCATAAAGTCCATGTAATCATATGGTGCAGCCGTATAAGTGTATAACAGGTAGGAAACGCCGATCATCATCACAATCCTCGCATCCGACAGCAGCCTCTCCCGCCTCATAGACATAGGAGGCCACGCAAGTGGAACCACCACCTCCTCCTTAGCGATCTATCGGACCACCCTCTCCCTGAGATACTAAGAGTGGCCAAACTCATGCACTAGTAAGCGTCGCAGATGTGCATTCATCGCAGTCAACCCTGTGTCCTGAATAGAAATCCCCCAAGGGTAAAAGGTCACATGAAAATCCCAAGAAAGTATAAGCCAATACAAAATCAGAGCATACAAAGAACATAACTAAGGAAGGAAAAGTCTTACCCTATCACTAGTCAGGCCATTCAAGACGTGACGCACCGCCTCCAGAGAGATCCCTTCGACTGCCGATTGGCCTTGCGCCATCGATATAATCGGCAGAAGTCCCCAACTTTCTCATCCTTCAGAGTGATCAACTGGGTATTACACCCAATCACCTCATAGAACCACGTTTGCCAAAGACAAGAACTTTTAATAAAAAATGAGACACATAGGGAACGTGCGAATGCATGAAAGGAAAACTCGCAAATTAAAGAATACCTCAAGAAGATACATGGCTCCAGTAAAAGTTTACCGGCAGCACCGACTGAATGCATCTAGAGAAAAATAGAGGGCCGCTGAAGTTAGACTCCCCCAATCATAGAAAGGGATGTTCAAAAACACCCTCAAGTACGGCAAGAACCACAAGTGGATGACATCGCCACTCGAAGGCACCATAAAGCCCCCCAACGCTAACAAGATAAACAACTGAGCCATCTTCCTCACCTGTAGCCCATCCCCCATGTCAACCACTCTACCCAACAAAACATCCTTCAACAGGGACAGCTGAATGGAATCCCCAGATACTACCACGTCACCGAGCGCTGCCCGCACCGCCTCCGATCTCACTCATAGGGAGCGATCCTCCTCTATCTGCTCCCCATCATAATCTTCTCCCCAGTAGCTGCTGCACATCTATGGGAGTCATAGTCATCTCCCCGAAGCCAAAATGGAAGGTGTGGGTAGTATCCCACCATATCTCCTCCAGAGCGCACAAGACCGTTGTCGAACGAGGCATCTCATCCAACACAAACTCCAACCTTCCAAAACCCGCGATGATACCACCTAATGCACCACAGGTGGAAGATGCTCCCAGACATCCTTAAGCCCCGTTATCCCGTGAGCACGCATGCTCTTCAAAGGGACATCAGACTGTCAAAAAAAAAAAATCCTTGTCAAAATCCAGGAAAAGAGGAAAACACAAAAAGGAATGCCAAAGGTCATTTTTACTTATATAACTGCCAGGGGTCACCACCCTCGAAGAGCGATGACGCGATGACTCCTGCAGCAGGGTCCGCTCATTCGCAACCATCTCGAATGCATCAAACGAGTTCTTGCTCCCCAAAGCAAGAGGCGCCCTAACCCTCCATTCCACGTTCGCCCAGTCATCAATAGTAAACCACTCCCTGTGTACAGTAGGGTTGACAAAAGAGGACATTTTTTAGATTAGGGAATACTAGAACAATTCGTAAAGGAAAATCGCAGAAAGAGAGAAGGCAAGAAGATGTGAAAAATGAAGGGAATTCCCCCCTTTATATAGGATGCCAAGGGTCATGCCGATCGGCATTGACCCCCCATCTACTGATCGGCACTGCCCTTTTACCTTCCCGAGGTAGTCCAAAAGACCATGCCACTGCCGAATGGCAGCTTCTACACCATGTCGATGGGCACCCCTTTAAAATTTCGCACAAAAATTTCCCAAAAATACCAGAAAGCCCTAGAAAAATCCTCAAAAAATTCCTAAAGACCCCAGGAAAGATTTAGAACATCTTCACCGAGGAAATTTAACACTCCCTCAAGCAAAACCTCTTTTTCCCCAGCGGAACTCTCAAAAGCCAAGTGAATCTTCTCCCGACGATGTCCTTGGAGGATCTCTAAGAATCGCCTTCTATACCCCAAAGGTCTCAAACCTCCTCGAGCAATACGTCCAATACCTGGACCACCTAATCACTTCCCCAGTGGAGTTTAGAGCATCAAATTTGCCTTTCCTCCTCAAGATCTCCAAAATCACAAAGATTTCCCCAGCAATCGGCTCCCTAACATCACAAGGTAATTTCCCCAACAGAGTTCCCCGAGAACATCTCCATTGAAGCCTGCAGAATTTGCTTCGACCCACATAATTGGTCACCTCTACATAAGCCTGCAGAATTGGCTTTGACCCGCAGAATTGGTCATCTCCATTTAAGCTCGCATAATTGATTTCGACCCGCAGAATTGGTCATCTCAACCTAAGCCCGTAGAATTGGTTTCGACCCGCATAATTGGTCATCTCCACTTAAGCCCGCATAATTGGCTTCGACCCGTAGAATTGGTCATTTCCATTTAATCCCGTAGAATTGGCTTCGACCCGCAGAATTGGTCACCTCTACATAAGCCCGCAGAACTGGCTTCGACCCGCAGAATTGGTCATCTCTACATAAGCCTATAGAATTGGCTTCGACCCGTAGAATTGGTCATATTCACTTAAGCCCGCAGAATTGGCTTTGACTCGCAGAATTGGTCATCTCTATTTAAGCCCGTAGAATTGGTTTCGACCCAAAGAATTGGTCTTCTCTAAATAAGCCCATAGAATTGGCTTCGACCCGCAGAATTGGTCACCTCTACATAAGCCCGCAGAATTGGCTTCGACCTACAGAATTGGTCATCTCCATTTAAGCCCGCATAATTGGTTATTTCTACTTAAGCTCGTAGAGTTGTCTTCGACCCGTAGAATTCGTCATCTCTACATAAGCTCGCAGAATTGGCTTCGATCCGCATAATTGGTCCTTTCCACTTAATCCCCCAGAATTGGTCATCTCCATTTAAGACAACAGAATTGGCTACGACCCGTAGAATTGGTCATCTCAACATAATCCCACATAATTGGCTTCGACCCGCAGAATTGGTCATCCCAACCTAAGCCTGCAGAATTGGCTTCAACCCGCAGAATTGATCATCTCCATGTAAGATGTCAGAATTGGGTTCGGCCAGTAGAATTGGTCATCCTTATTTCCTTAGGTCCTCAGAATCGACCTCGACCCGTAGAATTCGTCATCCCCACCACACCCCTTAGGTCCTTAGAATCGGCCTCGACCCTCTAAATTGGTTATCCTCGTTTCCTTAGGTTCGTAAAATCGACCTCTTTCTAAAGGCATCATGCGATGTCTATTCGACGACTATCATTTATTCCAAACTCAATCATCGAGGGGCTCTATAGACACCCCATTCTATTACCCTCTAAACTCTCCTTAGGTCCCTAGCAACTCCCATCATCACTACCAACCCAAGTTATACCCCGGGTACTGACCTAGAGGCCATCAGACACTCCCAGGCTCCGTTTGACCAAAAATTCAAACTCTTCAGCTCGATGGAGAGTGAATAAATCTTTTAAGGGCACTTAATCCCCTTTCTAACGGTCTATCCCGTGCACAATTCTGACTTACTATGCAGACGAATAACCCATTTTCCCCCGAAACTCAATCACGAGGCCACCGGGCGCTCTCGGGCTCCGTTTGACCAAAGTCAACTACTCAGCTTGACCGAGACTGAATGAATCTTCAAAAGTCACTGAAAACCCTTTCCAACAGGCTATCCTGTGTGCGATTCTGACTTACGGTACGGACAAATGATCCATTTTACTCTAAGAGGTCATTGAATGCTTCCAGGGCCCGGTTGACCAAAGTTAACTCCCCGAACCGGGTCAAACTCTTTGGAATGTCGAAGTACATCTCCTAACCTTTCCAACGGTCTGCCCCGTGTTCAATTTTGACTTACTATACAGATGAACGATTCGTTTGCGTCCGAAGTTTCCCCCGTCCAAAGGACCGATGAGCGCTTCAGAGTCACATTTGACCCAAAGTCAACTCCCGAACCTGAGATAGGTCCAAGGAATTTCAAAGGTCTCTGAACTAAATTTCCAACTATTTACCCCATGCACGATTCCTATGAACGGTTTTCTCTCTACGAATAATTTTTCGAAGGAGCCTGAAAGAGATTGCCAAACGACAGGTTCCAGACCTTGCCTATCGGCAGTGTGCCTAAACACACCTGCCGATTGGCAGAACCAGGGCTATGCCGATTGGAAATGTCCTGGGCCTATAAAAAGGAGGGTCTGAACTCATTGTAAAGGGGGCCCAGATCTGAAATACATCACTCTCAGCCAAGGTTCTAAAAAACGCGAGGCGTGATCGAGGCGTGGAGGCCAAGCCTTAAGCCTTAGAAGCCTAGGCGTAAAAAGACGTGAAAAGGCGTTTAGGCCTTTTTAATATATTTTAATATTTTTTAACCATAACAAGGCTATTAAAATAGTAAAATTGTACATATCATAAATATATGTCTGAATATTTGCAAATAAAAATACTATTTGATTATTTTGGATGAGATAATGGTCCGGTTTGTAAAAATATCTTTAAAAGGCGATATCGTTTCACTAAAGCATTGTTGTTTTTAGAGAAAAAGTACGCCTTAAGGGTTTTACCAAGCATAAGGAGTCAAAATCTTAAGGCGGGGCGTTTCTCCCAAGCCTTAAGCCTAGGCGGAGCCTAGGCGAGTTTTTAGAACAGTGCTCTCAGCGAATCCAGAAAACCTCTCTCGAAGTCAGCGTGATTTCCATATCCAAATCCCTTTCCATCCTTAAATTTTCATCATCCTTTTCATCAAACTTGGTGAATTAACTACCCTTCATCATCATCCAAGTGGAAGGGCTGCTCTCCAACATTCAAGATCAAGCTTAAGATCTTCAAGGAGGTCCAATTTTCTCAATTCTCTCCTTAAATTCTCATAAATTCGCATTAACTTATTTTATTACCTAGCACTTTTATTCTCTCATCTCACATATCCTAACATACTTTTTATTTAGTATTATTACACATCTCTTATTTTCATATAAATAAAAACTCAAAAAAATAAGGAAAAGAGGGTTTGCTCATAAATTCCAAACGGGAATTCTCACACTTTTCTTACATTTTTTTCGCAACTAAAACAGTTTTTTACACATACACATAAGAAAAGCCCCAGTTGGATTTATGGGATAAACCCCACCCCTCATTTTGCATGCGAACTACGTCGACTTTGATGCATCTATAGGCTATATAGGCATCTTGGGGTAAAACTTGAGACTTGAGTCCTATTCTTACTTTTTCTCTCATTGTCTATTTTCTCTAAACTCAATTCTCTTAGATTCTATACATTTACACACACACACACACACACACACACATATATATATATATATATTTGTTCTTAGTGGAGTATTATTCCACATACGTTATCGTTCCATTATAACGATCAACACAAGGATAATCGTGTAAATCCTATTTTCTAATATTATCTTTATGAACATTCCTACGGATGATTCGCTTTATCTCTTCCATAATACAAGTAGATGATTCCTATCTCCACTACATATACACATGCACACATATCACAGAGAAAATAAAGGAAAACAACAAAAAAACCATGAGTGACCGTAAGGGTGGAATGGGTGACTAACACTTTCCCATTTCGTAACTTAGCCTCCGGACCCTTTTTGAATCATTTTGGTTTCATATGTATCAGTATATCTTTGGATGCTGTCGTTCGGGATGGCTCCTTTTTCTTTTGACTGTTTTGAGTAAAATAGACTGGCGACTCCATCTCTTTACATTTTTCACCTCATCAACGATGCCGACCGAAGCGCTCCCGAGAGGGATGCGCGGGACCTAGGATCCTCCTCTCTCACCCTCCGCGAGGATCGGGGGATGGCCACATCACCCACTTTATAAAATCCATCAAGCACATACTATATAAATCATTTAATTAAAACTAAATAGATTTTTTAAAATATAATCTATGGACCTTCCTTGTTTTTAATGTTGGTAATAACTTGGCATGTGGCTCTTTTCAACATATAAGCTCTTTTCATGGAGAGGATTATCACACACTCTTTTGATGTCACCGAATCAATGATTCTTAAATTGAAATTAAGTATTAACACTCCAATGGTAGCCTTTAACATCAAATAGAATAACCCCTTTTCAACTCCAACAAACATGTATATATGCAAAACAAAAATTCACAAAAGTGGACAACAATGGCTTAATAAGAAAGTCATACGATAATAATAGTAAATAATTTAATCTCAATCATTTAGTCTCAATAAACTACCAAAATAAGTGATATGGTGCTGTGTAACTGATATACAAGCACTACACCAAATCTGTCGAATTTTCACGATCATTAACCTTAACAAGTTCAACTTGTCAAGGTCAATGACCGTGACAATTCCTGGGGTGACAACTTTTTTTTGTCACGGACTTGTCATGGTCATTGACCGTGATAAGTTCATGAGAATTATCACGGTTATGTCACGGTCCTTGACCTTGACAAGTTTGTCACGTTTAAGGACCGTGACAAGCCTGTGAAAATGGTCAAAAAATTGTCAAGGTCAATGACCGTGACAAGTTTCTTTGTCAAGGACTTGTCACGGTTAATTACCGTGACAATTCTGGGCCGAATTGAAAAAAATTTGTTAGGCAGTTTGGCCACTGCCCATTAGTATATTTGTACCTGTTATAGCAACGTTGTACCTGTTCAAGCATCATATATCCAAATCAAATAGAGATAACGCAAATATACATTCAAAATAGAGACAATATGCATCACGATATAATCCAAATATAATTCCAAATGTACCAACTTAAAAACAATTCAATTCAAATAATCTCACTACATATCTTGGGTAGGGTTAGCTTTGAGGAGGTGAGTAGGCCACACGATATATGAATTGACACACCCACTAATATACATCATGCCGCATTGTTCACGTAACCAAAATGGGGAGTTATCCTTCCCGGGCATCACATACGTGACGAGAACCTTGGACTCGATGTCTTGAAGCTAACGTCCATAAACTAGTGCACCCTGGACGATATTCGGGTCCCTTAACCCCCGCCCTATCCACTGGCCATCAAATATGTCTAGTATAAACACGCTCGACCCACCAAATGTCGATATCGGTCGGTCGAGGGAGCCAAATAGGGAAGTGGATCATCAAAATAAGAGCTCAAACGTGTCGGCGATGAAGCAGCGAGGTCCACATCCTCCTCCTCCTCCACTACCTTCTCCTTCCCTTTCCCCTTACGGTCTCCGCCCAATGAACGCTTCATAAATGAGAACATACCTTGGACTGTCGCCTCCAAACGAGACAACTTCGTGTCATGCAAGTCCACCATTTGAGCCAACTCGGTGTCTCTTGTCTCCAATCCGATGATCCTAGATCTGTCCACCCGCGAGCTCACCCCCTTCTCCTCCCATTGCGATCAGTGCCAAGAACTTAACTGAGTCCGTCAGTGGACAAAGATGCCTTTTGGGATCAGACTGCGACTCATGCACTTCCTTAAGCTCTGCCTGAAGCGACAAAATAAGTAAAATAAGTAAAACACATGATTAGTAAAATAAGTAAATTAAAAAATTACAATGTAATTAATAAAAAGTAAACTGTCGGATTACTTGCAATCATAGTCGCGACGCTCGGGGACACCTACTTATCCTTCCCCTTCTTCGTTCGAAGAGCCACATAAGTATTGAGCCTATGTAGCCTACCCCCAGGGCCACTCCCTGTCCCCCTGAAATAAACTAAAGTAAAATTAGTATCGGCCCCGCAAAGTAAAATAATGCAGAATAATATATTTCTTTAGTTATAGAAAAAATAAATCTTACCATCATCCTATGCTGCTCCTCGGCGTAAGATGTCCGATCGGAGTAGTGCACGTTCATCTTTTTTGCCCGATTTTCCCTCCTCGATTGGCGAAATGCCAATTGTCACTGCCCGATCTCATTATCAATGAACCTTTGCCATTGTGCCAATGATATCGGCTCCTTCGACGGGACGGATTGACGCATAAGGATAACGGACTCTCGTGCCTTTCCAAAGTACCGGGTCCGCATATTTTTCTTCCACGTCTTGCGTTGTTCCCTCAACTGCTCCAAGACGGAGTTGCGTAGCTTTGGATCCAGGCTGAATTGTTCCTATCCAACAAATACAATGTTAGCTGCGAATAAATATAAATATAAAATGAAATTGAAATCAAAATCAAAATCAAAATCAAAATCAAAATCAAAATCAAAATCAAAATCAAAATCAAAATCAAAATCAAAATCGAAATCGAAATTAAAAGTGAAATATTCATATAAATATAAATACATTACCTGTAGTGCCACCCAAACAGCTAATTGAGCTCATATGGCACCTCCTTCTAACTAATGTACCCCGAGCCGATGATCATCTTTACCAGCTCGAGGGATCTCGCTAATAGCCCTGACTTGTTCTCGATGGCCATCCCTAATTTGCCATATTTGGGGAGCCTAGGGGCCGAGGAGCCCTCGTCGCCTCCGCTACCACCGAGCTCAGACGACATCATCATAACCAACATCATCATCCTCGCCTTAATACCTAAAGGAGACATTTGTTGTAACAAAATGTTATTAGTACAAATCAAAATGAATTAGAAGAAGACATGAAAATATGTACACTTACTACAAATAAAAATGAATTGTTACTTTTAAACATTCCCCCCCATCACTGCCCCCCTTCCCCCCCTTCCCCCACCACACACACACACACACACAAACAGTCCCACGCCCCTCCCCACCCCCACCCCACCACACACGCACACACGCATACACACCCTGCCCCACCCCCACCATACACACACACACAGCCCCACCCCTTCCCCCACCACACACACACGCACACACGTACACACACATGAATATATATATATACACATACACACACACACACACACACACACACACACATATATATATATATATATATATATATATATATATATATATATATATATATATAAATGGTAGAGAGAGAGAGAGAGTGAGAGCAAATATGTTCAAATCAAAATAAATTGTTACTACAAATATGTACAATTACTACACACACACGTACACTACACATCCCCACCCCCACCCTTACTGCCCACACACACGCACACTACAAAAGAGTGAAACTGATAAAGTGAAAATCAATTAAAAGAATTAAAAATGCATGTTTCGATACAAATTGGAATATTTATTACAAATTAAAAAATTTCTTAAAATTAGGGTTATCATAAAAAATGGATTGATATTCGGTAGGAGCAGCCAAGTCATCCACACTACTATTTAGATAACTTTAAAAATTGAAACCTTTCTCAAATCTGAAACTATGAGCCGGGGGTAAAAACCTCCTATGATAATGGTATACATTTTTTGAGCTAAATGATAGACGAAGAGATTCAGCATCCTCTCCACAAATAGGACACCCCAAATAACCATGTACTACACAACCGGATAATGTCCCAGAAGCTGGAAAATCATGAATTACCCACATCAACATAGCTTTCAGCGTAAACTCTGATTTTCTAAAAGAGTCAAATGATTGCACACCCTCTTCCCACAACTCATTTAATTGTTTAACCAAAGGAGCTCGGTAGACGTCGATGTGGTGCCTTTGGCCCAGGTATCAACAAAGCCATCATCTAAAATTCAGTTCTCATACACTGTGAATGAGGTTGAGTGGGTATAGGATCACTGGCCATACACTTTGATTGGTGCTTAGATTTTCAAATGGATTGAAACCATCTGTTGATATAGACAAACGAATGTTGCACTGCTGTCGAAAAAAATTGGGATACTCATAATTCATCCTCCTCCAGGCTGTAGAATCAATATGATGATGCATGATATTACCCCTACTTCTGCCCTAGCATGCCAAGTCATTGCCTCCGCTATCCATGGTACTGTGAAAAATCGCTTTAATCTAGGCCCAACGGGAAAATATTTCAACACTTTTGAGCTTGTGCCTTCCTTACTAGAAGATTGGACATA
This sequence comes from Sambucus nigra, assembly GCA_949130495.1. NCBI lineage: Eukaryota > Viridiplantae > Streptophyta > Magnoliopsida > Dipsacales > Adoxaceae > Sambucus > Sambucus nigra. Next base: position 446,481,386 of record OX422220.1, on the reverse strand, counting down.
TCTAGGTTCATCGCATACTGAACAACGATCGAGATTTTCATACTCCTTTCGGTATAGTATGCCATCATACACACAAGCATGAATCTATTTATACTTCATTCCCAAACCTTTCAAACTATTCTTCATAACATGATACCTATTTGGAAGCTTATTCTCCTTGGGTAGTAAGCCCTTCACCCATTTCAGAATACCTATCACGCTATTTCCAGACAAACCGTACTGCGTCTTCAAACTGTGCAAACCAACCATGGCATGTAAAGTTGTTTGATCTTTCTCACAGCCAGAGTATAACAGTTGGGTCGCCTTAAATTTTAATCTTTGGTAGTCATCTTCAAGGTTTATCGTGATATCTTCACGAGCACTTGAACCGTGTACATCATCAGTAACCTCATTCTCCTCTGCTTCATAAACCCCGTACGCATCATCAATTAAATCCTCTAACATATTATAATCTACGTCATCCCCTTCTATATCTATCCTACTTATTGAAGGTTGTTGTGAAGGTTGGTTGGGGACAAAAGGAACTTTCAATTCACCGTGAAAACTCCAAAATCGATAACTATCTTGCATATCCGATCTTAACAATTGTAGTTCAACTGTTTTCCACTCAAACACCTTACTATTCTTACACCTAGCACACAGATACGAAAACTCTTCATCGTTATGACATCTCTTTGCGTATTTCACAAATTCATTAGCACCTCTACAAAACACATCCCCCATTCTATTTGTCTCACCCATCCACTCTTTGTATTTCGGATATCCCATTACAGCTACCACAACTAATCACCTATTAAAGGTAAGAAGCGTATATTCATGGATTAGTATAAACAAAACTTAGATTTATAGTATGTTTCATTTAATTATGTCTTATTTTTATTTGATTTTTAAATTTCAAATTCAAATTCAATTTATAATAGAAATTTCTATTTCCTCCATCTCCTCTAAAGGGTGAGTGGTCCTATCCCATTCAAGGCCGCATTTTTATGTAATATACTTAACTGCTCATGCACATTGTTATGATTTGAAAAAAATTCGGCAGCATATCCCCGTAGTTCTCCAAGTACATGACGTACATTGGCAAGTGTGAGTGTTATTTCAATAGATCAATTGAAATAACAGTCACACTTGTCAATCTACTATGTATCCAGAGAACATTAGGGTACTACTGCAGAACTTCCTCCAAAAGTAACAACTTTAAGCCACTAAGAATATTATTATACATAAATTATGTAGTCTTAAACTGTCCAAACAAGACAATTAGAGAGATCTCATTATAGGGGTAATGACTCTCGAACGGGTCTAAGGGGTATTGAATGCGTATGCATAAGAACTGGAAGGCTAGTATCTATGCGCACTATATGTAGTTTCAAGTATGTTTCATTTAATTATCAAACTATATATATATATATATATATTGTTCGTTATACAAAGTAATTTTAAAAAAAAGTTGAAAAATCCCGCCCCCATATGGACAATAATCCAGTGATCATGCCACTTTTAAAATTAACCAACCCAACATCAATCCACTATAATCCGACCGTAATGTCAACAACAAATGTGTATCCCGTACTCCTTCTAATTCATCTACTCAATTAATTATTTTCATCAATTAAACTAACAATTAAAGTATATAATTATTAATTTTCTAATTTACAATGAGGGGCAATCTTACTTTCATATATTAATTTACTAAAAAAATTAATAATCAATCAATTCATTTACAAGAGACACTACTTACTAAAATTAACCCACACACATGCACACACACACACACACACACACGCAGCCCCACCCCCCGTCACACCCCCCGCATCATTTCCCTCTCTCGTACATACGCACAAACATGCACACTACACGCGCACATACACTCACCCACGCAGCCCCCCTGCCCCACCCCTTCCCCCACAACACACACACAAACAGCCCCACCCCCTCCCCACCACACACACACACACACCCTTCACACACACACACATACACACACATACACACACACACATGCACACACACATATATATATACACACACACATATATAAATGGAAGAGAGAGAGAGAGAAACCAACCTGAAAGTAAAGAGAGAGAGAGTGAGAGAGAGAGAGAGAGAGAGAGAGTGAGAGTAGCGCGTAGAGAGAGAGAGAGAGAAATTAGAGGGAAAGAAATCGGTGAGGAAAAAAGGAGGGGAAAGGGTTTTTGCTGACAACTTTATATAATTGTCACGGTCAATGACCGTGACAAGGTTAGCCGCTGAAAGGGTGCCAATTTTCCCATTTTGGTGTAGTGAAGTCAGGAATCTAAAATACACTTGAAATTTTTTATTTTCATGGTATTTTTAAGATATTGTTTACTTGAAGCACATAAAAACATGGAAATCAAACTATCCAATTCTCTTTTCTTAACAAGATTTATCCATTGACATTTATATGGTTAAGAAAAAATCAAAAATCAAGAAAAAAATCATTATTCATTTTTTGTGTTTATACTAAAAGTAAGCCAAAGTATATACAAAAGTATATAATTGCAAATGCATGAGAGAAGTAATTCACACAAGAATAAAAATAAAATCTCAAACATTAACCCATAAACTAAAACTCTTTTTTTTTTCTCAAAATAAAGAGACACGAACAAAGCAAGAGAATAAAAATGCATATATATAAAAAATGAACGCGACATCTCATAAAAAATCTAAAAAAATAAATAAAATATTCACCCAAAACTAGGAACAAAGACATTCCATAATGAATACGGACAAAAGGCACACAAACCAAATCCTCAAAATGCAACCACTTTTGGGATAATATATAAAACATAAGATAAGAAGAATATAGCTATGACAAGAACTTAGTGTAACACCCCAACCCAGATTTAAGGGTTACCCGTGGTCAACCTGGTCAGACCCGAGCGTTAGGTGTGAAGTGAAATGAACAACCCATATAATGTTGCTATTTTATTTTATTTTAATTAACATTTCACTTGTTTAGCATGCGATTCCAATTTCAACTCAAACTACCCGGGGGACTCGTGGGGAGCACCCCGTAGTCTAAGCCTACAGAGCTACTAATGTAAAATAAAAGAGAGTACTTATCTGTATAATGCTCTCAAAATATGAAATCACACCCAATTTGTCATAATAAAACGAGGGAGTGAACTGAATGCTCAGTGAGAAATATAAAAATTGCAATACAGAATTGAACTGGAGAAAGAAAACACTAAGACGTTATACCTACGTGATATATATATATATATATATATATATATATATATATATATATATATATATATATATATATATATACATATACTTAATGCATGAAATAATTTTACTTCTGAAAACCTTATTTATCCAGATTAATTCACCTTAATTGTGTAAAATACTTCCTTTTTCACATTTTGACACTCATCACTCTGATGACCCTAGTGCTAGTCCAGGCGTCTCACCTTTAAGCACCCACTTGCGCCTCACACCAATCCACTCACCATGGCAAAGGCAACACCGTGTGCTAAATTTCCTCGAGTTCTAACACTATACAATATTCTTATGTCATCATCCCGCTCTTCCCAACTAGGGCCACTAATTGCCATGTCGGCCAATCAAAAGGTTTCTAATACTAAGAAAAAAACTACTACAATTAGACTTGTGGTTGAAAGTGAAACCACCCGCACACTGAACTTTGTGCAATAGAAAGAATACTTTCAATAGGGCGCACCCAGTTACTGAGCCGCATTGACCATACCTGGTCCACCACGCTCTACCATGCCCAACCGCGTTGTACCATGACATGGTACCAATCAAAATTACCATATGCGTGAGGATACCAATCCATGATTATCGAAACTGAAAGGGACACATGATAGTTAGAAGGAACACACAACCATTCTGAGAAAATTCCGCCCGTATGCGTCCGTTGGTATTTTTGAAAAGTTAACCTACACTATGTGCTTGAAGTCTTATCACTCATCCTAGATATCCTCACTGGGTAATAACCTAGCCACATACCCTGGCTTGAGTTACCAACCATGACCAATCGAGTCACAACCATTCATCCTCGCAAAAAGGAATCAACATACTAACCCTTCGTTCAATAGAAAGTCAAATGCCCGACTTCCCTCCTTAGGAGTACGACCATACCCCTTACCTCCTTGGTGCACATGAAGCACTCTGGCAAGAGAATGCCTAACACCCTTGTCTACACTGACCTTCTCTATTTACTGGTGACGACATCACACCGAGGTTACAGTCTACCTTATAATATCGTGATCGGAATATCAAACCCCTTAGGCAGTATTCTTTCAAGAGAGACATTCTCCTTATTGTATCCCTCGACTATACAATATTTTCACTACGCTTACTTCCATGTTTTACCCAAACTAAATTTATGTGACGACCACACCGGCTGCCATTAGCATTCTAAGGGTAGTAAGTTCCACACAAAGCTACATCTTTTAATCTATACTGGCTTAGAAGGATGTGCTAAGAACTAATACTTACCTTTTTAAGACTATCCTAGCATACCGTTGGCACCCACCAACATTCTAGTCATGCCTTGATATTACCCCACTTATGTTTCCATCTTCAAGTCTCCACATGGATCATCAATCTAAGTCTCAAATACCATTCCTAATATTCCTCAATATAAAGTGGCATATTGACACTATTAGTCATTCCATGGCACCTTGGCACTACGCTCCATAAATGGCACAAGCTTTTAATTCCTCCTTGGAGGATACACCACCCATCTGTGCCGATTTGGGAAACCGCATCCGACACGTATGCTATTCAACTCTTCTAAACCTTAACCAACAACCTGACATCATCACCTGACCTCGAACCTAGTCAATACTAGGATGCTAATGATGCTTCTTCACACTAGACTTAACTAGTTTCCTAAGTACACGAGACACATTCCACGTAAAAGTCCCCACACCTGATAAGATTTCACCGTCCATACTTTTTTCAATACAGGTGAGAACTACATACTTTCAATACCCAAATCGTGTTTACTAGGTGATCGCGAAGACACTATTCTATGATCTACTAAATGTGGCTCTCCTTAACCATTTAATACCTTAAGACTTCGTAATAAGTCGATTTCTATCCTTGATGACGTCAAACACAATGCGTCATTTGGACATTCCCAGATACCCTTAAACCACACTAACACTAGTATTACCTCGCATCTAACCATTACCTTGACGATTGAACTGAGCCTTTACACTTAAATAATAATCTTATCTCTCTTCCAAATAACTATGACCATAAGACACGTACCCAACCACGACTAATACTACTAAGGATACAAGACGTCACCTACAACTTATAAACCTCTGGGTATACATCACTGACATCGCTAAAGATCCTATTCCTTGAAATTACATCATATTTTCTAAAAATAAACATAGAAAACTACCTAAAGTTCACTCCGAAGTCTTCTTAACCATCATCATTGCATACATAATATACTTATCGCAATTTGCCCATAACTCTCATCATACCCTACAAGGGACAACCTTCAATCAAGAATCACCGGGACACTTACAACAGTAATCTCTCATCGACTCCGATAAGGTACACATCCAAAGTATTGACCAACGCGATTCATCATGCCCACTAAATCATCAATTTCCTTATAATGTGATGCCATCCCAATGATCAAATTCGCTCTACACGAATTAACTATTAAGAGAACTGGACACATCCCTATCGTAAATCAATACTGCTTAGGTATGACGCACTAGCCACATTATCTCCATAGTTGACTTTACATGATTCATATTTCTATTTGACAAGTGTTATTCGCTATTCTCTATATCTCACTTGGTCGCTCATATATTCATGGATTGACACATAAGCACCTCAAACTAAAAATCTGTGGTGGCGCCATAACTGGCTCGCACGGACACTCGCAACTCACTAAACATATATAAAGCAGAAGCGCAAATGCAATTAATAATGACTAACTTAGTCAGTTACCACTTGGTAATGAATTTACCCATCTTGCCAAACTCTTTAACTTCACCATCGAGGATACAAACTAAACCGTCACCAAAACTATCGTGATCGGCCCAAACCAACATCGACATTGAAAGATCCACTATCGACCTCACCACGTCACTCCCAAAAGGAACCTTGAACCTAGAGCTCTGATACCATTTGTAATGCCCCGACCCAAATTTATGGATTATCAGTGGTCAACCCGGTCCGACTCGAGAGTCAGGTGTGAAGTGCAATGAACAACTATATAATGTTGCTAATCCAACTTTATTTTAATTAACATTTCATTTGTTTATCATGCGATTCTAATTTCAACTCAAACTACATGAGGTATCTGTGGGGAGCACTCTAGAGTCCAAGCATACAAATCTACTAACGTAACATAAAAGAGAGTAGTTACCTGCATAACGCTCTTAAAATACGAAACCGCACCCAACCTGCAGTAACAAAATGAGGGAGTGAGCCGAAAGCTCAGTGAAAAATAAACGCAGTAGAGAATCGAATGACAAAAAGAAGTCTCTAACAAGTTATAGCTACCTGAACATGCAACTACCTTGTATATAAATGTATAGACATACATATACATATACTTAATGCATGAAACAATTTTACTTCCAAAAACATTATTTATTCAGATTAAATCACCTTAATTTTGTAAAAGACTTCCTTTTTCCTACTTTGACATTCATCACTTTATTTGGCATGCACGATTAAATACTTGAAACAACTACACTTGGTTTGATGACTTTACCGAAATTACCCTTTTCATTTTTATTAATCCATATTTTTATTTTTATTGAAAATCACCCTTTCAACACACGCGAACATCTTTTTAGATAATACTTATTTAGCCTTTAAAAACCTTTCACAACACACCATTGTGCTGATTATGGATTAAACCTCTTAGGTTCCTTAAGCACCATTTAACCCACTTACTTTATCCTTTTCTTGACCCTATGGATATTAATCAATTTCACATTTATTTGTCCATTTTAACTTTATCGAAAAATTTATTAATTCTTTCAAGTGAGGTTGTCCTAATACATTGTGACCACATAACCCATTTCTTCACATGTTAATTATTCCTTATCTTTTTCTTGAAATCTTTTAATATTTGCATACTTTAACGGGCTCCACACCACTAGCTATGCACACTATATGCTCTGACCAGTGATTTTTGATCTTTCACCCCAGGGTTTTGAGCTCGCCTTAATTTTTACGGTGTCATCCGAATCGCTTTTAATATATTTTAACATTTTGCAAATGACCACATTACTCCACCTTTCCTTTTAACTAGCCAAAGACAAAACCCGAGGTTCCACCCGAACTAGTGTTACACTATGAAAATCATCATTTCATGTCCTTTACACTCTAGTCTTGAATTTATTTCAAAAATCATGTGCATTAGGACTATCATGTGTAACACCCTTTCCAATATTTTATCCCACTTTACGTAAAATTATAATTTTATCCATGTGTTTCCAAACGTACCTTTTACTCCATTTTCCAAGTGTTAAGTTTTCAAATACCATTAAGTTACCCACACTAACTTCTTATGTGCTTTTAACAAATTAACACCTTTTTAACCTTTTGGAGTAATATTATTCTCAATTGGAAACATCTTAATTTCATTACTTTTATTTTCCATGATTCATTAAACATATAAGACTACTTTATAAGAATAACATCATTTCGTTTCATTAACACATGTAGTCTTTCAACCTTACACTTATCACCTTTAGTTCCCTTTTCACACACTTTGAAGACTAGAATTTATAATTTTCTTATTTCATGTTTAAACCCAACAAAACCTTCTTTAATTTTTTTTTATGTCCATTATCAAAATACTACAAGTTTATATACATTAGAATATGTATTTTAAATTCAAAAATCCTATTAGATGGACAAAATATACTTTTCTAGACCATAGGACATTTTATTTCTTAAACCAATGTCCCATTTGTTTTTTATAAAGTCTTCATTTTTGCAAGACATCAAACTTAATTTACCAAATATCTTTAGCAATATAAAAATATAAATTTAAAACATTTTTATTTCATAAAAATGTTTATCACCCAACTTCTTAAAACGTACCATTAACATGAAAATTCCATTTATTTGAAGAAATTTTTTAAATATTTACTTATCACTTATTTCCACAAAATACCATTTTGCCAATATTTTTACTCCATAAAATTTTTTAATACTAATTTTCACTAAATATCCATCGTTTTAATCAAATGCAGTCTACTCATATAATTTAATCAATAAGTCAACATTATGCAAAAAGATTCTTAATACTAAGAGTATAGTTTTCCATATCAAATGGAGCTCCAACAATGGTAGGCATGAAAGGCCTAAGAAGATGTCAACCTACCACCTCCTAAGGTTTCCTTAGAGAGGTTGCCTATCTCCACCAAGCTTGCTCCAGTAAGCTTCCAAGCAAAGCCCTCTTTCAAACTCCATTAATCTTCCATTTCTATCTTCAATAACCCCCAATAATAACTCCATAAATTCGTATATCTCCTCGTCAATAGTGAAAGTGGGTACGTATGGCTCAAATATGGAGGAATACATAAAAATACGCGGAGATAAGGTGGAGGGGTTGTGTCCGCATGGTGGTTTCTGGTGGAAGAACACACAAAAATAGTGGAAGACCCAACCCTATCCCTTTCTCTTCTTTCAACTCAAATGACCCAAATGAACCCAGACAACCTTTAATAAACCCTCCAAGACTTCCAAATCCCATTTTTCCTAATCTGGGCTCACCAGAGTTTGACAACTCATCCATCCAATGACCTAGAATGTGATAGCATGCAAGGGCAGTCTAATTTAAAAATTCAAAGGACCTCGTTCGAATGACATTTCCCACAGTTCGAACGAAAAGGGTGTTTCTTTTGATCCATCTCTTCTAACGACCTTCGAACGACCCTGATAAGTTATGCAGTGGGATCTCGTTCGAGGTTATTTGATCCCTTGCTTTGAACGATCCTTGATTATCATTCGAACGAATCAACTTCATTCGACCGACTCTTCAACTTTCGTTCGAACGACTCTTCTTATATTTTACTTAATTTTTCTCCAATTTTAACCCATAACTTTTACTAATTATTATCTAGCCTCCAAAAACTATCAAATCAGAATATAATCCCCATTATAATTATTCAAATCTTATCATGCTCACTTCGTTACAACTTACATAGAAATTAATGAAATATTAGGGTGGGGTATTACACTTAGCAAGTCAAGTGAAGGGAGGAACCTCTTTGGTATAAATGAAAAGTAGATGGACACTTAAGGACGACTCACCCTTTGAAGTGGAAGTACACATACTATCAAGTAACTCATTTTTATTCTTCCAAATATCTCTTGAGATTAGATTATTGGGTTTAGTGAGAACCCTTAAAATAACTTGAGGCACACATTTCATAATTCCTTATTTTTAAATTTTTTTCCTTTTTCACAAGATTTTATTTCACCCAAATCTCCTATTTCTCCGCAAGTGAGGAGGAACATATGGCAAGTTTCTCCTAAGATCATATTCACATGTTTTAAAATCCATGTATGTCCTAAATATGTTTTTCTCTTGCAAAATCCCTATCACACTCCATAGTGAACTCTTTGACTTGATCACAAGAACATTCAAATCATGTTTTAAGACATCAAGGGAATTATGGTCATATGAAATAGAACCAACCTGGGAATTCCTAACCATGAAACAAAACTATTTAAGGTGTCCAAATTTGTATTAATGAGTGCACAAATAATTTTCACGGTGAACCACCTTAGGATGATTTTTAGGACAAAGATTTTTTTTAATTATTAAACAATTTAGAAAAAAAAATCCTCAAATGACCCTTTTGTGACAAATATCAAAGTGTAGGGTTGAAGGTCTTTAAAACTTTCTCAAAATTTTCAAAACAATGATCTTTGAAAAAATTTCGGTCATTTACTTTTTTGTTTAAAAGACTTAAGGATTATTCCTCAAATCTTTATTTTTCTCATTCACATTCAAATATGATTGAACCATTCTTATTGACTCATGTGTCTAAAAACCATTGATAAAAGTTTTGTTAGATTGATAGAGATAAAGTACAAATTTGTCAAAGTTAGAACTACACCTTCCATTTTTAACTTGAGTCATTTCCAATATTTTGTCAAATTTCTTTGAACAATCTTGAAGATCAAATTTAACTTATTTATACAAGGCGAATACATTTTAAAGTGAGTCGATGTTTTTCTCAAAATTACATTTGGAAACTTCACACTTGCGAAGTTCATTCTTCACATTTTCAAGTGTAAAAAATAAGTCATATTTATCTTTTTCAACTAATTTAAAATTTTCAAAAAATAAATTCACTTGGATTTTCAGATGTTACAAACATTTATTTTATTCTTTCAAAGTGTTCATCTCCTCCTTCAAAGCACAAATCAAGTCCAACAGATCATACTTTTTTATTTTTCATTAAGTTTAAATTTTTTATCTTAAGGAATATCTTTGAGTGATAAGTTAGAATTATTAAGTTTCTCAATCGAGGAAGCCTTTTCATTTTCAAACAAATTCAGTTTAATAACCAATTTATTAATTAAATTTTATAATCTGAAACACATTTTCACTAGTTTGTGATATTCTGGTCTTAAAATTTCATCCATCACAACAATCATCTTTAACATTTTAACTATCAGCACTAGAGATACTATGAAAAGAATAACTACAATTCTCATTAATATTGAAAATAAATCATTTTTATCGATATATCCTCACATAAGACCTACCATTAGATGAACTAGTATAGTTAGGACAAATAAAGTTTAACATCCTTAGAATCCATAGGCATTTCAAAATAATTATCAACTACCCACACAATAAAAGGGCAAGTAAGGTAGAACAACAATTGATCTACACAATCGAATTCAAACCCACTCTCACTTATGCAATTTATCAAACACTTAACTTTAAAATTATTAAGGAAAATTTTAGTTTTGAGAATGTGTAATAAGATCATTCAAATTTATTTTAAAATCCTTTGATTTTAATTGCAATTGTACACATAAATCTTATAGATCCAAATTCAAATTAATTTGTGATTAGGTGAGATCTAGCAATATTAGTTCAATTAAATTGTAATTGTGTGAGATCTAAAAATCAATAAAACTATAGCCTTTGTGATTTGAAATTATATGTGGTTGTGTGACGTGAATAAAGGTAAATGGGAAAATGAGCATAAGACCAAGGTCTACGAGAAAAAATTCCACCGAGGGGAAAAACCCATGGACGTTACAACTAATCCACTAGATAAATGAATATGTTACAAGAGACAAACCATTTACATATATTGAGTTCCCTTATAAGCTATCACGATTCACCAATCATCGATACCCCACCCGATCAGAGGATCTCATTCAAAGCTCCTTTATAGAGAAAGGGGAATTTATCCCAATTAACTTCCACACTTCCAATATAAGGAGAACATCCTCAATTCTTCGTATCTTCCTCATTGTTGACCTTTCAACTGACGATATTCAATGGAAAATATTGAAGGATAGGTTTTCTAAGGTTGATTTGATGACTCACTCAAAAATCTCTCACGAAATGTTTCAATCAACGTGAGGAAAAAATAAATCTCGACTAGAGTTTCTAGAAAGAAAAGGCATATTTCTTAGATATACATTTCTTTTAAAGTAAAGTAAGATTTCTAGTTGAAAATTGGAGCCAAAATATTTTTATAGCAAAATTTTTTGGTTTCTTATTTCTATGAAGTCCGTGCACATGAATGTTAATAATGACAAAATAAAATTCTGATTACTTTTTTGCGCACGAGTGTGTTTTCATCCGTTCTCACAACTCCATGCCCTCGGGTGTATTTTCATCCGTTCACACTAGTGACAAGATCAAAATTATCAAAAAATTTGAAGGCCTTTTCAAAGTAAATGATTTTCAAAGGCTCCTTTTGCATGCTTAAAAATATGCCATTTTGATGATAAAAACACGTGTATGAAATAAGCAAGAATATGAAGGAAAGACTTGGGAAATCTATAGTGTGTCATTGTCAATATACCATATCTAAAGAGGTTCAAAAGTCCATCCGAATTCTCTGAATCTGATGAAGACATGCAATGAAAGCCGACTCAAACACGAATAGAGGCATGTAAGAAAATTAAGCAGCTAGAGACACAAAGATTGCTAAAAATATGTTCCTGTACTAAAATAAAAATTCTTTTACATTCGATAAATAAATATTTTGACACAGAATGAGACAATAATTGATGCATTTTCAGACTTAGTGTAAAATGGATGCCATAACCTCTAATTTGTTCAATCCTACTAGACCAGAGATGATATTGTACACCGATGCCATATACTGATCAAGAACGAAAAGTCTCATCATCTGGGTAATGCAGGTCGGATAGGCACATGTCATTACAGGTAGCTCCACTCTGCCCAGTGGGTATATACTCTCTCCTGAAGATCTAATAGAGGGGTGGTGATATGGTTCCATATTTCATTCCAAGAGTTTGTTGATATTTTTGATTGGGGTGGATATTTTGTGTATGTGGGGATCAAATCGGTTTAATAAAAATTTAACACGTTTTTTTGTATTGTTTATGTCATGGTAAATGCTATTAGAACCAAGACACTTTAAATTAAACCATCTTACTCGAGTTAAACTAAGTTATCAAAATAAGGATAATATGGGTTTATTGTAGATTAGTGGGCTAACCACTAAAGGAAAAATTACAATGATACTAACACACAAAAAGTGTACACACCGTTAACTCTAAAATGAAAATTCATTTCGTCAATTATTAAATAGCTTGTTACGGGTTGGACTCTTTTAAAATAATTAAATTGTGGACATATATGTATATATATAGTTTTAGTTAGTTAGTTAGTTGGTTAGTTGGACCAACATAGCTCATTATGCATAAATAAAAACACATCAATCTTTAAAAATACAAATAATCGAATTTTGAAACCTAGTAAATATGATTCACATACAAAAAAATAATCTAAAACCTCAACCATTTAGTAGGTGGAATGAAAATTTGGAGTATATGTGCATTTTCGATCGTTCAAACGTTTTATCATTTTCACACATACTTCTTCTATGATGAAATTTTTTGTAGACGATCCCCTCACTACGAAGATAATCTATCACAAGTTTGGTTTAAAAATTCATTTTATTTTTAAAAATTGGTGTGTTTAATGAGATGAGTTGGAGACGACAATTATGTATATATATAATAAGATGATCCAATGCAGACCACTTACTTAAGGATAAGTTTCGGATCAATTTCATTTAAACAGTAAAAAAATATATTTTGGGTTGATTTTTTTGCAAGGTGTTTAAAAATTTTGTGTGTCTCTCTGTGTATGTATAAAGTGTCTGAACCTGATCCTGACTCAAAGTTGTAGACACCACATTCTAGGTCGGTACTTGGAGTACGACCCATTTGACTCTGATCATCTTTATCACCAGAGAAAAAGATCAATGATTATTCGAAGGGCTTTGAATCCCCTTTTTAACGGTCTTCCTCATGCGCGAATTGGCTTAATAGTTTGGACGAACGAACTATTTTATACCAAAAATGGATCTTGAATCCACTAGGCACCCACGGGCCCCAATTTCCCCCCAATCAACCTCATTTTCAGAGTGAAAGCTCATTGAATCTCCCAAGGTCACTGAAACCGCTTTCCAATGGTCCACACCATGCATGAAACGATATAACCATTCAGACGAACGATCCATTTCCCCCAAAAAACTGATCTGGAGGCCCCCTGGCGCTCCCGGGCTCCATTTGACCAAGGTCAACTCTTCATCTTGAATGAGACTGATTGATTATTCGAAGGTAACTGAATACTCTTTCCCACGGTCTGCCCCATGAGCGAATCAACCTTACGGTATGGACAAACGACCCGCTCTACTTCGAAACATCACCGAGTGCTTTCGAGACCCGATTGACCAAAGTCAACTCATAAAACTAAGAGAATATGTTTAGAACATCAAAGTAACTCGCATAAAATTTCCAATGATCCACCCCGTGTGCAATTCTGACTTACGATTTGGACGAATGATCCATTATCGTCTGACGATCTCCCGTCCAATGGACCAACGGGTGCTTTTGAGCCCCGCTTGACCTAAAGTCAACTCTCAGAACTAAGAGCGGCCTAAATGACTCTTAAAAGTATCTAAATTACATTTCTAATGGTATGTCCTGTGCATGATTTGGATCTACGGATTGCGTTTCACGACCATTTTTCCAAAAACATTTGTACGAGACTGCCGATTGGCAGACCCATTTCCCTGCCTATTGGCACTGTGTCCAGGATCACCTACTGATTGGAAGGACTAGAGGTATGCTGATTGGCAACCCCTACCCTATAAATAGAGGTCATGAGATCACTCGCAAGGCACACCTCAGATCCATCATTATCAGTGATCACAACAACATTCTCTAGGAAAAAATGAAGTTTCCTTGTGTGAAATTCCTTCCCATATTTCATTCCCATCACTTTCATGCCCAATTTAGTAAAATATCCTTCTCTCTCATACAACATTCATCCCAACATTCAAGGGATCTCATCAAAAATCAAGATCAAGCCTCAATTCTCCAAAGAAGGTTGAAACATTCTCTTCCCTCTTTGAATTTCTTTATTTTCACATTACATAAATTCTAATCTAGTTTTTACTTTAGTTCATACACATTAACATCTTATCCTTTATAGTTATATTGCACATACTCTATTTTTTATTAAAAAAAGAAAGAAAAAGAGGATTACCCCCATAAATTTTAACGGGATTGTCCATCACAATTTCTCAAAACTAAAAATATATTTTCTATGCAGACACAATATATTCCCGTTTGAATCTATGGGGTAAACCCTTCCCTTATGCTACATGAGAACGACGTGGATTTTGATGCCTTTATAGGATACATAGGTATTTCGGGCTAAAACCCGAGACTCGAGTCCAATTTTTCCAGTTTCGTATTTTCATCCTTTTCATTTATACACGATTCAATATATATATATATATATATATATATCATATATTGTGATTCATGTTGGTGTTTTATCTAACATATATTATCGTTTCATTATAACTATTTCGATAAACGCATACATCCTATTTTCTAAATATTGTTTTGGGAACATTCCTATGGATAACCTCACTCTATCTTTTACATATATGAGTTGGGCGATTCCGATCTCCATTTATATATACATGCACACATGTTTCATGGAGACATTAATAAAAAGAGTAACACAAGCCCATGAGAGACCGAAAGGGCGGGATGGGTTCCTAACATCTTCCCATTCCGTAACTTAGCCCCTAACCTTTGAACTATTAGTTTTGTAAGAATTTATTTGTCTTTGATGCCGCTCTCTCGAGGCGGTGATATGTTCTTTGCTGCTTGTGCAAAATATGTTGGCAACTCCATATTTTTACATCACCCCACATCGACGAATGCCGAAGTGTTCCTAGAAAGGGCCCGAGTGCTTATCTCCCTCACTCATAGATAGTCACACATCACTCACTCTCACATATCCATGCTTAGTATAATACTCATGCTGCATTGTAGATTTACTTTTCATGATACTTGTACATTTTTTCCTATTAGTATAAGTGCTCATCATGCTAAAAAATACTCTCTTCATAATATACCAATGAATAATCATGCATTTTGCACACTACATCACCAAAGAGCATGGCTATTAACCAAACTTTGTGTCATAACTGGAGGGTCACTTCATGATGGGAGCTAGTCCGGTAGGTCGTATTTAACCTAAGCAATATGATTCTCACCTTCCATTGGCCAAGTACCTTCGACGTATATCGAGCGGTTCCCCCCGCATCATACCTCTTGATCGAATTCATAACGGGAGGTATATAGTAGGGAAGTCGTTCACGTATGTCGAGTATATCGAATTCGCTCTCACATATACTGTCCTCACGATGTATATATTCAGGAAATTCACGTACACTCAGATATATCAAATGGCTTGTCCGCACGTACCGATTGCCTTTAAAAGAAAGGCGTATATCATGGAAGTCATGCCAAAGGGGGGAACCTTTCCACTAAACCAACAATTACATACCCTCATATAGGCGTCAAAGCTAGGGCACTCATATTTAGTTTGTTATTTATTACCCGAAACTCTGTCGAAATGTCGGGTCGGCATACCGTCCAAATTTTTGTGCGATTTCATCTTTTCTAAAATGGGACCCTGTCCATGAGCCTGGCAACAAGTCAAATCGTGTTTTACATTTTTTTTCATACGGAATTTTTCCCAGGATCGGGTTCCATCCGTCATTTCCTTTTCATTTAGGTAGACCTAATACAAGTGAAAACATAATAATAATAAAAATAATAATAATAATCATGCTGAGACTCTTCCCCTGTTTTTTCCTCCTTCCTTGCCGAAAGTGTCAAAAATATTTTTCCCCTCTTTTCAAAATACCAAAAACATTTTCCCTCCTTTTTTTTCCTTCCCTTTCCCAAAAAAAAATTATAGCAAAAACATTTTCCTCCTTTTTCAATAATAAAAGTTTTTTCCCTCCTTTTTAAAAAAAATAAATTCGAATCATTTTCCTTCTCAGGTCGATCGCATACCTGACCCTTGGCCTTGACCTTTATTGGCTTCAGTCTTCTGTTGAACCGCCCAAAGCTCCGTCAGTTATCCCACTAATTTATTCGAGTCCAGAATCCACTATCACTCGCTTTTCATGGAGAACGCATACCAAGTACCGAACGTGCAGCCTGATTTGATGATGATTCTATCCCAACTTACTTCCAAGATTAACAAAGTTCACATCGAGGTTCATGAGATGCAATGAAATCGGGCCCCTATTCCTGAAGAGCCCGAGGTCATCTTCCCTCGTGCTATGGGTTTGCCCGCACCTGAGCCTATTTGGGTTCGGGAAGAATATTAGCATAGTCTAGGTGCCCCTCCAACCAATGGGCCACCGCCAGCTTAACTCCTTATGCCAAATCTTGCCCTGCCAGGGGCTAACCTACCCGTGACCATTGATCAGAAGGAAGAAGATTTGAACAAAGTCAAGGAAGATCTTAAGTTATTGACCAAAAAGTTTAACCAAGTCCAAATCTCTAGAAACTACATGGATTACACCCATATGTACCCTGTCCTAAAGCAAGGCCGTCGGAAAAGTTTGAGGGTGGTGGGCCGCTAATTGTTCATCTTTGTAGTTGTCATTGAGCCATGACTATCCTAGGTGCTTCCGAGGAAATAATGGCCCAAATGTTCCAACAGACTTTGAAGGACAACACTCTTCGCTAGTTCTTATCTCTTGAGGAATAGAGAATCCACAGTTGGGAGGATGTTACTCGTGAATTCATGTCACAGTACAAGTACAACGAGGAGTTAGAGGTCACTTGCAGTGATTTGGAACTTCTCAAACAGAATCTTAGATAATCTCTTAATAATCTCATAGAAATATGGAGAGAGAAAGCGACCATCATAACCAACCGACCTTCCGAAGAGGAATAAGTATGTATTGTGAAGAACTTCTTACCCCATGTCTGAGCAATGATGGATGGATAGTATTACATCCATTTCTGAGCCCTCCGAGAAGCAAGAGTGGAGATAGAAGAAAGTCTTGCCAAAATAAAAGTTGAGCCGAAGAAAATATCCACACAATTCCCTCCCCAAAAGTATGAATTTTTTTTAATACCACAGTTTCAACCGTTAATAACATCACTCATCCTGCCACTTCATGGTCACCTGAAAGCCGCCCTAACCCGCCAGAAAAGAATACACCGAGCCTTGCGCTCCCTTCTCCAAAGTTTACTAAGCACTTTTGAGCCGAAATCTTATTATGCCATTGGACCCTCGTCCATTACCAAACACACTTCCTAAAAATTTCAAACCAAATTCCCATTATGATTTCCATCGAAATGTCGGCCATACCACTGATCAGTGTTTCCATCTCCAAAATGTAATCCAAGGTTTGATTGACCGGGGCGTCATCACCCCACCAACCAATCCTAAACTAAACACTACCCATAATCCACTCCCAAATCATACAAATGATATATTCCCATAAGAAAATCCAGAATTTGACCCATCTACCAAGATTGTACCCAGAAAATCGCCCATCATACCCATATATTTGCCTAAACCCCTTAAAGTTTTCCCATATTTTCTCCTATACCCTAACTATCTTTCCGATCAGGCCTGGTCACTTTTTAATAGAGCACGAATTGTTGTTCGTACTCGTTTATGAGCAAAATATAGGGAATTTCCAGCGGTATTGAACCCTAGAGTTCGAGCTGAAATTACCCTTGAAAATGAACGTTGACTGCCAGAAATTTAACCCATTGTTCTTGAAAGCTCGAAAATGGTCTTAAAAGTCAGATAATTGGGTGTTGCTTACCAATGAAGTCATCGCGAACTTATTCCGATAGACCAATGAAATTTGTAGTATGTCCGAGCTACTTAATGCTTTGAAACTACAAAGGTGCTTGATCCCTTCACTTCTACATCTCCCCATTGAGTGGGAGGATCTATATGAAGAGGCTGTTGAAGTTGTATAGTTCATTAACTTCTCGTGGAAAGATGATGTTGTTGCCACCGGATGGGGGGTGGGGGAACAAATTTGATAGTTCAGATAAAGATAAAAACCCAGAAAAGACTAGCCTAGTAGTCAGTATATGTGGAATGATATCGTTTAAGGATTTTCTATGAGAGATAAACAAAGTGGACAAACAACCCAAGGTAGATAAAGAAACAAGGTTTCAATTTTTTCCTTTTTAATTAAACCATATAACTAGGTCGGGGAGTCATTACCAAGTTTCGAACCCGCAATCATCAACGATCGATAAAGGAAATGGTGTTAAGAAACTTCCTATGCCGGAAATGACCCTCGAGGAGAGCAAGATCCTCGATTAGTTGAAGAAAACTCAAGATAACATCACTCTGTGGGGACTCTTTATTTATTCCAGCCTGCACCGAAATGTCTTGATAAAACTGCTTACCGGATCCACAGTCCCTCCTTCCACCACGCCAGAAGAAGCAGTGAATCTGGTCTCTAACTTTTACTAGAATGCTCTCCTTCTCCAAAGAAGAAATCCCTATGTATGGTCCAAATCACAACTATACTCTCAATATCTCTATTGAAGTCATGGGAAAGACCGTCCCATTTTTTCTAATCGATAATGGATCAGAACTTGATATTTGCGCATTAATAATCCTCAACTGCTTGGGACTGAAAGTAAGCGACCTCGCTCCAACTTCTATCGCCGTGCGTGCTTATTATAATACTCGTTAGGAAGTGATGGGATCCATAAAGATTATAATAAGGGATGACCCTATATATTCCATTACTAAATTCCAGGTCATCGATATCCTGACTTGTTTCAACCTATTGCTTGGATGACCATGACTCCATAGTATTAAGGGCGTGTTTTCGTCCCTCCATCAGAAACTGAAATTCTTTGCCAATGGACAGGTCATCACCATCTTGGGAAATGATGATAACACTGAGAATGCAATCACCAGTAATCTTGTGCTAGAGATACATTATGGGGAATATGATATGCTTCTGTCATGATTTTGAGTTGAACTGCTTCCACTCCCAACAGGGAATGATTTCAAAGATAGAGGCTATCCAAAACACAACCCTCATGGTAATGTCAACGTGATACAAATATTCAAGAACCTACACTTCATGCCTGGACTGAGACTGGGATGATGATAACAGGGAATACTAGAACCCACAGTGTTGAAGAAATACTTTCTTCTGTTATGGTCTAGGTTACCAACCATCATCAGACGAACTTAGGATGCTCCTCCAACCTCGGTTGAAGAGAAAATTAGAAAGTGCAAAGACTGTCTCAAGAGATTCCATAAACGAAAGATTCATCAAAGAGGGAGAATACTTCCCCTTTTCTGGCTTTCACGAACCGTGGTATGATCATGTGGATAAGAAGATGAAGCTAGGAGATAGTTACACATGGGTTGAAAGTTACTAACATCATGTACAATCACTTATTAAGAAGACTATAGATGCTACATAATATTTCTAGGGTAGTGACTCCGAGGATTCATTCAACTTGTAGACATTGGGGATGACACTTTGCATGATCCACTCAAGCGCTACATCATCTGATCCGTCCCGCCTAATCAAAGATGCCAATGCACCTCTCCTTAATTGGAATGCTATACTAGTTCCACCCGCTGAAATACAACCCAACTCATATGTTTATCCCATTTCCTGTTCTTTTATTATTCCTCCCCGTTCTGATCATAATGTAATCTACACCTCCTTTGATGAGGTTATCAACGTTGTTTTTCCCAAGAATAAAATAAACGAAGATTTTTAGTATCTTGTTGTGCCTTACATTAATTGTCTTGATTATAATCAAACTCTTGATGATGATGATTTTGAAAATGAACAATTCTTAACTGATTTTAATAAGGTTAATAATAAACAACATAATCGCGTTCAGATTAATGGAGATGAAACTATTGTTATTAATCTCGATTCTAATAGCCAATCGCGTGAGATTAGGATAGGTTCCACTCTTAACAAGCATGAGATTGCACAACTCGCAGAAGAATCGAGGGAATTTGTGGATGCCTTTGAATGGTCCTTTGACGATATGCCCGGTATTGATCTCGAGATAAGTCGCATAAGATTCCAATGCTCCTATAATGCAAACCGATCAAACAGAAACTGTGAAATCTCCGCAATGAATGGTCACTCAAGGTTAAGGAAGAAGTGGTTAAATAGTTTAACATAGGCTTCATCCGAGTGATTAAATATCCCACATGGCTAGACAACATCGTATCCATTTTCGAAACTTAGAGGAAATATTCGTATGTGCATTGATTATTGAGACCTGAACAAGGCCTCTCCTAAGGATGATTACCCGTTACCTAATATTAACATGATTGTAGACAACACGTTCAATCACGCTCTCAAGTAATTCATTGATGGTTTTGCTGGATATAATCAGATCAAGATGTACTCGGAGTATCAAAAGAAAACCGCATTCATCACCCGTTGGGAACCTTTTATTACACAGTTATGCCATTTCTAAAAAATTCAAGGGCTACCTACCAGAGGGCTAACACAACCATTTTGCATTATCTGATACACAAATAAGTCGAGGTCTATATGGATGATATGATCATCAAGTTTAAGACTAGGTAAGGTCATGTTCCCACTCTTCAAAAGTTTTTCGAGCGACTACGGTGGTACCAGGTGTGACTTAACCCAGAAAAATGTGTCTTTGGCATTACCAAAGGAAAGATTTTGGAATTCATGGTTAGTGAGAAGGGGACTGAAGCAGATCCTGCCAAACTGAAAGCCATACTAGAAATTCCACCATCCCGAATGGAGAAGGAAGTCCGAGGATTCCTTGGAAAATTATAGTATATCATCCGATTCATTAGCCAATTGACTTCCATTTGTGAACCCATCTTCTAAATCCTCTAGAAGGAGTTAACCAAGGTTTGGAATGAAGATTGTCAGGAATCCTTTGACCGAATTTAGCAGTATCTAACATGACTCAAGCCATCGCAGCCTGGTCTCCCCCTACTCCTATACTTGATAGTAACAAACACCGCAATTGGGGTTTTATTGGCCTAACACCTTGAAGAAACCCTCAAAGAGAGAGCCATCTACTACGTCAGTTATAAATTGACCAGATATGAAGTCAACTACACTGCCTTGGAGAAAGCACGTGTCGCCCTTGTTTGGGTCACCCAAAAATTGCTGCACTATATGCTCACTTTTCCCAGCAGACTTATATCCTAAATGGATTCTATTAAACACGTTCTAGAGAAACTTGCATTGTGTAGCCGAATGCCCTGATGGTTGATGTTACTAGCCGAATTTGATATAGTGTATTTCACGTAAAAATCCATAAAAGGGAGAGGCATATCTAACTACCTTGCTAACCACCCTATGGAAGAAGTCGATGTTTGGATCTCCAAATTCTCAAATGAAGATATCCTTTGTACCTCCCAAGAAGACCTCTGGTGGCAAATGTTCTTTGACGGTGCTGAAAACAAGAAAGGATATGGCATTGGCATACTCCAAATTTTACTTGATGAATCTCACACTCCCATTTCTATCAAGCTAGATTTTCTGGGCACCAATAACATGATCGAATACGAGGCACGCATCATAGGCATTAAAGTCTATCTTAAGAAAGGAATACGATGACTAGATGTCTACGAGGATTCAACCCTCATCATTGGTCAGATCCTAAGAAGATGGAAAGTCAAGGATGAGAAACTCATACCCTTCCACTCCCACCTAGAGTCCAAGATATTACCTTTCACTATTTTCCCCAGGCACGAAACATCTTAGCCGATGCCCTTGCTACCTTAGCCTTTATGGTCGACATGCTCAAGGGAATAACGATGGCCCCCTTTCTAGTCCAAAAGCAAGCTAAACCAACCCATTGCTACTACATTGAACTCATCACAGAAGAAGATCCTGACATGGATAAGTGCTGGTACTATGATATTTGGCGCCTCCTCAAGCACAGTAGGTACCCCCAAGATGCCAACAAGAAAGAACGAGCAACCCTTTATAAACTGGTCGCCAAGTATATTGTCTGCGAAAAGTACTGTTCAAGAGAAACTTTGATGGAACCCATTTACACTGCATCGTAAGGGCTGACATTGAATAGATGATGCAGAATATCCATAGCGGGGAATGCGAACCCCGCATAAATGGCCATATGCTTGCCAAGAAAATCATCCGACGGGGTTACTATTGGACTACTATGGTTCAGGACTGCACCACCTATGTTAGGAGATGCCTTAAATGCCAACAGTTTTCCAATTTCCAACACTTGCCTCCGTGGGAATTATACAACATTACCTCTTCCTATCCTTTTTCCACATAAGGCATTGATATCATAGGGAAATTTACACACAAAGCCTCAAACGGGCTTGAGTTCATCTTGGTGCTCATTGATTACTTCATCAAATGGGTCAAAGCCGAGTTATATGCAGTTATGAACGCCAAAAAGGTGGCCAAGTTCATCCAAAAAAATATCCTCTGCCGATACAGGGTCCCTGCATGAGATACTGTTAAACAACGAGTTATTGCGAGGCAAGAGTCATGAAATTAATCGACGAATATGTTATCCATAGGCGCAAATGTTCTCCCTACCAACCTATAACCAACGGTGTAGTCGAAGATAGTAATAAGAACCTCAAAAAATTCATCAGCAAGGTGATCAAGAGTTACCAAGATTGTACCGATCGGATCCCTTACGCCTTTTGGGGCTACCGCACTTCAGTTAGAGCATCTGTCAAGGCGGACCCTTACTCCCTGGTATACGGAATGGAAGCCTTCCTACCCGTTGAATTAGAAATTCCTTTACTACGCATCATGCTTGAAACCAAAGTCAGCGAGGAAGACTAGCATCAGATCCATCCTGACGAGTTGTCACTCTTGGACGAGAGGAGATTAAAGGATCTATATCATATACAAGGGTATCATCGTCGAATAACATGGACATTTAACAAGAGAGTCAATTACCGTGGTGTCCAAGAAGGGGACTTAACCCTTAAAGAGATTGTCGAGCCCATTTGGAACCCCATAGAGAAATTCAAGCCCAATTGAAGCGACCCTTACATTGTGAAGAAGATCCTATCTGGTGGCACCGCTACGATCACCGACCTTAATGGATAAGAGATGGTCGGTCTAGTCAACCTGGACCATCTTAAGAGATTCTACCCTTAGTCCGAAATCTCGACCGAAACCTCTCATCCCCCTTTCATTATAAAAAAATTAAAATAAATTCTTCATTTCCCTCTACTCAGAACTGCGTGGGGCCTTATCCTCTAAAAATCCTTTTTGCTTTCAAAAATAAAACTTAATTTTTTTAAAACCCCCGGAGGTACGTAGGAAGATCATACGCTTTATATGAGCATGACCCCCTTCTTTTTCACAAAATGATATTATTTTTTTGTCCTTGAGAACGACAATTCATTTTATCATTTACATGAACAAAAGGATTATGTATGCCTTAGCGATTCGTATAGATAATTGAAGTGAAAAACTCATCAAGAGGCACAATTATATAATTAAAACCTTTATTATTCCATTTAAGAGAAATTTCAGTACGATTACAAATATCAGTGTAGGGAATCAAGCAACTTCTGCCAACCTAATCTTATCTCCTAAAAAAACAAATCAAAATCTCTCCAAACCTTCCCAAATAATTCCCACACGACCAAAAAACAACTAGATACATAACCAAACAAAAAAAAGCTTCACAAATAAACATCAACTTCACAAAAGACCCTACCCGCAGCTTCTAAAAGAACCAACTCCATCATCATCGATGTCTTGAGGCCCCCAAACTTCTCCTGCCTAGATAGTATACCAAAGGCGCTCCATGGAACGATAAGATCGGACCATCCTGGGAAAAACCGCAATGCCCCCCCCCCCATGGTGTCAAACATGGCAATCCATCTCTGCCCAGTCTCTTCGGCCAACATTTTAGCTTCTATCCTCCTCCACAACCATTTATGTAGTCCCCAAAAATGTGCCACACTATGCCAACAGATTAGGATGGACGGGTCGACAACTGACAATTCTTCCACAGAGAGCCCAATCGCATGCGCATGCCTTCCGTCAAATCCTCCACAAGGAAGAAGTTATGACGGGAAGTCACAATCTTCTCCCATCCTACTTGATGAAGAATCCTCCAGGGAAAGTATAAAGAAGTTTGTCAAAGCCTAACTAACTAACCATACTGGTATTTTTCCCATTTCCAAAATGGGCTGCAACTCCCCCTACCAGGCCACTGACTAGCAAAAACATCGGGCCTCATACTCCACAAACTAGTTTACCATATTCTTGATGTATGGGATAAAGTTGATGAAATAACGAGTGAAGAAATTTGGCACAACTTCTATGGGATATTAAGGAGGGACCGCCAAATGAAACCTTTCAGCCAGTCATATGAATAATATATTCGAGCTTCCTCTCAAAAAATTAGAATGGCCTTCCCACTAATTATCTAGACCATTCAGGGTCTTTGCCAGTATGACCATTACAGGATTGCGATGATATGCCATCCACGCTGTAATGGCAGCCAATTGAGGGTCCACCATCAAGTCCCAGTCACCAGTAGTATCTTCGAAGTTAAGATAAGGGAAACAGTTCCAACATCCGTGTTGTCTCTTTAACACACCAGATTCAGCACAATCCAATGAAGGTGACAAGCCACAGTTTATAACCCAATTTTCTATCTCCTCATCCATATACCAACCAAGCCTCCAAGGCCTCCATCTACTAAAAAATTATAAAAAAACTCATTTCTCCTACTCAAAATAAATCCCTTCAAAAGGGAAGTTCTTTTTCAACCAAGCCTCTAAGGCCACCTTCAACTCAAACATATTCAAAAATTTCTAAAAAACACACATTCTCCTACTTTCTCATAATAAAAACTCAATATCAAATTAAAGTTCATGTAAAGTAAGACACTAAATCAAGATAATAAAATAAAATTTGCATCACTTTTTGCCTTTTTTGAGTCTCTTTTCAGGTACAATGCCGCTACATTAAGCATGCGATATGTTCAATGCCAAACTCCGACAGACAATGATGAAGTTGCAAGAAAATCCTCAACGAAAAGAACCAGAATTTGATGTCACCTCATATGCCCCAAAACCTTCTCTCCTAGGTTCCAAACATACCCAAACTTACGCGCTGTCAACTGCCACATCTGTGCATGATGACCCATCATCCCCAGGGAGCCATCCATTACGGTCACCTACGTCGCCAATAGAGATTCAACAATCCTACCCAACATCGCCTTCCCCGCTTCAGGTGTCACCCTTAGAGATCAGTCCACCTTTATCTGTATACCCTCGTAGTCAAAACCCAGCAGCTACTAAACCCCATACCAATCTGCACTATCCCTTCTCCTTCCCTAAACAGCCCAAAAGACCATGCCACTGTCGTTTGGCAACTCCCACCACCTGCCGATCGACACCGCCCTGAAATTTTGTACAAATAATTCAAAAAAATTCCAGAAGAATTTTTAAAACTGCCAAATGAATTTTGGAACTTTTCTTTGCCAAGAAAATCATTTTTCAAAATCCCAAATCCCCAGCCGAATTAAAACCACCTTTTATTCCCAACATAAAAATCCAAAAATTAGTACATCCATTAGCGAAGACCCAAGAACTTCATCTTCAATAAAAATTAAGTGCCTCCTCAAATTCTCGATTCCCAAGAAGTTTCCAAAAACATTCCCCCAAAGGAATCTCAAAAACTCAAGTCATCCATTGTTTCCTGACTGAAACTTCCAAATCCAACTTCCCCAGTAAAGCTAAAAGACAATTGGATATCTCTTACGAGTAGTGTCTCAGAGAAACATATTCCCCAGCGGAATTTCTAGACTAAACTTTCTTCTAAATACATCCACTATAAGAATTTCAGCTCCCCAGCAAAGACATCTTCTCTCAAAAGGGACATAATCCCCAAAGAATAATCTCTTCCTCAATAAAGTCTTCAAAATTCAAGATTCCCAAGGAAAGGCCGCTCTCACTTAAGGTCCTCAGAATTGATCTCGACCCTTAGAATTGGTCGCTCCATCCTTAGGTCCTCAAAATTGACCTCGACCCTCGAAATTAGTCGCTCGCATATAAGGTCCTCAGAATTGACCTCATCCCTTAGAATTGGTCTCTCCCTACTTAAGGTCCTCAAAAATTAACCTCCACCCTCAGAATTGGTCGCTCCCACTTAAGGTCCATTGAATTGACCTCGACCCTCAGAATTAGTCACTCCATCTTAAGGTCCTCGAAATTTACCTGTACCCTCAGAATTGGTCACCTACCACTTAAGATTTTAGGAATTATCCTCGATCCTAAGAATTGGTAGCTCCTACTTAAGATCCTCAGAATTAATCTTGACCCTCAGAATTGTTCGCTCCCAGTTAAGGTCCTTAGAATTGACTTCGACCCTCAAATTTGGTCGCTCTTACTTAAGTTCCTCAGAATTGACCTCGACCCTCAGAATTGGTCGCTCCCTACCTAAGGTCCTTAGAATTGACCTCAACCCTCAGAATTGGTCACTCCCATTTAAGTCCTCAGAATTGATCTCGACCCTCAGAATTGGTCGCTCCCGCTTAAGGTCCTTAGAATTGACCTCGACCCTCATTATTGGTCGCTCCCTTCATAAGAGCCTCAGAATTAACCTCGACCCTCAGGATTGGTCGTCCCCATTATAGGTCCTCAGAATCGACCTCGACCCTCAGAATTGGTCGCTCTCCACTTATGGTCCTAAAAATTGACCTCGACCCTTAGAATTGGCCACTTTCCCCTTAAGGTCCTCAAAATTGACCTCAACCCTCAAAATTGGTCGCCCCTACTTAAGGTCATTAGAATTAGTCGCCCCTACTTAAGATCCTCATAATTGATATCAACCCTCAAAATTGGTCGCTCCCATCTTCAAGTCCTCAGAATTGACCACGTCCCAAAAAATTGACCATTCCCTTACATTACCTTGGGCCCTCAGAAATGACCTCGACCCTCTGAATCGGTCATCAATGACCTTTTAGTTTTATAGAATCGACCTCCTTCCTAAAACATCATGTGGTGTCTATTCAACGACTTTAAGTAGTTCCAAGATCACCCGTCGAGGGGATGTGTATACACCACATTCTAGGACCCCCTAAGTCTCTCCTTAGGTCCCTAGCACCTCCCCAATTTACTACAAAACTTAGGTCGTATTCCGAGTACTAATCTAGAGGTTACTGGGTGCTCTTGAGCCCCGTTTGACTTTGGTCAACTCTATCATTAGAGAAAAAGCTCAATAATTCTTCGGAGGTCCCTGAATCAACTTTTTAATGGTCTGCCCTGTACACGAATTGGCATAACGGTTCAGAAGAATGAACTATTTTACTACTAAAAATTGATCTAGAAGTCATTGGGCGCCCCTGACCCCCAATTTTCCCTAATCAACCTCATCATCAGAGTGAAAACTCAATGAATCTTCGAAGGGAACTGAATACCCTTTTCAATAGTCTGCCCTGTGCATGAATCAGCCTTACGGTATGGAACAATGACCTATTTTACTCTGAAAGGTCACCGAGCGCTTCTAAGCCTCGATTGACCAAAGTCAACTCTCTGAACCGAGCGAAACTCTTTATAATGTCGATATACCTCACATAACCTTTCCAACGGTCTTCCTCGTGCGTGATTCTAACTTACGGTTTGGACGAATGATCCATTACTGTCTGATGATCTCCCGTCTAAAGAACCAACAGGTGCTTTTGAGCTCCATTTGACCCAAAGTCAACTCCCGAACCGGGATCGACCCAAAGGACTCATAAAGGTCTCTGACTTACCTTTCTGACGGTGTGGCTTATGCACAATTTGGATCTATGGATTGCGTTCTATGACCATTTTTCCAAAAAATCTGCACGAGACTGCCGATTGGCAGGCCCATTTTCCTACCTATTGGCAGTGTGTCCAGGATATCCTGCCGACTGACAGGGCTAGGGGTATACCGATAAGCAACCCCTACCATATAAATAGAGGGCATGAGATCACTCTCAAGGCACACCTCAGATCCATCAATATCAGTGATCTCAACAACATTCTCTAGTAATCAACAAAGTTTCCTTTTGTGAAATTCCTTCCTATATTTCATTCCCATCACTTTCATACCCAATTTAGATCTCATCCAACATTCAAGGGAGCTTATCAAGGATTAAGATCAAAACTCAATTCTCCAAAGAAGGTCCAAACATTCTCTTCCCTCTTTGAATTTTTTTATTTTCACATTAGTTACATAAATTCTAATCTAGTTTTTACTTTAGTTTATACACATTAACATCTTATCCTGTTTTAGTTATCTTTCACATAATATATTTCTATATAAAAAAAGGTCCCTTAAAATTCCAACGGGATTATCCATCACAATTTCTCAAAACTAAAAATACATTTTCTACACACACAATAAATTCATTTTTGAATCGATGGGATAATACCCGCCCTTATGGTACATGCTAACTACGTGGACTTTAGTTCCTTTATAGGCTACGTAGGAGTTTTCGGCTAAAACTCGAGACTCAAGTCCAATTCTTCCAGTTTCGTATTTGTATACTTTTCATTTATATATATATATATATATATATATATATATATATCATAATTGTGATTGATGTTGACGTTTTATCTAACAAATATTATCGTTTCATTATAACGATCAATATCTTGATAAATGCATGCATCGTATTTTCTAAATATTATTTTGGGAACATTCCTATGGATGACCTCACTCTATCTTTTCCATGATATGAGTTGGCCGATTTTCGATCTCCATTTATATATACACGCACACACGTTCTACGGAGAAATTATGGAAAATTGTAACACAAGTTCATGAGAGACCGAAAGGGTGGGATGGGTGCCTAACACCTTCCCATTCCGTAACTTATCCCCTCAACCTTTGAACTATTAGTTTCCTAAGCATCAGTTTGTCTTTGATGGCTCTCTCTCAAGGCGGCGACATGTTCTTTTGCCTGATTTGTGCAAAATAGGTTGGAGACTCCATCTCTTTACATCACCCCACATCCACGACAGCTAAAGCGCTCCTAGAAAAGGGCACGATACCTTCTCTCCCTCCTCGAGTGTGCACGATCGCGAGGGCCGAAACCCCCGAGACGAGAGGAAAGAGCCCTAAAAGGGAAGGAATGGCCATAAAAGTATTTTTAGTAGAAAAGTTAGTAATTTTCCCTGAATTATGGTGTACCCTATATTTTTCAGATATGGAGCTATCCTTTTGAATATGTTAAAGGTATATAAGATGTTATATATCTGCATAATTATGTATCTGGAAATATATAATTAATAGGTGTGATTTATATGCAAAATGATTCAAGAAAAGGCTAAAATAAGGGCATGATTATATAAACATCCACGATCCCCTTATTTTCTTGTGTATATTGTTTTGTAAATGTCGAGACACGCGTCCAATCTAGAGGTGTGTTTCGACCGAATCGGATCAGAATAGGGGTATTCAGTCCAAAATTTTCAAAATTTTAAAATCCTTACCAAATCGGAAAAATAAATTTCAAAAAATCATATTTTTCGAAGTTGGCTGATCCCGAATATTCGGAATTGCTGAAATTTTCAGATATTTTATTATTTGAAAAAATCTCTAAAAACTTGGAATTAATAATTTTTTCCATTTCAGAAAATATCGAAACTAGTCATAATGTAGAGAAAACCAATCAGACCACTTGTGCGGCGTAATAAAATTTCAGTATCACAGCAACCTCAGAAAATTTCTCACCAATGAAAGAATGAAGGGGAAATTACCAGACCATAGATATCACCTTATTCTCATGATCTTAAACATAGCATCTTTAAACATCTTGTACATTTGTATCTTGAAGTACATATTTGTACCTTATTCCGTCTTCTCATTCCTATTTGCTGCCCTACTGATGGGTTTTCAAGCAAAAACTCTAAGATTCATGAAAAGATTACAAGTTCTAGGACTCCCTAGAGGATGAACAAGACAAAGTTACATTGCGCTCAACAATATCTTTTGTTCCTCCTACAGCTATTCCCAGCACCCGTCCCCGCAAATAAATAAATAAATAATGATAAGAAAAAGTAATTATACAATGCGAGACTCCTGAAGTGCGATGTCTTTCATCCCCCTCAAAAAAATCCCGAAACTTGGTTTGTAGCAAAAATCAGACCTGAGGTACGATGTCAGCCGCCTGAGGTACGATGCCACCAACCTGACCTGAGTAATGATGGTTGTATGATTTCAGGCTATTGTTAAGGCGCGATGGCTGAGGAGGTTCGATGGCCGTATGGGTGAGGTGAGACCGTGAGAGTTTAGGTTTAGAAAGAGTGAGGGGTGAGGATGGGAGAGAGAAGAGGTTTAGAAGAGAGTAGCAGATGGTTTCTATTTTAAGTTATAAGTGTTGTGTTTGTTAGTGTTATAGTATATATATGGTATATATTTAGGGTTGAGATTGTTTTAAATGGAGGATTGTGATTACACTACTAGCAAATAAATTTTTAATGTAAAATTGTTAGTAAAATGATGATTAATAAATTATTAAAATAAATATTAATATTATGATTTCAGAATATATTTTGGATAATTCGGATCGATGTGTTATCGGAATTTCTGGATCGAAAATTTGGAAATTTGAAAAATTAATTATGGTTTCCAATTACATTCCAATTTATTTCGGAAGATTCGAAAATCAAAATCGGAAAATTACGGATCAAAAATCATAAAAATTGGAAGTTCAAAAATAATTGACACCCCTAGTCCATTCGTATGATTAACAAAAATGCACAAGAATTGACTGATTTATATTTCGTTTCACAATTCAAACAAATATATCACATTTTAATTTGGCTTACTCAAGTTGATGAAAAAAATTACATCCCAATGCTTGGAATGAGACACAGTATCGATACTTTTAGTGTCTTCTCTTTCAAACGATAATAATATGGATTCGAGTTTGAAACCTGATTTTGAAATTAAAGCACATCAATAATTTTAGATTAATATTGTACCAAATTACAAATTAGTTATAAATTTGTGTATTTGTTAAAGATATGATATCACCTAAATAGGGAACATAGTAAAACATTATTCAATCAGTTTACATTTGGTCTCGAGTTCGAGACATTAGAACCACCTCTCTATAAATTAGGGTTTTAAGCGATATCCATCTCTCCCAGACCCTGCAACTAAGAGACAACTTTGTGCACTGAGTATGAATTTTTTAGATTATCCCTTCAGACCTTAAACATGATTTTCCACTATACAAAAGGAACACAAAAGAGGCATTTATCTCGCAACTTGAACATGATACGATGGATATTTATATGGATCTAAGTTTATTTTTATTAAGTTCGTGTTATTGATGATATCAGACCTTAAATACACTTAAATTGTGATTTGAACTCAAATGTATACGACATGACCCATTATACACGATCCATTAATCACCGTGAACCACACGAACTTGACACATCACGATTTAGTGCCACTTTAAATAAACATAAGAGGGTCTTTGCATTCTTTTTAATTAGGGAGTATTTGTAACCAATATTAACTTTGAGTTTTTTTACATTTTACCCTAGAATATTTAGCCCTAATTATCATTATTTATACAATGGCTTCCATAATTTAAGTATTATTCTACACTTTGAATTAATTTTAAGTTTATAGATGAAGAAAATATTTTATATTTGATATTCATAATTATTATTGATTTCATTATTGCATGATTTTAGAAGTTCGATAATTGAGTTTTACTTTTAAAAATAATATTTTATATGTGGATATTGTTATTAATTTAATTATTGCATGGGTCTAGGAAATCAATAAGTGGTTATATGTACTATGTGCTTTTGCTTTGATTTTTAGAGGTTAGGAATGTGAGAGCACCATCCATTGGATGGGAGTAGCTATCCACAATTTAATAGGATTGACTTAAAAAAATGGTATCTAACAATAATTGTTATACAATGATGTGTATTCCCAATGCTGATAAGAGAACATAAGAACTGAATGGGACATGACGAAGTTTGTCATTTTCGAATTCTAAAAATATTTATCTAAAAGTAAATAAAAGAAAACATATAAATAATATAATGGATATGGATGAACTTTACAAAGAACCTGCTCTCTTTATTACTCTCTTCTTTATCTATGTGTGTGTGTATTTTACCATTCTCTCTCCCATTCACAAAATCTCTCCCATTTAAGCAACCATACATCTATCTCTATCTCTCCAATAACTATTAATGGAAAGTATAATTAAATAATATTTAATATTTAGTAGTTAAAAATTACTTTAGTATGAGTTAGAGAAACAAGTAAATAAAATAATTGAATATTACAATGGTTCTAAAAAAAATTAATTTTGGTTTATTTTCTCGATAAGTTAGGTAATCAAATGCCTAGAAACAAAAATTGGAGTCATAAATATGTCAATTACCCATACAATTGTGAAAAGCATAAGACGAGTATTGTCATAGATTTAGGTTCGTCGTCGAGTAATATCATTTCCATGAATATTTTTAATGTCGTAAACATAATTACAAACACGATAAAACTTATGGTGTATATGTTGTGGAGACGAGTATAAAATGTCAAAACAAATATCATTTTTAAAATCCACCAAATAATTATAATGTCACTCACCATTGTCATCAGAGTCATATCGGTATGACGGCAGCATTCACTGTTGGTGGCAATGGTGTGCCACATGCATGTGCACGGACGTGCTATATGTACGAATACACCAACATAAATAGCACCACTCTACTAATTTTTCTTTGGGTGATTTTGGATCCTTCCAAATATATTGTAAGTTCATCCACCTTAGAAACCAGGGGAGGTGATTAACAAATTAGTAAGTTTATTCACTTCTAAATTCAATTACATATATTTGTAATATTAAGTTAATAATGCATTTTTAATCGTTAAAAATTTTGATTATCATCTCACCCAGTGTCTTTTATTAGTACATTAAATGAACTGTGTACCAAATATATATGCACACAAACTCACATGTACACTATAACAAGTTGTGCGGTTATTCTCTTTTTGAGGGGGATGAAAATTTGATCAAACAAAATGTCAAACCTTCAAAACTTCAATTAAGAAGAGAATAATAGAGATGTATGAGAGGAAGATATATATATATATATATATATATATATATATATATATATATATATATATATAGAGAGAGAGAGAGAGAGAGAGAGATTTTTAGAGAAAGAAATATAGTATTTTGTTAAAATTTCACACCCAATGTTGTACATCACTACAATCCTAGAATTCACATCTCAATTGGATCTACTGTAACTAACTATAATAACCCATTATTTCAAAAACTCAATTATCTCTAATTGTAACTGACTATAGCACAACACAACATAAAACAACAAACTTAACTACTAAATAGGTCTTTGATCAAGGTCGCATTAAATGGTAACATTCAATTCAATTTGAAAATTTAGGTAACTTTCCCTCAATTGCACTAGTCTGGCAATTGTCTCCCCTTAAAAAACATACTTGTCATTGAGTATCAAATTTGGGAAAATATATTTACCATCTCTGAGTAATTATTCCATGTAGCATCACTACGTACCGTGTTGAACCACTGGACCAAGATTTGGATACCTGTATATGTACTATACAAATGACCCTTGGATTTAGAATAACAATAGGTTCATAAAGGATTTGACTTTTGAAATTTGTGACTGGAAGTTAAGTGATGGGTATGACAAGTTGTCCAACTTTCTTTTTAAACATGGGAACGTAAAATGTAGGATGCATGCCAGTTACAAGAAACAAAGTAGGATTAGTGATTAAAGAATATAAGAAAATGGAATTAGTGTTACCAATAAGAGACTTTTATGCCTTGTGTATCTGCGAACATCACATAACACAAACCACCAATAGAGCCAACCACATAAATATTAAATATCAACAGATTCCATGATCCTTTCTGTAGTTGCCTCGAGGGGTTTGTTATCAGTGTCACATCCAACACTTAATAATATCTACAGGATAATATTTTAAAAAATATGAGCGACGGGGAAGCAAGTGTAAGAGAACTAAATATATGAGTAGAATATACACAAACGTAAGTAAATACATGGTTTTCCCCAATATATACGATAAAAATAGGGCTATCATACAAGAGTTAACTAAATGACAACAATATAATGTTTCGAAACTCAATCTTCATCTAAATCAACTAAAAGAACACTTAAATTAAGATTGTTATCAAGAGAAGAATGGAACTTTGTAAAGGGCCTTTAATGCATATTCTTAAGTAGTCAACCCGTTCGGTGCATGCCTAACAATTAATCAATTTTCCTCGTTTATGCACTTAGATTAGAATACCTTCTTGATATTTTGAAAGGAACAAATAAAAGGCTCATTGATCAAGAGATCTTTAATCTTTATCTTAGATAAATATACCATTACAAGTTTTGAGGGAGTATCAAATTTGCAACCATTAGTCGTGTCCTAGACCTTCACCCAGTCATAATAGAATACAATTTCTTTAAAATATAAGTAATCTAGTTCCAGGATTTGTGAACAATCCTATAATAGGTCAACACTGTGTCCTTCGACTTTTTATCACTTTTGCTAGATACACAGGAAATCAAGGTAAAAGTTAATATTCTAATGTTTTGCATTGATAGTTTTTCCTCACACGAGTATGAGACGAAATCAAAACCATTGACATGGAATTTTTTAAACTCCATTACACGAAAACTAAGACCTTTGGCTGGATGTGCAAGCCTTGAAGTCACATCACATTTCTTTAAAAGTTGCATTTTTAATGGATTTGTATTAGGTCATGTTTTACAATAAATACAAAAATAATCGCAACAAAAGGGGTGGGAATTACGCCTTTTGATAACCATGCCCTAAAATTATTTCTCTTCTAATTTCAGGACATTTCGCGCTCATATTCTTAAACGTGTTCATGAAATTGTAAAGTTTTGATGATAATATGTAGAATAGAATTAATCAAACAAAAATAAGTTATATATGTAGTTATTTACTCTTTCTAATCTTCAACTTCTTCTTGAGATTCGAAGACATAACGAGTTGCTTGTTTGTATTGTAGATTGGTGAGTCTCGCCCATTTATGATTCCTAAAAGGCAATTCAACCTCAAACTCGTCAACTTCCTCGATCACTAGTACTGCATGAGGATTGAACCTCATAAGCCCTTATTTTGGAATATGTTCTTGGGTATATAACGATGATTCTACTGTTATGTTTTCTTCTGCAATTAACCCTCCAATATACCGTATATTTTTAACAAGTCTTTGAAGGTTTTCATCAATATCTCGAAAGGATAAATCCAACGATACTTGATAGGTCCACACAATAAATTCTCGTCGCATAAATGCACAAGAAGTTGGACATCGATGTCATAGAATGATGGAGGAAAATACTTCTATAAGACACAAGTTACCTTGGCTAAAGTGGCATTCATAGCCTTAGTGTGTCTTATTTACCACTTTTGCGCCCTACAAGGTGAAGTATAAATTAATCTGCATAATTGCTCTGCAGAGATATTTATGCACAGAAAAGAAATGCCTAAACAATATAGGGATTTGTTGGGTGATGACGCGCCAGTCATGAGACCTGCACTATTTTAAATAATTTGTTTAATAGATTACAATCTTGTGCAAATTACAAGTATAACCATTCGAAGTCTTCAAGTTCACTACACAAAAATGGGTGATTTGTGAGTGTTGTTAGTAGTCACAAATGACCTTTATGACTGTTGTTTACCGTCATATTTTAGGGGTTGACAAAAGAAATATTGTAACTCCTAACAGCAGTCACAAATTTTTATAATCCCTATGGGGGTTATGACTGATCACCCCAATTTATAACTGTTGGTTGTAATTGCTGTCAGCAGTTACAATATAATATTTATAACTGCTAACAACAGTTACGAATCTAATATTTATAACTGTTGTCAACAGTTA
Organism: Sambucus nigra; assembly: GCA_949130495.1. Lineage (NCBI taxonomy): Eukaryota > Viridiplantae > Streptophyta > Magnoliopsida > Dipsacales > Adoxaceae > Sambucus > Sambucus nigra. Next base: position 446,444,867 of record OX422220.1, on the reverse strand, counting down.
CGAATCTTATATTTTTAACTGCTATTAGCGGTTACAAAATTAATAGTAATGACAAATTTGTGACTGCTATTAGCAGTTACAAAGGTTGAATTTGTTAAATGTGGTAAAACCTATTATAAATATCTTTATATTTTCATAAAATTATGAAATGATGGGAGTAGAATAAATATCATGAACATGTAACAAGTCTAAAAAATTGATAACATCTCATTTATAGTTCTGATATTCCAAATATTTGATACACATAAAAGTTGTTTACACTTAATTTAACATCAAACAACCCCTTCTTGGGTTCCATGTACAAAAAATGAACATAGAATAAAAACTAAACTAAAAAAATAATGACACAATACTTCGATGACACGAAATGTCATGAACATGTAACAAATTACTCTAAACCTAGACCAGGGGTTGCCACGTGTTGGATACGCTTCGTGAATCTTAGGTTTATCAACCGTGGGAAGTATTGATGCGGTGACATCCTCCCTTGTGTACTCGGAGTATGCCTGCTGAGCAAGTTCAATGGACTTAAATTTTTTGAATACGACGCCTCGGTGTGCTTGTGTTGCTTTCCACGAAGTTTAAACACCTGGATTTAAGCCTTTGAATACTACGTATGTCGTGTATGCTATGTGTATGTCTGCAAACAATAAAATGTAACTATGTTACTTACAATAAAGAAGGTGTGTCATAGTGCTATTTTCATAATACATGCGAGGGGAATAGTAAAATCGTAGTAAGAATGAGAGACGTGGTACAACAAAACAGTCATGAATATAAAAAATCCCCAATTTGTGGCATTCATTACAACCAAACAGTCATTTTCAGTACAACACAGTCATTTAATACCATATTCAATACCAAATATCAGTACAACAGAGTCATTTAATCCATCTGAATAGTGATAAATTTGTATAGACATTAAGGGAAGACAAATATGTAAACCAATAACGAGAGGTGCACACCAAGATAGCCCAAATGTTAGTGCACATTGTGGCTTCCTAAGAAATTGAAGCCATTACTTTCCATAAACAATTCAAACTTAGAAGCAATAATACCAACACAATCAATTTGTTGAAGAAGCAGGCCATCTTAGTTTTAACTAATATTTGTACATGAAATTTATATTCATACCAACAAAATTTAGTATATAATGAAAAAAATCTAAGAATAGAAGATCAAGTCTTTTTCCACTTCATGAACACTATGCACATACAACTATAGTGCAAGTATACGGATGCATAAAAGAGACCAATTGTACGCTGTGAAACTTATACATATACAAGTAGAATAGATCATAAGACTCTTTACAAATTACTGTAATTTCAAGCTTTAATTTGGCTGTAGAAGCGATTACAAGACTAAATACAAGTATACGGATGCATAAAAGAGACCAATTGTATCTCCATTTGCTCGATCTTTGCCATTTTATCCTCTATATCTTTAATTATACATTACCAAAAGCAGTACTCGAAATCATACACACAATTGGTAAATCTAAAGTAACATTAAAGAATCAACTCTATTGCATTTTTAACATCCTAATAATAGTACTTCATGGAATTAAAGGATATGCCTCTCCCATGAACTTGATGTTACACACCGCCAAATCTTAAAGGTATTATGTAGTCGATTTGGATTCATATTTCAAACTTATGAAATAACATACACATGTAAATGGGTCCCAATAGCTCATCATCATGTATTATTCAAATTATCTAATGGTGACCTCCATCACTGATTATGAATCACTCATTTGACACATGCTTTGGAAATGTAAGAGTAATGTATGAAGTTTTGAGCATTCTCAATGCTTACTGTTGTACCTAGTGCACTAGTTTTCATTTAATTGCATTCTCAATGCTTAGAGAATTCACAACTAAGCTGTTCTAATCTAATGACAGTACTAATAAAACTTTGAATAACAGTACCAATAACATTGAGTCAGTACCAATAACAAGAATCCACCCCTGCACTAATCTAATTAAGTTTTTGAAGAAGTTTTAAATTGAATCATACATTTATAACTGTATAAGCATACATTTATTCATATATGCACTGCATAACATTTATAATTGTATAAGCGTAAAAAACAACATTTCGGGCAACACTGTATAAGAATTTATCAACAAAACTTAACATCAAAGACTTACACTAGAATGATTTTGACTTTTAAATAATTATAAGAAAACTAAATTCTTTTCATGATCAAAGAAATAAGAAATAAGAAATCAACATTTCGGGTTGTTTCCAGCCGGAGTAAAACAAATCAAAAGAATGAAATCAAAATAAAGAAAGAAGAAATAATAAAACTTACCTATTTTTTCTTTCGGCCAGAGTTGACCGGTTTTATACAGTGGCTAATTCAATCAGGTACCTCAAATCTTTCAAAATGGTTGCATAGTATAATTCCGGTTTATTTTGTGGGAATTGTGGTTGAGTAGGAACAAGTCTCTTTTTGAGGGCACTCCTATGAAATCAAACAACATTATTAAAAAAATTATAACTAAAATATCATCCTTATCTCAAGATTTCACAATTGTGATTAGAGATGGATTATTTCATAAAGAAGCAATAAAGTATTTCAAGATCAAGCAGGAAGCTCCCTCGTCATATATTCTTAGTAATCATCTTTGGGCTAAACCTCTTAAAGTGAGATTTAATCTTAATACCTCTGGATTTAGAGACACTAACATCAAGCTGGGAGCAGGGGAAATTCTAAGAGACTGTAAAGGAAATCTCATATGGGCTGCTTATAATTTCTTAGCAGTTGGTTTTTCTATAGAGGTGTTAATTCAAGCTATTAAATAAGGTATGATGTTCTGTTCTTATTCAAACATCTCTAATATAAACATTGAGGTTGATTCCAAAGACCTCTTTGATATATTCTGTCAATTCCATGGAAATCGTGATCTAATTTCAAGATGATTCAAGATCTATTTAAAAGACTTCAATGTTCAAGCTCATTTATCATAAAAGGTAATCAAGTGGCCTTTATCCTATCTAAGCAAAGCCTTTCTCATATGTCTATTTTATTAGTCCAGGGTGTAATCTATGCAATAAAATAAAAGTGGTCAAAATCTTATCATAGTAGTAATCAAGGACAAAATTGTGATAATCATGATATTCAGTGTTACTATTTTTTATTAATCCATACATTTGAATTGAATTGAAAATAGTATCTACATTCACAACAAGATATTAATTAAAAAAGTATTTTAATGATAACAATTAAACTTATACGCCTTAGATGTTGGAAGTTTCCCAATTCTGCATCTCTCAAACATAGTTTAAGTAATAAAAAACATGCCATAATCATTAAATTTCATTCCTAATTATCTTACCATGCATCTAAAAATAAAAAAAGTTAGAATTAGGAATCACTTAAGGAAAAGACGGAGTTCAAACACTACAAATTGTTCAAAATAGAGTTCAAACACTACAAAGTTATTCAAAACAAAGTTCAAAGACTACAAATTATTCACTTTGACAATTTTTTCAAATTTTTCAAGACAAATTATTCCGGATCACTTAAGGCAAAGATAGATCAACAACCAAACCACCTAAGATTTCTCGACATCCTTAATAGTGTTCACCCCATGACTTCGATGATACAACGAATGATTCTCTTTTCCTAGCTTAATACTACTAACGTAAACCTTACATTCAAATATCAACAGTTGATGTCCATGAACCACCGTTCCAGTAGTAGCTGAAGTAACAACTTATCCACTTGCAATATTCCTTTGACTTGAAAAATATAAAAAATTGACTTATGGATCATGTAGAGGATCCGTCAAATCTCTAAAGTTTGGCTCAATTGATTCTCCAAAGTTTAGCCCAGTTGACGGGGGGATAGGAGTGTAATCGTTGGGACTTGGATGCGGGACTGTAGTGTAATTGTGAGGACTTGGGTGTGTGACAGGAGTACAATTACGAGGACTTCGATTTGGTGTTTTGAGTCCATTTGATTCAAAAGAATTTAAAAGCATGGTAATAGATGGTTTGAGAAATGCCATATCGTCATCGTGTTTTTCTTCTCGTGTCTTTTCTCTAGTCAACTCTGATACTATAGGAGTAATGGCCTTAAGTTTATTTTTAGACACGGGTCCAACACCACGAGTCGCCCCCTAGTCTCTTTTCCTCTAAAGGTAGTCAATGCATCCGTATCAATATTAGTTTGGCTTGAAAAACCCCTACTACTTCTCAGCTCACTCAATTATTGCTGTAAAATTATTGATGAATAGATTAAAATGATTGAACGACTAAACTTGAAGGGATTTAATTATTACAACTGAGATTATGAAACTCACCATATTATCAGTTACGTTTGCGCGAAACTCCCCAATTTGTTTCCTACGACTTTCAATATACACTTCCAAAAAGTGAATGGGTCGTTTATTTTTAAGCACCTACAAATTAATTTTTCATTAACTATTTGAGCAAGACATATTATATATATACACATTAAAATAAGAAAGTGTGTATACTATCTGATCGATTTTCTCAGCTTATAACATCCGACCAAGATAATGGACGTCAATCATTTTAGCCCTGTTCACCCGGCCTTGGTGTCTTTATTTCAATTTTGCCTCAGATGCTTCACACAAGATGAATTTATTACATTCATGGATAAGGATATTTTCTTTTTTCGGTACTCGATCCTTCAGGGCCTTTATCCCATCACTGTCCAATCCCTTAAAATAAGCCGAGCGAAGGTTACTTCTAAACGTCTTCAATTAAATACCAACGGATTTCGTGGACCCCTCCTTTTGTTCAACCGAAAGATTGAACTCTTTCATGAGCATATCCCATAAGTTATCTTTTTTTACTTGCTCAATCGTATCCTAACTCTCATACTTTAAGCCGATACACGATTTTAACAAAGACAAGGATCGAGATTTCAAACGATTCTTACCACCTATTGGCAAACCAAATAGGTTAAGGGAAACCTATGCATGAGAATCAATGGAAGAATGTTCATCATGACTGGAACTTTCTAACCTGGATTATGGAATTTTATTCTCGGATGCCATTTTCTACATTTATATATTTATGCATTAGTCCATATATTAATACAAGAGTAAGTAAATAGTATAAAAATATACAATATAAGCTATACCTTTTCAACTTATTCTAAAAAGTTTTAATAATTCGACCATCTCATAAGTGTCATACTTTATCATTTCACGCAAAGATTTTACTGTCCATGTCTGCGAAAGTGTGTTGATAATTTCATTTTTGACACCAAACATGTTAGGACGTATGCCTTCTCTCCTGAGTCGATAATATATATTAACTTTGTTATGCATTTGTTTTGTCACGGTAGGATCTGAACGCATCCTTATCCTCTTAAGCTCTGTCCAGCTTTCAATAACTGAAACCAAGAAAGTATTTGCATTGTGAATATTTTATAAAGACAATAAATAAAAGTGAGGTATTACTGTAGTCACCTAGGAAGTTACTCAATGCCTAAAGTCATTGTTTGCGCCTCCCTTCCTTCTCTTCGCACGCTCACACTCATTATATTGCCAAGGTTAAAATCATCAATATTAACTTCTTATGGATATAACATTGAACATATTACATTATTTTAGAAGACATTTTAAATAAACTCACATTTTCCATTTATCTATGTTTTCATGCGTCTCGAATACATATCGAGCCACCTGGTTATATTGTGTACTTGTTAGCTTCACTACCTTACCCTTCCCTAAAGCCTCCTGGTTATATTGTGTACTTGTTAGCTTCACTATCTGTAAACTCTTCCAATTCATCAACAAAGAATTCACGACCTCTAATGTTTGAGTTGGGCATATATTCCTTTGCAAATAGGGAAGCCTCTTCCATAATGTACTACTTAGCAATGAACCCCTCAATATACCGTGTATTCTTAATGTAATCTTTAGAGTTTTCATCAATCGTTCGAACGGATACATCCATTGGTACCTTACTGGTCCACATAAAAGCGCTTCATTGCATAAATGCACTAAAAGATGGATGCTTATGTCAAAGAATGAAGGAGTAAAGTACTGCTCCAAAACATATATAACCTCGATCAAAGTTTCTTTAGCTGCCATTATGTGCTTCCTATTGACAACTTTCTCACACAATAGGGAGAAACATAAGCTAATTTGTAGAATAACCCATCGAAGATCCTTGTGTTCTGAAAAATAGTGTCCGAACAACAGAGGGAGAAGTTTCATTATCACGTGCCAATCGTGAGACTTGCACTTTTTTCATATCTTTTGTTGCGTCGGAGACAATCCTGCGTATATTAGATGAGAAATTATAAATGAGCTTCAATCCTTTTAATGTTTTTTAGAACATATTTCTTTCTTCAATGCTCAAAGTATAAGATCAACTGGCATATGATTTTTTCTACTGTTTGGATCTTCTTTTATTTACAATGATCTTCTAATATTTAAATCATGCAGATCTTCACAGGATTTTTCTCCATCCTTGGAATGAGAACCACTAATGCACGTGCCTAGGAGATACTCGAAAATATTTTCTCAGTGCATAATGTCTATCACGTGTCGCATAGGATGTTCCTTCCTGTATGGAAAATCAAACATTATTGATCTCCTCGACCACATCGTCTTCACATCAGTATCCTTTCTTTTACACTTTTAGGCCAAAATTACGGGGTGTTTCCCCCACAACTTTTTATCATCCATTAATGATTTGTCTTCAATTTCCAAACTAGAAAGTCTTAGTGGAGGTGGACTCGTCTCGGTTCCTTCTGGGAGAAAATTGCTTCGTATTGACCTTAATTTGTTACTTTGGGGAAGAAATCACTGATGATTATGATAAAAAAAGTTTACCACTTTTCTTAAGCCAATTGGATCCAGTCTCCTCTCCACAAATAAGACAACCCAAGTAACCATGTAGATTACACCCAAATAAGGTCCTGTAAGAAGGAAAATCATGAATTTCCCATATCAACATAGCTCTCAAAGTGAATTCCTCATGTTTGTATGAGTCGAGCGCTCTCACACCTTCAACCCATAACTCATTCAATTCTTCTATTAGTGGCGCTAAGAAAACATCAATGTTACTACCTGGTGCTTTTGGACCTGATATCAATAACGACAAAATTGAGAACTCCTTTCTTATGCACAATGACGGGGGAAAATTTAAAGGCGCCGTAAACACCGGCCATATACTCTTATCTGTGCTCAATTTTCCAAACGGATTAAACCCATCAGTTGATATTCCAAGGTGAACGTTGTGTAAATATTTAAAAAAGTTTGGATATCATTGATTTGCAGATTTTCACACACATGAATCAATCGAATGTCGCATGAGATTCTCACCCACGTCTGCTTAACCATGCCAAGTTATTGCCTCTGCTATCCAAGATATAGTGTAAAGTCTGTTCAATCGAGGACCTAAAGGGAAATATTTTAACACATTTTTAGGTATTTGCGTATCTACTTTCAACAAACGTTTATTATGTACTATCATCTTTTGTTCATATCTAGGTTCCTTACATACATGACAAACCCGTTTGTTCTTGTGCTCCTTATAGTATCAAATGCAATCATACTTGCAACAATGAATTGACTTATAATTCATACCCAATCCTTTCAAATTACGATTCATGATTGGATAATTGACTGGCAAAGTATTTTCTTTGGGGAGCAAATCTTTTGCCCAAAGGAGTATTTCCATCACACTTTTTCTCGGCAAGCCAAATTTGATCTTTAAGTTGTGCAATTGAACCATGGCATATAACATTGTGTGGTAGGGGTTGGAGTTATGGTATAATGGTGTTGTAACTACTGCTTTTAATCGTATATAATCCCTATCTTGGTCAGTATCATTGTTAACATGGTCCTCACAACCTAAACCATTCCCTCTACTATCTTGCTTTTCTTGTGCTACGTGCACTTCGTATGTATCATTTATTAGATCGTTTAACCTATCATGTGCTAACGGACCATTATCTGTGTGAACCGTTTCCTTAACAAGTATTTCTTCTGGAATATACGTAAAATCCCTCACCCCGTGGAATTTCCAAAATGTGTAGTCAGCTTGCATACCCCCACTGAATCAGATGTAATTTTACATCCGTTCCTTTCAAACGATTACCATTTCTACAACGAATGCATGGGCATAGGATAATATCAGTTTTGAGATTCTTCATTGCATAATTCACAAAGTCTTTCATCCCATTAACGTATACTTATCACACTCCAAAACATTCACCCATCCACTCTTTACATTGTGAAAGCCCCATTAATTCTACAATATAAATAAATAAAACTTGAATCAGTACCCGAATAAATAAAATATGAATTATAGCCTTGAATTAGTAGAAAAATTTGATTGGAACCTATTGGGGCTGAAATCAAACATAAATAATGGCAACTGTTGTTGTGAAATCAAACAAAAACCTAAACAAACCTAAATGTTCAAACATAATACCTAAATGTAAATGTAGATGTTCAAAGCAACAACTTAAATAGGTATATGTAAGAAATTGACATTTAAATGTAAATGTAAATGTTAATGAAATCAAATAAAACTAAACATTAAAATTTACATTAAGGCGCAGTTGCTAAGTTTTAAGTTTATTTATTTATTTTAGGGCCATTTGTCAATAGATTCTAAATTTCTCATATTTAAAGTGATAAATTCTAAAAATAATATATTTGTATTTGATGAAAGTATAAAATTGATGATACAGTTGAAAAAAAAATACTTTAGCATATAATTATCTATTCAAATAATTGTCACCCTTAAATAGGTATATGCAACAAATTAAAGCGTTGTGAAATCTCAAAATATGCAGATTTCATATGTGGAGACAAACAAGCCTTAAAACTCTCGAAGATCAAACACACAAGCACAAAGGAAAAAAACTCTAGCCAAACTCTATGAAAGTGTTAACAACACTTAATATAGCAAAAAACAGTAAGCACAAACCTAAAATGGTAGAGAAAATTGAATAAAAATGGTTGCAATACTTGTTTTCTGTAAGACACACAGGCTCACTAAGACTCCAAACATCGGTTCATATTTACAATGGAAAATTAGTACAAAACCTAAGCCACTAAATGAGTGAAATGTAATACCCCGTAATTTTATTGATTTTTATTTAAGGGATTAATTAAATTAAATGAGAATTAATTGGAAATTAATTCGGGTATAAATACTAATGAGATGCGAGTTGGTATTTGATTATGATGTTAAAAATTTAATATTTCTGAGTATGTATGATAATACATGAGTATTGATGATATATAAATTGTCATGAGGTAGATATACGACAAATTGGAAATTCAGTTGGGACGCACGTGTCAGTCGCGTCAGGAATAAAATTATTTAAATTAAAAAGTAAATTTTATTTTTATCAACAGAATGGTCATTTTGAGTGCTCCAACATGTCCAGAAGGGTCAATATAGTCAGAAAACACTAGCCGGGGGTTTAGTTTGGGTCCCGATGCACTTTTAGGCCAAACCGGCTACCTAAAGGGGTATTTTGGTAATTTTAAAAATATGGGAATTAAGACCCACGAATTTTAGGAGTTAATTTTATATTATTTAGGAACCCACTAAGCCATTATCAGCATTTGGTAAGTTAGAGGGCTACGAGAGTTATAGGGAAAGTCTTAAGAAGTTCCAAAAGAAAACCCATAACCATCATCACCATCTTTGAGAGAAAGCTGTAGAGAGAAAGAAGTGAATCAACCTTCATCTTTCGACAACGAATCTGGAAAATGAATCTAAGGCAAGTGGTTTAATTACATTAATTTCAAGCGAATGTTTCTTCCATGCTTAGAATTGAATATTTGTCTTATATTGGAAGTTTGATGAAAACCCATGAAATTGGAGGTAGAATTCATAATATGATATAGGGATTGCATGTAGAATGTTATTGGATGAATTTCATATCCAAAATATATCTTATGATGGTTTAAAAACGGATTTATGAGGAAGTGATTGTAGACATTAAAATTTTGGCATCATGTTTATAGGGTTTGAGACAAGATTTGAGAAGTTTGATGATTTCATGTTAATTTAGGAAGAATTGACACCAAATATATGTTAAATAGTGACTTAGGATAACTTAGAGTAGTTTATTCACATTAAAACTCTTTTGGGATGATCTTAGTATGGATTTAAGGGAGAGAAATTGAAGAAAAATGAATTAGGGAAATTTTTGGGCAAAAACTGTAATCTTGTTAGAAGACTTGCCCAGGTCGTTCAAACGACCTCGTTTGAATGAGACTTCTAACGAGTTGACAGAATGGCCTTTTTGACCTGATTTCATTTTAAACGTTCCGTGGACTTATTTAGTTGGAGTATTAACCTTCCCTTATTGATTAGTGGGTATAGTTGTGAGAATTGGGGTACGTTGAGGAGTAGAACTTATAACCTTATAATAAAATCGAATGTCAATTGTGGAGTAGGAAACGATTACCTAATTATGACGTGAGAAGGGCTGATAACGTTAATATACAAATCGAGGACTTGTGATCTTATAACATTAAATGACTGTATAAGAACGAGAAGTATACCTATATTAATAATACGATATATCTAAGATGTGCGAATGCTTAGTATATGTGGTTTTATGTGTATAACATACCTACCGTACTTGCTATCATGGGAGGTTTGCGTTCGATTAGGGCCATCTAATCTTTGTGTGCCTACGGGGGGATTTAGATTGGTACCTCGAGGGCATAGGTCAGAGAAGGACTTATTGAGAAGTTAATAAGTCTGCTGATCATGGGAGCGTAGGTATGTGCGTGACCCATGTGATGTGAACTATGTTCACCTCCATTTTGTGTAGATATTGTTATCTGAAAATGATTCCTGAGAGATTCAGAATGCGTGGTCCTTATGTACGTGATGTACCGGGATTGGATAACAGAGTATGTGTGCACCGGAACTTAGTCTCGGGGTACTAGTAATGTATATTTATGATGAGGATAATATATTGTTAATTGAAATGAACTGTCATGTTTAATTGTGAGTATAATTATAGCAACGTTCTGTAAAGATAAAATGCAAGATCTCTAGTAAATTAGTATTGCTAATAATTTATATATCGAGAATTAATGTAAAGCTCTCTAGTTTATTGATGATGTTGGAATTAAAGAGTGAATCGTATAGAAATGCTAGAATTTATTTTGGACTAGTTAGATATGGGAATCACTAGAATGGGTACGGGTACGTTAAGAGTGCACAAGTAGTCGAGAGGTGAGTATTTCATGTGAGAGCATGTCCTAACATGTATTTTGCATTCATTATTTTATTGTCATTAAAACACTTGGTATATTTTAAACTATTTTTCACAATCGGGCTCTGACCCATTTTCTTTCAAATCTTTTTTTTGTAAAAACCTTTTATGGGCCCAGCCACAAGGACACCAAGTATAGGAGTTCCATTCAGGTCACGTACTGTAGCTATTGTGAAAGTTACAGGACCTTGACAGTAGACGCCTCCAATTTCGATCTTGACTCCATATTATCATATTTTCTCATCTGTTGGGCATGTCGCCCTATTTCCTTTTAGAGGCACTTTATTTAATTCAGTTATTTCAAGAATTTGGGTTGTAATTAATTTAGTGATACAAACTTGGTACTTGTTTATTTCAGCATTTGAATTGTGTGAGGAGTGTTCCTCCAGACTCATTACTATTTTATGGTTACTCTATTGTCTTTATGTTGTGGTGCTTGTGTTAGCATTTCATAATTTACTTATTGCATGTTAATCGGATTTAATTAAAATTTGACAACTCACTTTTTAAATATTAGGTGGCTAGTAATTGTTAAAACGTTTTTCGACAGTGATGCTATGAACTGAGCCAACTTAGCATTTTGTATTAATTTAATAAAGGAGTAGCTACCCGGTATTTAATTACTCGGGGTGTCACATGAAAGAATTTTAAGATTTTTGAACCCGATTAATTATCAGCGATATTAAAATACGCAATCGTCCAATACTTAACCCCGCTAGATAGTAAAGTTGCACACACACACAAAAAAGAATAACCAATCACCATTCTGCAAGCATTATAAACTAAAAAAATGAAAATAAAAAACACACCTTTAAAATACAACCCTCTTCCCCTTGAACCTCCTAGCAAATATTATCAACATTGTTTCATTAAGAGAGATATTATCAATACATTAAGAGAGATTTCACAATTACCGACCCATTTTCGGCCACAAAACCCCAATGCGAAATCAAAACCCATCCAACCCAAATGTTAACCAACAAAAAAGAATAACATATTCTATGAAATCTAAAACTCAAACGAACAAAATAATAAGGGTTAAGAGCTCACGACGTAAGAGAAAACTAACCAAAAATGAAATCAAAATAAAAAAGCTCTTCATAGCGTCACAACTTAAGGGTTAGGAACTCTTCATAGCGTAAGAGAAAGAGGGGGAGAGTTGTGAGAAAGAGTGAGAAGAGAGAGAAGATGGAAATTAAATTTAGGTGAAAAATTTTGTGACCTCTCATAGCGATCACAAATTTTGTGACTGTCAATAATAAATATAAATTAAGCCTTACACCAAAATTTATGATTGCTACCTACAGTCACAAATTTATAACTATCGTTAGCAGTTACAAATTTACTAGGTCAACATTTGTGACTCCTCATAACAATTATAAATTTGTGACTACTCATAAGAGTCATAAGTTAAGCCTACTAATATATTTGTGACTGCTTGTGACAATTATAAATTTATGACTGCTTATAAGAGTCACAAATTAACTAAATGGTAACATTTGTGACTCTCATTAGTAGTGACAAATTAATTGACTCAAATTTTTTATTACCCTTCATTTTAATACTCCTAATGGGAGTTACAAATAATTTTGTGACTACTCCCGGGAGTGATAAGTTTGTCACCCCAATTAGCAATCATAAAAAGGCAGTCACAAAATCACCATTTTAGTGTAGTGGTTGAACGACATGTCTAAGAGGATATTTTTATCACTAGTAATCAAAGTGAAACCACCCCCATGAATCGAATTTCTTCATGTTATAGGATCAGTTCTTAATCGCAATTTTTTCGTCTCCTTTAGATCGCAACATGCCCTCTCTCCATCTTTTAAATGAGATCCAACTAGACATGTTCCTATTAGATGTTTTGTAAAATTCTTCTCTGCGTGAATCATATCAATTACATGACTTATATGGTGCTCTTTCCAATATGGTAAGTTAAATAAAATTGACCGTCTGGAACATGCCTTCATTTTACTAGGATATTACGAATCCTCCCTAGATTTATACTTATGGCCTATAAAGTGAGAGTGTTTTCCAACAAATTTATTCTCCAAAGTCGCAGCCTTTGCCTTCTCCTCTATTTGATAATCGACAAGCTAAATAAGTTCTTCCCTATGCTCTTGACCGACAGGTAAAAAATTATACTTGTTCATAAAAGGGTGTCTGTTCAGCAGAAATCTAAGATGATAGACGTAACTCATCTTCCCACTATGATGTAGCTAAGTGGATTCAGTTTCCTCCCCATAGATGGGACAACCATAATAACCACAAACATTACATTCATATAAGGTCCCGTAGACAGAAAAGTCATGGATTACTAACATAACCACTACAATAACTGTGAACTCTTCACCTTTGTGAGATTAAAATTTCCCCATGCCTTCATCCCATAATTCTTTAAGTTCTTCGATTAATGGGGCTAATAAATGTCAATATCAACGTCGGGAACCTTTGGCCCGAGTATCAATGAGTTCAATAATGTGAACTCTTTTTCTTGCATTGTACTGGAAGGAGACTCAAAGGCGCCATGATAATTAGCTAATAACTCTGATTAGTGCTTAAATTAGCAAAAGAGCTAAACCCGTCGATTGATAATGCAAGACGAACATTGCATGGTTCTTTTGAAAATTCAAGGTCTCATGCATTTGACAGCTACCAGATGAGTGAATCAAACGGATGACGCATGAGATTCCCACCCATTTCGGCTCAAGAGCGCTATGTCATAGCCATTGTTATCCGTGGTATAGTGATAAATCTTTTTAACTAGGGTCCAAGGAGAAAATATATTAATATTTTTTTTGGAACTTATGAACACTTGCAAAATTTTGTTGTACCGCCTTTTTTACTCTCACAAACTATATATCTTGGCTACTTTCATACAAGACATTCATTCTTTAGTTTGTTATGGTACAATATACAGTCATACGTGCATGCATGAATTAATTTGTACTTTAAACCCAAATTCTTCAAGATCTTTTCCATGTTAAGATAATTATTTGGTAATGTGTTATGTTTTGGGAGAATGTATTTACCCCAATTAAGAACTCCTGTTACGCTATTGTTTGGAAAACCAAATTAACTCTTTAAATTATGCAACTTGATCATTGCGTACAATACTGGGCGATCGTTTTTGTAATTTGTATACAAATGTCTAGTCGCATCGGCTTTTAACCGTATGTATTCCCGATCTTCGAGTAATTCAACATCAACTTGTTCATTGACTTAGTTATAGTGCATATTATCCGTATCCATAGGTTGGAGGTTTTGAATCTAGTAGACTCTATAAGTATCATCAATTAGGGTGGTCAAAGGACAATGTGATGGCGAATCATTCACCATTTCAACTTTGTGGAGTTCCATCCTACGATCATGTACCATTAATTGTTTTTGAACATATGCTACATTATTTTCCCCAAGGGATGTTGATATCTTATCGTCTTGCATCATACCCCACATTAGCAAATGCAATTGAACTTCTTCTAAAGGGCTATATTTTTTCGTTTATACAACGGTTGCACGAACACCGAATCTTATCAATGTTAAGGTTTTTATCTACATATTTAATAAATTCCCGAATGCCCTTTATATGATTTTCAAATACTCTATGACTCTTTCCCATCCATTTTGTATTATGAGAAATCCATTAAGTTGTCTTCAAAATTCAAGTCACCTATATAAATAGGTTAAAACGAAGGTCGTGTTAACTATAATAACTCTCAATTTATAATTCTAGCGAATTCATTCAACTTAAGAAAATTCAAACAAATTCATTCGACTCGCTCTTTCAGTAAATATGGAATAAAACCAAACAAATGTCCCATATATTTAAAATATTATAATATTGTTAAAAAATAAAGCATTGTTCAATGCCTAATCTGGTCCAAAAAATGAACTAGTTAGAAAATAATTACGATATTTCTTTAATAAAGGCCCTTCCCCATGGTCAAAGTACACAAACTTATCTCTGCAACCCTCATATATTGTATCAACTAACATATGGGCATGACCCAATGTTAGAGGGAGATTTTGTACATGTGTTCTAACATTTATGGAAATGAGACAGCGCAAGCCAACGACCCTGCTATTGGACTAGTCCTTTATATAATACATCTTGCTTTAGCATTGGATAATGATGATCCACGTAATACTGCTGAAGGCATTTGGGAGGCAAATGTTCCAGGAGGGGGCATTTAGGAGGGGAATCTTCCAGGAGGATGCATTTGGGATAGAAAATCTTGAGACATAGGATATGGGAATATTTGAGGAGGCATCTGAGAGGGGTAACCCTTTTATTAAGTAAATAATTGGACTCACCACTAAATTTCATTCATTAGTGTTTTCATGTTGTTGCTAACAATTCCCGCCTCCGTCCGAAGCTCTAACACCTCTCTTTTAGTCCTGGCATGGTCTTTTTCCTCTCTCGACACGTGACTCCCGCACCAAAGAGATTTCATCCCATATAGGTGAAGTGTGATGTATTTTTCTACTTTGAATATGTGATCCCACACCTCTTGTACTCCTCTTATTATCCCTCCTAAGTACCTTGGTTAGGGTATCTGTTTCAATGTTATATGGTTTCACTTGGACTAACTGCTCAGCATTCCTTCTCTCACTTCTTATAATATAATATTATATTTAGGACTATGATTTTCATAATATTTTATTATAATGTGTATATATATGATAACTATATTCAAACTCACGAGAGTCGAGGATAATTTATCTAGGAATTTATCGGTCCTTTTTTCCCATTGGGCATGCAAGTACATGTTGACCTGATTAGATTTTATTACCTTATTCTAGAGTCCCCTTGGTCCATTCTATCCATTCACCCATTATGTCATAAAAATATTTTGCCCCAAGTTTTTGGCCATCAACTTTCTTTGACCTGGCCAGTTTATTTTTCTTCCGCTTAATAAATTTTCCCTCCATGGCCTCATTCTTTAAGAAGTCATTTCATTAATCAAAGGGCATTTGAATATTTTAGGAAACGATATCTTTCAACCCAAAATATCATAACTTGTTTCGTCCTTCAGAAAAAAATCTTCTAAAGGTTTTTCCAATAGGTTTTCAATTGATCAATTACTCGAGAAATATTATTTGCCAGCGAACCAACTATAAATGAAAAAGTTTTATTAAGTTGTTCCCGCACATTATCCTTTAAGGAATGATCAATCGTCTTTCAATTTTTTACTCCCCTGACGCCCATAACCATCTTTTGTAAAGACAGACACTGGTTTTAAAAAGTATAAGGTCAGGTTTATTTCTGGTAGGATGATTCCTAACCAAGGAGAACCAAATGAGCTTCTCAGGGTTTGCTTGGGATTTCATAGTACCAGGAGGTGGGGTTGTTAGATTAATAGGTGTTCTTGAGTTTGAAAAGTCGGAGATAGAATGGTAGATTGAATCTACGACGGAGTAGAGTATTAATAATCCAGAGGAAATTGAAAAATAAATTCATAAAGTTATTAACAGAAGTTAAAATTTAGATAAACTGCGAAAAAACTTGTTGAAGAAACTCATTTTGTTATAAAACATAAGATGTGTAAAGATTAATACATATTTAATTTCAAGTTGCTCTATTACCCGGTTTGATTTAAAATGAACCTTATTAAGCCTTTTAATCCTATGTACAAATTCAGTAAGAGTTAACAACAAAAAAAAATGAGTACACAAGAAACATCAGTTGTGACCTCTAAGACAAAAATGAAAATAATCCACTAAAATAAACAATAAGTACAAGCACTTAAAACAGAAACACAAATCCTATGAAAGAAATATATATACCTACTAAAATCTTCTCCTCCAATGGTACTATCTCTTCTGCATTGATTTTCTAATCTATGTTCTCCAACTTTAATTCCTTGCTACTTAGCTGACTCGATCAAAACGATTCTCTCAAAGAACAACACAGTTTTCTCTCCAAGTGTTTGTGTGTTAGAGTGTCTAGTGACTACGAAGTGCTTATATGAAAGTACGCAATCTCACCCACTCTTATAATATAGACAAATCCTATGAATTAGAAGGTTTTCTAATGATGATGATGAGAGATTTCAAAATCAAAGAAAATCATACTTCGTTATTTCAATAAGATTTTCAAATCTGGAGATTTTAGATCTTTTTAAAACTTAGATCTAAATAAAATTTATTTATATACAAAATATTAATTTTACAACGTGTAAAATTTATATAATATCTCAAATCTAGAAAAAATACAAATTTTTAAACTCTTTTTTTCAAGATTATGAAGCGGAGGACGTTGGATCAACTAAAATATATAACTACGAAACATGATCCAACCAGAAAGAAATTTTTATAAAAGAGTTTTAGGAAACAACCAAAGATACTCATGAATTGTGTCACTAGGTTTTAAATATCTGATTTCTAAAAAGAAATAAGACTTGAAACTATGTGACGTTATTTTGAGAGAGAATCAATTATCAGAGGAGTAAATCACCAAATATCCTAGATCAACTAACCCAAAAAAATCCTAAATCGTGTGAAGATGAAAAATGGGTTTTAAACCAAAGAGGTTTTAATCAAAACGGTGAAACAAAAGAACTAAACTCTTCTAGTTATGCGAGAGAGCTTTCAAAACAAGGTTAAAAAAGCTACGCTCAAAACCATAACTCTGTTTTTCCTCTCTTCTTTCTCTCTTATTTTTTATCTCTAATATTTTTCTCTCAGACCTCTCTCGACCAAAAGTCTATAAATGTTTGCAATAGGCTCGTATTTATAATAGAGTCTAAAGGTTCTTGAACTTTGAAGTCAAATGAACGGTTGAGATTAATTTGACTTACCAACATTAATCTAATGGTTGACAGGGCAATGCACAAAGAAATGTTCTGATTGCCTTAAACATGGTGCAAAGGGATTAAAAATTACAACACACATACTGTAGATTATGTTTAACCAAACACTGAGATTAAGGTTGCGTTTGTTTTTTTGTCTGAAGTCTGAAGTCTGAATCTGAAGTCCGAAGTCTGAATCTGAAAAAGTTGTTTGTTTGCTGTCTGAATGAAACGTCTGAATGTATACTGTTTGTTTGCAGATTTATGTCTGAAATCTGAATGCAGATTATTTGGACCATTTTACCCTTATATTTATTTTATATACAAAATGTATATTTAAAACATTCATGACCGTAAATAAATATTATTACACACAATATGCAATTTAATACGTAAATAATATTAGTCATTCCAAGTAATAAGGAATTTGTGTAGTTTAAAATGTTTAAAAACGATTAAGTAGTTATTAAAAGTCACAAAATATTAATAACACTGAATTATAAATCATAAGTTCTACTAAATAGTTGATCTGCAATTTGATCACGTAAATTAATCATTTCTTGTTGCGGTGCTCGTCCAAATATTTGATCATAATTTGGTGGAGCTTCTGCTTGTTCACTATCTACGGAAGGCTCGGCCAACAAGTCCGCATCATCATCTTCATATATCTGAAACAATGGATCATTAATTGATACTCGACGAAGGAAGTTATGTATTGTCATGCATGTGGCAACAATGTGTACTTGGGTTCGATAACTATAAGGAGCCATTCTATGCAATATCGCGAATCTATTCTTTAAACAGCGAATGTCCTCTCAATCACATTTCTTAATTTAGCATGTGCATGGTTAAATTTCTCCTTTTTATCTCTAGCTTGACCATCACGACTAAAATCCGACAACCAGTATCGTGTGCCTTTATAAGGGCACATAAAGCCCTTAGTGCGGGTGTATGCAGCGTCACACAAATAATACATACCTACAACAATTAAAAATGCAAATAAGACAAATAGTAATAAACAAATATAATAGTTATACAAAAAATAATAATAAAATAAATATCACCTTCAGGGGGTAATGGAAATTTGTTGTTTGGATGACGCAAAGTCTCATTTAACACACGTGAATCGTGCACTATCCCCTCCCATCCGGCCATAACATATATAAATTTTATATTAAAATCACATACGGCCATAACATTTTGAAAACATTCTTTTCTGCCTCGCCCTCTAAAAGGGATTTGTTTATCAACCGGAATATGTGCATTAATTAGTGTACCATCAAGTACTCCAATAGCCCCTTTGAATGGTCCTTCCCTAAGATGTCGATGTGATCGAATTTCTCCAGTAGATCCATTAAATGCAGGAGGAACTATAATCTCTTTGGAAAAATGAAGCATTGCCCACAATACTTCATGAAAATATTTACTTATAGTTTGTCCGGAATGTTGGAATCGATATTTTATTACTCGATTTCGATGATTGTGACCAATAATGCCTAAAAAAATGCCATTTTCTCTTCGACGTCTATATGCCTACTATCAGTAAGCCACCCTCTTTCGCGAAAGTGATCGCATAGCTGAAGAAATGCATTTGTCCTCATCCGAAATAAATCAAGCATTTGTGTGGGAGATCCATCTAACAGTTCTTGTAAATACGCCTTTCCCGAAAGCAATGATGTACACAATTTTTGTCTCACATGTGTATGATGTTTAATAAGTCTGAACATTATAATTATTGCAACAACGCACACCAACAACCTTTGCTTTGGAGTCATTTTACTGCATGATAAAAAAATGTAAACTGTAAAATAATAATTGGGAGATAACTAAATCAATATGTAAGAAAGACAATCAACGTCTTAGAATTAAACAACCTAAAAAAAAATGACTGATCTAAGAACTCAAATAACCTAACTCCTCAATTATCTCTCATTATACTATTGAGGAAGCACACTTTATGCTCATTATTTTCCATCATCAAAAATAACTTTCTATACTCCACATTGTCCCCAAATGCTTTCATGGCCGCAATATAAAGATTGGTGTCCAGTAAACTTAAGACCATCAATTCCTTCATAGATGTGACACAGTCATCTAAGATTTTTTTATCGTCACCACGATCACTCTTGATAATATCAATAAGATCATCAACTTTTTTCATTAAGGGGTCATCAACATTCTCTCTTCTAGTACGCTGTTTTGATTGGCGTGAGGATCCCACGTCACTTCTCCCTCCTTCTGTTGGGTCTAAAGATTTTCTTCCTCCCCGTTCTGAAGTAGCATTGGTACGTACATCCTGAAAGGTATAATCAGTGAAATAAGTATCATATATTGGTTGGTCTCCTTCAGTGTTAAGTGTTTCATTCTCTCCGAAAACGTATACATCATCATCATCTTCCACGACACAGTCTTCAACGAAGTTCCACTATACCCTTCCCTGCTAACTTCTTTCAGACACATATCTATAAAATCTTTGCCTAAGCTAGTGCCCGCAAATTTCGACCGTGGAGTTACTTTCGATTCTTTTGGAGCCATATATAAAACTATTTAAAGTAATTAGGTTATTAGATGAAAGAAGTAAATTATAAAAAAAATAAGAATTTTAATTATAAAAAAAATAGATGTTTATAATTAACTGGTGACATAGTCTTCAAAAAAAAAATTGTTTTTGACACGACACGACAAAACCAAAAGAAAAAATATTTTTTTAGCAAAAGATGACTTTAACAATATAAACAATTTTGACAAAAACAAAAGTTTTTTTTATGAAAAAATATTTTTAATTAAAAAAATATTTTTTAAACTACTTTTAACACAATTTTATCGTCACCACAAACAAAATTTAAAATCGATTTTTAGTGCTGCTGGCGCGGACCCACATCCAATAGCTGATGCGGATCCGTGCTAGAAAGAAAAGACACGACACGTCTGGCACTGTTTTAATTGGGTCGGAATCGTGTTTACTAAAAAAAATAAGAAACGCGTCGTGTACATTTTAATTGGGTAAGAAAATGCGACATGACACGATTTTTTTTTTCTAATACGAACACGACCCAAATTTATAAAAGTGACATGTTTGACATCACTTTTATTATTACAAAACACTAATGCAACCAAATAAATATGCAAAAAACAACACATAAAATCATTTTTTTTAAGTTTATAATATTTAGGCCACCTAATGAAAAATTTATAGTATTCAAAAATTATTCGTTTCATAACTAAAATACAATTTGAAATGGGATAAACAAATAAATAGTGGATGACATGTTTTATAATGTTGGGTAACATTTATTCATAGCATGTTTTGACAAGACACCACTTGTAAAAACAAAAATATTAAAGTATGACCATTACTTTTTTTTGTGATAAGTATGACCATTACAAAAAACAAGAGGAATCATTCGTAGCCTTTATGACTATTACAAAAAACAAAAAGATGCACATAAAGTTAATAGAACACACTACTTGTAACTTTGACAGATTTTGAACATATAAGTAGTTGTATGACAAGACAATTCCCAATAAATTATGTGTCCTTTTAACAGATGCATGTGATGAGAGAGAACAAAGTAGAAGTTCTCTTACATCTTTGATCAGCAAAATATACACAGAGAGGAGGAAGAAAAATAAAAACGAAGAAGAAGAAAAAACGTTCAAGGTCTGCTATTTTATTTATGTCTGTTTTTTTTACAAAATATGAAACTCTTCTACACGTTGAAAAAAAGGAAGAAGAAAAAGAAACATTGGAAAAAAGGAAGGAGGAATATACCGGTTGAATTTTGTTCTCAAGATTGTGGAGCTGTCAAATTCTTCTATGCATTATTTTGTGTATTTCTCTGCCTATTTATAGATTTTATTCAGAAAGAGTTTGATTGTCTCTACAACTCTTTATTATTTTTTATTTTTTCACGATTCTGATCTATACTTTTGTGATTTGGGTTATCTACGCAAGTGTGATTTTAAAAAAAGAATAAGGGTATTATTGGAAATATATTTCAATTTAGATTTCAGTTTCCAGATTCAGATGCCTTAGAACCTCTGAATAATTAAGAACACAATATGACCGTTGCTATCTGAAATGTATCAAAATCAAACGTATTTTTACTGCCTCTGAAATCTGAATGGCTTAAATTCAGATTTCAGAGGTGTAAACAAACGGACCCTAAGTCTTAGATACATGAGAGTGAGAAAACACAATTCCATCGAATAACACAAGCACAACTGTGGACACGTGTTGCCCCAGTAAAAGCTAAAAAATGCGTATTTTGGAACTTTAAAAAAAATCCTATTTTGCAACATAATATTTTATGTCGGTTATATGTTAAGACCAAATAGATTTTAAGGAAATTAGGGAAATATTATTTTAGCCCACAAAAGTTTTTAAGCAATAATTTTAAATGTTTAAAAACATTTCAAAATGTTTAAAAATTCCTAAAAAACGTTTAAAAATATTTTACCACAAACAAAATGCAATATGTGAATTTATGAACCTAGAGTGTGTTTATAACTACCTTTACGCTTATTCGGTAGGCTTGGAAGGTTGAGGATACTTTACTGATGTAGTCTTGATATCACTCAAGAAGAGAAACGCATACAATCTATAAAATCATTTTGTTTATATATCCAAACTAGTTGAAAATCTTATATGGCACAAACTCAAGTAAGTCAACCATATAGTGTGTTTCAATCTCCTAGTTTGGATATTAGCGACAAAATCTGTAATATCCCGTATTTTTATGGATATTTTAATTGGGTTAATTAAATTTAAATTAGAAATTTTATTTTGAATAAATTAAATATTAATTAGTGTGACTTGAGTTAATATT